>CM033640.1:14621364-15221364 GCA_019453435.1 Rhinogobius similis
TCAAGTGATTTGTCAACTAAAAGGGGAGTATTCACGGGCCAAAGTTCTCAAACCTATTAAGTATCTCTGTTTGACCATGTAAACTCACAATTCACTCCCAAATCTCCAGATAACTCACTCCATGCATTTTCCTTTGAATACAAATGCCTTAAAATCATTCAAAAAGAGTAGACTAATAAAAGTTTTGGTTGACCAAGACCCCATCAACCGATTAATCACCCAAGTAACTAAAGGTTTTCAGCTCTAGATAGAGATAATATCAACTTCTGTGGAAAGTAACTTTTTCAACTGAAAGAGCATTTCCCACTGAACTAGAAGACGAATCAAGTCATGATTTTGATTTTATTTGCATTTATGACACATTTTTTATTCCCAAACCCCATTTCAGTGTTTTGCCTCGTGCTGCACACCACAAAAGATCCCACTGAACACTTCCCCCTTCAAACTTTCATCTCCGAAAACTGCAGCCACCGAAATGCAGCCTCCTTTAGACCAGCTCGCCTTGTGCTGAGATGCTCGATTTGCTGCATGTGCCGTCCACACCTTTCAAGGATTAGTCCCAAGTCAAAATGTATCCCTGCCATCCCCCGTTTCCAGCACACACACCATTCCGTCAATTTCCCCCCTTTTACCGACGGCGAAAATCCCGAAACCGCTGTCCGCCCCACATCAATCACCGCCGGGTAGGATTTGTGCAGCAGTTGCAGGTATAAGCTGGGAAGACAGTGACACATCTGCAACCTGGACCATCGCTGTGAGAACCAGCCACAATAATGATGTCATATGTCTGCGTCAAAAGGGAAAAAAATCTACTATGGAGTTGTTACATGTCCAGTAGCGAATGGGCTGGAAGTATTATGCTTCACATCTCCATTTGCTCTGCTTGAAAAGACAGACAATATATATATTTTTCTGCCTCCTGGTGACTGGATTCTAATTAATACAATGCAATGAATAAATTACATTTGTATTATGTTAAATCGCATTTGCAGGGAAGAATTTTGGGGGCAAGTAAACACTAACTTAATTGTACGCATTATTTTACAGTAAGTCCATTCCCTTTTCCTTTACAATTATGGATGACACAATATCAAATTTTAGTGTTACGGTTATTGTGAGCAAAAACACAACACAGTTTGAAGATTATTCACGGTTATGACCAAACAACAGTCAAACGTTACATGCTACGCTTCCTCAGTTTGTAACCAGCGTTTGCCAAAACATGAAAAATGAAAGTTAATGTGACAAAAACAGCAAACAGTACTTCAAACTTTTAAGTCCAAATGTTTAAAACTCTAATCAATTAAACTCTGAAAAATAACGATTATTGATTGACCAAATAATCTTGACACTCAAAGAATGTCAAACCCAGATTTAATCGAATCACTGACCATTTAGGGTTAAAGCAATCCCTAAAGTAACATGTCCATTGCTTATAAATTAATAATACTTTAACATTGTATATGTGGTGTTAAAAAGAAACCCACCCACCATTTTTCTGGCGTCTGCTCCTCCACACAGAGAAATGGAAGAGAGCTGTAATAAACCTGATTCAGGTGACATAATCAGGGCACGACTGAGATAGCAGAGCCTGTCATTAGAATGGCGAAGAAATTGAGCTGGATTCTGTCTGTATACTGGAATATCAGGAAAGCGCATTGGTATATTTGTGTACATTTGCATGGTAAAAATCAAAAAGAGATTAATCAGATCAGATATTTGGTGTGCGTTTAAACATAGCGAATGTGGTTTGTAAAAAGAGCTAAGTTAAACCTCATGTACAGTATGCTGTTTAAAAAAAAAAAAAAAAACTATGACAGGTGTGACTACTCATTTAACTAAAATGCAGTTAAGATAAATATATTTCCAATTCTGCCAAAATCTTTATAAATTTTACCCCAGTTTAGCCATTTTGTTTAGGTTTTTAGTTTTACTTCCTGGTTGTCACTGGTCACTTTACCAAGAAACCATCCTGTACACTGCACCCAAAACTCCTCCAATGTCACAGATGTTTTCATTTGACAAAGAAAAAAACATGGGAACACCTTAATTTTGTGGCATCAAGGTTTAAAGGGTCAAAAAGGTAGTTTATTTTGTGTAAACTATGCATAACCTTTGCCCCCCTAGTGTGTCAATTTGTTTACGCCCTGTAATTTTCAACATAGTTTTTCATTTTTCTCCACAAATACCTGAATGGTGTAACACAGGGGTGTCCAAACTTTTTCCATCGAGGGCCACATATTGAAATATAGACCAAGCGGAGGGCCACAAATCAATCGCGAAACGTTAAAAAAAGCTGCATTTATCTGATGTTTTAAGCGCTGCCACATCTACATTCAGTCTCAGTGCCTTAATATCAGGTCTGTATTGCACCAAATTGTTAGTTATTTAGGTTGGAATTGTAGAAAATCTGAAATGTGCTGTAAATAGTACTTATCAGGACAATGTGGGCCAGTTCACCAGGAAGCCTAAGGGCCAAGAAAAATTGGTCTGAGGGCCGCATTTGGCCCCCGGGCCTGAGTTTGGACATGCCTGGTGTAACACTATAATTTGTTTGTCCTAAAAAATTGTCAGACACACTTTAAAGTAAAAATGCAGTCGAATTCAAAGTAGAAAAAACAGTACATTACAGTACAATACTATAGTCAAAAGTATCTACTACTTCAAAAGACAAGTTGTGCATAGAAGAAAGCCATACAAAACATAGCAGGAAATGTAGTTTTTCTCTTTAAAATTAACTCTCGCAAACTATACTTTCCAAAAAAAAAAATACTTTGTGGTTAGAGTACTAATTTAAACTATCTGGTAACTCTCTAGCGCTCCCATTCAGACCCAGCAAAGCCACGTGGGCGGCCATATTGTCCTCATGCTATTGCTACGTGAAGCACCTTGATAGTGGTCCAAGGCTGGGAACGCCGAGAAGCCGACTCCCAGGGGCCGCTTTATAATGAGGATGCGCTGTTCGATAATTAGGTACACCTGGCACTGGCGTTTTCAGGACATTTTGATTCATCCCGAAAATAAAAACGTCTCACGCCTGCCAAAATGAACGAAAAAAATAAAAAATCCACCGTCAAATCCTCCCTCTCTCTCATGATGGTCTTGTTTATTTTATTTTTTATCCACAGTGCTGTTGGATAGTATTGACCTCACACTATATATCTGTGGTTCGCGCCAAAGTCCAATTTTCGAAGTGTTATACCATGAAAGAACTAAATAAGCCAGAAAAGGATAGTAGCATAATGAACAAAGCTACAACAATGCACTACACAAGAATCATGATTAGACCATTTTAAATGTGCTTAAACTGTAAATAATCTTAGGACAATAAAGGGTGATTACTGGACCTGAGCCAGAACAGAAGACTAAGTGTGCGTTCACATCACATCGAAATTGGGACTAAACCCAAAACTAAACTTGTACTAGATCAGGACTAAACAAGGACAACAACACGAGTCCATGTCAGAAGTAAAATGGTCTATGCCTGCGATTCTCAAACTTTTAACCACCAAAGAAAAGATTTGGCTTTCTGAGTACCACCAAATCTAAATTAAGTCCATAACAGGATTATATTTCAGGTCTAAATTAGGGATAAACCAGGTCTTAAGTAGGAATACACCATCGCCACTGTAGTTTTAAACAGGAATCTCCAAAAGGAAGAGCAAAAAATGTGACTAGAATGTACTCTGAATTAAGTAAACATTACAAGCGAAGAGGTTTCCATGTACCACCAGTAGACACGCAGTTTGAGAAAAACTGGTCTACACAGTTAAAATGCTCGTCCCTTAACAAGGATTTCACCAGGACAGAATCAAAGACTGAACATTGACGATAATCTAAAACGTCTTCTTTGAATTCCCAAATTCAACTATGAGGAGCTGGTGCAACTCTGAAGGTCATTTCTAATCGTCAATGCTTGGGTCAACAGTCAACTCTCTGTTAGTAAAAGCGTAGAGTTCAGACTTTGAGAAAGAAATTTGACTATTATTATTATTACTGTATTGTTTATGTTCAGTAAATTCATATTGAAACCTATTTTCAATCTGTTTTTAATAAGAACAAAATCCAATCTAATGTCGTGATGAATCAGTGTGAGAAAAAAACACTGATTCCTTTTTTATTCATATCGCCCAAACGCAATCCACGGCTTTCTATATTTACCAGTCTATTTCTATGGCGGACACAACAGCTTGTTCCAATAATAAGTCCCACACTGTCTCATTCTCACCCAATGTCACGACAAAACACTTTCTGCAAAAAAAAAAGAAAAAAACGTCAAGCGATTTTGGGAATGAATCCATCGCAGGTGTGTGTCAGTTGGAAGAATTCATCAAATCCGTGCATACAGCCATTTCCAGTCAGAGAGCAGGAGAGTATGATTAATAGAACGGGCCCAAACGTCTCAAATGTGGCGTCTTTTTTTTCTGTTTGCCGATTAGAAAATGCTGCGTAGTGAGATGAAAACCCCCCCACCTATGCCGTTTATTTATCAAGCGTGCAACTCAAGTCATAAATCACACACTTATTAAGCCGTTAAAGAGCAACTTTAGCATTCTGGAGGAAATATATGGATTCTATTAAGTTATTCCCAATGCTGTGTGTGATTTTACTGTATTTAGCAACGGAGATAATTGGGACAGTCAGAAGTGGCTTAGATATTAAAGCCGTTTCAACAAGACTAGGGGATAAAAAATTGGATTTCTGTGACAATCTGCTATTTTGTTGAGCCTCCATCATGCTCTTGGTGACTGACAGGTAGATTTAACCAATCAGAGTGAAGTATGAAGTCGCCGAAGCAGCACATCATTTTAGTTGCCTCTTTATAGCAAAGTAAAAGATATGAAATGCATGAATCGTGCTGGAATTGTGATCTTGGAGATATAATTTTAAACTTACTCAAAAGCCAGTTGAAGCGGAAACTCAATATCGTGTAATGTTCCGTGGCATAAAATCCTAGTCATTGTAAAAAAAAAAAGCAAAGCAAAACAAAAAAACTTTACATTCTTAAATTGAGATGTGAGTCCAAGCAGAGTCTGATTGCTGTCAAAATGATTTTAAGCTCAAATAGTCAGCAAACAAAAGTATAGTTACCAAAATGAATATGCTATAAAGTGGAGAAACTAAACTAAACTCTCTAAACTAAAATTTCACATCTACAGTACTCACACTTACAATTCTTGCTAGGAAAAAAAAACTTTGCCATCACCTCAAATTTCTCTAAGAGTTTAAAAGTTCAAACATGTCCAAGCAAGTCAATGAGGACAGAACTATCAAAACTCTCATAAAATTGCCCAACGTTTCAACTCGAAATCCAACACTAAACTACCTCTCCTCTAGGTGCACTTTCTATATTGCGTGTCCTATTGCAAGAAAGTTTCTCTCATATTAAAACAATTGAATGCTTTTCCCACCCACTCAATGAACCCTATAGTTTATGTAAGGTAATCGTAATCATAATTGTGCTACAGTCTACAGAGGACAAACAAGCTTAAACATAGCTTTAGGTCATGTCTGCGTTCAAATTATACAATATTGACTTTCGCTGCTACATGGAAATCCATTAAGAAGTTTTGATAAAAAGTATGTGGAGAAGGTGGTACGTTGTAGCTGCCTGTGAAAACAAAACAAGACTCTGATTTGTTGGTAGATACTGTTGGAAATTTAATCTATTTCAAACAATTTTAAACATTATTATTTGTCCTCTCAAAATGGTCTTATTCTAACTATAACCCTTTGACTAAGAACATAGTATTTTTCAATCAAACTACAGAAATTCACTTCAGTAACTACCTACTGCATATGGTTAGTCCACATACCTATATACTTACCGACTAGAGCGTCACGATTTGGGAAAATCCAATTTTTCTGGCCAGATTTGCCTTTTATTAAGGGGATTCTGTCCAAAGTTCACATTTTAAACTCAGACAGGAGAATTAACAAAACGACTTAATTATGAACTGCCAAACGAATAAAATAATTTGCGTTTTTGTCACTTTTAATCACCTTTGTGTCACATTTGTGCCACTTATGTTACGGGTTTCATGTTTTTGTCGCTTTAAGTGTTAACCCAGGCTAATTGTGTCCATTCAAATTGCGATTTCACTTCGATTTTGATTCACTGTGTAACCCTTTAACATTTAAACTTTCCCCCCGTTTTTTTCATTCTTGTATCTGTCAAGGCTATTCCAAGAAAGAATTTTTTTAACACACAACTTTAAGCGATACATCAATACAATTTATCTCTGGCACAACTGCATAGAAATTCTACTGTGAAATATGAAGTACAAGGTCGATACAAACTCCTTCAAATCTTTAGATCTTTTTTTTTTTTGGTCAGGTAAAAAAGGAATTCACCCAACTGTCAATCAAAATATTCCATTACTAGCAGTTTTGTACTTTAAATTAGTTCCTTGGTTACTTGCAGAGGGCTATGATGCAGGACTGCAAGGAGAAGTGTGCCGGTAATATGCTCATGTATCATTGATATTGCAGTTGTTCAAGGTGATCGCTCATGTCTTTGTTCTGTATCATTATATTCTAGTATAGACATTGAAATTCATCTCAGCTTATGCTAACCATCTCCGACTGACGTATTGAGTTGCTACGGGGCTTTTAAACTGGACTGTGCTCTTTGGGAAAATATCTGTCAATGCGTGTAATGTCTTGTTGATGTTTTTACTTAATTTTTTTTCTAAACACTTGGGAAATTGCAGTTATGATTTCTTTTTTGAAGGTTTTTTTTCCCTTTTTTATTGAAGCAAGGACGTACAATCACGTACAAAAACATTTCACGTTGCCAAATATTTTAAAAAGAGCCAGGGTTTCTCAGGATATTTGTAAAATGTTACTTTGTTCTGCTTTAAGATTTGTTCATTTTGTATCTAGCTAGCTTGCTACTCAAGTGGTTTGACTGGCACTGACATAAACATGTAATATCTTGAACCAGTAATATTCATTTATATGGTGGATGTAGGTTTGTGCTTGTCCGTTAATGAAACCGTTATGAATGTTAAACCTCAGGTGCTATTGCAGATAATGGCTCTGTAGTTTTTAAAAGAGCAAATGCCAGTGCAATCTTAACATCTTGACCTTTCTTGCAAACCGCATGCACTGCACAATGGAGTGGTCCTTTTCATCTCAGCGCATGTTCTTTGGCAGGTTGACAGACTCAGGGGTTGCTAGCATGTTTGGTATTGACATTAAGAGTCTACTGAGAAAACCAGGGCGGAATACTGCAGGCGACCTGGAGCCAGGCTACTTTGAACAGTTCGATGCAGCTGCTGCTTCTAAACCGGCATGAACAAGAGAAATCAATTAGACCCACTCGGTTCCTGTCCAAGGGACTTCCACCATGGGAAAGACGAGGGCAAATCAAAGCAGCCGGGATACAAAAAAGGGGGCAAAAGTTACAGAAAGTGAACTCAAGTGGTGGTTTGTTGAACGCGTTGTCAGATCGGACGCCCCTGACCTCGAGATAACATTCATTCTCTCCCAAACACACTTGCGATTCCAGTCAGCTCCCCGTCCCTTCCTTCACACTGATGCAGAGCTTTCTATGTGGTAAGGTCAGTAATGAGAATGGCTTGCAACAACTGTATCGTGCATTGAAATGAAGTTATAGTTTGCTGAAAGAAAACCTTACGCCTTTGTTTATTCTGACCTCAAGCCCGTTCAGAGACGCTTGAAGGTCATGGAAGATGGCGTTTCATTCCAAGCGCATGCTGTGAAGAAAATAGAGGAGACTTAATTTGACATACTGTTCTAGATCTAAAGAAAAAAGACGTGCACATACCACATATAATGGCTTCATTGTAGAACCTTAGATAGTGAACTATATTTTATTACCACTGTGTTTGAAAATTGTGATGGATTCGAATATCAAAACTGCAGTTCGTGTTGGGTGTTCGTTTGTGGTCGGGGTTGTCAAAAGTATCAAAAATCAGATGCGAATCGATACTAAAACTGGTATTGAAACTAGATATTCATTTGAGCAAAAAAATGACAAAATGTGACCTTTTCCTGAGCAGTTTTACAGTGATCTTTGGCTTTAACAGAGCTATAAGACCACATTAAGTAGCACTATTGTTGTAAAGGACAGTCCATTGACTAAAAATAGAGATTTTTTGTTGTTATCATCACGGTATCAAAACTGGCATTGAGTATCAGGCTTTATTCATTCATTCATTCAGAATTGCCCAAGAAAGGATGATATGGCAGCAAACAATTGTATTCATATTAAAAATGAATATTTGTTTTCACTGTTACTTTCCTGAACACACACAATATAGACTTTTAATCATCGCCATTTAACACAAACAATGCCAAATGTCTTCTTCCAAAGCCTAAACTTTGTTCCAAACCACTTTCTACTGACAGATGATTGGCCCTAGACCTCTTGATTAAAAACACTCAAGCATATCATTGAAGATTACAAATCAATGAATCTTGATAATTAACAATTGATTAATTGTACAGCGCTAGCAACAGGTATGCCTTCATCTGTATAAATGAATGCTAGTTGCGATCATTGACCTGCATTTTTGTCCAGTGCATGGTTTTGTTTACTGGATATAGGGCTGGATTTATCATAATTCTACACCTCACTGCCTTATATTTAGTTTTAGAAATAATCTGTTTGCTCAAGATTGCAGAGAAGCCTTCATAAACCCATCTCAAACAATTGCAGACGGCTTAGCGTGGGTAATATTCATAGCATATAATTTATTAATAATGTTTTAGTCCAGTTTCCAAACTCTTCTAAATTCATTCAAAGAAATGAAACCTCTATATTTCTTGTAGATTCATTTCATTTGCATATGTAGTGTGGTTGATCGAAGAAGATAAGACCATTGAGGTTTCATGCATATTTCATTGATAGCAGCTGAGTGTAGGCTACTGTAAATACTGAGGTGGAGAGTGCATGGCATAGATTTCAGAGCACCCTGAGGCTTGGCGCTCTTTGATCACTCAGAAGGAGGACACTTTTTGATCCGAGCTCTACCCTGGACATTTAAATCAACCATCTGACTGACAGGACGCAGAGCTGACAAAGATGGCTCGTAATCTCCTCACTTGGCGGCCTGGATTAGTATAGTGTTACTATTAGTGACAGGTGCGCAATGGAAAAGTCAGTTTGACAAGATTACCGAAATAATCTGAAGGTATTTGAAGGAGTCAGACCCCTGTGGTACGGTTCAATAGTGCACAGATCTGTATTTGAACAGCAAATCCTCTAGTTCAGGACAAAGATGAATTCTTTAATGTTGGTGGAGTATTTTTGGCTTTTTGCCAATGATAAAAAACAATCTAGATCGGAAATTTGACAAACTGGGCAATTATGTTTTTGGGCAAAACAACAACTGACAAACAAAGAAATACATGTGGAATGTGTTTTTTGTTCAGGTGTAAATGGGTGCATCCACACTTGCAAACATTCATTAAAATTGGGACAAAACCGTAACATTTTAAACTAAGAGTTCAAGAAAAGTTCAATGTTAGAGAAAAAGTTCACTGCTCGATAACAAAAAAAGAGATCTAATTTCCATGGGGTTTCATAACAGTTCTGATATGGATTAAGACCATTCTATAAATATTCTGGAAACCTCGACAATCCTATAAAACCAGGAACTAGACCTGGAACAAACCAGGACCAGAACAAAACCAAACCAATTCCAAGTGTGAACGCACCTTATGTCATATTTATTCTCCAAACTTAGAGCCTTAACAATAGAATAATTCATAAATAACATACTGCATTTTGTTAGGATGGGTAAACTCAAACCTTATATCAGAGGCTTTTCTTTGGCCATCAGTGTTTGGAACAGGCACAAGGAGACCGTTTCTTCATAACCACACTTTGCAGCGCCGGTAGATTCAAACCGCTAACTCGCTAAACTTCCATTCTAGACCAGCGAAGCGATCACAATACGAGCAGCAAAGGCTATGAAAATGAGGTTTCTGCTCCTAATCTTGTGTGTACAGTCGGAGTGGTCTCTTGATGGCGTTCACATGTAAACATACAGCCCGGCCGCCCACTCAGTCCGGCTGGAGGTTTTGGCAAGCGCCGGTACGACAGATCCTTTGGCATCATCAGAGAATAACAATGAGGATTTGGGGAGGGATCAGTTCCTCAGTGCTGTGCCAAGCTGGTGTGGTTTATGTAAGGCCTGGCTTTGATATAGACCTCTACCAGATAAAGCAACCCGATCCAACGCCGTCCGCATATTATTTTGACCATAAACAATGGGTATTCTTTTACATGGATTTTTATTTCCGACAATTTTGTGGCAACGGAGCAGATTGGTGAACAGCTAGCCAATATAATTTAGCGCTGTTCTATTATTTTACAAGTTGTACGTGGCCCCAACTTGCAATGGTGAAAGTCATTGATTTGCTACATGTTTTAAGCTTGAGCTAATAACGTTTTATAATTAACTTGTAAAAAGGGAAATGCAAGCCTAGCAGTTAGAGTTGGCATTTAGCTTGCACGTTTGCGGCTTGTCAAGTGACCAACGTGAAAAAATGAAGTTGGAAAGGAAGGGAAAACAGGTGGACAATTGAATGTATCAGGTCCAACTACACATCATAAACTTTTAATATTTTGTGGCTTGTAATGGCGGTCTCATGTGTATAGCTCCAAATTGCAATGGTGAAAGTCAAGGATTTGTAAATTGTTTCATCTTAGTCTAATAACATTTTTATAATTAAGGACAATGCTCGAAACTAGAATTTAGAGTTAGCATTTAGCTTCCACAACAGCTTGTCCAGTGATCAACTTGCTAACACAAAATGACAAGGTGGTAAGGCAAGGAAAGCAAATGAATCACTGAACCTTTCAGCATCTTTTCCAGCGCCAACTCCTACACCGTTTTGTGGCTTGTAATGGCGGTCTCATGTGTATCCATGCAAGTTGATGTGTGTGTTTTTAGCTCCTCCGCCGCATCGCACCCACTTTGAAGCCACCCCCATCTCATGCCCTCCTCTTCCTCTTTGTTTTCCCCTTCACACGTTTAAAAAAAAAAAAAAAAAAGGGATCTGTCAAACCCCATCCTTTCTTTAGTCTGGCATTTTTAAGACATCTTTCGTCTCACTCTCTTTTTTTGGTCTGCCATGAAAATTCACTCAGCCCTGACACCCCAGTGGAACCCAGCATGTCATACCAGGTGGAAGGTTGACGTGTTGTCTGTTTGAATGATACACTTTCTATAGTGTTAGCTCTTTGACGTGGACTATATATGGGCTCGGACATCAAACACTGATCTTTCTTAAAGATGTTCTGGCCAAGGTTTCTGGTGGAAGGGCCATCACTTGCATGTGTCCTGAAAAGGTTAAACATTGCCTGGATTGTTCCACAGTATGCCATTTATTCAATTACATGAGTTTTTCTTGCCAAAGTACTTGCTTTGGTGGAGTTTTCATGGAGAGTTGTATGCCCTTTTGTGGAACATTCCAATCAAAACAACATCTCCATGGAAGAAAATAAAATTTTGAAACCATAATGCCACCATAAGTTGCTGTTATTTTATCAAACTAAAGTTTAATGCATGTGAAATAGTATAGGATAATAAGGTTCTTAGCAGCATCCAAGACCATTCCCAGAAGACACTGCCGCCAGTATTAATAGATGCAAAACTGCGTTGGAAGCTGCTGCTTGGGAACTGACTATTTTCAGCAGATGGCCTGGGTTTCAATAAGCATCTGGACATTATAAGCTAAAGTGGCTTAAAAACGTGACTTCAAATGACGGTACAAGTGTGATAATTTCGAAGACATTAGCTGCAATTATTTGTCCACCTACCGACCCATCGCATAATCAGCAGTGTCTCAAGCTGTGCTCTACATACCAAAAAGGATAGACAAACTGCGCTGGATTGCTATAGCACAAAGTATTCCAATATTCCAGCATACACAGGAGATAGCATTAGCATCCATTGAGTTGGGAGTGTAAGGAAAATCAATGGAAGGTGAAAATTTAATTTGCCCAAAGAGCCTTTAGGCAAAGTGCAATTTGAAAACACATCTTTTATTTTCCCCTGGGCGTCTGACTGGAGCAGGCAGGAGATGGAAAGAGGATCTCAGCTTTATAGAAAAAGACAGACCCACGTTACAAAGGAAATACCCCAACTCACTCCACCCCCTTTGATTGGATAATTTGGTTAGGGACACTTGCGCCTTATTGGATCATATCTGGAGTCGGAGGTGTCCCGTAGACCAATAAATCTACTTGTCTGAAGAAGCAGGGACTTAGGGAGTGCCCCGTTCTCCTGGTGTGCACCGAGTGGGAGGGGGTAATGATGGTAGGTCTTCTGCGAGGAGGAGGAGGAGAGGTGGGCGAGGTGGCGAGATTGAACTGTTGACTTGGGGAATCTGATCTTCCCACAGAGAGAAAGACTTAAAGACATTATTTGCCGCAAGATAAAATAGATTGCTGGAAGAGTTGTGGCACATTTGACCATGTTGTGACCTAGTTTGGAAAGGGAAGTTGAAGGTCTGTTGGGGATACAACATATAATTGGTTCTTAAATTGGTATTGCCGTTAAGGTATTGTTTGTTCGTTTTTTCTTCGTTTTTTTGCTCTTAGGGTAACCGTGGTAAAGGGGGATTGATTTTAATTCTTGTTTACTTTTTCAGGATTTGTATTTAACTTCGTTTGAGAGTTACACACATGTAAATGGGTTGGGACGTCTTAGGGCTACGTTTCTATAATTGCAAAAGTAATAGTTGTTGTAGTAGTAGTAGTATTAAATGTACAGCAAAATGTTGTTGAGTTAAATTTTTATTTGCAACATGCTAATTTAAAGTATCTGGGGAAAAACACACATAAAATCGCAAGCCATATTTGACACTGAAAACGGCATGGCTGATGAGCTTTGGAAAAAAAAAAATATACAAGAACGAGGAAGAAGTTCTAAGCAGCAGACAGAAAATGGTTTTATTCAAACTCGCTGCTTTCTGTGGGCAGTGGTGTGGTCCCACGGCCTGACACCATTAGTCCAGTGTTCTGATGGGTGTGACGATGAGCCGGAAAACGCACATCTCCTCATGCATGGATGCCCACATCACCCACAGTCTTAGGACGCGGCCACACTTTGTACTGTTGTCTCTTAATGAGCTACAGTGGCCCTTTACATGTCTGGTTTGCAGAAGAGGATACTTAAAGTCCCCAGTGTGTCAGTACATTCAGACAGGGGAATGTTACATATACCGAGGAGTGAGAGTATTTTGTAGTCTACTTTTAGAAGTAGTAATAATGACTGTAATTGGATGGATTTGTTTAAGCTGTTGTATTTCATTTTTTCTGTTCAAAAAGACAAATCTGTTGCACTGAGAACAAACTGGGCATAACACATAGACACTCTGAGAATGGGAAGGCTAAATGTTGTATATCAGACTGATTATTGTCCATCCCCAACTGTAATAGTAGTAAAGTAGTAGTTTATGGTTTAGTATTATTGTGTTTAAGCCTTATTGCAAGAGAAGGTGCAGAAACCAATTCTAATTAGGTTAACAGAACCATGGATAAAGTAACTTGAGAAGTCTAATAAGTAACATAAGTAGTGGTAATGATTCTTATTGGCATGCTTAAAGGATGTAGTAATTATACATTTTAATCCTACTCAAGTTACTGTGTGTATATTTCACTTATACTTTGGTAATAAACATACTTTCTCCTCTGCTTTTTCATGTGTTCGTAGCCTTTTACATTTTAAATAAGCATTTATGACTTTTCATTAATGAGCTATAGAAACCAAATTGAATCAGTATTTGTAAGTCAATTTATATCGTGAATGGAGCATGGCAGCCATTTTATTTGTGCTCCACATTCTGAAAGACTAATTGGCAGTAAGCATCATTACCCTAAGCTCTGCTCTATGCTGAGTGATACGCCTCTTTTTGTGAGCTTCATTAAAGGTTATTCAACACTTGTGCTCAAAATGCTACTTATCAATCCCCTACCTCATCACGCTAAATATTTCCAACACGATCCTCCTCCAAACTCATAATTAACCCAATGAAGCATACGCACAAGCGGTGGGCAGCAGACCTATGCAAAGTTTAGAGGTGAACATAAATCATCTGCAGTTTAATGCCAACAAGATGTTCAATGTGGTCCTTGTGAGTGTGTGATTAGTGCATTTACCTTCATTGTGTGCACAGAAACACAGTTATGGCTTGTCTTCAACTCATTCATCAGAGATGACAGACTTCTTCAGGTTGTAAAAAATGTACTCAGATAAGACAAAAAAAGGGAAACTACTGTTCAAGACAAGTATCTGGCCATAACATCTGATTAGCAGTTAGAAGTTAATATATTGGAAAGGACAAAACTATAGTTAATGCACAAAATGTGTTATTTCCAACAATAAAAATTAGAAAAACAAAATGATACCTGTAGGAGCATTGGAAGAAACACAAATGTTGAAATTAGAATCCGGGCAGTATATCAAAATAAAGATAATATTGTGAATGTTGTTTTTGAAGATATGTTTATAGTTTTAAAAAATGCTACAAAAAGCTGATTTAAAATTCAAAAAATGAAGAAATGCATTGTAAACTTTCAAATATATGTATACAATATTTCTGCACTTTAGATTCGTTTTACAGACATTTCACGTTTGTCTGATAATTAACCCTCGACTCATATTTACACACAATGGGAAGAATGACCAAAAGTAAGCGTAAAAGTGCGGCGTCTGAAAACTAGTCTGTGAAGTACAAATATCTTTAATAAACGCAACTACCCATTTCTGTCCACCTGCCCTAGCTTTCTTTCTTCTGGGTTCAAATCACGTTGCGTAATAAGTCAGCCTCTCCCAGACGTCTTTGCAATGGTTCACAGTGGGATAATGTTTGCTCAAGTTCCGCTCAATGAGATTCAGTGCTCGGGCGACACCATTACTCCAAGCTCATTGCCGAGTCAGGTTGGGTGGGTGGGTCTGGGCTGCCTGGGAGTAGAAGCAGCCAGGCGCCAGATGAGAGAAAGCACCTCTCCAGACCGATTACGTGTCTGTGGAATAGCATTGCACTTCACCTCTGCCTCGCTCACTAATGAAGCTGCAAGATAAATTAAACCAGGAACTCTCCCTCCTCCATCCCGTCGCCTTTCTGCTTCCTGAGAGCCAATCAAATTCTGCTCGTCCTTCTGCTCGGCCAATCGGCTCTCGTGCAGCGGAGTGGCTAAGGGGTTTGGTCGCAGCTACAAGTTCCACAAGTTCCAAGTCCGCCTCAGTGTTGTAACATCACTTCTAGCCTCTGACAGTTAGGGTTTCCGAATTGAAAATAAAGGTTTCTACTGAAAGTATTCATTACTTTAAATCAGTCAGGCGTTCCCTCATCAGGATTCGTGTTAGAACTCCATCAACTGGCAGCAGAGGGAATTAAAAACTGGAGAAAGACAAAACCCAGCTCAGATCGAGTCTGGCGATCATTATTGGACTGAAAAACAGCAATGTAAATCTCAGGGCTCTATGACGTCACAAAAGTGGTAAATTTGAAACCAAGTGTTTTGTGAGGCTCGGAGGGGAGAGGACCTTGTAAACTGGATGAATGGAACAAGCGTGAATGAAGCTAAATCCAACACCCCTGATGTTTCTGACGAGGGAACGATGTAGTAAAATGGTTTTAAAGCTCAGAAAACATTTTGGCATTATACTGTATGTGTTCTTGAGTGCGGTTTCCAGGAAAGCAATGGGCCAAACTATGTAAAGACAATAAAATGAACTCAAAATGTGTTCAAAATCTATTTATAGACTCTCTCTCACTCTCTCCACCCCATCTTTACCTCAGGAGCAGGATAGTCACAGTCTCCTAAGCTCCCTCAAAATCTCAGCAGAGCCAAATCACTCCAAATCCTATCTCAACCTCAGCATCAGAATCACCAAACTTCCATTACCTGTTCACCAAATCAGTAGCGGAACTATCACACCTTATCTCTGACCCTGAACAGTAACAAATATTAAAACTATTCTTCATTTCTTCCTTATCCCATCACCATGTCGTTCTGCAGATATTTTCGTTGAATTGTATAAAAAGTGAGATTTAGACAGATTTTAAATTTTTTTTCACAAAGAAACCAAGACTTTTTGGTTATCAGGTTTGAAACATGCTGACGTATATTGCTATTCCAATCTCTATGCGTTACGAACAATATTTACGGGATTCAATTTCCCACAGTGTCGTACCGTTTTGCTTTATTTTAGGACAGCTTCGAATTCTCCTCCAGTGCGAAGTAAATCACTAACTTCGACCACATCACCGCCTCCGTATCCTTCCTTTTTAAACCCTTCATCCATAACCACCACAACAGAACAATCGCAACACTCTTTCGTCTCCCCTGCCCTTTCACTGCATGAGCAAAAGAACCGTCCCAAACTGCTCCACCCCATCACATCCTCAACGTCAGGGTAGACTTTTCCCCCAGCGCTCTTTGCCAGTCATGTACCACAACCAGGACAACATGCTCCTCTGGCAGCCGGAACAGGTGGACGACACCACGGCGAGCACATTTGCACTAATTGCAGGCAGTCAGCGAGACGTATCTGAAATGGAGACGACAGCTCTCGCCTGCAGAGGAAGTCGGAGCAGCCACGGCCTGAGCCAAAGTGTTTTAAATGGATTACACCAGTGTGTCATTGCGATTACACACTCCTCACAGGGCCCGCCACCAGATGAATTGTATTTCATGGCTTTACAGCAGATCTTTTCTTTCCTTTTCTCCAACAACGTGAATGATTCTCCTCTCCGCTGTGATCCGTGTTCTGAATATGAGATTGTTTTTGTGCCTTTGAACTGCCTCACAAACAGTTCATCTGATACTTATCCTTAAAGGGACACTTTCTATTCTTATCTCTGATTTTTTTTCTCTGAGAAACCTGTTTTTGTTTGCAGGATACAGTTCCGTAAATTATATCCAGCGCCACGAAAGAAAGCTAAGTGCTCTTTCTTTCGCTTAGATTCTGTGCATTTGTATTTCGCACACTGAAGACTGAGGGTTCAAAACAGCCTTTTTCGCAAATTTAAATGCAAACCAAGACGTTACATGAATTTATTTTTGAGCAGATAGTCGAGGAGGGAAACTGAATAGACCATTCTGCAGAATTGTCTGAGAGAACATAAACATCAAAGTGACTAAACACCATTTCAGATTTTTATTTTTTTCCCTTTGCGTTGGTGTTGGATTGAAAACAAAAATCACTTATATCATCCATCACCAAGTAATATTATGACAAATGCTGCGATAGCGAAGCAATTCCAGTTAGTTTTACCTTGGTGTATAGAAGCCATCATCAACTGTTACAAATAATAAATATATGTCCAAATAAATAAAAGTATACACAAGATTTTTTCAGAGAACTATTTTTAAAAATGCTTCTTCTTTGGGGGGAAATTATAAGTATTGATACATTTACATGAGAATAAATACTTTTTTATACCCTGTCAGTAACAATATATCAATATTTTAGTCTTGATCCACCAATCACTACTTTGGGTATTACATTTAAACACTAAACATCCATATTTTCTACAATGGAACACTATTGGATGAATGAGGGTTTACACCGACTTAGCATCCAAACATAGTAACTTGAAAACAAGACATTCATTCATTCATTTTCTACCGCTTATTCCCGTTAGGGGTCGCGGGTGAATGGAGCCTATCCCAGTGACTTTGGGCCTTAGGCGGGGTACACCCTGGACAGTGGCCAACTCGTCGCAGGGCTGACACAGAGAGAGACAGACAAGGACAGACAACCATTCACTCTCACATTCATTCACTAGGGACAATTTAGAGTTCTCAATTAACCTACACAGTCATGTCTTTGGACGGTGGGAGGAAGCCGGAGAACCCGGAGAGAACCCACGGTAACACGGGGAGGACATGCAGACTCCACCCAGAGAGATCGTGTGATGTTAGGGTGGTTCGGAATTCGAAACCACGATGTTGGGGTGGTGCGGGATTCGAACCCACGATCTCCTTATTGAGAGGCAGAAGCTCTAGCCGCTCTGCCACCGTGCACCCCTAAGAAAACAAGACAAGACAAATAAAATCACCCCCTGATTCCTTTGAACGCACAGGTCTAGTGTACAATGAAAATATGTTTATGTAACATCACCTAAAACATGTCATATTCTCAACATCGCCCTGCAAATAACACTTCTGCAAATAATAAAAATCTTCCCACAGGTCATTAACGACAGAGACACGCTTTCCCCTCATCTAATGTCTGTGTACAGCCATAAGTGTGCACTGCAGCCCGGGTCGGCAGTGAGCGCCCCGAGTCAGCGCGTGTGAGGAAGGTTAAGTCTCAAAGGAGTCCATTAATCAGTGAGGAGCAGGGGGTTAAACACTGCGCTGACCCACCAGGATGTATGTTCAACAACAGCCCAGTACCAGAGCGCTCGGTCACTTCACCGGAGTCATTCCTCTGCCTCTCTGTAGCGCGCCCCTTCGCAGCCCACTAAAGCCAGACGTCCTGTGACATGCTGCTCGAGAGTCAAAGCTACGTGGGTTGGATTACATCTGCTCAAAGTGACGAGAACATTATGTAGCGTTGGTGTATGCATTGACGGTGACGGCGTCGGAGTTGAGGAATAAGATGAAGGCAGTTAAAAATGGGGCGAAAAGCAGGACTAATTTACTCTCGAAGAGAATCATCAACAGTTTTTTCAGTTGCGCGTTGAAGCTGGGTATTTTGATTTGTCAGTTTCACGTGTATGTACTGTATGTGCCATATGTAGTTGTCCATCTATTTCATAACCACTATTTTCTTGGAGCTAGATCAGAATTTTATCAAGATTCATATCCTCTTTGTCTTTAAATTGCATTGAAGAAATAACTAAAGTAATCTGCTTCATATTTCATTCAATTCCACCGGTCACTCTCTCAGAGCATTGCTGAAGCTGACCAATAGGAGGTGTAGCTGGGAAAAAGTATCATTTTTGAGCATTGAGCTGCATTCAAGAGAAAATTTATGAATCACGTTATGGCGATTTTAACAATATAGTAGATTGTTATAGGGATTAAATTGTGATTTGATTTTCATCACGCTCTAATCAGTACTACTAATACTTCTGCTATTGTCCTGAAACTTTTATTAAACTAAGAATCATTTTACAGTATTTTTAGGAATAGTATCACATCCCTGTAGCAGTGACAGAACTAATCCCTTAAACCTCATGATGATTTAATGAGCAATGCTTGAGCCTACCCCATAAGAATTTTCATCAAATACAGTAATAACTTCCATTCTCTAACTGTCCACGTTGTTCTTTTCACCTGGCTCTCCACTTCACTGTGCACTCCCGAACCCGCCTCCACAGCCGTCGGCAATGACTCTCTCCGTCTCTCTTTCCCAGTGGTTCCTCAAGTGGCAATACAGGGCTTAATGCTCTTCGTGGCCTTATGACTGCGGACACTTGCTCCTCAAGCTAATCATAGGACTGTGGCCTCTGAAATCTGAGCTGCCTTCTTAACAATAACCATTGTGCTCCACTATTGAGAACCATACAAATGAGTGTGTGCGCCCGGTGGCCGCTGGGACAATGAATTCTGCTGGCTTTATCACATCTTGGCCTGGCCTACTATTAATCTTGTAGACTGTATGGGATAAATTAATGCAGTGAGGGATTTGTAAGGCTATGGATATGGATTACTTTGTCCAACGGTATATTTGAATTGGGCTTCGAATGTAATTCTGCTGGACTCAGATTAAATTCGTCTGATAGGAGTATAAGCCATAACAAACTGCATTATTACAGGCCGTGTCAGTCTGCTGGGTTGTACTGCACCACTTCAACTACTGTATGTGTATGTGTGTGTGCAAAAGTAATAAACTGTTTATGAAGAAATATTTGGCTTTCATATAGACTTTGTGGACTCAAGGGACGTTTCTTGTAATTCTTGCTTTACTCTTTGTTCTGTGCAAGAAAGTACTAAAGATAAATTAAATACACAGCATAGAAAATGATACATGGGGGAAAAAATACAATATATAGTATTGTCTATGATTGTACAGACAATAGTAAGTCTCTTTCCAAAAATTTAAAAACTTGTTCCTAACTCTCCAAAATCGCTATTATCTTCAGGCATGGATCATTTGGCCACTAGCACTGCTTTAGAACAGCTTTTTCAAATGGAAAAGTGAAAGAGGGTGGACCAGTCTTTCACAGCCAATCAACTCTCGTCCCAAAGAGTCACCTAGCAACACATGTAACTCATCAAGATAAGTTTGGAATAGACAAAGTGCTTTCTAACTAGATGAACACAGTTTTTACAATATACTTTATGGGAGACTACTAAATTCTCCTATTTATTTGAGTAAAAGAGAGAAAGAAAAGTGAAAGAGCACCAATCTGATGTAACCAAATGACAGAAACTGTGACAAAGTATTTTCAAAATGTTTAGTGTAAATTCCTTCGCACATACCGCCATTTTATCAATTACTGAATCGACCAAAAGCTGTTACTGAGAAATTTTGACGTTGGTGCTCTTGGTACTTGTCGTCTCTCACTCACTCACAGTTTTTATAGTGAATGAATAATGGTTTAGTCCATGGCAGCAGCAGAATCCGTCCAGGCTTATAGCCACTTAGCCTGGTCCTTGATTACCGCATCTATCTGACAGGCTGCAGAGGACATGGAGAGTTTTGGCCTTACCCCCGGGGACACTCTTGGCCCTTCTGGAAAAAAGGAGGGCAGTAATGGAACGCTGGTCTACACTCTACAATTTTATATGGTTTATGGTAATCGTAAAGACAGGGCCAAATGGATGCAGGGTCAGCGCAAAGCATGGAAAAATGGCATGTTTTCAGGTGTTGGAAGGGAGTGCTGCACCCTGGCTGTAGGGTTAGCCACAGCAGGTGTTAATGCATGTATGATGATGTCATTTACAAATTTAAAAGTGGTAAAAAATAAAAAAGAATCCCTAAAAAAAGAATACCATGCATATGCCAACATCAAAAGACACTCACACCGATTGCTGATGCCAATGTTAGTCAGAATCCAGAAAAAACAATGGGTGATAATCTGTCTTGATATTTTGGGCTGATATGTAGGGCCAATTTGGACTATTTTCTCCCAATTATATAATTTCAGTTACTACTAAACTCATACACAACCCTCTTTAATCACAAATCTGGATAAAAGAGCAGTATAGTCAAATTTTGGGCAGCCCCTCTTTGCAAATAAAGCTTTAATGTATATTCTTATGGCAGCAGGTTGGCTCAGATAAATATCAGCCTCTGTTGAAGAATAATGTCGATGCCTATGAGCTAAAAAGTGCAAAAAATAATAGCTGATTAGCTAAAAAGTGAAAACAGAAATAGCCAATAAGCAAAAAAATTGCAAACAATAATAGACGATAAGCTAAAAAAAATGATACCAATAACAGCCAATTAGCTAAAAGGTGCACACAATAACAGCCGATTAGCTAAAAGGTGCAAACAATAATAGCCAATAAGATAAAAAGTGCAAACAATAACAGCTGATCAGCTAAAAAGTGCAAACAACAACAGCAGATTGGCTAAAAAGTGCAAACAATAATAGCACGTTAGCTAAAAAATGCAAACAATAATAGCTGATTGGCTAAAAAGTGCAAACAATAACAGCTGATCAGCTAAAAAGTGCAAACAATAACAGCCGATCAGTTAAAAAGTGCAAACAATAACAGCCGATTAGCTAAAAGGTGCAAACAATAATAGCCAATAAGCTAAAAAGTGCAAACAATAACAGCCGATTAGCTAAAAAGTGCAAACAATAACAGCCGATCATCTAAAAAGTGCAAACAATAACAGCTGATCAGCTAAAAAGTGCAAACAACAACAGCCGATTGGCTAAACAGTGCAAACAATAATAGCACGTTAGCTAAAAAATGCAAACAATAATAGCCGATTAGCTAAAAAATGCAAATAACAGCCCATAAGCTAAAAAGTGCAAAAAAAAGTTCAGAAAAATCACAAAAGAAACGCTAAAAATAAATACAGAAACACATTACTAACTTCAGTTGATCCCCTTCAGTAACTTCCAAGATGCAATAACAGGACCCAGACCCCAGATTTTGGAAACATTGTTAAAAAGAGAAAATTATAGCCTTGCTCCGACCCTCTTTAGCGTTTGGCAGTTGCTCATTTTGCTTGCCTTACGCTCTCTTGTAATGTTTATGAACCTCCAGGGACAGTGTATAAAATATTCATTGGCGCAGCGAGGCAAAGTGCAGGCAAGCAGGCTCAGTGTTGCCGTTTCAGTCCCTTGCCATGATACAAACTGGTTTACATGTGTTTTGGTGAAAGGGAGCTATGGTGGAGGGTTACTAGATGCTTGGTGAGTCATTACTAATGTTTATTTATATCTGCGTTTAACTGTCGATGTTAGCGTTGCTCTGTAGAGGTGAACTGCCATGGTGTACTGGCACAGTCTGGAGATAGATGCTAATTTATTATACCATTTTCTCTGGCACTGAAACATCCCAGTGGCTTGAACAGGGCTGTGGGGAGCCAGGATCTGAAACTCAACCACACACAGCCAGCTTCACGGTCTTGTATGAGAGAAGGGTAATGGTAAAGTTTTTTCCAAAGATGCCTTTCTCAAAGCCCACTTACCTACTGACCAAAAGAAATCACTTGATATTATTCAGACTAGTGCTGGGCGATATCGTGATAAAAATCGAATCGTGAGCTGGTTCCAGTGACAATTTGCTATTTTTGTGAAATCGTCATATCGTGATTGACTGTTTGTCTCTTTAATGCAGTTGTCTGTTCAAACACACTTTTTCTCCTGTTGTTTAGCCTCTGAAGCCTCTGAGCAGATGACTTTATTTACCTCTTAAAGACCAGAGCTGCACAATTAAACCAAAGCCGCACAAAAACACAATTTTAAGGAATGCAATTAGCAACTTACAAAGGCTGCAATTTTTGAAGTGCAATAATTTCTTCCACTAACAACAAAATGCGTGACCAAAAGCGATAAAAATGCCTTCAAAAACACGACTTAATGCACCAAAAATACGACTAAAATACACAAAAATGTGACTAATAAGTGACAAAATTGTGTTTAAAAAAACCCAGAATCTTATTATTAAAATATAAATTGCAAATCTAATCGCAATCATGCTGGTCAGAAAAATTAAAAGTAGATATACAAAGTGAACATGAATCGTGATAAAATCGAAATCATGATCTGATCCCAAGAAAATCGTGATAATAATTTTTCGCCATATCGCCCAGCCCTAATTCAGACAATTTTATGTTAACCTAATAGAAATGTTTTGTTAGTTGAGGTTTAAGTATTAGAGAAATGATAAAATGAAATACAATTACTGACATGAGTGCAGACATATAATTTTATACAGTTATTTGGAAGTTTTCAAAACAAAACACTTTAATCAGTCCTTTTTGCAGCATTTGTTTTAATTAAACAAAATACACTCAATATTGAAACTTTGCGTATCTTCAACACAACATCCACGATATAATTGATATTTTGATCATCTGCCCACCTCCACATTTTAGCTCAGAACAGTTTTTAAGCACAATATGTAAAGTGGCAGTAACAAAAAAAGCAGCCTATGAATATTATAATGTAAGTTCTCAGAGGCAGTATCACAGCGACTCGCGACCTGCTGAATAAAAGAACAAAAGTAGAGAAAATGCATTTTCCTGCTCAATAATAGGATTTAATGAAGGCAACAGCATCAAAGCCGGTGGCTGTCAGCTATAGGCACATGGATTATTATAATCCGCTGCTCATACATTCTGCAGGTCATTCAATCATGTGGGAGACAGTCTTATATTAGCAATAACACAGAGATGTCTGCCATGTTCACGCTGATGCTGAGACAGTACAAATAAAATAGTCTGGTCTTGTGCAGAGATTTACTTTCGATTTGCCCTCAGTCTGTTTGTCTAAAGAAGCAACTTGGAGGGCTAAACCCAAAACCAAACATAGTCCAGTTCTGCATATAAAGTGCATTCCGATATCTCCATTTTGCTGACATCTGTTGTTTCAGCGACGACTCAAAAAGAACGGCCATCTTGTTATTATATTGTAAAGTTGCACCTTGATTGTTGAAGGTGTTTCTGAAGTTGTGTGATTTGTATTTTAGTCTCTTTTACCTTTTGATATGGTTGGGTTGATTATTATCATTTTCATTTTAAGGGGTTGGGTTAGGAGTTAGTGGTTAGACATCAGCGAAACGTGCCGTCACTTATATATAACTTTCCAGAGAGACTTTCCAGGCAAATCAGCTAATGCAAAATCAATTACATTTAAATATAAAGCCAAAAATACATGCAATAATCCAAGATGGACTGTTGTGATTAGTGTCGAGTACAGTTTCCTTAAAGAGGAGAGATAAAAATGTGAAAGCGTCTCCCAGAGGAGCCCCGTATGATAATATATGCGCAAAAAAAAATCTATTATGAGCACAATGACAAGAGATCAATGTAGCCTCTTAGTCCCAGTGACAGGCTGAAACTAATACAGTCATTAGCGTTAATACCACCGCGATATAAATGGAAAAGGCGTTATTTTTAATGGGCCTACTGCTGCTGCGCTGGGTAAAAAACAGTAATCCAAGAATAGGTCGCGTGACTTTGGGCAGCTGTAGCGAACAGTGGGAAGCAACGGGCGAGATCTTTGAAAAATATGAGCACGGATCCGTTACTGTAGAGTCTGTGCTGGAAGAATAATTTTTGTGCATTAGATAATTTTTGTTGACGTGTGAAAGGGAATATAATAAACAAAAACTGACTATTATACAGCAGTGTCACATGCAGTGTCATATTTTGCGCATTAATCAGTTCTGAGAAAAATCTAAACGGTTGCCGAGAGCTCCAAAAAAACAACAGTAAAACCTTATTCCTGAACAGCTGCTACGGTTGGAGCATTTGAAATGATAACAATGATACAATGGACACGATCTGATTAGTCATGGTTGTTAGAATGTAGTTTTGGTGGAATTAGATCGTAAACAAAGACAATAATCTGCCTATCAATATGAATAATGTAGAAAAGCTAATTGTTATGACAGAATGTTCTTTATTTTCATTTACAGCATTCAAAAGAAATGTTTACTGCCTTAAAATTCAAATTACAAAGTTGGAACGCACTAAAAACCGCCGCAAACTAAAAGAAAACGGCGCAGGATTAACAAAGTAAACGATTCAAGGTCATAAGGTTCAAACCGATTCTGTCTTTGTTCTATGCGAGTTGCCAGATCAAGTGAACAATAGGTAGTATGTCTCTGAAAGCAGCCCTGTAGTGAGTGCGCTGAGGGTTTGCCCAGCAGACAAATAGTCTCTGGCCACACAGTGAGACAATGAAAAAGCTCCCAGCTCTGCTCTGTATCGCTTCAGTTACACAGCCTCTCCTCGATCAATGAAATCCTGCCAATGACGATGTCTGTGTTACTGCCTCACCCCCTCACAAACCTTCCAACCCGCCTAATTATATATGTACATCTATCTATAATGCGCTTCTAAAGAGGGTTAACCTTTTGACTGTATGGTTTCATTCCCTGCCAGCGAGTCAATGCAATATTTAATATCCATATGCTAGTATCATGTTGGAGAGCTAACAGTCAAATGAATGCAACAGTGGCTGCAAATACAAGCGCATCTATCAAAGGCTAACGTCTAGTACCTGTTTATTTGATATAAAAGGAGGGTCTGAATAGTGATTCAGAACAAAAAAAATGCATAATGAGAGAAAGCGATGAGAACAAGTGACAGGAGGATGAATAATTGTACAATTCAAATGTGGAGGAGATGATAAGCACGGCCTTGTTAGCTGCTCTTGTGAAATAACAGAGAGGAGTAAGAATGAGGCTAGAAAGAAGCATCGTTTTGTGTCTCCAGAGTTCACTTGGCTCTGGGGCGAGCTGCAGGACACACCTTTGTCCAGAGGGCTGTTACTCTCTTCAAACTGCCACATGGCCTACCCGGTTCTCTTGTTAAGCTGCAGTCAGACCTTGGTTTGAGCCATGTATTATTCTTGAATAGTATTTTTCTGTGTGAATTATATGGTTGATCGCACTGCATCACTAAACAGATGTACAGAACTACTACCTTTGCTGTAAAAGTGTCAACTGCTAGTGTTAAGATTGTGTGAAGAAATATCCCGACAACATTGAAATACTTAAATTGCTTTGCTTTTTTGTGTATCTTTATGAAATCAAACTTTCTGAATGAAAAAGTAATTATACTGTCACATAAACAACCAGATAAAAAGTACTTTACATAGGGTTTGACTCTTTTGGAGCATTGGTTGAACTAAAATAACTCATTGTTGCTGCCTACAACTCTCATGATTATTCATTTTTAGTCCTTACAATTATAAATCATTGTTTATTTATTTAGTGTATAATAGGTGCTGCTTTGTAAACAAAACTTATTTATTGTCTTCTGTTTAAAACCTGCCCAAGGACTACAGATGGAAAATCTGGCAAAGAGCATCTTTTCTCTTTGAGAGCTGTCCTTGCACTGTCCTTGTTTCAAATAAATAAAAAAAATACAATATTGTGACCTGAATAATCACAATTATTAATTAACTGAATTATCTTGCATCCCTAATTTGCCACTTAAGTTCCACTACTGCTAATACTGCTAGAGTAAAAGGTACTCATGACTAAGGTTGTAAAATAAGTACCTTTTTTCATTAAATTAATGGACAAGTGTTACCATAGGCACACATGGCTGATATTATGATTCCACACAACCTATATTTATCTTACTCGGTAACTGGCATAAATGTTTAGCTTCTCTGATTTTATTCACACCAAAAAACAGACTTCTTTTCTCTTCCCTATTTGACAACACATAACTTGTACCTGTAGCTGATAGATGGAGCAAAACCCCTGCGAGCTTTAAGTGCGGTGTGGCAGCTCGGTGACAAATAACAGGGAGGTGACGGGCGCACGGCATTGAGTCCGTTAGTTAATTGGACGCTGCACCAGTCTCGCTCGTAACTTACCTGAGATTCCCATCGACAAAGGTATTCTTCAGCGGGTCAGAGGAGGAAGTTTGCGTGTGTGAGAAGGGAAGTGTCCGGAAGCCCCCCGATTAATGACTGCCGTCTTTTACGCCACAGGAAGACCCGGGGTGGAGCAAAGCCGTGAGAGTGGAAATGATGGCTATTTGCACACGGGAGAGCAGTGATTGGAGGAGATGAGGGGAGGTGAGGGAGGTACTGCTCGGGAGAGTGGGGCCCCTCCTGGAAAAATCAATGCTAATGACCGGTGAGAGCAGACGCACACTTACTGTAGCTGTAGAATGCTGGTGTTCATAAACACAAATGCGCTGTTGGCGATTTGACGCAAGTTTGCAATTGCGCCAGGATTGTAGTTGTAGTGTAGTAGAATTTGTAGTACTAAAGTGGGGTAGCAATAGTATCAGGGACAGTAGAGCAGTGTTAGTAGTTGCAGGAACACAGTATTTGTTGATAGTAGTAGTTGAGGTCTTTAAAACAGGTCCAAACAAGGACTAAACCAAGACCAAACATGGGCTGAACCAGGACCAAACAAGCACTAAATCAGGACCAGACGAGGACTAAAATAGGACCAAACAAGGAAAAAAACTGGACCAAACAAGGACTAAACCAGGACCAAACAAGAACTAAACCAGGACCGAACAAGGACTAAAATAGGACCAAACAAGGAAAAAAACTAGACCAAACAAGGACTAAACCAGGACCAAAGAAGAACTAAACCAGGACCAAACATGGATTAAAACAGGACCAAACAAGGACTAAGCCAGGACCAAACATGGACTAAACCAGGACCAAACAAGAACTAAACCAGGACCGAACAAGGACTAAAATAGGACCAAACAAGGAAAAAAACTAGACCAAACAAGGACTAAACCAGGACCAAAGAAGAACTAAACCAGGACCAAACATGGATTAAAACAGGACCAAACAAGGACTAAGCCAGGACCAAACAAGGACTAAGCCAGGACCAAACAAGGACTAAACCAGGACCAAACAAGGACTAAAATAGGACCAAACAAGGACTAAACCATGCAGGACAAAATCGGGACTAAACCAGTAAACAAGTGAAAGTACATATTTTTAATATTTGAAAACTGGGCCGGATCATATCTTTTGGAGGCCATAATCTGGCCCGCGGGCCTTAAGTTGAATAGACCTGCTCCAAAGCGTGTAAAAAAGTGAATTTAAATTTCTACACCAGGCTCTGTCAACCAGAGTATCGAAAAATCAATTCCTGCATTAAGAAAACAAAATGTTGTTGAGGTAACAGTAGCAGTTGTAGTAGCTTGATTCAGGTTGTCGCCATAATTCAAGTTACAGTTATAGACGTCATTTCTACTTGAGAGTTTTGACATCATACCCAAAATAAACTGGAACTAAACCTGGAACAGACCAGAACTAAAGCAGGACTAGAACAAGGTGTACATCTGGACTGCACTGGGCTCAAATCAGTGTGAACATACAGCGTGTTACCGTTTACCATCGCAGTAATACACAATTATACTTGAATCATTTACATATCTACCTTGCCATATGCTTGTAAAACATCCAAGCCTCATTGTCTCAACACAAATGCATTCTTGGTAATCACATTTTCTTCATTTCTTGACACATCTGCATGCACATCTAACACTTCCACCGTACGTAAAGCTTGTGTTATAGCGGCTGACTGATGGACATCTAATTAAAGCAGTATTAAGCGAGCAGCAGGGATTACTGTCTCAGGAGCTCATTGATTGCTGATGGACGCAGCTGTCTCATTACGCCCCTAACTACCTGAGCCTATTTTTGTTTATATGCTGCTTTATTTATGACCGGCTCAATCTGTCTGATAACATTGCAGTGACCTTTACAATAACCCAACTTGTCGTGTCGGCGGTGAGAATTTGTGGCTAAATTGAAATGTTCAAACTAAATGTAAGCGACAGGTGAGTAATGGCACACACATTTGTAGTAAAACATGAAGTAGTTGTAGGTAATAAGGATGTTATAATATCAAATGTTATTGTAACGTTTATTGTAGCAAGAAACATCGCGATTTTACGATTATTCATGATTGTTGACAGTGTGACCAAACAACTGTACAATCCTTGAATTTCCAACTTAGTGAATGAAAAAGCAATTACATGGTAGATAAAAAGTACTTCACATTTTATTATACTTTTTGAGAATAAACATTGAACTGAAATTATGTTTGAGTATTATTTTTTAGTTACGATTATATTGTGACTTCAATAATCACAATTATCATTTAACTTAATCATTTTGACATCCCTATTGTGCAATTAATGGAATTTTAATTTAAACGTGATTAAATCGGTCACAGATCACAATTATTGCTTTTGTCCATTTGTTGTTTATGCTGCGTTTTTTCAGGGTCTTGTTGCTATGCATGACCTGTATTTATATGAGCAAACCTAGATCTAAATAATAATACTAGAGTGACAATAAAAGCGTAAACAAATTCCCACGAACAAACTGTTGACTTTGGACACTCCTGGACTAGACATTTTTTAGCATTTCCAAGAATAAAAACGACAAAACATGATGTCGATGTTCAAAGTTTTCAAGCAAGAAAAAGTTATTTTAGCCCTTTATTGCATAAGGGTGAAATTACAGATGGGCAGAATAGAAAAACAGACTTCCTTCAAGCGTTCATAAATTTAATGAGATACTCCCCCAAATAAAGGGTGAGCGGGGAGATTGCCAGCAGGTGGTATACGAAATCCAGCAAGCCTGAAAGAAACGCTTTAATCTGTCTAAAACTGAATCAAAACAGCATCATTAATGTCGAAGCAAAGGTACGGACTGTAGAAAGAATGGGAAATTTGTGTTTGCAGTTGAGATGAGGTGATGCTAGCCCAGCCATTGGCCTAGTTTTTCTGCTTTGCTTCAGTAATGGAGGCGGAAAAAGTGCGAAGCATCACAGGAAAATGGCTGATTTGGCCTGAAGTGAACTCTCGCAGTCAAGGCACAACACAGACAAGGCCCTCTCAGATTAATTGGGATTTAACATCAATATCCAGAAATAACCGTGGGCCTTAGGTGGTATAGAACGGTGTGTTTGTTTGGTGGTCATCGTTGAATATCACTCAAGTCCACAACAAATACTAACAAAACATGTCACCATCTAAACCAAATCTAAACCTAAAAACTCTTTCATGCCAAAAATACAAATCTTAATCGTTTTGTACACAGATGTTCGTTTCTATTGAAGTATTGTTTTCAAGTGCGATTAACCAATGGACTTGTTGATGTCATGTCAACTGTTTTTCTAATAACATGGAGTAAGGCTTTTTTTAACAGAAGAACAGAAGAAACTAAGTTAAATACACATGGTTATTTTACAGGTAAATCAGTTTTCACAACAAATTCACACCAGGAAAACCGGATAAGCGGGCCAGTCCAATTCAAACAGATTTTTCAAACTGCATGTAAACCCGGAAAGTACGACTGAGGGGCCTTTATTCACATCTTAAACATTCCAGTCATAGTCCTGCTGCAGTCAGATAAAGACGAGAGCAGACTGAGGGAGCATTTGGTGTAAAATCTAGGCCAAATTTCCACGCTGCAAACACAACCTTTACGTAGAATTGCTCTTTTATTCTCCATCCTATACAACTGTAGGCAGGTGCATCATTACATAATGCGTCCCAGAATATCAGGCGAAACACAGCAATAAAAGCTGGGTCAATGCATAGCAAATTCATTTATGTTTTAACTTTGAATTAGTGAAAGAAGACATATTAGGAGTTAAAGCTGATAGAATCTTGCTTTTTTTTCCCCTTGATAACAGTATTTAGAGTATTTTTTCACAAAGCATCAAGGAGGTGCTAAACTGTGTTTGTAAATATCTATGGTTAAGGTCAGGTTTGGCACAAAATGACCATAAAATGAACCACAAAGTGCAGAAATATCACTTTATAGTCCTCTTTGGGAGATTACAGTAGACGTCTCGTTCTGAGCTCATTTTAATTGTTTTTAGAGTTGACAATACACGCGATAAACAAAATAAAACATATCTCCAAAACAATAATTTTGATATTATCTATTAGCAATGTCCCTCCCGTCAACTAATTGTCCCATTACTGACAACAGCAAACAACAACTAAGTATTAAAGGGCCTGTACCTGATTTTGACCCGTGATACAGGGACATGTTTTTGTTTGCACCATTAATCCCGCCCACATAGTCCTTCCTTTCACTCAATATTGCACCACGACTCAGAAACGACTGTCTGGAATAGTCTTAAGCAGTTTTTTTTCCAAATAGTTCCTCTAACTCTCCTTACAATTAGCGAATCACACGTTTGGGATAGTTTCAAGCAGTTATTTTCCCATGATCCATAGTGTACAATATGCTTGATTGGCTGAAAAGAGGTGACCCTGGCAAACGCTTCTGATTATACATCACAAACCCAATGTCTGCCCATGAAGTTGCTTCTATCAAACAATGTGTGATGTAAAGAGAATTTATTTTAACTAGAAAAAAATAAAAATCAGGTACAGGCCCTTTAACTGCATGTGTGAACATTTTTGCTCGTTTTATGAACTTGTATCACTCGAGTTTACACTTGAACCGCTCAGGGGAGTTTGGCATCACTTGATTCCCAGTGTTCATTGCGTGCATGCTTTATCCCGACACTGTCCTTAAGTGGTCTTGCGTCAGACGTGCAGAATGTCATGTTAGCCGTTTAACACTGCGCATACGATTGCATTGTCAGCCTGCAGGCGCACTTACTTAAGCTCATTAGTTATGCGTGGTACGGCATGTTGACTCCCCTCGAGGCAGATCTACAGTCTAAACACCACTGCAGCCACATGCCCCCTCCCCCCTCCCCATCCGACTGGCACGGCTCACTTACCCACAGGCTCACAGCTGAGGTGCCCGACACAATACCTACTGGATACAAGAGGCTTTTGTGCAACGCCGACTTTTCTTTACCTTCTCCCACCCGCTGTTTCCCTCAGTGATAAATCCATAAGCCGTGATGTTCAAGTGGGTGTGAAAAATGTATGTGCCGAAGAGCCAAATCCCAAAATATAACAAAACTATATCATACGTGTCTTTTGTTAGAAGAAAGCAGTTCACAGTTCACAGCAGTGGCACAAGCTGCCAGCAATAGAAAGAGTGTTTGTGTGTGTGCCAAAATCCTTTACTTGGAAGAAACTTATTATAGTATAGAATACACTTACTATCTATGAACTGTTAAAAATTATTTGGGACAACCACAGCTCAGGTGGTAGAGTGGTTGGTTTGATGCCAACTCCAGACAGTAGTGTCCTGTAACAAAGTGAAATTATAATGTAATGTAAGCGCCATGTGCCATAATAATTGTATTTTTAGTATTATGCTTTATTTGCATTGTTATTGGCCTTTAAACATGCTCTTGGGTTGCAAAAATGGTAATGGTAGATTTCTGTGTTGAAAGAAGTGACAAAAACGCAACGAAAACCTGACTAAAAGCAACGAAAACCCAGGTGAAAGCCCCAGAAACAATTGAAAGCAACAAACATGACTAGAAGTTCCAAAAACGCACCTGAAAGCAACAAAAAGCCAACTAAAAGCATCAGAAACACTCAAAGGGACTAAAAGGGGCACAATGCAATTAAAAGTGACAAAAATTACACTAAAAGCAACAAAAACAACACTAAAAGCGACATAAACATGACAAAAGAGACACAAATATTCTGAAACATGTTATTCTTTTATTAGTTTGTCAGTTCATATTTCAGTCTTTTTGCCAGTTCTCCTGGTTGCGTTTGAAATGTGAACTTTAAACAGAATCGTATTGTTAAAACATAAATCGCACATCTAATCGCAATTGCAATATTGGTCAGAAAAAAAATCACAATTAGATATTGTTCCAAATTGTGCAGAACTATCTTGGGTACATTTGGTCTCATGTTTTAGAACTTCAAAGACCATTACATTCTATCAGTCGTGTGTTCTCTTATCAGAATTTGGTGTTAGAAACTGGGTGTTTTCTGAGTCCTCATAGCAAGAGACAAAAGCCAAAGGCAAATTTTCCCAGCGTGGGATAATGAAGTATACCTTACTCTAGGGCAGTGGTTCTCAAACTTTTTCAGTCGCGACCCCCAAATTAACAATAGTTCAGATTTGCGACCCCCAAACACAAAAAATAGGCAACACGCAAAGTGATAAATTAGCCTTCTATCTAACGTTTGATTTTATTTTGAGAATTTAGACCTAGAAAAATGACTTTGATTGGCCAACAAATAGGAATCTACATTTACCACTGCATTCGAAGGGGGGGTCAAGCCTTGTTTAAGACTATTGTATCAATTTTTCCCCATCATCTGGGGACCCCCGGAAATCATTTTGCGACCCCCATTGGGGTCCCGGCCCCTAGTTTGAGAACCACTGCTCTAGAGGACCTCATAAAAAGTACTTCCTGGTATGTTTTGATGAAGGAACAAAGTTATAAGATGGCTAAAAGTCCAATTTTCATGTTTGTTCTTTAAAATGATGCAACTTTATATTACAAATACTAAAAAAAAGACGTTATATTAAAGTTGATAACTTTCCAACTCCATTATTTTTAACTTAAAAGCTCCTACTCAATCTAAACACAGCATTCTCACCTTGAATAGTGATTATCATTCACAGTGGCCATGACGGTCGTAATCATGAAAGAAATACTGTCTGGCCTTTTTTCTGAGGAGCTGTTGATCATAGAAATGCAGGACTGCGGAATAATCAAACTCGTACCCAATCTCAGCGAGACAGAGTGCCAATTTCCACCAAGAATACCATTTCTACAAAGTCAGAGAGAGAAGAAAGGATCCGGAATTTGCACCATGCAGCCCAGACCGTAGTTCTTATGTACTACGTGACAAAAGCCGAATTATTACAAGTTTGCTCGTGAAATACTCCTCAATTTTCCTGTAATCATATCTTCTATGCAAGTCTACTTCAAACAGCGTGCAGTAAGCGTGCTTATTCTTTCACGCGGTAAACTTGTTTCACTTAAGTTATTGGGATTTAAAGCAGAAAATTAAGTTATATACTGTAGGAATGTCGATGCAAGATTGTTTTATAGGAAAATTGTGAGGTTTTGCCAAAAAAAGAACACTTGTTGCACAATCTAGGCCAAATTGCGACACTGCTAACAAAACCTTTATACATAATTGCTCTTTTATACTCAATCCTATACAACTGTAAGCAAATTAGGTTCAGGAATTACATAATGAGTCCTATTACCAGGTGAAACACGGCAGTAAAAGCTGGGCCAAAACATGAACAACGAACTTAATTGGCAACGGTATTCAATTTGTATTTAACTACCTCATAAAATTAAATACAGGGGGAACTCTTTTGCTTGTTGTGTTGTATTGTGTGCAGTGCATAACTATTTCTTCATTTGTCCACCTCGTTCAAACCACCGAAAATGCCACGCGACCATTTTAGTTTGAACATTCCGTTTGTTGTCTGTCCGGACGTGCTCTGAATTACGAACATCTCCAAACAAACTGTCTCTTGTTCAAAGCGAATTCAAATTCCGATCCAGGATTCAACTAAACATGAGTGTTCTGATTATGCACAAAGCTAATTAAGCGATAAGACAAATTTATAAGAAATATATAGTCGTAAGAGAGCTGTATTTATGTGGCCGCAAATGGGTAAGAGAGGGAGATGAGGCTAAGGAGGAGAGGAATCACAGCTGTCCGCTTGAATGGTACTTAATATTCAGAAACAAGACTCAACAGCTCAAGGGCCACTGTTTTTTTGAACTAAAGAGCCTTAATCATCTTATAATTGTTCACTTTTACATGGAAAAAACAAAAGGACTGCGGGAATTGAGTCTTAAGTTATTCTCAGAAAAACATTACAGGTCAGAGTTTATCCCAAGGTTACTTTGCGTTTTATTATATATATATTTTTGCTATCTTCATAACATAAAAGGCATCATCAGTGACTTTAAGCATCCAAAAAATTAGTGAAAAGGAGCAGCAAGAAGAGTAATCTTATGTTATGTCCCTTTATCAACTTCTGCTTAACACTAGTTTATGACATTACACAATACATTTCCATATAAATATCGGCCATTTTAACCGCAGCAACCTCATTTTCTTTCATACATCTACTTAATGTGGTAGCTTTTATGCATTTCTTATAATCCTAGAGGTTTTAGAGTAGATTATTTCAGCACTGTGCTTTCATTTTTCTATGTATGCTATTCTGTAGATGTTAAATACATATGATGCATTAAAAAAAACAGAAGCAGGAAAAGAATCATGCTCAAAAACACAATACCAGTAATGGCTTCTGGTTAATGGGCACAAAAGTTCGACTGACGCAATCGCAACATTTGTTTATTTCAAAATCTGCCTCATATTTCTTGTGATATCTTTGGGGCTGATATGTTTCAAAGCCAAAGCACATCAAGACTTATTTAGTCCAATTTCGCTCCATCTCTGTGCCCAGGCTACTTCCTCTGTCCTAAATAATCCAGCGGAGTCTGTCATTTGGCCAGGCAGCTGTTTTTGGCAGGTTTTCTTCCCTCTCCGTCTCTCCAGCATTACGCCCAGTGGGGAAGATCCAGCAATCCGCATAATTCCGCCATAATGGCAAGTAACAAAACATCTCATTCTCCATGTCTAATTCAGTCTAGGACGCCATGTGTGAACGGAAATTTACTCACGAGAAAGAAAGGCATTGTGGATCTCAAAAACTCTGAATTTAGAGAAAACACTGGAGGTAAATAGGGAATAATTTCAAGCCTAACGCCTCTCAATCTTTTTTATTGTTCAAATGGTATAAATGTACGTTGGGAATTGTGTTTTTTGTCAGGAAACAGTTCCAACTCTTCACCACTTGAAGAAATCTATGGATAATTTACAGAGAGAAAAAATGTGTTATGTTATTGTTCTAGTTTTGTTACCAGCTATTTTGTCAGTTGTTAGATATGTGCAAGTTTTGTAAATATGACTTAAACAATGAATAAATAATGTATAATTTGGACATTTTCAATTAGTACCACAGACGTTAACGATGGTTGTTTTCATGCTCGTACCCGTGCAGAGTCACCCCCTGATCTCTGCTGTATTTGTGGGCATTGCATGATGAGAAAAGCCCCTGGCTTTGTAATCATAGCGTTTTATTCCTGCTCTTTCTATATTCAGCCTGTGGGGTCTCCGTTTCATCACCTATATTACATCTCTCATTACAAAGCACTAGCCCTCCTCTAAAGTCACTGCTGTCGTTATGAGCTTCCCGGGCCCCGAGCTTTGACACCATTGGATTTTATTGGATCGCTACTGTCCATTTACATTGTGCTTTATTTGAACGGGAGTGTCTTTGAACTAATCGTTACGTTTAAAAGGCATAATAATTCATAATTGCCTAACCTTGCCAGTGGAATACATGTGTGACTTTTGTATGCACATAAATCGCTGCTAGCAAAAGCATTTTTGTTACATCCTGGATATTTATCAGAGTGCAACAATTCCCATTTTCGTCCATTAATTAGTGCAATTACAATAGTGTCACCAACTCATGCCGTTGCACTTTGGGCACTGCGACAACCAGATCCTCCAACAGTGACAAGTCTGTTTGTTACTGTTCATTTATATTAACACACTCATTTTTAGTGCTTTACTTTAATCATCATTATAATTTATTCTTAGTGGCTTGAATGTTAACGCTCATAATCTATTTGCAGTTTATTGTGCCAAGAGCTGTCAAAATCTCAGCTCATCTTCTTTGGTCTATTATATTTTTTTTATCTCTCTCTATCTGGATCATTACTTTTATATTTGAAATTTTAAAGTCTCCTTTGCAATGCCGCTGAACCAAGTAGGTAAAGAGCATTGTCCATATATGGGGGAATAAAAAAAACAAAACAAAACTCTATAACTTTCAGTTTAATCACATTTTGCAGAGTCTTACTGTTACTGCTGTGAGATTGTCTCCTCTTCTGTGCCCGCTCTATCCTATATAAGACAGGTGGATCATGGTATGTGCACAGACTATGCCGTTTCCCATCTTCTTGTCAGTCACCGTCAGTCATCAGCTCAAACTTTGTTAACGCTGTCACCTGAAGACTGCACATTTCCCGAGGCTTAATTAAAGCTCACATCCAAACGCTAATCATCTGTCAAAAGCGCAACCTCCAGTCACCTCCTGGAGCGACAGTTTCATCATTCCCCCCACATGCGCGCACTAAAGACCAGTCGTATGTGGTTACAGAGCATCGAGACATCAGGAAATGTCCAGAGGAAGCTGGAGTACCTTGGAATTCAAAACAAAACCTCCCCTGTCGCCAGGCTGTCAATGCCAAGAGAATATTAAAAGATTTGGATTGAACATTATAGCACACGTCTTTGCTTATTGGACGGACAATTTGACCTAAGGACCCAAAGTTGTGTGTGTGTTTGGCAAGCAGCAGGGACCATTATAACATCAAGTAGTTCTGGATATCGTCTTTCAATACTAGAGCTGTTCATGGAAAAACGTTTAACCAATTAACCATCACCAAATGCTTAACCCGATAAAAATGTTTTGCTCGTTTAACTGGCGCATTTCTCTCCTATGTGTAGAGGTCAGGGTTGTGGTTTCATATAATATAGAATTTTCAGTGAACCTAATGCTAAGATAAGATAAGAGATCCTTTATTTGTCCCACAATGGGGAAATTCCACTGTTGCAACACACAGTTTAGGACAGGAATGAAAGAAATAGGCGCATGCAATAAAATAGGATAAATAAACATGGTCATAAAAAATACAATATAAAGTATAAAGTGCACACTCTCATTTACAGTAAAAATGGTAACTAAAGTGGCTTAAGTGTATTGTTAAGTGACTATAGTGAGGTAAAAGTGTATTAATAGTATGATAAATGATGAATAAGATCTCTGGACGTTGGTGCACATGGTTTGGCGTTCTATCCCGAGCTCTATACTTGTAATACACCACCAAATACCTCCATACAACTCTGTGTGAAAAAAGTTTGCTGCACTCCAGTAATAATGGATGTCTCTCAAAAAGACTGCGCAGACCTGAGTGACACTGCAGTATTCATGGGCTGATATTAATCATACATGGTTTATTCAAGTTGGATCTCACCTTAGCGGAGAAAACAGACTGGATTATTCAGCTCTTTCAACTGCTAAGGTAAGCGGCTAACGCTAGCGACTCTTTATTTAAGAGAGCTTTATTCATAATCGCAACTAAACAGTGCATTGAAAAACAGCATTAATAGAATCCTTCGTTCAGTCGTGAGTGTTGTGCTCCATTTAAAGATCTGTCGCCGTCCCACTGCTCTGTGTTTACTCTCGCAATGCATTGTGGTAATGACCCTCAGGTACCGTAAAAGCACAGCCTTACAGACTATTGACCACTAAAGACTCCAATAAACGACTTGTTAAAACATTTTTGAAAACACGGAGCCCTATTTAATGCACTGATATATAAAATTTGTTATCTGCGTCTTGCTTTTTGAATCACCTAAATGAGATTTCTGCTTTGACGCTTTCTTCGTTCACTCCTCAGTCAGACTCACTGCCCTTTAACCACAAACAATTGTACAACTTTTGTAAGACATTTACACAGGCAAGTCATGTGCCAAAGAACTCAAAATATGTATGTACAAAGAAGTGAGTAGGCTGTATTTAATTATGAGGAAAAAAGTAATTGTTATCTTTGTTTTTAATTGGGAACTACATTTGACATTCAAAGTGCAACTAAAACACTTACGTAAAGTCAACATGCATTAGGTGTTTGTCAGGAGAACTTTTCAGTCTTGGCTGGAATGACACTAATGGCGTCGCACCTCCTTGGGTAGAGTGCTCCATTATAGCTTTTTATAAGTACAGTCCATGTTAACTATTTCCTGCATTGTAAAGGAAACGTTCTCTGGCTGGTGTTAACGTAACTGCCACTGTATAGGATTTAACAGCCCGCTCTTCGTTATTCCGGGCACATTTAACAACGCGTTTACCCAGTTGCGACAGGGCGCACCTACAGGGAAGGGCGTGTTCAAGAAAAGCGCTTGCAGGCTGCCTTCAAGCGTTGCCTATTAATCTCAAACCTTCTTTTTCATCAACTTTTTCCCATGGCCTCATTGCATCTTTTCACTGCTAACCTTGCACAAGCCTTGGCGTGTACAATAGCAGACATATGTTAAAATCAGTAATCGAACAACATAATGAAATGCTGCAATCAACTGACTCTTGTGCATCTATTGAGAAAAACAGGGCTTGCCAAGAAAATTATGTTCTTTTATGCTGTTTACAGGTTGATTTCCATAATAGTTTCTAGATGTAAAGGTGAAATTAAATGGGTTTCCATGCCAGCGGTTCTCACGTACATGAAAGTGCGCTGTCCAAGGTTCTGAAATGTATTATACATGAAAATGCAATAAAGGTGAGCAAAAGAATCTTTCTAGATATCGGAAATGTATTGTCGATTTAGCCGTCGATTTATGTTATGGCACACATAATTGTATGTTGATGTTAGCCTTGAATGGCCTCTCATTAAATCTGCAAAATTATTTCTGTTATTTTGTAATGCGAACATGTTTTTAAAATCATTAACAAATAAAGGTAAATTGAGAGTTTAGCCAGAAAAAAACATTGCTACAGGCTACACAGATCTGCTCTGCTAAAATGTGCTAATCGTGCCTCTTACCGCCTCCAAAAGAGTCTAAACTGCATTGTACAAATGAGGAATAATTAGAATTTCTATTTTATTTTCAACAATTGTTTGCGCACATCTCCGCTTATAATTCACAAACGTAGACACGACAACAGCATGAAAATTACGGCTCCGTGTAAGAAAAAAGTGTGTTGCATGTGGATGTTGTCAATCAAGAAACTACCCAGCGAGTACGTTTTTGGTAAATTCACAGTATGATTCTGTCACTGTTATACCGGGATGTCACAAGACAGGTGAGCGTCTTGATTTCATCAACAGAAATGGTGTCAGATCACAGATGTTCACAATAAGCATCTGCATTTTGATTGAGAATTAAGAAAACAGGAATGTATAGTATGAAGCGAACGGCAGCCTCTGTCGCTGTCCGTGGTGCTGAAACAAGGGCTAGGAAATCAGTTACAGCTAAAATGCCCTTAAGCTCTCATACTTTTCTTATTCTAATGATTTTTTTCACCTAAATTCGAGTTATTCAAGCATCCTTCTTGTGCCCAATTGTCTTCTGAGTGAAAATGGACCACTTTGAAAGATTCAAACTAGAATTTAATAAATGTGTCTTTGCAGTTAAAGTTAAATAATTTCATGCCACATATCAAATTTTTGTGAAATGTAAATGTCTATTTTCATTTAACCACATACTGTACGGCATAATCTTGATACTGGTACTATAGTTAAGTTAAAATAATTGTACTTTTCCCAAATTACAACATTGAGCTGCATAATGGATATACACTGCTTAAGACAGACCAGCCATTGCTAAACCAAAATGCAATCACTGCACACTACATGCTAAAATAGTTGCCATGGTGACCTCAGATGGGGGGAAAAAACTTACAGGAAAGAGGAATTTGTATTGGACAAACTGTGTCCCAAACCAATCGGCCCTATCCCCCGCTGCTCAGTGCCGGCTAAATCAGCTCTGGTGAAATGGAAACCCAAACGTGCTCGGCTCTCACGCCGCTGGGGTCAAAGGTCGCCTCTCATTTTCACCGCAGATTCATATCTCGGTGCAAGGCCCTCAGAGATTCCCCCTCAGTCGGTTCTGCTCCTGTGCTGCAGACGCTTTTTTCTGACGAGAAAGTGTGAGCCGTTTGACCTCGCTTTCATTATGCTCCAACTCCTGCCCTGCCCTGTCATGTGACCTCACTCTGCCTATCACAACATTTTCTTACAGATGAGGCTACAGTGTTTTAAAGCTATGAGCAGGAAATGAGCTATGCATTTACAGAAACACACACAGCTCCTTTTGCAATCGTACAGCACAAAATGAATAAAGTTTGGTACTTACAGAGGAAGTCTTCAGTGGGGGCTGATTGTTCTGCTGCTGCGGTGGAAATGGACCAGATTACGGTTGGGATCCACAGCTGAAAGAGTAGGACGAAGGAGGAGAAGTAGTCAGTACATTTGAACAGCTATTAGACTAGAGAAAGGTGACAACGGAAAGGAATTACTTAACGTTTTCCGGATTAAATTTCAGACTTACAAATACCATTTGTCAGATACATTTCGGAGAGAAGACATGAAGCATTTTTGTGAGTACTTAGTCTTAAAGGGCGTATGACAGGTTTTTATGATTTTCTAGTTTTGACTTTATTTGGTGGAATAAAACCTGTTGTGAATATAAATGATAGTTTTACACCAATTGGGTGACAGTTTGTGAAGAAAAGTTTAAAAATATGTTGAAATTACAGGAAGTAGAGCAGAGTTCCAAAACATGATGACATCACACTAGGGAGACACACCAGGGACAATTTACAATCAAGAAACACATTTTTCTGATCCTTTAAACAGTAATTCATCAAAATAAAGGCGTTCCTATGTGTTTTTATTTGTCAAATAAACATTTCTGTGACATTTGAGGAGTTTTCACCCAGTGTACAGCATGGTTTCTAGGCAACAGTTACAGAATTCCCCAGTGTGATGTCATGATTTACAACCAGGAAGTAAACATTTAAACCTAAAAAACTGCCAAACTGGGATAAAAATCGTTTTGTTTTTAGCAGAATCTTGAATATAATTATCTTAACTGTGTTTTAGTGAAATGAGTACTTCAACCTGTCATGGGCTCTTTAAACTTTTACAGTCTGCTGATCATGATTTTGTTCATTGTAAACTGCAATATTGATAAAACATGGGTCGATTAAAACTGTAAAACTGCGCATTTTTATAGTTGAATGATGACTATGTGCTGCAGTTTTTAATCCTACATGTATGACCCATCTGAAATGTTTGTACAATTACAGATCTGTAGGGTGGAGGTACAGTATGTGAAAACAGACATTTTCTGAGCAAGCCATGAACACAGGTTTTTTCCAACATACATGAATAAATCAACAAATATTAGGCTAATGATTAAGAAACAACGTTATATTAAATACGTTGATTTTACATACTATGTTCTATGGACTATGGATAAAGGGTTAGTGGTCATAATAAGCATAAAGCACAAAATACAGCATAATACCAAATAAAACGGCACACAAATGATTATGTAAATGATAAAGAAGATCAGTAAATATCAAGATTCCTCAATGTAGATTATGGTGATGAAATATGGATGAACTATTGTTTCTCCCACAGTTCAATTCTCTGTAATGCTGAATGGACGGTTAGGGCTAAACTCTTCATTTGCGACACAACATAACCATCACCTTCCTACTTAGAAGAACAGAAACCTATATTACGCATAGGGCTCTTGACAATCCCCTCCCAGGATTAGGATGCGCGTGTGACAGGAGCAGTCCCATCCCAACCGAGAATATTTTAAGATTTCTCTTTTTTCCGTCTTCTCTTTTGCAATGCGAGTCTTCTCCCGATCTCAAGCGAACCCGCCCGCTCGCAACCGACACGCTGTATTATACATTAAACTGTAAGTAATGATCGAGCTGCTAGTGTATTCTAGTCAGCGATAATAATAAAGCCTTGCGGGATCTTTGGCGCCATTTGCATTCCGAGGCACGTGGATTAGATAGACAGCCTACAATGCAACTTTCTAGTCCCCGCATCTCATTTCTATACCTACTTTTCTTACTTACACAGTATACTTGCTGACGTGAGGGTTTGTGAAGGTCTTACAGGATAGAGGGGAACAAAGGGGACATCGCGGCTTGTAAAACTAAAAATAAACAGTTTCCTTTTGGTTCTTTTTAAGGGCATGTGACAAGTTAGACTAAACAAAATGCGCCGGTATTTAAACTGTTAGATAAACGTGTTCATTCTGCGTAAATTGTACCTGAATTTGGGATGGAATTTTGTGTATCGAATAGAACAAAACAGTCTTCCTCCTATCCATCTCCTCGTTGATGCTGTTTTTGCTGTACTTTCCACAGGTATCCATCCATCGTTTCCATCGTTTGAGTTTTACTTTTGTCACATCGTTTTAAAGTCAAATGGAATAAACTTTTCTTCAGAAACTGCCACTTCCCCAGTGGCAAATTATGCTCAGCGTTTACTCCAGGTACAAATACCAAACAAGGAAACACACACATAAAAACCTGTCGTATGGACAAAGTAAATGAGCTTTTTTTTAATGCTCTGTCATGTACAAAACAAGCTAATTCCTGTCCTCAAATGAACGGTGCCTGGAGATAATCAGACAGACAGGTGAGCATTAAGCACAAGCCAAATGGCAGGAAATTCAACTGCACAGCCATCACCATTAACCAAACAGATGTCCAAACAGACAACTACATTTGAGCTGTAAAGGGAGAAACAAATTTATACCATAGTCCCTGTTCAACCATTCCCTGTCGTCAAATGAGAGCACTATATAAAGACATAAGTAAAAAGACTTAAGTTATCTTTCTGGAATCGTTACTCAAAACTTTAAGAACACTTGAGAGTCATTTAGTAAAATACAGTGTTTCTCGGCTAAAATGTGAACAATTGCGCGGGATTTGATTATGTTTTTAGGGACGGCAGGATGTTTGTAAATCAAGTTGTGAAAAAATGATTACCTCTTCTCATCGGGATAAACTTTTAACTAAATTAAACTTTTCATTAACGTTGTAGAGGTCATCACCAGCGAAAACTAATTCAATTAACAGCTTTTTTCACTTCCTGCGAAGAGAATCTGAAGCACCGAGAGATCCTGACTCGCATCTTGTAATACATTTACTTTGCTAAACCGGCAGGACCTTTTCAAACAGGCTCTAAGTGCAAATGAAGACGTGGAGTTTTAACACCTCGGTCAGACTTACCTATAGTTTAACATTTCCTGCTCATTATCGCTCAGATCCTGTCGCGGCCGTCCTCTCCTGGTGCTGAGTTGGACACTTCTGAGCTGTTTAATTATGAAGGTGTGGAAATTTAATTAATCACAGGCAAGAGCAACTCTATTATTCTGACATATTTTATCGGAAGGAAAAAATAGAACCCATTCAAGCAGAACCAGAGATGGAGAAAGGGCTCGAATTAATGCTAGGAAAATACTAAACAGAGTATTCCGTTTAGGATTTTGCTCACCAAAGTTATAAGACTGCCTGAAATATGATTATGAATAATGACCATTGATCAATTACAGAACAACCCTGAGGTCACAAATCGTTGAAGTTAAATCAATAAAAGGAAACAATTAGCTAAAACGGTTGTAAAATGTTACTCTGAAGCCTCTGTACCTCTGAGGAAGCTCCACATTGCTCCTCTTCTGAACCGGAGTCCATTAAAACCACCTGCTCCTCTCACATTCTGACCCTTCATCGTCCGTCCTCTTCCTTTCGCAGGCATTTCACAATAAATGTAGGAAAAAGTAACTAAAATTGAGAAACAAAACCGCCACGAGTTGTTTGCGACTGAGGAGTACGACAATAGGACAGAAAGGTTGCGAAAAGTCCTCAACTTAAAGTCAAAACGATGACAAATGAACACAAACATCCTCACTCATTTATATTGTACTTGGGCTAAACCAAATTATAACAAACCAAACTCACAGGGAAGAAACTAGCATTAAACCAGGGCTAAACAAAACCCTCAACATCTGGGCCCCCCTTCTGAAATGGTCTGGTCCACGGTGCCGCCATCAATCCAGCCCCGCCCCCTTACCACACCTTCTCCGTTCTTAAAGGGCATTAACCGGACATCTTTTCTTGACTGTATTTTCACTGTTTTACAAGCCAGAAAGGGTTAAACGTTATGTCAGCGGAAGCCTTAGTTTGCTATTCATTTAGACGTTGAATAGAAAGTTACATAACGTTCATTTTTAGATAACGATGCATAAAGATACCTGCTGTAATCACCAAACAAGTTCAGTTTTCTATTAAAGTCAGTCGGCCTTGGGTTTTTCTCTTCGCTAATGTTTGCGCAGATTAAATAGCAGTTAAATATTATGTTTTCACGAATATTCAGCTAAAAATATTTAATGAGTAAAAGAAATTGATAGCATATAAGACTTTTGTGCGCTTGCCGAATTTAGCGACTAATGCTTTTAATGCAACTACTACTTCTGCTATTATTATCCGCTCCTGCTTGTTATACTGTGCTACTACGAGATTGTACCACAAAAATCATAGCCCATGTGACTTTTTAAACCTTTTCTACCATTTGCCTTTTCATACTGACACGTCTGGAACTGCGACAATATCCTACGACGTCTTACATTAATCCCAGAGACTAATAATGTAAATAAGTAAGTAACAGATTAGTGTATTTGCTATAGTAATGGTACATAGTTACTTCTCACCTCTGCCCTGAAAACTTTTCATTCCGTGTCTTTTCTAGACTTAAATGTTTTCTCATCGATCACTGCTGCCCGTGTCAGAGCAGTGTAACTTTCTACCTCCTAAAACTAAAACCTAAAAATGGGCTTTATGCTGATCTGCACTTTTGAACAACTTTGCATTGCGATCTGCTTCAAATGAGGACTCGGGCTGTCAGCTCGTTCTACTGGGACGTCTCCACCGAGTCCCAGGAGTATCTGGTTCTGGGAATAAAGTGGCTAGCCTGAGTTTTAGGCGCAAACACACGCGCACCTGAGCTTGACGGGAAAGATCTTTCACGCTACCTATTTGTCATGCACATTTCATTATGATTCTCTTAAAATTGCCAATTAGAGTGACATTAGTTATGTTTTAAAGAGTTATGTTGTAGTTATGTTTTTGAGAGTTAAGATGAGCAGTAGTTTTGTTTTTTTAAGCGAACCTGCAGGATTTATATCACAATCACAATCCACATCTTTACATTAGATCGCTGCGCAACAGATGGCAAGTATTAGCCCAAAATAGCCACATAAATAACATTTTTGATATATCTATTTTAAAGCTCAGGTCTGTAGAATGTCGTGGATACGTTTCTTTTACAATCCACACATTAATTTGATCGCCACGCAAAAAAAAACGTCAGCAAGCAACAACATTCAGGGGTTACACTAAAGATGATAATAACTCTATGAGCACAGCACTAAAATTGGACTCAGGGACCGAAAAATTATTGGATATTGATGCTAGGATTAATTTAACTGTATTGGGCAAAAAAAGAAAAAGATTCTACTTTAACTGAGCACTGTAATCATGGAAAAATATATATATTTATCATATATATATATTTGTCTTGTCTTAAAAGGAACAATCTCAAATAAAGAAACGTATGGTAAGCTTTTTTAGTTGTATTTTATTGTTGCAAGGTTACATTAATGGGACTATAAATTGTATTGTTAGTCTAAAATAACAAACCGTAGCATTTTAAGAACAGCTTTGGTCGTGTTCAGTTAGTTTCGATGACAAATATCGGTTGATATTTGGTATGGCGGACACTCAAAGTCGTGCTATTGAATCTTATCGTACCTGAAAATGCCTTTTATATTCTGCAATATTAAATCCCAACCAGAGCTATGTATTCAGGCTGCGAGTTTGAAGAACGTTCCAGGAGGAGGCGACCTGAATGGGTTCCAGGTGTGTCCTCCTCTCCCCGTCCAGAAGCAGGTGCCGGACTGGCCCCTTGCCCCTCCCCTGAAGAAACACTGTGTCTCCATCATGGCTGCGCCTCCCCCCCCGTGACCACCACACCCACTGCTCCGAGCCCAGAACAGGCTGCACCGCATCGGCACAGAACTTTAGCCAAGAAAGTACAACTGCTTCCAACTGAATCTGCTGCAAAAGCACAAAATGTTTTACGCTGATTTCATGTCATACGCGAGGAAAATTCTTCAGAAAGACAATGAATTTCACTTTTTGCTTCTGTGCATCCCTTGGACCAGTTGCTTTGCTCTCTTTTCAGGTGTTAGAATGGAAAAGGTACAATTGTCAAACCTTTACTGATGACATAGCTGAATTAATTGTTGTAGTTTTGTTTGGGACGTTTAAAATTGTGCCACGTGTACCTTAGTTTAGCTATTTTAAAACCAATATTTGTAGGAAAATAGGAATACTTTTGTAATTTTTTGGATATTTTAGGGTCTAATTTCATTGTTACTTGCATATTAGAACATTAAATTTCAACTCAAAAAAATGCAACATTTTTTTGCTGGGTTTCATGAAACATTTTGCCAATTCAAAAAGATATATTACTTTGTTTTAAAACGTTAATCGCTATGGCAACAGTCCAAATTTCTCATCATTCTGAAACCTACAAGTTGCTTTACCTAGAATGTTCTACAAAATGGCCTTACACAAGCAACTAAGAACAAGAATGCATGTTTTTTAGCAGTTAAAACATCTGTATTTGAAGAAATAGTTACATAGTGTACTAGGGCTGCACAATTAATCGAAAGTGAATTGAAATTTCAATTTGAATTAGCAAATCGCAAAAACTGCAATTTTGAAGCGCAATAATTTCCTCAAGGAACAAAATATCTTGTTTTATTCTGCATAAAAATGTATTAATCTATAGTTTTTGTTAAAACATGTTCTGAAACAAGCAACAAAAAAACGCTACGCTAAGTAACAAAAACTCAACTGAAAGCTGCATAAGCATGACTAAACGTGGCAAAAACACAAGTAAAAGCTGCATAAACACAACTAAAAGCTGCATAAACACGACTAAAAGCATCAAAAACTCAAAATAATGTGACCAAAACACGACTGCAAGCGTCAAAAACACTCCAAAATGCAACATTCGTGACTTAAAGTGACAAAAACACGACTAAAAGTGCCGAAAGCTGAAAGTGTCAAACGCAACTCAAAGTAACAAAAATGTGACTGAAAGCGACGAAAACATGACAAAACCTGACTAAAACAGACACAATTGTTACTAATGCTTCAAAAATGTAAAAATAACAAAAATGTTCTGAAACAAGTGATTCTTTTAGTTTACTCTATTAGTTTGTCAGTTCATATTTCAATCTTTTATATCAATTTTCCTGGTTCTGTTTAAAATGAAAAGGCTGAACAGAACCCCACACAGCAAAACATGTAGATCTAGTCTAGTTTAAAATGACTTTAATTTATGATATTTATCTGAATTTGAGTTGTTTTGACTCATTTAGATTGAATTGCTTATGTTACGCAGAATATTTCACTGGTTTCAAGTTATTTCTGACTGATTATGCGATAATTTAGCAAAAAAAAAAAAAAAAAAAAAAAAACTGCATGGGGGAAATGCATGGGGTAAATGATCTTAACCCACTGGCAGATAATTTGGCTTGAAATATGAAGAAATGTATTGAAATAAGTCAGAAACGGTTCGAACCAAGTACAATAATCTAGTTACGGCAAATAAATGGTGTCAGCAAATCTTAACTAGTCAAAATTTAGGAAATGAAGATTAATATCCTTAAATCAAGGCGTTTCATCTCATCCAGAAATTCATTTTTGCAGTGCATTATTAAATTATACTCAATACTGTTCAGAAAAATCACAATTAGATATTTTCCCCAAACCGTGCAGCTCTATAGGGTAGCTTTATAACAATCTTGAACAATACGTTAAAAAAACCACTCCTTTCAAGCTGACATGGGACACCTTTTGAACACGTAACCCTCGCCGTGCGTTTTACTCTCGCCTCCAGACGTCCCTGGGCCCGCCGTTCAAACGAGCGGCCATTACAGCCCTCCCAAACACCGCGGGCGCCCGCCGAACAAACTCCGAGACAATCGGACGAGCGGCACGCTGGCATGTGTCGGCGGGCGGGCGATAACAAGGACCCAAACCCACAGAACAAAGTCGGTGGCCGTCCGGACTCCGCGGGACATCGGTGGACCGTTGAAGCAGATCTGCCCCCGAGTGCAGCATCTCCAGCCAAACAGCCAGGCCCGCCGCTCGCTCCCTTTGAAGTGCGAATGAGGGCAGAGTGAAGGAAAGGGCACGGGGAGAGGAAAGGGGGCACCGCAGCTGTCGGAGGCGCCGTCCAGCCGCACACACTCGCACAGACCGGCGCGGCGTGGATGCTCGACCACAGAACTCTGCACGGCCACGGTCTGTTCCGTTTGACAGATTCGTCGGCGCACACGGAAAGTTTGAGAGCGAGTCAAGGCGAGACAAGAGGAGAGTAATGGGAAGGGAAAATGCATTGCAACGTGATCAAACTGTATCAAAATAAGGGATTTTCAGTGTTGGAAAAAAAAAAAAGGTAACGCTTTAGATTAAGGTTCCTTACTAAACTATTTATAATGCATTAATACGCACTAATAGTTTGTTTATGCACTTATAACGCCTTATACATGTTTATAATCAGCCAAAACATGTTTGAGTTAATAAACCACATGTACAGAGCATCAATGAGCTGCATATTAAATTATTTTCAATTATCACGCTAATACATGCTTGTAAATGCCTTATGCGTATAAACACATAAATAGTTAACTAAGGCACCTTAATCAAAAGCGTTACCAAAACAAAAATTAAATTGCACATATTTGGGTATATAAATCTGAAAAAACAAATTGAGACTAGTGATGTCAGGATATAAAATTTTTAAATTATTGTGAGAATAAGTATCACGATTTAACGATTAATCAGAACCGAGGCAGTGATCAAACAACAGAGAAATATTTTATGCAAACACATCTTTTAAAGGACACTTAATTTTGCTTCAAAAATGTCACAATTATTATTAATTTTAGTTCTTGTATATTGTGTATTATATTCTTATTTAGGGCTGGGCTATATGGAAAAAAATGTATAATCACGATTTTCTTGGGGCCAGATCATGATTTTGATTTTGTCATGATTTGTGTTCACTTTGTTTTTTCTACTGCCTTTAATAGAGCGGCACGATTTAGGAAAAACTATGTAATTGTGATTTTTCTGACCAGTTTTGCGATTGTGATTAGATTTTCTATTCAGATTCACATTTTAAGCATAATTTTGTCGCTTTTAGTCACGTTTTTGTCACATTCAGTTATGTTTGTTGTAATTAAGTGAGTCTTTGTCACTTTTAGTCGCGTCTTTGTCGCTTTTAGTCACATCTTTGTAGTTTTTAGACACATTTTTGTCGCTTTTAGTTGCGTTTTGGTGCATTGAGTTGAATTATTGCACTTAAGAGGTGTGAGAGGTAAATAAAATCATCTGCTCAGAGGCTACAGAAGCTAAACAACAGGAGAAAAAGTGTGTTTGAACAGACGGCTGCATTAAAGAGACAAAAAGATACGACGATGTCATAAAAATAGCAGATTGTCACAGGGACGAGCCCTACTCTTATTATAACATATAATGTGACATATAATCACAATTATCAATTAACCTGATAAACTTTACATCCCTATTTGAGCAGGGTTGACATATATTGCTTGATTTTGTTGCCATAAATGATACAAGATACAGTTGGAATCTTAATATTTCAGTGAACTGGACCTTACAATTGTCTTTCGTTAAAATGTAGGCTATCCACAAACCTTTATAATCTGTCAAAATCTTAAGTACAAGTCTGTAAAGTTTTGTCTGATCATTATGTTACTGTGGAACTAAAATGCATTTTGAGTAAACCTCCTTTGAAGTTACAACGTCCCATACAAATCTATGGATGCAAGTTGATGAAATTAAACTATATAAAGCATCTTAAGCTTCAGATTTGGACAATATTGTAGAAGTGAAAGCTGGTTTTGCCTGTGCCTCATCTTTAAGAGAAGGACATTGTAGATCGCAGTCACTATATGAACTTTAACAGCGAGTGCCATCCTCAAGGTCTGAAAAATAGAATCCACAATCATTTTATCCAAAAGAACTCAAGAAGGCATAAAAAGTACGGCGAAAAAATGTGTTTTTCGGGGGATTTTTGAGCAATAAAAGCAAAACCCACCGAAATAGGTCAATTTAATTCCATCCTGAGGAACATGCAAGCAGCGCAAACACATTTTTCATGAAGAGAAGCAGGTGGCACACCCCAAAACTAAAAATAGCGAGTGGATGCAGTATTTCATTGTATTCTCCCTTTCTTATTTGACAATTCTAAATCTGTCTCTGAATTAATTTCAAACATTTTATTGCACATAATTAACCGTTGACGTTAATCACCATGTATTTCATTAATTAGGGAATTCAATTAATAGTGATTGATTGCTTAAAATGTATATTCACTGGATTTAATATCATATGTATTCAATTAAAAAAGACCTGAGTGGATATGTGTGCTATTTTAACACATTCATAGAGGTTCTTCCAGCCTTCTCCAGTTCCTCCTTCTACACTTTGACTCTTAAACGCTCGTCTGATTCACGCTGCTCTCAATATATTTTCTTTAAGCACGTCTTTTTTTTTCCTTTTTTCCCCCCTGATCTCACCCGCCTCTTTGAATTTCACTTTCGGACGCCCCGTGGATTACTCTGGGCGCTCGGTGGAATAGGTTAAACATGACCAGATGTGCTGTGAAGTACTACTAAATGAACTGGAGACAATCTCGGGCTTTCGCGCTCCGTAGATAATTCCTCAACTTTTTAATGATGCCCCTTGGCTCCCCTGGAACACGACACACCTACAGGCATTAGCACTGTCGGCGCACTCAGGGAGCAGCCATCTTTGTAACAGCGAAAAGCTCATTTCCCATGCCGTTGGAGCTAAAATAGAAAAGCACTAGTTAGACTTGTCTTGCGTGTCCCTGCGCTATTGTTAGCAAGCGAAAACTTACAATGGGTTTATGCAACGTCTTTCTGTCGCCATAAGAGGTCTGCGCTTGGGTGCGCTCCGGGTTTGTGTCAGGAAGGGCATCCGTAGTCACTAGAATCCATGAAGAATCCATGGGAAAATAGATAATCGAGAGAAAGGAGGCCTCGCTTTGTAGATGGAGTTCTTGTGGTGGGATAAATGCTCAATAAACAGTACAAAGTCAGTTAAATTTGACCGTTTTTTGACCTGCCATAGGAAAAGCTCGACATTATTTTCCATTTTTGCATGCTGTCGTCTCATTTTCAGGACTTTCAAGTTATTTTAAACGTGTATACAACTCTCACGCTTCAAATTCCATCAGAATATTGTAAATAAGACCATGTTTTATATTTGAAATAGATTAAAGGCCTAATAAATCACAAATGTTCCATAGTTTTTACATATTTTTCCCATATGTTGAAATGTAATCCCTCAAAATGTTGGTGAGTAAAAGTTCAAAATGTGTTTTTTTCCAAGCAAATAAAAGTTATTTGAGGTTTCTATGTGCTATAATTTTTTAGATACATATATTAATAAAACGGAAAATCTAAATTAGAATTTTTATTTTGAAAAAGACTGAATATATAACATAAAAAAATAAGAACTCATCAAACTTTTGCCATTTCATCATCACTTTCATTCATGACAAGCACAAAAGAAACGCAAATATTGAAAACCTTAACATTGAAATGCGCTGTTTAGCAATAGATTTTATCGTTACTTTTACTTTTTTTTTTGCTTGTTTGCAGGAAACATAGGCCACGGAAAACAGAAGATCACGAATATGTGCTTTTTAAAGATAATTTACTTCATTTTAATGTATAACTATATATATATTAAGAAAACCCAGTCAATAGTGTACGTTCAATATCAACAAAAACACTGACTTTTACGCTCAAAAGCCATTAATGAAGAGTGTAATGTGTTTTCCTCAAACATGTTTAATGACAGCTTTGGAGAAAAGTTTAAATGACATCCCTGCACTTCCACAATACAAATGGTCTGTCACTTGGATCCATTTGTCAAAACAAAGTCTTCAGCGAGCTGCTAACCTACAAAAAACACTATTGTTTTCTGTTCTGGGGTTATCAATCATTTTCTAAGTGTATGTTTTAGTCGTATAAATATGTGGCGCAAACTTTTTTGTTTGTTGAAAGTAGAAAACAACACATTTTTGATGATTATTAACTCTTGCATGACCTGATCACGCTGCAATATTCAGAGATAGAAAGTTAAATTATTTCTTGGTTTAGGAGTTGTATGCGTTTTATAGCCATTATGAGAACTTTTTTATCATTTTAAGGATGGAATGTATAGTTTTGAGTTGTAACTAATCTTTCATCACTTCAAATGAACTGAAAGTAAAAGCAAATACTTGTCGGGCCCCCTCTGTCCACTCCACTCCCCACAGTGGCCCCGAAAAATGCATTACATGATGAATTATTACCGAGAAACATTTGTGATTTTTATGTTCCCACATCCAATTCCCAATCATGTGCTTGGGATGTATTTTATTTTATTTTTATTATTACGTTTACGACCTGACCCTTTGACTCGGGGGAGTAGACGGGGAGACAAAGGGGTCTGTTGTCCCGGGCCTCAGGGTCTTAGGGGCCCAGAATTGGTCTCTCTTCCTATAAATTTATATTAGATTAGGGCCTATGTGAGGCTTTTGCCCTGGGCCCACAAATTTCTGTCGACGGGCCTGCTTTGACCAGACAAAGTGAAAAAGCAAAAGTATAACTACACTTATTCCTGCCTTTGTAAAGCATGAACAAAGACTTAACTAATTCCTAACCTTTATTTTTTTTCTTTACCTTTTTTTTTACACATTAAAACAACAAACAAAACAAAACTTGACCAGAGAGCAAAAGATACAAGTGAAGAAAAAGTAATTAACCCATCTGTCCCAGTGATTTATAAATTTGTCCATGTTTAAGTTCAATGTGAAGGTACGTTTTTCCATTTTATGAATGTCCAAAGTTATTTCAGTCCAGTCCTTAAGAGTCGGTTCTGTCCGAGTCATCCATTTTCTCGTTATTGTCTTTTTTGCTGCGGCCATGAGTATGTTCCACAGGTATCCATCAATCCTCTCCATCGCTGGACCCCTACAATCAAAGTACACTGTTTTAACCTAACCTTAATTAAGTAGTTACTAAGTCTGACTCAAGCTTAATAAACTATTCGTACTCTATGAATTAAGTCTTTGTTCATGCTTTGATGACGCAAAGTGGTACCAGATAATGACAACATGGGTTTAGCAGTAGCTACAAATGTCATAAATGTTGTCATATATAAACTTCCTATTCAGTATTTGACTTGTAACTAACGAGTCTTTGCAATACTTTTACTTCTGCTCGCCAGAACTGTCACTTCCACACACGATCCCTGCACTTTTCCCTCCTCCAACGGCCCTGCGTCTATGATCGATTGAGTTGTCTTTTTCATATGACAATCCCCTGCCTCTCAGTACCACAATCTCACCTGCATCGCATTGTTGGTATTCCGTCCGAGTCTCCCGGTGCCGTCCCCGGTGGTGGTTCATGCATAATGGATTAATTGTAGCCGACTTGCACATGTAAAGGCCCGCAGGTTAGCATTCCCGGAGTCTCACGCTGCTCGATAGGTCACGCAAATGGCCGTGCCCGGCAATATCGGTGTGAATCTGAGGATACCGTTCAATTAAGTCCACGGGTGCGCTACAGCCACCGTCGAGTGACTGCTAAAGAGACGTAATCGCCGCTATTCCCCGCGGATGATACAATTGATACAAGGGTTTTCTATTAAGAGAGATTGCATTGTTTATTGCGCACGTGGAAACTGTCAAGCGTAATAGTTGAATCACAGAGCTTTGTAATCAGTAAAAAGCTCCTCCGTAAATGTTAAGTTGATGTTACCGTTCGTGGGTAGAGATTCCAGACTTGATTTTGAGGATTTCGCATAGCAACAGGTCCTTTTATATCTTTTGAATTGGCAAAGGGCGCCACAAAATCCGTCATAATCAGGAAGGAATGATTTCACTGAATAGAACTAATTGTCCCAAAATAGTGTTCTTTGCCAAATTGTGTCACACTTTGACTTTAAACATAAAAAGAAAGCTGTAAACCTCTTATTTCCAGTCAATCAATCATTCTGGGATGAATCACAGTCACTTTTTACTCTTAAACTTTTGTATGGATTCTGCCTGGACTTTTTCCATTTCATTCCCTGAAACTCATTTTAGTCAAATTCATTTATGTTTTGAAAAAGGAATTGTCAAAACCCAACAGAAGCCCAAGCTAGTGTCAATCAGACCACAAGCTTTACTCTTCCTTCTTTTTCTCCTAAAAAATCTTGGCAGAATTTAAAATCTGTTATTCCTCTGTGCAGACCTTGTTCACACTTATAATTAGTGAATCAGACAAAAACTACAGAGTCCGGACATTGTTTGTACTCCAAAGGGTTCAAGAACAGTTTCAGTTTGAATTGGGGCTCATTTTAGTCAGACGTTTAAGGGAAAATTGCCTATATTTGAACTACACATTTGACAAAAACACAGTTAAGATCCTTATATTTAAGATTTAGCAAAAGACTTAAAACGTTTTTGCCCAGCTTGACCTTTTTTTTTTCTTTTAAAAGTTTACTTCCTGGTTGTAAATCATGACATCACGGTGGTGAATTCGGTAGCTGTTACCATAGCAACCATGTTTAACACTTGGCCAAAACTATTTTTTGACAAAAAGAAATCGCTTTATTTTGTTAAATAAATGTTTAAAGGGTATGACAAATGTGTTTCTTGTGTGTAAATTGTCTCCCTGGTGTGATGTCATCATGATTCTGAACGATGCTTTACTTCCTGTCATTTTAAACATATTTTTCAACTTCTTGAAAACAAGTACATCATTGGTGTAAAGTTATCATTTATATTTACATCAAGTAATAATTCACCAAAGTCAAAAGTAGGAAACTCTAAAACCCTATATGCACTTGAAGGGTTTAAATAGTCTTAATAAAGTATGAACAAATACTCAATTCAAAATGAACAAAGAATGTATAAAGAACAATTCAAGCTTAGTAACTACATAATTACCACCCTTACTCCTTAATTAAGTATTTACTAAGCAATTTGTCCATTTTGAATCAAGTATTTGTCCAAGCTTTATTGAGGCCAAATACTTATTTGAATGTGGTACCCATTTTATTGTTTTTTTCTGCCCCAAAGGCTTTGTAAGACAAGACAATTGTAGCACAAAATGGGGAGAGAGAGAGGGTAGAGACATTCAGCAAACGCTCAGATTGGTTTGGGAATCAAACCCACAACGCAGAGGTGGCAACAACATGTGCACAATACCTTAAAGTGCGACGTATATAACAGGTTTTTATGATTTTCTAATTTTGACTTTGTGTATTAATCATAGTATGTATGTAAATATAAATCATAGTTTTACAGCAATCAAGAAGCTGTTTGTGGAGAAAAGTTGAAAAATCTGTTGAACATTACAGGAAGTAAACAAATTGATGACATCACACTAGGGGGACAAAGGTTACGCATAATTTAGACAAAACAAATTACTTTTTTTGACCCTTTAAACATTGATTCAACAAAATAAAGATGTTCACATGTTTTTTCTTATTACAGGAGTTTTGGTGCAATGTACAGGATGGTTTTATGGTAATTTCCTAGTGTGATGTCATAATTTACAAACAGGAAGTAAAATTAAAAAACAAACAAAATTGCTACACTGTGGTAAAATTTGGAAAGATTTTTAGCAGAATTTGAAATATACTTATCTTAACTGCATTTTAGTTAAATGAGTAGTCCAACTTGTCATGGGCCCTTTAAACCACAAACACCGCCAGAGATCTTTACTACAGATCCTTTTTCGGAGTAATTTTACAATACTTGAACTACACCATTTGAAAGCCATGACTCACGAGTCAATTGCACTCGAGTACGGAATGCCTTTTACTTTGTCATGACGCAGGAGGCCCAGTGACGGCGGAGACAGCTTTGAAAACACATCTCAACCCCGCGCCTTACTCACGCCCGCGCCCCTGTTGTACTCGGGGATATTGGTTCTGTCTGACGCTGAGTGAGAGATCCAGCCATGACTTTTCCCTGTTAGACCTGCGTTTTCAGCATCTGGCATTTATCTAGAAGCAGTCTCGGGCTCAGAGGCAAGACACAGCGCAGTGGGATGATCGCAAAGTAAAAGCCATCTTCAAACAGAAATGAACCGGAAATCCAGACAGGCCTGAGGTATGGAGATAAAGATTTTTTGTTTTGCCAACCTCCAGCACCTCCCAACATCAGTATTTTATGATTTGGTCTTCGCCGGGTAGAAAATAAATGATTGGAAATCCAACACGGATCATGGCCTGTATTGGGGCATTTTATGTGAGATTTTGAGAGGCAATAAAGTACAATCTGTGCAAGAGCTACGTGCGCTATATTAAAAGTGCACTATGTAACTGTTTACGTAGCGTTTACATGTGGTTTATTGGTTAAAAAATGCCTCCCTACAGATTTCACTTGCAGCTTGACGTGGTGGTGTTAAGATCAATGCCGTACTGTGGAACATTTCAGACTAAATAACATCTACATTGATAGAAGTATGTGGCACCAGAAAATTCTCACCTTTAAATAGCTTTTATTATTGTAGCAAAGACAAATGAAATGATCCACCAATATTTCTTGGCTATAAGATGACATAGATCAGGGGTTCCCAAACTTTTCTGGCCAGGACCCCCAAAATAGCCCAGCAACTGACTTGGGACACCCAAAGATAAAATAATAATAATTTTAAGTGCCAAAGCACGTTAAATCAGGTTTAATATTGGTTATTTGAATAGATTATTGCTTATTAGATCCTATTTCCCTAAGAAATACTGCTTTTAATTTGAAATAGAATTGAAATAGATCAAATACAGTGTCATATTTATTCAAAATAGATCTTGAAATCATCTCGCGACCCCCAGGTCATCCCTTGCAACCCCCGGGGGTCCCGACCCCCACTTTTGGAACCACTGACAACAACTTGCCTGCTAACAATAACTAACCTGCTAACAACAACTAACCAGCTAACAATAACTAGCCTACTAACAACAACTTGCCTGCTACCAATAAATAACCTGCTAACAACAACTAGCCTGCTAAAAACTCCTGTAACCTTACTAACAACAACTAGCCTGCTAACAACTCCTGTCACCTTACTAACAGCAACTAGCCTGCTAATAATAACTAGCCTGCTAACAACAACTAGCTTGCTTATTACTGCCTGTCACTTTGCTACCAACAACTAGCCTGGTAACAATAACTAGCCTGCTAATAACAACTAGCCTGCTAACAACATCTGTTTGTGATTGATAAAAACCCTTTTCTTATTTAAACTGTGGTTCGATAAATTTTGATTAGCAACTACAGGATAACATTTATAATTAATTTGAAGTTTATAAGGGCTAATATTTTGTTGAAAAGAGAGTTTGCATGTGTCCACATTTATCTGTTCCTGCCAGACACGTGACCTGTACGCCATAGCAGCCATCTTGATTCTGGTCGCTAATGTAAACAAATGTAAACTCCAAAGAAAAACTGCATAAACTGAACTCAAATAAGAGTGAAAATACACTGCCAGTGAAGAGACGCCAACGTTTCTTTGTTTTTTTTCCCCCTTCCTTTTTAGTGAAATAAGGAAGTACAATCACATACCAGAACATTTCTATCATCATTAGCATTTTTTAATAAGGATGTTACTTAGTTTTACTTTAGAACACAAATGTAGTTTTGTTGCAGTGAGTTATGTATAAAATGCTGATAAATTATTAGCATTGGCGATTAAACAAACATAATGGACTCCAAGAAATCTTAGTGTGTTTGGTATTAGTGCTGTGCTGCATTAGGTTTTTATGTGATTTTGAGCTTTTAGTGCTTACTTTGAAGAGAAGAGAAGAGATCTTTGCCAGTTAAAAGTCCTTGGAAAGTCGATCAGAATTTTGCGTTTGTAAAAAGTCAAAGTACAAAAAGAAAACAACTGTAGCTTCCCGTAGAAACAATGTCTCCAACCAGCCAAAACTGAATTCTATCATTAAATTGTGACGTGCATGAACAGATTAAAAGCGGTGAATGGAACAAACTGAAAAAAATGTGATATTTCGTAAACAAATCTTTACTTTTTATCACATATAACTATTTTATTTCTATTTGTCTAACGGTGATGCAAGCCCCTGTAGATTGACGCAACAGACTAACTACTATTTCTAAAGTTGCTATGGGAAGTTACTGTTACACGAGTTGAAAGAGTTATCTATTAGAATTTTATATAAGGCTCGAAAATACAAATGTACGCATAAAGTTGGGGTGACATGACATACGCAAACTTTTAGATGAATAATATGCTGTTGTGCGCTTGGTGGTAAGCAGACTTCAACTTGAACGACTCTTGATGTTTTGCCTGGAATGAGGAAATTGCAGTCTCCAAATCTCCCTGCATAGCGTTCGAGCACAAATGACGCTGATGATACCCGGAGCATAAATATTTCGCCAGAATACATCCTACTTGTGAATGAGTAATAACAAAATGAATGCCACTTCCAGCGCTCAATTAGTCTCTGGTAGATGCGTGCTCCATACAAGAGCAGCCTTTATTGTCAAGATTCGCTTTTGATCGTCTGGCTGACAAAAGCAACAGTTCTGCTTCGGCATTCAAAGCAGTAAGTAAAGAAGAGATTTGAAATTCGACGGAAAATGAGCCAGAAGCATTAGCGTTTTACATTGCATTGAACTCCGGAGTGACAAGCTTACCGAAATTGTGCGAAAATGTCCGGAAGGGAACGCCGCGGCCATCTTGTTCCCTAATGATCAGGCATGCTATGTTTAAGCCTATGGGGAAAAAACGGCGGGAGAAAATAATTAACAAGCCGTTTCCTGTTGATTCACCAAGAGAACGGCAGAAGATCAAAAGACGGCCATTGTAACAGCCAAGGACATCTTATCACGGTTATCTATTTGTGGATCTTTTAATTGCGCAAGTTTGGATAATGCTGAGACCACATAAACAGGCAGATTGTAAACAATGGGCATTTTATCATTTTGGGGTTTTATAATATCAGTTATGTGGCTGAAATGTTGGGACGTATCTTGAAACTAAGGTCTAGCTTAGGGCTGGAGCAAGTTACTCGATTAATCACAACTGATCAATTGTATAAATAGTTGTCATCTAATTAAATGATCAAATAATTGTTAACTGGTCCACACACAAATTCCAAAACATGAGCTGAGAGATGTTTTGTTAATTATACAAAAATGATGCAGGAAATGGGTACATCTTATCTTTCTGATTAAAACACCCAGGCGTCTGTAAATATTGTCTACTAAGAGCAAAGATAATTGCCATTTCACCACCAGATTCTGCAGGAAATGCTACTTAGTAATGATATTCTTGGCTAGATTGTTGTTTTCACTTTCACATGATACTATAATAGTTGTTTAATGATGGAACTTATATTTTTAAACTGTCAGCTATTGTTCATTGCAATTATTTTGACCAAAATAATCATGACACAATAATATTGTCTCATGCCTGGGAGGTTCTCAAATGTTTTCACTTAGAGTCACTGGCTGGCAACAAGTTGATAAATAGAAAAAATAATCGCTAGACCAACCTTTTTTTGAGTTGCCGCACACTTTTTGGATTTAAAAGATTCCATGGCACACCACCCACTTCTAAAAACATTATCAAATCAGACCATTTATTTAAAAAAAAAAAAAAGGTATATACAGAGGCAAATAATCTCTGTGCCATTTAAATTTGGCAGTAGTGATAGATTTACGTTCTTTTTGGGTGCAAAAGTTGCTCAGGACACTCCAAAAAGGTAAATTAGTCAATTACATCCGTATTTGTGAATCTGAACTCAAATTTTCAAGGCACACCTGGCAAAACCTTGAAAACCAGAAAATCAAGGGAGTAATCGATCACCAAAATAATCATTAGTTACAGCCTTGGTCTATCTAAAATGGGCACGATAGAAGCAGACTTAGTCAACTGATCTGTCCAATGTAGGATTGAGATTGAATTAAAATACAACTAAAACTGAATTGTAAAAGAAAATAAGTATTGGCCTCTAAAATCTATCCTTTTGAAACATTAGTACATTGCCACATTCGTCAATGTCATATTTGTGCCACCAACCCACATAAGTATACAGACAACTCAATTCCCTCAGCCATGAGTCGTGCAGATGGTACATCTTTTAAGTACTCAACCATGGTCAATTACCGTTTGACTTACTGTAAAAGACAAATCAATTGCTGCCTTTTGGGCACTGTGCTGCTGACTCCAGCTGAGGCGACATATTGGATTTTTGAGGATGCGCAAAACAAGCTTAAGCACTCCACTTTTCTTATGTTCAATTGGACAATCTGGTGCGGCAGAAACCAAATTATTAAAATTGTGAACCAAAAGAATCAATTTCAGTTGCAGCCGGATTGCTTCGAATAAATGTTCTTGTTGCTACTAGGGGTAGAAGTACTCCGTTTTGTTACTTACATAAAAGTACAGATACAGGTACAAAAAATACTGAAGTAAAAGTAGCACAGGAAAAGCGACTCAAGTAAAAATTTTGAAGTATCTAAAATGTACTTCAAGAGTAAAAAGTATTTCAAGCAGGTTTTGAGAGCTGTTACAGCATCAAATGTTGTGAATTTGATGAAGAATTGTGCTGATTTGTGTTCCAATCAATTCCAATCAAGATCTTCATTTTTCTAGTGAATTGGATATATTTTTGTTTGCTCAAAGCCAGCACTTGAATTCAAAACAAAAATTTATGCAGAATGTCACCGTGAATGTGATCCTCAAACCATATGAAAAGTACACCAGTTCAAAATGCAGTGGAGTAGAAAGTACTGCTCTTAAATGTAGTGCAGTAAAAGTTAAAAGTATCCACTGTAAAACACACTGAAAAGCACAGTGTTTTTTCGTTTGTACTCTTGATACTTTCCACTGACTAATACAAGGAAAACAACATACAAAACTATACAATTTAACATAGACAGGTTACCAAAACGTTGAATTGCCAACTATAATCTTGATGGTGACTGACAGTGCGCTCTTTTACGACATACAGCCGGCGTCGACTGCGCCTGCCTGTATGCTCTGAATGGCACACCTTTGTATTTGACATTTAGCCATCCGACCGACACCTACGCTTGAAAATCAGACACAAAGCAAGATGTTTTATTTCCCTGTCAGATCTGCTATTGCGGAAGGGAAGTGGCGAGATTGAACGGATAGGAACCAGACATTTGCAAATTATACACTGTTGACTGCTCCCGTGATGAGTCTGTGTGTGACATATCCATTTGGGGAGCTCTTCATACCAATTCACAAATCACGTTTCCTCATTCTTATCAAAATGTGCTTTCAAGAAGCAGAGATTTGATTAGATATATAGCCAAAAATACACAAAGATAAGCGAAGTACAGTATTTTCCAACAATGTAAAACTGTTAAGGAGCTGTGCCTGATGTTTAATTCCACTAACTTTTAACTCCATGAATCTGTTATTGTCTATTTGTATTTATAGACTGAACGATATTGCCGATATTTTTAATGGCATTTCGTCGAATGAGAACTGTAAGAAAGAATCTACTGGGACAGACAATGATAAATCAAAGACATTGTTGGATGAGAACCATGTGAGAACAACTGCCAGTGAAAAGACATTGGGACTACATTTTCTGAAAAATAAGCTTATTGCCGGCCCACCCAATAATAAGTAAGCATCTGAGATACATTTCTGCCTGTTCCAAGTTTGAATACATAAAATCTCATCAAAAATTCAAGAACGCTGCCTTTTTTTCCCCGTCGCAGGCGAGCTAAACAGAAAATAAATTCTACATGGACTAAAAAGCTGTTTTCAGGAAGTCGGTGCATTGCTGACTTGTTGCTCGTGTACATTAAACATTTCACACAATTCAATCTACTTTATATAATGTTTTAGCTGCGAGACTTCACTCGTTCACCATTTGCTTGAGTTCTCGTCCAACAGAAAGTGCGTTTACAACAGAATTGCGGATCTGTGGCAAAAAGAGGCAAAAGTAAGTGAATAGCGCATTGAAATCCTTTAGAAGTAACATTTTAAATACATAAATGGCTTCATTTGGACTTGGTCTTCACTTGAATGAACCTACCTCTGTCTAGAACTGCAGGATAACAACAAAAAACAAGAGCAGGGCTTGTATTTCTGACTATCCCAAGCTTGAATATTAGTTTGCAGCAACAAGATCTGTTATTTCATCAAATATTCTAACTATTCTAACTTTGCTACACTGAAATTTCTTAGACGCGCTATTTCAAAAAAGCAAATGTTTTTTTTCTTGAACTGACTCACCTCTGTCAAGAATTTTTATATTCTTGATAACAGAGTGTGTGATCTGCCCGGGCCCGCTCCCGGCCTGACCCATTTTTAAAAAAGCCAACGGGGGTCACTTAAAAGCGCCAGAGGTTGCCAGGTACCGTCACACTTTTCGGCTCACAGGAGTATCCACAGGGAGCCGCTTTAGCATGGCCTTTGTCTCCCACTCAAACTGAATATTTCATAAGATCAGAATAGAGATGTTGGTTGCGCTCGCTCTTCCACCTCGGTTCCGGGGCAAAACCGGAACAACGCGCGCTCAAATAAGCCATGAATTTAGGCGGCGCACTTCATGGGCCGTTTCTCCGCTCGGTGCAGATGGGGCCGCGTGGCTGGATTATGTCAAGCTGATCGCGCAAGATAAAAATGAATTTCTTTATCTTGGCCAATTGATTGCTTTCATTGTGACTCACTGACCGGTTCATTTGATTTTGTCAGCAGGCGGATATTGGGCAATGGGATGGAATAATGGATCTCAGTCAAGTTAGTCGGGGAGTAATTTATTTGGACAGTTATTATTGGAGAAATTTGAGTTCCTTAATATGCTAATGAAAATAATACGTTCTAGAGGTTGTACCCAACTCTGTTTGATGTACGTTTGAGTTATGTGCACTCCAGTAGTTCCAGTTTGTTGAGATGGACAGAAATGTAGGTGGGGAAGTTTATGTTGAGATGTTTTCGTTCTCGTTTTGTCCAAAAAATGACGATTTCAAGGTAAGAAACCGTTTTCTGAATGGCAATATTACCTACCATTACCTACAGTTTCTCAGAATTTTCCGTCTTCTAATTCGAACCGGACTTTTCAGATCACTTTAACAAACTTTCTAGCAGTTTGAATAGCTTGAATTCAACAGAAAAATCGGAGCGTTTATGGAAAGTACAGTACAAGCTCAGACGTTAGACATTCCTGAACATTTCACATCTCAAAACTTGCTCGGTCGGTTAGGGTTGCCACGCGATGAATAAGGAGCTTTTGTCTGCTTTAAAATCACACTGCAACATAATGAAACTGCAGGGAAACGCATGGTAAAGTCTATAGAGCTGAGATTTATGTGCATATTTTCATTAGCAGTGTGTACATATTGTAATCAGAAAGAGAAAAACTGTATGTTACGAGCACCTTTTTATGGTGGATTGAAGCCAGTTTCAGCATAGAACTAAAATGAGGGTATTCAAAATGGCTGCGGGCAAGTGAGTGTTTAGTTCCACTTTCAAATGAACTGCGATGTTATCTGGCCAACATTACAAATGAGTGATAATGAATGTAATTTCACACAAAGTGCTTGGATCAGCTGCGGCAGGCCGTGCTTGGCACTCTGACTCAGAGGTGAAAACAGAAAATGTTGTGACTCAATCTTTAACTTCACGCTCTTCATTTTAGTGATTTAGGAAAGTTGAACTGTCATACTTAAATTTTGAACTTTACAATTAGAGGTTAGCACAGTAGTTGTTGTAATGACAATAGTTTTATCAACATTGCTTTAAGTTTGAGCAGTTACGTTTGAAGTCTCCGAAACACATTTTTGACCTTTAGGTGTAATCGTACAGGCTTGATTTTGGTGTCAGTAGTTTTTAAGTGTTTAAAAATGTCAAATCAAAGTTGAATAAATTGAGTATTTTGGTGACTTTTGACATTTTTTAAGCACAGTGCTTTGGGTTTATTTAACGTTACACAGCCTAATTAATTTTAAGACATAGTGAGATCAAATGCAGTGTTTATGATTGCAGTATCAGTAGAAGTGCAGTCGAATTTTCCATTTTTCAAATTTTAACACTGAACAAAATAAAATAATAAACACAGAAGACAGCCAGAAAGAGAACAAGAGACAAAAGCTAAACAAAATAGAAGGCAACAAAAGACAACTTGAGGAAAACTAAGATGTTTTTTTCATATTTAACATATTTTCAGTCCAAAGTGTTTCAGATTTCCATGTTCAAAGGTCCATTTTGTGTATGTCAATGTCTGTCCAGTCCTCGATTGCCGGTGTAGTTTGTAATCATCCATTTCTGGCCATAGTCCCCAAATGCACACTCAAAAGGCATCCATTTATAGAGTCCATGGCAGTAGTTTTGAGAACCAAACACATAGTTCTAAAATCGAGTGCACGCTGATGTTAAAAATAGTGTGCTTTGTTAATCTCAGTCCAATATTTCTGGGCAATGGGACAGTTTCTGCAACAGTCAGTATTTCCCCGTGAAAATCACAGTTTGAGCTCTAAAAATGATGAATATTAATTTGTATTTTGCTCTTCAATACCGCCTTAAATGCTTTCTAACAAGTATACATTGTGTTTTATTGCTCGAGAATTCTTTCAAAACAGCATTCTCCTCCTCGGATCTGACCTTGCAATTGCTCGACGACGTTAAGTGAAACATTCGCCAAAGCAATAACTCCCTCCGCGGAGAAAAGTGCCACCTGTAAAGTCACGTAGCGCTCTTTTAATGAGTGCAGATATCGCGCGCTTTTCTACAACCTCTCCTGTTTGCCCTCCCGCGTGAAAGCACCATGAACCGCCGGCTCCCGATATAATCCGGAGTTTAGCTGGGGAGGATCAGCGCGGCCTTGGAAAAAAAAACTCAACAGGGACCTCAAAGATTTCACTGTCTTTCATCTCCTTCGCCCCTCATCCTTCTTATAATGAAACCCCAATTACATGTGCATTATAATGGGCTAACAAATGGAGATGTATTCCAGAACTGTGAGAAAAAGCGGGTTTTTTAATGAGCATTTGAGTACTTGCTAAAAACATCGCGCCGCAGGGGTGTGTGCAGCTTGCAGGTATATGAGAGCCTTCAGTATTTATTTATTGCGGCTCTATCTCCCCAAGTGTTAGCCGCCATTTTCACAGATGGTCTCCCAAATAACTCCCGATATAGATCTCGGGGAAATATCACAAATTAATTTACCACTCTGCCGCTGACATTTCTCATTCTTCATGTGGTTAAAAAAATGGAGGATATCATAAAAGATCATTCAAGGTCCTGTGTGGAGAAGGTAAAATCTGTTTGCTTCTTCTCGGCGCTGTAATTTGACAGTTGACAAAGTGCCGGAGGTTTCAGGGGTGAATGAGTCTATCTTTCAGGTCTGTGTGGAAAACTTCATATATATCAGTGCGCCGGAAAGTGGGTTGGGTCTACAGGGGAGGCTGCAAGTATCTGAGGGGAGTCTAAAAGTACTACCTGTTCTATCCGATCTGTTGGGTGAACGTCGTTGTCGAATGATGGATCGTTATAGAAAAGTGAATGCATGCAAACTTAGTACAAATGGGAGGAGATTTGAACATGTATTTGTGATCTTAACTTCCTTAATCAACACAGTTATAGTCTGAATTCCATATTAGGGGAATTTCAGTGCATTTAGAGGCAGATGTACAAGATTGTTAATTGAGAATGCAACGTGGCGCTTTCTTCCTTTTGCACAGGGCGGCCTAATGCACTCGTGATAAATGGACTTTCTGCTGCTAAAGACTGCTAAATTCCATCTCTGGTGGTAAATCTCTTGCCAACTTCAGTTATCACAAAGAGTTCAAACTGGGCAACCTTCATGGCCCTGTTGACATTTGAAACAGATCAGTTTTGACGGATTGGGATCCCTTCAGATTCCAGGCTTCACAAAGGGGTCAATCACTGAATGAAAGATTTATCTGTTTGAGAATAAAGTGTTCCTTTTGCAGCTCAAACGGGATATATGCTAAAAGCTGCCGGATGGAGGAGACTTAAAATTCTTGGTACGGTGCAGGGCATGAATGCGTTGAGCATGCTTAGTAATGTTTGAAGATGACTATTGTAAGAGGCTTGTGAAGGTCGTTTTCATCTCCCTTTAGACCGACTTTGAACATAGATGTGTGCCAAGAGAGGAGCAGAGGTGCTTTTTAGTCCATTTCCAAGCCAATGTATTTCTCCCAAAATGTGCACCCTGCTGCCAAGCCCCTGAAATGAGCCAAACTGCAATGGGCCTTGGGGTGAACCACGTCTAAAACTATGCATCGTCCAGCTATTTTTGTAAACACGGAGGAGCAGAGATTTTACATAATTTAAAGTGGACATAATATACATTCTGGTGACTAGGCCTGTCACTATAATTACTATATTGACTCATCGTGCTTGTTTTCAGGGCTTTATATTTATCGTGGGCGCAGATTATTTGCATTTGTGAAGATTTTGTTCCTGATTTTTTGTAGTAGGACAAGATTTGAGCTGTAGAGAGTCAAATGAGTAACTTCAGTGACTCACTATAGACTCTAACTAATTACTTGTGGGTTTGGCTCTTTATTTATTTATTTATTTATTGCAACTCATGTTTTCCTTACAATATGGTTCTTAGAAAAGGGTTTAGTGGGAGGGTTTATGGTTAGTGAGTTGATTCAATATTATCGTTTACTGTGATATTTCCTGTAGCAATATATGATGCTTTTTATTGTGACTTTTAAACATTGTGTTGATCACCTTGGCATCATTAATTCATATTTCTTAACTTAAAATACATTTGCAGAACACACTTTACTACACTTTCCAACTATCCAATTATCATATTTAGGCATTTGAGCGGCCTCTGCTGTCACTGGTTTGAATTAACAATGAAAACTTAAATAAATGAAGCCCTGTCTAACAATGTAAATATTATGCTAATAGAACCAAGCTTTGGTTCTGAACACAATTTGTCCGCAGAGGGAGTCCGGGGATGGTTAAATACGGCGCAGGAGAAGTCTTGGGTAAATTCTAACTGAGTATTTTGTGTGTGCTCAGGGGGAGAGGAGTTTGTAAACAGAGCAGATGATTGAAGCCAAATACAACTCCAGGTCAGTTTTTTGACAAGGAGACAACAACGGAGCATGGTTAAAAGCTCAAATATGTAAATTTAGCATGTGTCCTTTACAATTGTTGCGGTTTCTGTTCTTGTTGACAAAAAAATTGCTGTCACAATAATTCAACTTGTCAATCTGTGCCTGTCCCTCGTCTAAAATAAAGGCGGATTTGTTAACATCCTATGCCAGAAATAGCACTCCATGTCACCGTGTTGCTGCCGTTCTGCAATGTCAATAAAGCGACACATGCCTTTAGATAATATCAAAATATATCGCGGGAACGTATGATACAGAAAGCGCCATAGTAGCGTGGTAAATCAATCACGCCGCTGCATAATGAAATCGTGCTTTTTAAGGCGCTATCGGTCCACTCCACCTGTTCTCCAACTGTACATCACGCGCCCCTTTAACGCAGTGATATCATATGCTTTTTGTCAATTAGCTGCTCCCTTCATGTGCCCGCAGACTCCTCTCCTCCAGCGCTCTCCAGTGATCTCTCTTCCAGGCAGAACACCCTCAGCTTTCGGCACTTATTGAGGTCGTGTCCTATTACCATCTGTCTTTAGCTGCACCGGGACTAATCCTCCAGTTTGCTCTTTTTAACCTTATTAAACAGATCAAATGCACCAAGCAACGGCTGAAATTGACACTCTACATTTCGATTCATTTAACAATTTTCAGTTTTACCAGCAGCTGTTTATAGGTTTGTCTTTTAGCGTAGCATGAATGAATGAATCAGTGAAGAGACGGAGACAAGGTTTCTGGAAATACCTTTGCTATAGGGCATGACATTCAGTAATTTAAACCTTTATCGATATGTGCTAACCACCAAGGAGTCATGAAATCAGATGTGTGTCATCTTATCTTGATCAGGGCAAACCCGAATGTAGAATTACCTGTAAAACAACGCTACATCTTCGACCAATGATGTGCGTAGCGGTCATATCTGGGTTTATGATCTACCTGTCCGCAGCCTCGATATCAAATGTGACGGATTGTGGTCAGCCAGTCCCACACTCAGCTTTTTCGGGATGGAGCTGTATCTAGTTCAAGCACAAATGTGAATGTCACAGAGGCGCGCACATCAAAGACTCCCTTTTGGATTCATTAATTCACACAGGCGCTACTCCCTATCAATTATAGCCCCTGATTAAAATGTTTTGGAGTCCGTCTCTCTCCGGCTAGGAATATTTTTCTCAGAAGACATAACTTCACAAGGATAACCCCGTTCCTCAAAGAAATGAAAGACTCAAAATACACCATTTTCAGTAAGGCTGTTGTTGATGTCTTGTTAAGTCTAAGATGGAATAACAGAAAAATAACATCTGAGAGAAAAATGGTTAAGATCTCATATTCTACACTCAAGTTTCTTGAAGGTGAACTGAAGGGGTCCATGTCTTTCTCTACCTGAAATGTGCCACTGTACCGCATTAAACTTCTCTATCTTGCATTTATTCAACCATAAGTGCTTTTATTGCAAATAAATAAATAAATACAAATAAAATAAAAAAGCATGCACTCTTACTGGGAGTGAAGAAATCTAACCTGTAACCTGTCCTCGAGGCCTTACCTGCTTGTGGATATGCACCATTTGCATCTATTGATTGTAGAAATATGTATAAAATGTATATTCTGATACGTGGCTAATCTTACTGGGGTGAAAGCACATTGGCTGCCCACCCTGCGTTGTTTCGATATCTGGAAAATCTGTGCATGTGGCAAAATATTCAAGCATGTAAACCCTCGTAAAGTGCCAAATAGTTTATGAGAACCACAAACAAGTCAGAGTCACGAGTAATGATTAATGATAAGTACTCGCGCTTTAAGCAATGTGTGTTGAGGTGTCCACACACAAATATCAGCACCAGAGTAACATGAAAACTGAACCAGCAACCACAAAAACAAATTTGCCACTGACACAAGAACTCTAAAGCCACAGAATCCTAATTAACTCTTTTCTAAACACAGTATCTTTGAAAAACATGAGCTGCAACATATGCAAAGCAGAATGAAACACTTCATCATTAGGCAGTATCTATACTTATAAGTAGCTCATTTGGTTGCATGCTTGCCTTCTGATCTGAAGATTGGCGGTTTGATACCCACTCTTGACAGAAAACATTCTTGGTAAAATGGTCAGAGGCATTCACTTACACTGTGTACGAATGTGACTGAGTGAGTGGTTCCTTGATGTAAAGCGCTTTGAATGCCTTGAAGGTGAAAAGCACTATATAAATGTGACCATTTACCATTGATTTGTTGTAGAAGTTACTTATTCGACACCCCTACAGCTCGCATCTTCTAATACTTAAAATAACACACACAAAAAAATCCCAAAAGGGCAAAGAAAAGGCACAGACACAACAATATTGAACCCCCCCAAAATATACTTCAAATTATTCAACGATAAGTGGATTATAGTGACAGGCCTACATGCAACAACCCAAAATCATGCACAATAAATGAATCCCTCCAGCAAAAGTAATCTTCACCATGACAAGCTTTAAATTCTTGCTCAACTAAATGATTACGCGTCATTTTACAAATAAACCAACTCCTGCCAACAACTCCAGTTAGCATAATAAGAAGACTATTAGTTGCTATTGTAAACAACAAAACATGACCAAATTAACCAGTTAGCATTGTAAACATGGCATTGAAGTTACTTATTCAAACCTCCTCCTCCTCTCTCGCAGATGCACCCAGAGCCTAATTTTCCTCATCTAACCATTTGACTTGAAAGACCCTTTGAAGAATCCTCTTTGAGCTTGTTTGTGGCTGTCGTTTGTGATGTTTATTTCTGCGAAGCACTGGCACTGCTTCATATTTCTTCAAATGAAATTGATTGATGACAACTCGGGCTGTATTTTTTGATTAAGGAAACGCCACTTGAGCCGATTGGTCTGGTGTTCCTGTGTGTTTTCTCTAGTAAACATAATTGCACATCATGATCTCTTGTAGCCATCATGATCCGCTGGTTTCCGTTGCGTCGGCACTTTCAGACTCTTCCCTATAGGCGATGAGAGCCAGGTGGAAGTCAGTATGGTCAATAAACGCTCACTTTTGCTGAGTGCTTTATTTTGCATGTTTTAGCATCCAGACTAATCGCTGCTAAACTAAATCCAATACCAGGAAGCGCAATTAGAGCAGCATTGCACGGCGCCACATCGCAGTAATCGCTACCTTTCCAACAGACATTTTCTCTGAGTAAAAACAACATAATCTTGCGTTATTGTTCTTCAGATTTGAGAGGCTTATCCATGGGAGTCGACGGTCTGTAACATAGCGCGTTTCTTTTTGGGGGCCAGCCTGACAGCCCATAAGTGCAGAGCATTTCCGTGGTTAGGTAGGTATCCCTCGGACCGTGACGATGCCGACACACTGGGCGTTTCATTCGGCCCGCCCGGCGAGACAAACCACTGTCTGCGGCAAGCAAACTCGCTGTAGGAGCGAGGATGTGTTGCTAGGCTTCACAGACATTTTTGCTTTTGTACAAATGATAGTATGAATGTCAAACCTGAATCAAACTGTCAAAGGATAAGGTTTTTTTTAGAAGAAGATTGCAGGTCAAGGCAAAAATAACTACTTTTGTTTTGAACCCAGAACATCACGAGTTCAACTGTGTACAAGCATGTAGGCCTAAACTAGAAATTCTAAATTAAACGAAAACTAACATAGAACCAAATGATGTTGACTTTAGTTAACGGTACACTGTGTAGCTTTTCTGCAAGCTGCTTGTCTAAATAGAGATGCTATCGTTTTGTAAGATTGTATGTGTTTCAGGTTTATTTCTAGCAATAAAAATACTTGAAGACAAACTGATGGTTTACCCTTCATCATAAAAGTTGCATTAGCCACATTTCGACTGGCCCTGGTGCCTCAAACCAGTTCACTTTAGAGTGTCTCAGACTGCTTCTGCTAATGGTGATGGCTACGAGAGCAAATGACATCACCCAAACATAACACATGCGTTATTAATAAATATATAAATATATTTTAATTGTTGCTGACCCTAACCCTTATACATTTTCTTCATATTGCAGATTTTAGATGTAATTCCAGGTTTGTGGCACTGAGAGATGTGGCTAAAGCTAGCGTAATCAAGAAAATACTTGTTTATTGTCAACTTTTTTGCACTGATTCAAATCAATTGATTCTGCGCCTCTACGCCGCATGTGTTTGATGCATTATTCACTGAGAATATGACTTTGGGTCTTGATGCAAGTTCTATGTATGAAAAAAAGTGAAAAAACAAAAACATGTTTATGGTTCAAAGTATACCCTCTCTTTGTCCCATAACTATCCCTGAAACTCAATATTTCAATAGCATAAGTTTGCACAGCATTTACTTTCTACAACTTATGAGTGTTTTCTACCTCTTCCCATCAAATTGCATAGCATAAATCACCTTTGTGTAAACTTCCGAGTCCATATTTCTGATCCCACAACAGTCACTCACAGCGCCGTCAAATTTATAGTCTGCTCTCAAAAGTGTAAACGCTTACGTCGTTTCATAAAACTCCAGTTGTAGATGTTGTAAATACTTGTATTTTACTGTCAGAGGAGCTCCTCGGGCACCCATGCGTCACACATTAGTGCTCTTATGGACGAAGCAAGCCTCAAATCAAAATTCCCACTCCTCCAATAACTAGACGTTCCCCTCTTTCCTTCCGTCCTTCCTCGCTTCCAACTCCTCCTCTCACAAGAAGTGTTCCTGAAGGCAAGCGATCAATAGCGCTCTCTCACTGAAAGGCTGTAAACCTGAAATAGTAGCCATGACAAGCCCTTGCAGGTAATAGGTCAGATGTATTGATTGATCTGTTCATAAGCACACATTTTAGGAGGGCTGTCCAAGAAGTGCCATGTTCATACATCACAGGAACAGCCAAAGTGTATTACATTTGTACAGTATTGTGCAAAAACTGGTCAGTAAGGTGCAGAAAGTTCGATGTCGATTCAAATTTACAGAAAATAAATAAATCAATTCTGAAAAAAAGGTTGTGGTGAAGCTTGTATTCTATTTTGCCAACCAATTTTTCAATTTCTGATCTTTATTATTATTATTTTTTGTGGTATGGAGCTAAATAATGGTAAGATATATGGATCTGGAAGCGAAATTTCTTTTTATGTTACTGTGAGCTAACGGGAGAAAAACATCTGGAAACTTGTAAACGCTGTATTTAAAATTTATTTTTTACTTTCTGTTTATCAAGTTAAATGTTTTTTAGACAAGCAGATGACATCCATGCCCACAGCAATTAATTTTTTATTGTTTTGTATATTTCAAAACGAAACCAACTGAACAAAACACACATAGCGAAAATGCAAAAAGAAATGTTTGTATTTCGTATCTGTTCTATTTGTTCTGGTAAATTTTTAATTCAATTTTTATTTTTCACAGATGTCTAAAGTTATTTCAACCAGTACTTAACAGGCAACTCCATCCCTTTCATCCATCTCCGTGACATTTTTTTCTGCAGCCAAAAGTCCATTCTAAAGGTATCCGTCCATCGTTTCCATTGTTGGCGTTTTACATCTGAGACACACTGTTTTAAAGTGGAATTGAATGTCGGTACCTCAACCTTTTTTTAAGTTCAAGGCAAACTTTAATGAGAATATTACTCCTGAACCACTTCTTCTGAACTCCGCTATCTACTTTTGTTAGCGGGCGTAAAGCTTGTAAATATTACCTAAACTTCGAGACCAGCTTTTATAGATTTTCGAAGGGAAGGGTTATTAATCATGTCCAACAACTTGTGAAATCATATTCTCAGCCGAGCAGTGTGCCAGAAATATGATCTATAAGTCAGAGCCCAGCGCGCCTCACCTTCTCTGTCACTTGCCGTGTGAAGCATGTTGGGGACTGCCTGCTCTCATAAAAGGCTCACGCGGCAGAGCAAACAGACATTTACAACAGCATTTTAATGTCCAGGCCTCGTTCCTACGGGAGACGGAGACCTTTCTTGGCAAACATAATAACCCACCTCAATGGAAAGTTAGCATTATAACAAGCCCGCCTAACATTTACATTCATGCTCAGGAAGTCCAAACTTCTGATTTGGTGAAGTCGTCTTAATAACATTTTCACATTTCTATCAAAAAAATGTGTTGAAAGTTTTGAACTATAAACTAAATAAATACAATTAGCATATGCATTATCATATATTATTCTTGGCACTTCTGATTAATGGAAACTTATTGTATTTTTAAGGTAGAGTGTGTAACTTTCTAAAGGTGGAGGGTCGCTTGCGTAATTCCATGGAAATAGAAAGTTTAAACCATACTTCTGAACATTCTCCATGCAGAAAGATACGTTTTATGCCACACTGTGGAATATTATTGCTATAGTAACAACATTTCCATGGAAACAAGCTCGAGAAAGGTCTTCCAGGTCAAGTAAGGGAACATTTTGTGGCAATATAAGCTCGCTCGCAGTATGGACACTGTTTTTTATAAATTTTCAGATCAATAAAACCATCGAAAATGAAAAAAAAGCATATTTTTTGGCAAAAAATGTCGTTCTGTGTCTTTTTTTAAGCTGCAGTGTGTATTGAATTGCAAAATATGGTGTTGACAGTTTGATACAACTTCCAGCCTGAAATTAAAAAATGGAAACATAGATTCAATTCATAACATTCAGATACAGAGAGCTTTGCAATATCGAGATATTTCATTGAACTGAAAAAGAATCGCTCACTATAAGATACACATAAAAGGACTGTGGTTCAACATGGCCTGAATTGGAATGTTCTCGTTTTCCTACCACGTCTTGGCATTTAGTCTTTCATCATTGTGGCAGGCTTTCTTGCACTTTGGCTGCATCCTTCATCAAACCCAAATTCCGTTCTCTCTCTCTCCCTCTTTCTCCCCCCCTCTCACTTCAATCCCCTGTCTAACTAATAAGGCGTGCTGTGTTCATGCATGAGGGACATGTGACGGCTGCCTCTCCTCAGACAGACAGATAACAGAGGAGATGGATGTGTCATTCAGGCAGGAGCGTCTCATCTCACTGTGGAGCTGGGCTTATTTAGAGTCCGGCTGCTGCCCACCAAACTGCGACGCCCAGTTAAACGATTTGCCTGTTGGAAACGCAGCCCATTTTGTCAGCTGGCTCTCCGCTGTTTGACAAATGATTTCGTGGACTTCACAAAAGATACGAGCGTGTATAGTGGTTATGCGCTAGCATTCTTTCATACATTCATTTAAAAAAGTGTTTCTTTTCTTTTTGTTAGTCTAACCTTTGTCCTTGGCGCTATTGTTTCGCTCAAATCAGCTTTATACGCAAAATAGAAACTGAAAGTAGTTTCTCTGTTGCGGTTCCAACTGCACAGAGCTTAGCTAGCTTGTTCGCTAACAGCATTTGGAGATTTAGGACACTTCACTCATCACAACAGATTATTTCTTCAACACGCGGATTCAAAAACAGCTTAGCAAAGTCTGTACGATAAAAGTGAGCATAACGTGCGCTGTTCCTGATGTTTATCTGGTTTTCAACTTCTTTTTTACTTCATTTTCTTTTCCTTTTTTCATATGTCATTTGTCTGTAGCAGCTCTTTCATATTTTGTTGTGTTTGGAGCTTTTACAGGAGAAAATGTCATCGCTCACCATTGACTCTCATGTATTTTTGCCACTCATTGCTAAAATTCAGAAAAGTGTGACGTCATTTGCACTTGCCTCCATTTCTGTGTGAAACTTAAAGTGGGACTACCCAATTGTATTTTGATAACAACAAAATCTACAACCTATAGCCCCCATCAGAAAAAAGCTCTTATTGTACCTTTAATGCAGTCTTAAAAAGAGAAAGGATTATTAAATGAGAAAGTAAGATGTAAAATGTAGCTCTGGGTCATGACTTTGGACCAATCCAGCTATAACGCTCATGGCCAAGTCCTATTTCACGTCCATTATGTCGACGTGACCATTTCCGTCAGGCACAAAGTGGAACAGTGAGCGCAGTCCGTCTGTGCATGTGCCGCTGCAGTGTCATGTCAATGAATAACAAGTGCGTCGCCACAATCTCCAATTATGCAAATCATCGGACGGATCCAACTATAAGCCTGTTTGTGGCAGATGTAAATGTGGATGATGGTTTAGTGGGCCATCGCTGACAAGGAGGAAACGTGTCTCAATGTTTTACAATACAGTTAAGTTAGCTGTGTCACCAATTCAGTTTAGAAATAACCGAAAGTAAGTTGGGTGGTTTAACTTTGCTCTATCGGGTTTTGAAATGGAAAGGTCTAAAATTTTTGTAAAACTTTTGCCGAAGTTGGAAGTTTTCTATTTATTTAGTTTACTTATTAGCGTTACAATGCTAAAATATACTTGGATTTATCTTGGCACTCTGTATGATATGCATATTACAAAATAAACACAGATTGAAGGGATTTTTAACCTTTATTTAACCAAGTCCCATTGAGATTTGGAGATTTCTTTTACAAGGGAGTCCTGACCAAGAGACATCAACACAATTTGATTTCCTATCCAATACTGATCTCCGATTTCCAATCTGATCTTCATTTTTCTGTTTTTATTACCCTCAGTTTAGTCTGAGCCTGTGCCTTGATAAATAGTAAGAATAGTAAGAAGAATAGTTCCATTATTTGTTAAAATAATGCAAAATTATGTTTTAAACTCATCCACAACTTCAACGCACTAATCTCATCTATGCCTCTGTTTAAGGGAACGTTTTTCACCATATTATTTATGTTTGAGGCCAGAAGCCAGAGAGCACATGGCAGCTTAATTTCCACGTAAACAATTTAGCGGTGCATTCAGTCCTGCTCGGCCGCTGATTTAACCAAAGATTGGATTTCAACCTTGGCTCCGTGAAGACAAGGCAGAGGTAAAACAAATTCAAGTCATTAATAATGTTTGCAGCTGGGTAGAGCTTCGTCAGTGAGTGTTTATGCTACTAAGCCGTAGCATTAGCAGTAGCAGTAGCATTAGCCGCTGTGTGTGGAGGACGTGAGGACCCAATCTAGTCACTGAATTGGATCCAAAAGTGCCTAGAGATCGACGGTAGAAACCAGTATCGGATTGGGGCATCCCTAACAAATTGTATTTTCAAAAGGATGAACGGTCCACCAACCTGATTCCCCACTGTTAGGGGGATTGAACCCACAATCTTCTTGCTTGGACGTGAGTGTTACTATGCTACCGCTCCAACAAAATATAATTTTAGTGAAGAACAACAAAAGGGAGAGGTAGGCTATTGTTGAAGTCTTCTACTTTCCATCCCTCTGCCCTTGTTTTTGGCTCTTCCTCTGTTGAACTCTGGTTAGTCTGTGCGCTAATGATCTGTGAGTGCCAGTTTAGGGCTTTTGTTCAAAAAGCTTTTGAGAACGTTCAAAATGGCTGCACTGTTTTCACTCAAATGTCTCCATGCTATTATTGCTTTTCACGCGTCCGTGCAGAGATCCCATTCATTTAGTGTGTCGGTGAAACAATGTGTGGATTTGGCTCACAAATCAAGGTCCTGACTTCTCATTTGTGTTCGTTTTTCTGGACCCAGAGAGCACCCAGACCAACAAGAGGTGAAGGGGCTAAGAATCATTATACAAATAATAATAGTGTTTTTTTTATCCTTCTCCATTCTTAAAGTTGAAGGTCATTATTTTCATGGTCATCACTTATAAGCACTCAGTTTTACAAGTTAATCTGCCCACCTACAAATGTGAATGAATATCCCAAATTGTACTATAGTGTCATTACTAATACTATTAATTATCAGTTGGATTTACTAACTTCAACTGGATAAATAATCTAAATTAATTACAACTACAGGTGGTCCACCACATCCTTATTTCCACAGTAAGGCATTAAACATATCGAACTAGGTTTAAATTTGTTAATCGGTGCATGTATGTGCTCACACACAGAAAAAAACCTACTTGAAAAACATGTATTCATACTGTCAGTGTGATTGTCTCCTCTTCATAGAGCTTACCTGTAACCTGTTTTCATGAAGATAAGATAAGTTTAATGCCATAATATGAACTATTCTAGGCTAAGCACTAAGATCTCCATGGAGACACGTATGGCAAATGCTCCACCTGAAAACACACATTGCACCTTTAATATATCTTAATAATTCATAACAACTTAACACTTTTTAATAACTACAGTTTTGAAAACCTTCACAAAGCATGGACAGAAGTTTAATTCATAATGAATAAATACTGTACTTTACTAAGAATATAGTTATCGTTATGAGTGTCCCAAGATATTGATCTATTGTGGTACTAAATTTGGTGATACAGTGTTGATATTGTGGGCTGCTTGTGAGTACATTTTGGTGTAAATTACAGATTTCTTTCTTGACAGTGCAACAGTTGGATTGCTTGCTTGAAGAAATGAAACTTGTTTATGCAAAACATTTGAAATATTCACTGTTTTGGTTATTGGCGTATTTTAGTTTAAGTTTGTGCAAGCCGTGGTTTAACAAAGAAAAAAACTGTGTGAAAACGTATTTGGTTCTTTATAAAAAATGATATATCGTAGGGACCCTGTAATTCCCAGCAATAATTAACTCTTAAAACATTAATAAAGTAGTTACTAGGACTAAAATATTCTGTATAAACAATTTGTATATTAAGAATGAAGTCTTTCTGTATGCTAAGTTATTATAAAGTGGTGCCTACAGTGAATTCTTTCTTTGCCAAGCCAGGATATTATTTGTACAGAGTTCACACCAGCATCTTGCGCCTGCTTTTATGTTGCTTACATTCACAAGACAACAAAGGCCGTGTCAAATCTCTGTATTCAGGTCAGAGCTTTGGTGCAATCACAGCTCGAGTGATGACCCCATCCCACTTAATGCAGCTTCCCTTCAAGTGCCCCAAGGATCTGCAAAGGAACTGTCTGCTAGAGGCGGGAGAATGGAAAGATACATGCAGGAAAAAGTATAGAATGAGTTGTTTCCCCAGTCTTTTGGTGCACATATAGGTCACAATCACGGCTCCTTTGTTGCTGAATTTAATTGGCTGAGATTTGTAGGATTTTCATTATCACTTGTACTCTTAGCTTTTGTTGAAATTGGAGCACCCTGAGGAGGTAGGATCTTAAAGAGAATGTGTGCGCGCGAAAAGGTGTCCAACAAAAGAAAAAATGGGAACGAGCAGAGCCAAAAAGGTGTACTTTGTTAACTGAGCAGGATTAATGCATGACCACGGTTTCCGAAAGAAGGATTGGGTGCAGGTGCTGGTGAGATATAACTTTTTTGGGGGGGTTTCAAGAGTTTTAGTTGCAAATGCAAAGTAACTGAAGCACCAACGGAATAGCACTCCAAAGATGCAACTTCTGATTAAAGACGTGCACATCCCGCCCACTTTTGCAGGTGAAAAATAACTGTCTTTACATGAACTTTTGAACAGTTTTCCTCAAAAGTCTGGATTATTTTTGAATAAACACGCATTGATATGACTGTTTTGTGTCAGTATGCTACTTCAGGAAATATAAAGAGCAAAATTATGAACCTTTTATCATGACTTTCTCCCTTCGGTGGACGTCAAACCTTTCCTTAATCTATTCCTTTTTGTCCACCATCTAAAAAGAAACTTTCAAGCCGCTGGACATGTTAAAGTCTCTAAAACTTTTTGTCAAATTAACTTGTGTTTTGAAAAAAGGGATTGTCAAAACCCAACAATGCTAAATCTAGTGTCAAGCAAACAATCCCTCCAGACACCAGCTTGGTAGATTTACCAGAACTGAAAATCTGATATTCCTCTGAGCAGAGCTTGTAATATAATTTGAATAAATCAGACATGAGCCAAAACTACAGAGTCTCATCGTCACAAAGAGTCCAGCCATTTGTTTGTGCTCCAAAAGGTTCATCGTGATAAGGAGTTAAAAAGAAATTTGTGAAGGTTTATTTTGTCATATCATATTCCAAAGTATTTCAGTTTGTCCACAGACTCATACATACATAGTTTCTAACACAGTGATTCGATTTTAACACACAGCCCCTTCACCACTTTGTGAATGAGAGCACAGAAGACCTTTTTTATTGGTGGGAGAGGTTTTGGCAATGCAGGACATGCCGCCATGTTACATAACACTCCACTGCAGGTGCAATTCGGAGAGCCAGTGTGAATGGCAGACAGCAGCTTGGAAGTGACCATCATCCTGTGAGTGGGAGAGGGAGGGCGAGTCGAGCGAGGTGCGCCGGGCTGGAAGGAAACCGACAGCCAGGAAAATAGAAAAGACAAGTTTCAATTTTGTGACAGTTCAAAATTCAGCGTTTCCGGAACTGTTACACGCACCGTACCTACACAGTTTGGAATGATATGCGAAGATAGAAGTTGAAATATTTTGAAATAGTCGTACTCGAGCGGCTACAGCCCACTATGCAACAGATTTGTGAAAGTGTAGGAAGGTAGGAGGCATGCGGATGTAAACTAGATATATTGAAATCAAAACAGAAATGTGAATAGTTGCAATTATCGGGGACTGCCATTATATAATTTCTTTCGCAAACGGCAAATTATTTTGTCATATTGAGTTCCCTCTGTAGTGTAAGACTTCTCAAACATGTGAATGTGATTCTTTCAGTACTTCAGATTTAATACCACGGATGTTAATACTGGGGTTTAGTTGATGAAACAGATGCATTTCATTGTATCCTTCTATTGAGATACTGGTTTTAATTCAGTTTGGTATTTTGAACAAGTTAAGTCGTATTTTGTATCTTATTTGAACTTTCTTTGGTCAAGTGCATGTCTGTAACAAAAAGAATTGCCCCTTGGAGATGAATAAAAGTAATTTCGATTCAGATTTCAGTCTTTAGTCAAATGTTAATGCTCATGAACGTAAAGAAAAGAAAACAATCAAAACAGAAATTGCAAATTGAATCGTAATAGGGCTGTATAGCTTTAGTCGATTAATCGGTCGATGGTGTCTTAGTCGACTAAAATGTTTATTCGTCGACTAATTTTACTTATATTTAATGGATTTATGGCAAAACAGCAAAAACAACAAGACATGGAGTGAGTTAGCTGATGATTTTGGAGTCCGACATAAAAATCCAGTTTCCTAGCACTAATCTGTAAAAATTGTAGTTTTTACATGAATTCCTCTGCAGTTGTCATCTTTTGAGTGCAGTTTGGATCAGATTTAGAGCTGCAGCTAACAATGATTTTGGTAAATCGATTGGTCTAGCGATTATTAATGCTGAAGACTAGATTATACCCAAACACAAAGCTGAAGTGAAGACGTTTGATGACGTCCTGGTGGAAAATATGTATAGCCTTTTAATCAAAAACACTCAATTGACACATTTTCTGTGTGTTTTTTGTGCCATTCCTGCTTTGAGTCATAAAACCTCTTCTTTCAGCACATACAATGTTTTGGAGTCTGTGTATGGACCATAAAACAAATACTCGATTATTTAATTTGTTGACCAGCATTTCTATAATCAATTAGTTGTGATTAATCGATTAACTTGTTGCAGTCCTAGTTAGATTCAAGCAAAGACGTCCTAGTTTGATGTATATTTTGCCACACCCCTCCTTTTAGTCAATTGATCGGTCGATAGGGCAGGCCTTTAGTCGACCAAGAAGTAGAACGTAACCGTAATCCTACTTCCAGTTTGTACCAAAATGACTGAATGTTTGTCAAAGTAAATTAACCTTGATCATGCCAGTAACAGGGAAACCATCTGTGTTGTTCACTATACAAAGGTAGACTGTTGTTCCTTCAGTCATTTTACAGCAACAACAGCTACATGCCACAAACGCTGTACTGGCATCGGGGGGAGACAGATGCAGCCGTGGGGCGCCCGCCTCAGTGCCACGCGTCCTGTGCTGCAGCAGCTGTGCAGGGCAGCGACTTGGCAGGTAAAGATCAGCTGGGAGCCTCATCACAACCCTGTCCCCCTCCCCTCCCCGTGTAAGAGACGGCCCCATTTATCTGCCCCTCCCCTCCTCCCCCCTCCACCCATTCAACTACAGACGTCTTTGTCTAAAATCGAGTCGCGGCAACTCCTGTCGCTTTTGTTTTCGTCCCGTCAAGTTTGTTTGCCTCCGAAACATGACGGCTGGTTTTCTATTCTGACAGTGACAAGTGTTTTTTACGATAACTTGCCAATTTATTAATAAGAAGAGAGGAAAAGAACTAAAACTTAATAAATGGATTTTGATGAAGATTTCAAACATGCAATACTTCTACTGAAAATTATTTTTACATACATCTACAGTTTTATAGAATTACTGGTAACACTTTATAATACTTACACTTATACCTGCCTTAATAAAGCATCAAAAAAGACTTAATTCATAATGAACAAAGAGTTTATTGACAATGAGTCAGGCTTTGTAACAACTTCACTTATACTCTAACCCTAATTCCTAAACCTAACTTTAATTAAATAGTTACTAAGCCTGAATCATAAGTCCATGCTTCATTGAGGCAAATCAAGGTGTTGTTATTATAAAATGGTACCAAATTAATTGATGAACGTTATATGTTTATAATCCTAATTTTAGAAAGCCATTCTTAAAATGCTGTTTTTATTAAATTAAAGCGCACTAATCCAACATCATGAATTAGAATTAACAGTCATCAGAAAGGGGAGTAAGACAGGGTTGTGCCTTGTCACCCCTTTTATTTGTGCTTCATTGAGAACTATTGGCCCCATAAACAAACAAAAACTATTAGCAGTGTTACAATTGACAAAATAGAGCACAGAAAGTTACAAAATAGTCATGTTTTTTATCGTTTCTTCTTCTTTTTTTTTTTTTTACTACTGACTTTTTTCGGAACATTTTAGGCTTGATTTGCAGTGTATCCATTTACACTAGTTCACTTGCGTCCTGAATACCTTTGGAACCACCCCGAGCATGTAATACTGTTCTGCGTCTGAAATATGCCTTCAATTAGCCTGTCATATCTGCGCTCCTCACTCATCGTTTTCCATTGCCACGAGAGATGAGCGCGAATCAGGCATTAGCTCTCCATCTGAAAAATGTCTCCCTCCTCCATTCCTCATTAGTCAAACACATCTCTACTAACTCCATTGTTGACCGTGCATTCCCTGTGAAGCTGACCCACGCCCTCCCATTTAAAACTCCATTAATTACCACCACAGCAGACACATAAATATTTCAACATGCCGATATTCTTATTACGATGCATTTGAATTTCATAGACAAGAGAATAAGTAGCAGACTACGCTTCAATTTAGCAGGACATGTCCAGGGAGACAATGATGTGAATTAATTAACTCACATTTAGATGCATATCCGAGTGCTGTCAGCTTGCATTAAGTAAAGACATATGGCTACTTTAGAAACGCTCTTTGTTTTTTATACTTCAGATATTCCCTTGAATATCCTGGCGTATCCGTCTCGATGCTCTTTACAAAATTGATTTTTGGCAAGCGATAGTCTGTACTTAGCAGACCAATCAAACATTTGCCATAAATATAGTTACAATGCCAGTAAATAAGTCTGTCTCTAAGTGGAAACTTGATCCAAGCCTTCATGTTTATTGTCCAGCATCTTTGACTGGAAGCCAGTACACTCTATGATACCGACGTATTCTGAAATGCAAGATTAAATAAATTACCTAAATATAGCTTTTACTGTTGACAATTGTAAAGTAGATCAAATCAAAAAGCAGAATGAGCCTCACGTGAGTCTCTTTTGCGTTGCCAGTTCCTACGACTAAAGCCCTTTGGTCTACACCTAAAAGTTCTATCTGATCAAAACTGAATGTTTGCAGCCAATCATCAAATTGTGCCAGTGCAGTGAAGGGAATTCTAGAAGTTTTGGGCTTTCACTTAAGTCTGTCCATCTTGGAATGTGCAGGTTAATTTACTGGCAGCAGGTTCAGTTGTATGTTTTCAAACCAGATGGACTGCAGAATTCATAGTACCTTTAAATATAATTGTTAAAGTGCAGTGCTAATACATAAATTCGCCATTGTCTAAAAAACATCTTCATTTCTGGATGTTTCACTTAGATTTTGCAAAAATTTACTTTGGTTTATTCTTGAACCTTTATATTTTTGTAACTAGCAAAAGCACATTCGTTCTTCGGGCATTTTGTTCACACTCATTGGCAATTTATTTCTGAAGGAGGCTATTTTGGCAAATTACTGAATCAAGTAATTACATTTATTGTTCCGTTCAAACAAAATAGCACCAGTAATGATCAAAAACATCACATTTGTGTCAGAGCTACTCCTCGCGTTTTGTCACACCGCACAACCGCCCGGCAAAGCTCTTGAACATTCAATCAGAAGGCGAGAAGTTTCCTCCATCTCCGCCATCTTTTCATCAACATCAATCACCCATCTTCCCCCGCTCCTCGCTCACGCCGCGCCGATGAAGAACCTTGAAAATCTCTGCAACATTTGGACTACAAACCCATTCTGATAACAGAGCTTCTGGGATCCCCACAATCGGGCCAAGCAGGTGTTTCGCGGCGCGTCGTGGGAAGTGGAACCGCACATCGGGGGATCAGAGGAGGCTTCAGACGCACCTGGTCTTACGCCAAGGCCTGCGCGCACAACCCCCCCGCCCCTCTGAAGCCCACCCCCCCTTCCCCCGCCCCCACACGCACAATCTGTCCCGTTCTGTTCGCTCTCAGCAGCAGACAGACGCACCTCAGCTAGCAGCTCGGACGGATCGCTAAAGCTCCCGTCTGGTGACAAATGCAGAGAAGATCAACCGCGGCCCACGCAAAGCAAAGTGTCGGATGGTGATGCTACTGCTATCTGCTGCTGTTCACACCACAGACAACATGACCAGTACTTGCGTTTTCAGAAAGGTCGAAAAGCGATTCCGTTGGGGTCGGTAAGTGGCGTGCAGGTGCGGACGTTAGATTGGTAGACGTGAGGGAGAAACAACGGCGGGAGGAGCCAGATATAAGGGCAGAAAATGAAGGCTGAAGTGTTGGAGATGATGGAAGAAGTAAACTAATACACCCAACATGTACTTTGCCATTAAAGTAAAGGTTAATTAGTGAGTTAAGATTGTTGCCTACTCACTTTGAGGTATCTTGTGAGAAAAAAACACAGCAAATTGCTTTGAAACTTGAAATTATAGATTTATGACAACGTTTTTGCAACAGTGTATTTGAGGCAGATGAGACAGATTTTGAACCTGAGTTACCAACACATCACATAGTCACTTTAAACTTGTTCCAATGGCCCTCAAGCCTTCTGTTGAATTGGCCCAAATTACCATAAGCTCTATTTTTAACTACACATTTTGAAATCTTCCATTATACCCTCGATTCTAAACTTTTTGGTGTCAGACAGCACATATTCTAAGCCTGAATAAAGGTGTGGTGGCACCTATCTCAATGTTTTACCACCTGTTTATGACTTTTCCGGACGTTCATGCTTCAATTGTGGCTCTCCATAAAACACACCCCTGATCCAATATTTAAATGTTACCCTCAGCCAACCTAAAAATTACATATTTTACTACTACTCATCTTAATTCTGTGCATGCGTAATAGGCATCGAAATTGCCTGGTTAATATAGTGTATGCATAATTTCATGTTGGAAATGTACCCATGTACCCAGCACAAACTCTCCCTTTGACTCATACTAAATAAATGGTCTTGCAGACGTTGTATTTCACACTGCTCATGTTGTAATAGGATGAAATGGTGCTGTAAATGTGTTTGAACAAGGGGAACAATTATATTTAAACACCTTATAAGCAAAGGTGACATAACCAGCTAATCAGTGTTCATACAACTTTTCTATTTTACGACTAACTTTTAATCAGTTCACCTACAATTAACTTTATATTAACATCACTTTCAACATGTGCAAATCAACATGCGATGGAATTTTTTGTGTGTAAATACTAATCTCAAACTAATCACATTTTCATACCTGCTTGCAGTGAAGGGATCTAGCCTTTCCACCAATGCTGTAGTCTTTCCCAAAGGATGCACAAGCTGAAATAAGAGAGAGATAGCTGAGTGAGTCTTGATGAAAAAGCATTTATATACAGAGAGAAAGATATGGGTCAAAGAGACGGGGCGCAGGCCCCCGGGAAGCACATGCGGGGAGCCAACGCAAGGCCTGGTTCAACATAAAACAAGATGGAGAACTACTTTCTGACAGTAAAAAGTAAGAACTGATTTTGAAACAATATGATAAAAAAGTACACTTGATATTGCACTGAGCTTGCACGGCACAGTGGTGAAATAAATATTGCATTTACAGCCTGCTTTAAGAGTTATTCCTGCGGGTTTGTTACATTAAGTTTAATCCCAGAAATAAAGTTCTTATTAATACACATTTCTGTAATGGCCTGATTTTGCTCACTTCACACTGGTAAACAGCATTCATTTATGCGGCAATACAGAACATTAGGTTTGTTTTTCACTTGCATGTGTACTGAGAATAAAATACAACAAATGAAGGGTCACGATACGGTCCTACAAAGAGTTTTTAATGTAGTCATCAGACGCTTTGGCTTCCATCCTAGTTTCATTTTCAATCCGATGGAGCTGGCCTGAGACCCTAAAAGTTGTTCATAGTCCAGATAACTACATTTGAAACCTTTACTACGTTGAACCACTCCTGAACAGCCTTACACCAACGTTGAACGCAATACACAAAATTGCATCTTATTGTATTTTGATGGATTCAGGCAAATTTAAGTAATCCTATATTGTGTTGCATTCAAGGCTTGAGCGCTCAGAAAAGTGTCTTCAAATTTGTGTTTTTGTCCCCAACCACCACTCAGCACTAACTCACAATTGTGTTCAAAATGTTGCGTTACTGTTCGCAGTTTTGAACAGGGACCTGCTTTTAGATCAATGAATACAATGTAAAATGATGATGATACTTAAATACACAAAAAAAGTCTTATCTGAAACACAAAGCTCATCACTTGGCCACAGATTTGTTGTCATTTTTATCATTTCACTAATACACCAACAAACAATTTTAGCGGTTGTTTATCTTGGCTTATAGTTTCACTCTCAATTTCCTCCCTCCGAAGAGACATTAGGCATTTTTCTTCCAGTTGTTTGTTTACAACCGATAGCATAGCGCTTGACTTTTCGAACGCCTTTTGTGTTTTGTTCTTGCACTACCCAATCTCTCAAGTCTCCTTCACTGTCTTCCGTGACGCCCAGCTGTGTCCTTGCCGAGCCGATAAAACCACGACACATCAAGGACCATCAAGGTGAAGCGCTGGTTCCTTTGTCTTGTTTTGTGCCCGGCTGAAAAGAACACTTGTAAGGGGGAGAGCTGGATTTGAACTGACAGCTAAGAGTCGTAATTGTTTCCAGGTTACTGAAAAATGTCTCATCTGCGTCTTTCTGCTAATTAATCTTGTACGTTAACTGCTTATACTTCTTCATGACAGCTAGGTTTGCATTTATGTCTCAATTTAAATAATTCTAATATGTACTTATGGTAGATAATCAGGTATTTTAGTCTCTTAAATGACTCACCTGTCACAAGCCTTTTGATATTTCTTCCCAGAACTTTTTGACAGTCTAAATGGAAACATCTAATTAGAAATGCGTCTATGCAGTTTGGTTATAGCTGATCTTATTTAGTTAAAGTCAAACTAGGGTTGTTGTTTTTATAGGCTTAGGGTTAGGGTTAGAGTTAGAGTTGGGTTAGAGAGACCTATTTGAACAAGTATTGATACAAAAAAAAGTCACATAAACAGGACAAAGGACTGTCCCTAAACATAAAGAAAGTACTATTATTTTGTGTTGAAAATGACATACTTTTTCTAGATTTTAATCCTGTTTTAGTACTGGTCTACCTCTGTTTTAGTCCTCGTTTCTATGGTTTTAGTTCTAGTTTACCCTTCTTTCTTGTCATTGTGGTATCAAAATGTCGATCAAGTTTATTCGAATTCAAAATTGTACTTTTAGTATCGTGACAACACCAAGTCAAACTCCGATCTGAAGACAGAAGCTCGAAACATGTCAAGGTAATAAATGCATCATGTCTCTCCTATATTGAGTGACATATGTAGTGGTTCTCAAACTTGTCACACCATAGATCACCGAAGAAAATGTTTGGCTGTCGAGTACTACCAGACCTAAACCAGATCGAAAACTGGACTGGTCGAGATCTAAACTATGGATAAAAAGGTGCAACTACACAATTGCTTTACAAGTTCTAAACAAGAACAAACCCAAACAAGGACAAAAATATGGAACAAAAAACTTTATCTTCAGCAACTCTTTGAACTGCAGTGGAATACAGTTCCATTATTAACATTGTGGTATCCAAATGAGCATGAAATAGAGTTACATTTTATTTTTATGACACCAAACCCCGTGCAGCACAACCAACTACATTTTTAACCAGGTCCACTTTCAGAGTTATGCCTGGAAACATTGGCTGTAGCCTGTCGATGTCGTATTCCTGCTTCGTCAGTAGCAGTGCGGTGTTAGCGGTGACGTAGGCTCACACACCCTCAGGCGGCTGTCCTCGCTGCCACTTGAGCCTCCCCTTGTTGTAGACTCGGCATGTTGACAACAAGCTCGCAGGTCGCCTCTCCGCTGGTCTGGCTCACGCTGGTTAGTATGTATGAGCGAGCGAGCGAGCGTGTTACGGGGTCAACGCTAGCCACGGGGCCGCTGAATCCAGAGACGGCTGGGTTCCCGAGGGCCTCCTGCCATGTGGTTTCCCTCTGTACCTAGCGTTGTCACACGTTATCGCAGCTCATAGGGTCATAAGGGGAGCAAACACTGTAGTGGAGAGATTTGTATTTAACAAATCTTGATTAAAGATGGGTTAAAGCTGGGACAGTTGATTTTCACACTGCAAAACCAGAACTAGGTATATAATCCATCGAACTAGTCACTCTCAGACTCTTTGGAACGTTGACAAGCATTCCTTTTAAGGCTCACGCATGACTTTTTTTCAGATAGTGAAGTGAAATCTGGACGGTCACCCGAGCACAGCCAATCGAAGCGCTGCTTTCACCCTTTACCTTTGGGTTGACAGCAAATAAAAAACTTATTATTAGCCACAGACAACGTGCTGAGGTCCAATTGTCTAACAAAGTGTAAAATGCACTGAGTTATAACAAAATAGTCGGGTACCCCATCTGTTTGTTTGTCTTTTTTACTATAGACCACGAATCCGTAATATCTATCTATCTATCTTGCTCCAATCAATACAAAAACAAACAAAAAGGTGTAATGCGGTGGCTCTCAGACTCTTAACGTGAGTATTCCAGGTCAAAATTAGAGCTAAATGTGGTCTGAAATAGGTCTACACCAATGCCACAGTAGTTCTGACCAGATACTTAATCACAAGAGGACAAAAATATGGACACAATTGACTAAACTAAGCAGAACAAGAATCCGTGTACCACCAGCCTGCAAACCATCGATGTAAAGATCTAAAAAGCAATAATTAGAGTCCGTTCTCACAGAAATGGGCACTCATTCTGCAAAGTTGCTCATCAAATACACAGGGACATTGAAAACATGAGTCATAAAACATAATTAATACATCATAAGTCCATACAGGGTAATTTTTATAGCACCTTTAGAGTCAAAAATAACCATGTTTTCCATTTTGACCTAAATAATCAAGCAGCCCAACTAAAATTAGCACTCCTCTCATTGTTTTATTTGTTGCACATATATATTAACAGCTATCATCTTCAAACCATAATGATCTACTGTCATAAATAGCCTAATCCTGCCTGATTGTACATTACGTAAAACATAATTGGTCTCCTTTTTACGGTTAGATTTACTGCCGCTAATCATGCACCATGCCAAATCTGTGCGACTGCTGCTGAAGAGCCATTTTTTTTGGGTTAATACTACTGTAATGAAAAGCGTGCTTACAGTGATTACAGTTTTTGACGACTAATTGCTCTGTGGCGTAGATCAGACAGATAATTTGTAGGTTGTTTTTTTTTTTACCGTGAACGTCCTCAAATTGGAGGTTCCAGTAGAAAAGAATGGATGTTTGTCAAAGCGTGAAAATACGGTCACGAAGTGGTTATGAAATATCACATTACATGCTATTTATTAACACCTGTCAGATTGAAAAAGAAGGTTAAAATGATGGCTGCTGTTGTCACTTGTCTTTAGATTCAAGTGAGGAACAGCCTGTCTGTCACACCTTATGGACGCACATCATTATCTATATCAGAATTGTGCAGATTACTTAAAGGATGACAAAAAAAGTTGCAAATGGACATAAGAAATGAGCACATTTGAATTTAAAAGTCATAGCCTTTGGGGTCTTGTCAAGCAGATGTGTATTTCTTTTTGCTCATATCATTAAAATGACTTGAATTACAATATTAATCTTAATTCCAGAGGTTTTGAGCAGATGTATTTGAGCACTTGACAGATGTACAGTATATTATTTCACTAGTATCTAAAATATATCTGACTTTTTTGTCATTCAGGTAAGAAAATTACGCCAATATTTCTTTCACACATTTATTTTATTATTAATTATCTTGTTTACTGTGAAAAATGAATTTAATGACTAGTTAAAAATTATAGTTTATCTTCATTTTTTGAAACTGATGTAGATGTATTTATTTGCTGGACATTTGTTCTTATTTCAAGCCAAATTATTTGCCAATGCGGTAAAAATAAAAAATACTCACCTCATGAGCAAATGTATTGTCTTATTTTAAATTAAATTATCTTGTGAACTTTCAAAAAACAAAACAAAAAGAAAAATGAAACCAGTGAAGTATTCTATGTCACAATCTCACCTTGTAAAACTACTCAAATTAAGGTACATATTCTGAATTCCAGTCATTTTAACCAAGGCTACATATTAGGTTAAGACGCTAAGTAAAAAGCCTTTATTGGGATTCAGCTATCATATTTTAGAAGTTCATCAAGGACGAACATGTCTTGTAACCTGTCAGAAATGTTTTGAAATCTGTGAAATACATCTCATAATGTCACATAATCTCATACAATTCTGAATTCTAGTAAGTGAGGAAATATATTAAATTTGTTGCATTGTACCTAAAGTTTTATAGTGAGTTTGTTGCAGCTGTATTTCGACCAAATGAATAATACATTGTGGAGTTTTGAACATTAAAATGACCTTAATATATAACCGTGATATCAGAAATGTTAAAGGAACAATTTTATGCATTTTTTGTATTGTTTTTAGCCTTTAAATCTGCTCTTGAATGTCTTTAGTTTGACATCTCATGTTTTAGAACTGAAAATAAAATGCTTTGACTAAGAAAAACATAACTTTATCAAGGTGTTGGGAGATGCCATTTTGACTTAGCTGTGGCTCCATCTACTGGCTGTAGAGGGAATCGCACATATGTAAATATACACCGACAATGCTTTGTGATATACAGTGGATCTGACGAAGTTGTAGCTATTGTGATTAGACGGAAGAAATGTTCAGAGTGAGTCTGGAGATGATTTAAGGACTTAAAACAGCAAAAGATTGTGGGACAAATGACGTCAGCATCATCTACGTCTCAGAGTTCAGAACGCAGAGTTGAAGGAGAGGATTTTTAAACAAGCGTTCATCATACATCAAGCTAAATTCTACTCCAGGTATGTTTTTGATGACGACACAATGCTAGAACACGGCTAAGCGCTCAACGAAGTCAAATTGGCATAATACTTGTCCTTTAAGACTACATACATTTGCATTCTTCAACCACTCTTCACTCCACTCCTCATGCATATAGATAACATTGAGAGAGGAAACAAAGGCTTTTTCACATTACACGGATCGACAGTGATAAGTCCGCGCCAATCGTTTGTCTTGCCGTCGAAATTTCACTTGAAGCCTGCCTGCGTTCTTATCACACTTGGCAGTATGTGTGATGTTTATATGCAGTTATCCGGTGGGTGCCCTTCTAACTGACAGCCGGTCGACTCCTCAGCTCCAAAACATACATTTCCACAGAACATGTCCTCCTGTGTGCGCCGAGACTTAATGGCGACGAGGTTTGCGTGTAGAGTGCAGCAGTTAGTCCCCGGAGAAGAGCGTGTAGGTTCAAACACAACGGCTGATTGATTACAGGAACAAGACACAGGGCCGCAGACCGGTGCTCCCGTGTTACCGTCTCATAAAGTTTAAGCGTTAAAGAGGTCTCAGTTCAGTTCAGTGGATCATTAGCAGGGGCGTCGGACTGGGGGGGTAAAGGGTACAGGTTTCCTCGGGGCCCACAGCAAGGAGAGGCCTTCAAAAATATATTTGTTTTGTTTTTTTCTCTCAATTGCATTATTGGTTGACATTTATCCATTTTAGTTGAAATAAAATGCACTGTGTTTGAGTAATTTGACTGCATTAATGCATGCATCTTAGGGCTCTAAGGGAAAATTATTGCTCACACATTAGACAAGTTGACAAATAAAACTAGTGATTTTAATTTTCAGTTAGTGTGTTTTCTTACTGTAATAGAACGTTTCAAGATGTTTGTGAAATTAGTCTGGTAGTTATTGCAAAAACAAACAGTACTGTATCATACTATAAGCTGTCAGCTACACAATACGTCCATAAATTAGTGCGTTATTCTTAGGTATATTTTGAAACCATAGGGTGTATATTTTAACAAATGTGAAAGAAAAATATAACAATATTTGTGAAGATAAATAAATCATCATCAAATCAAAATTATGCATTAGGGGCCCACCAAGAAGGTTTGTACCTGGGGCCCAGAATTTGCTGCTACGCCCCTGATCATTAGAGAGCACAATTCTTTACAAATGTAGCATTATCGAAATAAGATAATTGCAATTGCTTGTACAGAATCAGGCTTCGATTTGTCGACTAAAAGGGGAAACTGTGACTGTGTTTTGTGTAAGTTCTCTGACAAGACTGTGAAATTGCAGGAGATCACACAAATACAAATATTTAGACAGAAAACTACAAGTAAACAGTGTATTTATCGTTTAAAACATCTGCTTACACTCATCATTCACTTCAAAATCTCAACATAACTCACTGCTGTGTCCTTGCTGCTGATGTTATGTATGTACTTCGACAAAATTATTACTAAGACAAATTTTGGTTGATCATTAATCTCAAAGTAAAATAATTTCTTCAATACTACAATCCAGCCATAGAGTGTTTTTGATTGAAACAACTACACCAATAAGAAATTAATCTTTCATTCAAATTTGATATAAATATGATTTCAACTTCTGAATTTCTTTTTGATGCCGTTCCCCTTTTCCTATCAAAAAGGGGCTTCTGGTCTCGAAATGTTTGAGAACCCCCAGAAACAGCTAAACGTCACAGCCCTGTTCAGAAAACAGTCAGAGTTAGTGTGCTATTTTTTTATTTCACAAAACAGGCAAATGCGGTTTGTTATATTTAATTAAAGCTCCTCTTAAAAAAAAAGTTGCTTTCCATTTACCATAAAAATTCCCAGATCAGAACTCTATCAACTTGTTTTTTGTGTAGAAATCTCAACTTCAACTTGAAATGCTAAGTGTTAATGAAATACTTATCTTCTTTTTGTTTAACTTTCTTTTTATTGAATTCATTTAAGATGGATATACAATTCACTTTAAATTAGAGTGAATGAAATGAGCAGAAAGAAGTTTAAAGCGTGTCACATCTAGGGCTGCAATCCTTTGTTGTTTAGTGCATTAATTGGCCGTTGGTTTCTTGATCGACCAACATTTGTATTAGTCGACTAATTTCTTTATTTAGATTAAAAGGATTTATTTGGCACAGCAGCAACAATTATAATACGGGGGAATCAGCTGAAGATTTTGGAGTGAATCATTTTGAGTTCTGCATTGAGAGCCTTCATAGTTTTAAAAGCTTTTTCTTTGTTTCTTTTTTAGTCGACAATTGATTAAAAAAAAGGGCATGTCTTTAATTGACCAAGACTTAATTTACAGCCTTAGTAAACACAAAAAACATTATCGTTCCAACTTACTGAATCGGAAATGCGTCTACTTTCTGCTAACATTACATGCAACGTATAAATTAAATTAAAAAGAAAATACAACAGTGTTTATTTCCTAATTTACCATACTTAACACTTTCGAAATTGTAAATCATAAAACAATTAAGCGGGTAGAAACGTGAGAAAATAAACTCGTAAAAAACAAACGGCTTAATATTGCCTTGTGCATATCAAATGTCTTATGTTGCAGTTGTAGTTTGTTACGATTCCACTCGCATCAAAAGTAAAACATGGAGTTGTTCCAGGTACTCCATCTTTCGCCGACTGCATTCTCACAAAATTATGCATGACGTGCAAGAAAGAACGAGCTGAATAATTTGTAAATGCTTTGTTTTCTAACAGCCCCTCAACTACAGCCCATTAGTTTTGGAGTACATCACAGCAAGCTTCAAACGGCACAAAGGGAAGCAAATTAGAGGCAATTTTTGTTATAGAAAACTTGAAATTACGTCTCAAACTAAATGACATTTTGACATGGCGGTTTAAATGAGTCACTAAGACCTGTCAGCCTCTGAATAGACGTAAAATATGCCGGGAAATCAGAACGAATGTGTTACTTTTAAATGATTCAAACCCGTAAAGCAAAGGTGAGTAACTGTGGGACTGTATAGAAAAACTAAAGGCAGGCAATTTCCTCCAATCTTACACTCATATAATCTATATTACAAGAGCTATAGCATGTTTTAAAAGTCTATGAAGTTGTTACCTCGTCTACGAAATCAATTGCTAGCAGCGGACTCGGAACTGCATGTTCAATAAACAGGTTCGATCAATACGGCTTCACCTTGCCCTAGTTAAACAGCCGTAGTCTTTTTAACGTAATGGTGTGTGCTTTTCGAACTGAGATAATTGATCAACACATGCAGGAGGTACAAGATTTTAGCAAATATATGATCTTCAGCATATTAGGGGGTGTGATTTGGGCCTTTGATGCAGTTGGAAATCTATAACGTAGTTTTTGTGAGAAAATGGTGGGATGAACAAGGGTCAAAAAGAAAACACATCACATTTATACTTGGCTAACTGAAGAAATCTTTCTATCTGAGAGATATAGCTGACCAGATACTGTACCTTAATAAGTTCAAAGTTGCCGTCAAATTGTGTGAAGAGTATATTACTAAACTTGGAACTAAACCTGTATGAGCAGGACTAGAACGGCACCAAACCAAGTCTAACAGACGCAAACCAAAACTAAACCAAGTGGGAATTTGTTGACTAAAATATTTTTGGTATCGTTTTCGCCAGTGCCATTTTTGCTGACTGAAACTAAATAACTAAATACAAAGTAATGATAAAGATTCAAATAAAACTATGATTAAAATAACGCACATTTCAGTCAGATAATATTTTTGTCGACTAAAAATACTGATATTTTTCGTTGAATGATAAACTAGATATAAATGAATGAAAGAGATGAATGAAGACACATCCTACTGTAGTTCTAGTTTCAATCTCAGAGTCCCAAAACATAACAAAAACTGACTCAAGAAACAAGGAACATTTGAAATGTGCCATGATGCAATGACAGCACAATTTATCATAGTTAAAATTTGAAATATAGAATCTATTCGACCAAACTGAAATAAATGTTTAGATTAAAGATTGTTAGATAGATTAAAAAAAATCCCAAAGTTCATAAAAGAAAAACAAACAAGAACCAAAAAGCAAAATTCAAAAACGGGCAACAAAGGACAACAATAAAAAAAGAAATGACGGCATATTCCGTGTCCATTGTTTGTCCATAGTTAGATTTATTCCGATTGTCAGTTATAACGTTGGTCAAGTCCCAAATTGTTGGTGCAGTTTGTATCATCCATTTCGTCAAAACTATTACTCCAAAGGTATCCATTCATTGTGTCCACGGAAGAGGTTTGAGGCCCGAATACATCGCATGGAATGGCAGAACAGACACAAAAACACAAAAAACATGATACCACTTGGCAACCACAGTTTCTCCAGCAGTTAGTATTTCCCCTGTGAATAGTAGGCGTTTTGACATGGCGGGATAAAAAGACGGGATACATTTTTCCAGCAAAACTCTTTCCAAAACATGTGATTTTGAAGTCAAAACTAAATAACAACAAGAATAAAAAGTATTTCCCATTCTTCAATTGTTTAAACAAAGGAAATTCAAACTAATTTAGGTCAAAATACCAATTCTAAAACTGAATTAAAATGAACTGGTATGATAAGTTCTTCCAGCTCTTTGTTGTGTTCATTTCAAATACTCAAGCCTATTTTTCCCACACCAAACCACACATTTTCCTTTCTTCCCATTGATTTCAACCTCAGCCCATAAAACCCAGTACAAACGCAGAGTTAAATCAGCCGCGTTAACACTCCACCTCGCGTGAGATCATAACTAGGTCCGGCGATGGCGATGGGCGGCGTGCTTTATAACGGTGGGTCGGTATTGATCAGCATTGGTGTAACGGAGCAGGATCGATGCGGCTGATCCCTCACAGTTGATCTTCAGAGAGCCGAGGTGCCAGGTGAAAAATGATCCGTTAGGAGGGTGTGGGGTGGCCTCAGCGGAGTGCATTAAGGCATTGTTCAAGGCTTTTGCTACAGTCCTCCAGTCTGGAACAGGTTAACTCTTTCACGGTTTCAGTTTGAAGGCTATGGCAGCAACAAGTCAGGTTAAAGTGGAAGGCAATTTACAGCTTAGTTTGGTTGTATTCATTCAAAGGAAATGATGGGATAAGCAGTTAGCACTCATTTGAATAACTTTGACAGTAGTTTATATGAATATGATTCGACTAATTGTTTTTTACAGTTTGAATTGGATAAAAGGCCTAAATTAATCCTTTTTTCCCCCTTCTATATCAGATAATAGGTAAGAGATGATGTTGATGCCGTCACGTGGTTCGACGGGAACTTCTTCTTTGTCATAACAATTACATCATCTCTTGCCTATTGTCTGATGTTGGAAAAAAAAACAATTCTACTGAAGAAGAAAAAATGAATGTTCGTAATCTTTTAAGAGAAAGTTGTAGACAAAACGAAAAGAGCTTATATTACTTTAAGTCTATTAAGAAAGGAAAGCGCATGTGGCGATAAAAACAATAAATAAATCAAAATAGGGGCTATACCAGATTTTTACTATTCTGAAACAGAACTAGTCCATGTACCAGATTTTTTTGCATGTAGTAAAGTAAAATAAAGTTTTGCCCTAGTACAAAGATATTGTAAAAGCATCTAATCGGGTGAAAATTAGATCAAAGCACCATCTCTGCATCTATTTATAGAGCGTATTATTCTGTGAAAACCAGGAAGTGCGCTGTTAGCATGCTAAAGTTTGTTAGCTTTACCCGGAACGGCAAAACTCGGAAAAAGTGCTTATAAACTCATGGCGGTGAATATTTAGGACGCTGGGACTGCATTATGTAAGTGAGCGATGCATGTGATCTAAAGACTTTAAAATGAATTATGCTTCTGTTTTTCAAGTTTCAAAACAGTAAAAATGAGGTACAGCCCCTTTAACATGTATATTGCAATATTTATTCTAGGACTTTGTAAATGTCTGTGCTTATTCTTGAGAGAGAAAAAGTTATTTTCACAAACGCTAATCTCTCACCAACAAATTCTGAATAATTTAGCATCATAAAATTGGAGAAATCATCCACGTTGCGCTAAGTAAACAGCACGCCGGCGATTCCACATGGACCCCAGTCAAATTAAAAGAGATAAATTCTATAAGGAAATCATAACGTACTAAACTCACATTCTTACTACAGAGCAGGGCTTTTGGAAAGATTTCAGACTATCTTTGACGGACAGGCGCTCTCAGGTGACCAGATCTGCGCATGTACAATCATCCTTCAGTTCTCCTCATCTCGACACGACTCGCTCTCCGCACATCTGCCCCGGTGCGCAATCTCCTTATAAGGACATTTCCTGGACATTAAGCCCAGATTACAGTCGGCGCGGTGGCAGCAGAACTAGGATTACTGCCTGCTCCTGTCACTTTGATTTGTCTGGAACACGCCCGGCTCACACCTGGGGTATTAGAGGGCCCCTGTCCACTGCACTGCTGCTCGGCGTGAGGCGTTCAGGGAAACTGGGGGTGCTGCCACCGAGGAGGAAATAAGTAAATAAAACGTCTCGAGCCATGACATCACTATGTATCATTATTTAACATAAAAGTGAAATCTAATAGTGACCACATTCAAACTTTCTGAATGCAAAAGTACATTTACGGTGACTCCGCCCACCCGCTCTACAGTGTCCGGGCTCCTCTGGCTCCAGTGTGAGACTGAAGGGTCCCCACGGCCGTTAGACTTTATAACCTGTTCTAACTCCCACTTCCACTCAGCACTTTTGAGAATCGGCACTTTATGTATACAAACTTTTATTTTACTGTACACAAACTTTTATTTTACTGTACACAAACTTTTATTTTATTATACATACACTTTTATTTTATTGTGTGATGGACTGAGCTACATGAACATCTGAAATTCCCCTTTTTTGATGATAAATAACTACATAAAAAGTGCTATATTTAGGTGTACTTTATTGGAGTAAAGAGTGCTTCCTTCTAAAATGGACACAATTCTTTTTTTTTTGTCAAATTCATGTACAAATGTTGAGCTTGATCATTTCTATTGGACAAACCCAAAGAACTCACTGCATTACATCAAAAATCTTCACGTACACAATGTTCATTTTAGCTGCCTCTTTCTGTTTTTAGTTTTTATATTGTGATCTGAAGAATCCCGATTCTCGATGAACCGTATAATCTTGACACCCTCAATAAGACGTCCAATGTTTAAACTGACTGTAAAATGAAAAATGAAAAACCGAAGATCTATTTTATTATGCAACGCAAGGAAATCAGCTGCAGAAATGTGTGTCGGGAAATTAAATCTGCTACATGACCTTTTTACCAGATTGTTCCTTTTTTTTTTTTTCAGACCTTGGAAAAGTGTTGAGATTTCTCAGTTTTTAGCTCGCGAATGCATTAAGTAAGTATAACGTTAAAGAGAAGGAGGTTAAGTTAGATCTACGATGACAAGATGCGTATCGAATGGCGTTATAAACTTAGACCACAATACAAATGATATGGTTAAATGGTAGCAGATGATAAACTTGTCTATTATATCTGTAAAGTGATGTATTATTATGTCCACAGCTCTTTATTTCACTCTCTACCTTCCTCCGCTTCACTAATTAAAGCACGAATCCATGTGAAATCCTTCCATCTTTATCCCAGGCTGCGGTACTTTTAACAACAATCACTCTCTAAGTTGTCTTCATCAATGCCCGTTCCTATTCCCCGGGCAAACGTTCTGTCAGATGATTCATTGACATGTTGGAAAGCAGTGGGAAGTCTGCGAGATTGTGGGGGGGAGGACGGAGCAAAAATATGCACGCTTCCCATCAGTATGCAGTATATAAAGTTGTGTAGATGCCTCAATGATGCGCTCCGTGGCATGATCAAAACAACGCGCTAAAAATGCAAAAAATCTCACTCGGTTATGGCGGAGATGGAAATCAGACAGGGATTAATGCAAACAATCTGGGACGGGGAAAAGTTGAATGTAAACTGCGTATAGGCTTCAAAAAGATTGTATTTTTCTGTGTTATTGTGGTATTGACTTGTTAGTGTTAAACCAACCTCTACACAAGCGTTTTACATACAAGCTGAAGGTGAAAATGAAACAGTTTCTCAGAAGCAAGAGATAATCGAGGATGATGTGTTAGTAATGTTGTAGTTTTCATCTTCAGTCATTGTTTTTTTAACTGTTGACCTCTAGTTGACCCCATTTACTGACAGGTTTGCATTGGAAGATGGGTCAAAAGCAGAGAACAACGACAATGAAGTGTACCATAACCTTGTTTTTTGTGTTGTTTTTGGCTTTTGCTCTTGGTAGGGCTGCAAAATAAATCGAAATTCATCGCAATTTTAATGCACAGAATTGGTAAATCGCAAAGGCTGCAACATATTTTTTTACACAACCAACAAAATATCCCACCTACAAACCCTGCAGTTTAGATCGTACAAATATGTTCTGAAATAAAATTTGATGCTTGTATTAGTTTGCCAGTTCATATAGGCATGTTTCAGTCTTTTTGTCAATTCTGGATGCGTTTAAAATGAAAACTTTGAACAGAACCCTACTATTAAACATTAATCTCAACATCAGAAAAATTACAGAGATAGATTTTTTTTCCCCACATCAAGCTGCCCTACACTTGAGTAACTTTTCTTTGGTATATCACGTTTTAGAACAAAAAAAATCCAAATACAATCGGACCAAAATGACTTCATATCACTCATGACACGTATAGACTTTTGGCTCCATCTAAAGGCTGCAGGGGGAATTGCATAGGTGCGATAAACATGCAGAAATGCTGAGAACACGTCTGGTGATCATTCTTGGACTTAAAAAACAGTGCAGAAGATCTCGGAGCTCGACCAATGACATTAAACATCTGGGAAAATCGGAATGGAGTGTTTTTTCAAGCTCAGTGGAAAGAGGAGTTTCTAAATAGGATTCAATTAAATAGCGTGAATGAAGCTAAATACAACTCCAGGTATGTTTTTGAGGGAACATGGTTAAAAGCTTAAAAAGTAAATTTTGCATGTGTCTTTATGCACAATATATTATATCAATAGTTTGTAAACATTCTTGACGTTTCACAAAGTATACATTGTCTTTAAAGCAATAATGATACCAGAGCCTGTTTTCACCCCCTTCAGTGAAATCCCATTTCTTCACAATTATCACATTTCAATACTGAACGTGTTAAAATGGTAGCAATTATTTATAGTTGTTGACAGACAGGGAGGTGTTTTGCTGTCAGATATGGTGAGATGATACCATATTTACTGTACATTATACAAGATAGCACAATAATATCATCCTTAGTTTTGCTAATAAGATACATAACAACAATGGAAGGCAAGTCTTTATAAGGGCCCTTTTGCTGAGAGTTTGTTTGCCCAACATGTTTCTTTTACGAGACGCCCACATCAAGCTCGTCACTGTTCTTTTTTTCAGATTCACCATTGCAAACAGATATGATTCAAGGGGGAAAAAGGATTTAGCGAAATGAGCAAGGAAATGAACAGTAGGTTGGGGTGACGCGCCAATATGCTTATGCCGAGCTGCTACGAGGCGGCTCCCTTGAGAGTATTTGGGGATTTTTGTGAATGAAACCACCTCTTTATCTATTCCGCTCAAGCTGCCCCGATCAGTAAACGCTGCCCCGAGGCAAAGTCCCCGTCTACAGCTCGCCAAAAATATTCACACATACTCGCACACGCACATTTTTATTTGCAAAAAGGAGTTGGGATAAGCCAAGTTGTGCAGGGCTGAAGGTAAAATGGCTCAAACTTGGTCATTACTTGCCGAGAATGTGCTCGATGGCCTGGGGTTAGAGACAGAGCGAGGAAGCCATGACACGCAGACAAAGAGATGGTGCTGGGAATACGATTCTCAACAGCGGAAGGCAGTGGCAGAAAAGATCATTATACATTATTGTGGTTAAAAACAAAACAACAATCCAATCAACAATGGAAAGTTTTCAGTTTTTTGCTGTTCCTTTCGACGTTACCCAACTTGGCACTAAAACAAAAGGAGAATTCTATCAACAAAAACGAAACGATCATGAGCTATAAAACAGAAGCTACTCTTTCCAATCTCTGTTGAGTACTTTTAGCTGTAATCATTTGCAAGTATTCATTGAAAAAAGCAGTATTTGACAAGGCAATGATTCTCAGCAACTGGGATTGATTTCAAAAACCTTCTTCAGACATGAATTCACTTTACTGAAACGTAAACCGCGAAGCACACAACTGGAAGTCTAGACTGAAATCTTCACCAAACCAGCCAACTAATACTGACTAAACGTTCGATGAGTTACTACGGCAATCCCAAAAAAGAAAAAAAAACAGTCGAAGCAAGTAGTTGGCCATGACACGTCGACAAAAAGCTGGTGTTTCGCACTTCACCGCGGTCGTGCTGGGCTTGTTTGTGACTCATGTTTGGGTCAGACAGGCGCCAGGCTCCCAGGCGAGGGGTGCTGTCTGCCAGGTTCACTGACACGAGCAGCAGGGACTCGCTAAAACTCCTGTGAAGTGAGCGGGCCAGGACTTGGAGACACAACACGATGTTTCTCTAAAGATATTGATCACAATTCAAGAGCGGAAAATGGGTGATGGTAGTTGTTGTCGGCTTGTCATTTTGCCCTGTGGCGTTAAGACAAAAAAGCAATTGGAGGGAAAAATACCTTTGTTTGGGCAAAGAACTATCTCGCAATCTTAAGGGTATTGTGAGTAGACTAGGATTTGGACATGGGATCTTTTAGTAAGGGGTAAATCAATCGAAGTCTCAACAAATTCAATCAACCTACGGGCAAACTTTCTCATAACTGACAAAAAAAAAAAACTTGAACATATGCTTTAAGTCTCAATGTAAATGCTAAAATGTATCCAACAAAGCAAATTTGTTGGAGGTTTTTTTTGTTTGTTGGTTAGTTAGTTTTTCGAGTTTCCATCATAAAACTAAATACCTGAGGAAATGAAAGCTCAAACATGCATCTTTCTTTTCCTAAATAGGTTCCTTTTTTGCTACAATCATGTATTTTTATCTATAGACCTTGACTTGTGTACAGTCCAGGTTTTAATGTATCTCTGATCACATCTTTGCATTACGAGGCATCCTTGCGCTCTTGTGTATGGTCTGCAATTAGTGGCTAATGAAGATTATCTGAGTTATAATTACAAAATCAGCCAAGCCCTCAAACTTAGATTACACCTCTTAGAAGGGATTTCTTTAAAAAAAAGATGTAGTTAATCAGGAAATTTCACATAGGCTTGAGGGAAGCCCAACGACGCCAGGATTAAGTCAGGATTAGCAAGTATGAATCAATAGTTCATACGAAAGTCAACAACAGGGTTCTTTAAACATTACCCCATGAAATAAAAAAGCCATCTCTTTGAAAAATTGCGACAATGTTTAAAGGACATAACCAATGAAGAAACGGGAGTACTTCTTTTTTAATTCCGAAACAAATAAATCATTGGGACAGAGGAAAGCTACAAAGGGAAATGAGTGTCGATATCTAAAGCAAGACGCTTTGAAGGCAGCTGTGCAAAAATATTCCATTTGATTGTTGGCCACAAAATAGTTTTTAATTCAGAGTGATTAAGTTTTCAAATTGCGTGTTGTGTTTTTTTCCCAGCCTTCACGTCTGAGCTTCATTACTATTAGAATTCTCTCAGACAAACTCAAAGGATGACGAGCGAGTCTGGATCTGGTGACGGTCCTTGAGTATTCCCCTGAAAGTTGACCCAGAAGAGTTGAAGATGGGGTCAAATCTAAAATTTCCTTAAGGGGTTACGTAGCTCCAACACACAAACTTTCTGTCTGTTGATTCAGATTAGAAAACACACTGGACCTGATCCAGAGAACCATGTTTCCTTAACCATGCCAAGTCACTGACCCAGACCAAATGAATGCCTTTCTACATAAGACCCAGCCAACATCCTTCACACTAAATTCATACTTCATTTGCAGCTTGATCTAGTTTACGCCTTCAGCAACATGCTCTAATTCTGACGCTCTCTTCCTTTTCCAACGTCTGCATGACCAAAACGAAAAGGGTCAACTGAAGAGAATGAAGAAAATTGCAATTTAAATATTCATAAGGCTCTTTTGTCTTTTTCCTTCCCGGTCCGTGTCAGGGAAACAGATATTACGCTATTCCCGCCGTGGATTTTGGCAATTACCTCTCATTGTAACCTCGCTGTGTCCAAAGTCACCCTGATGCTCTTGAGAGACACACGTAACCTTAACATAATTGTAAGGTTAGAGGAGGATGCCAGGCAGATTGGATACTGCTCAAGCTGACACCAATTCACTGCCGTTGAAAAGACAAGCTCTGCCCCTTATTGTCCGCCGCGAATTAATACTAATGCCCTGGCTGTGCAGTGGGAACAAGATTACATTGTATAATTGCATGTCTCGCTTTGGCAAAATGGGGCTTTGTTAAAGGAGGTAGATAGAAATGATTCTGGTTTTATTTTTAGACGCTGAAGTACTTCTTTGGATAATAGAGCTTTAACTTGCAGTTGTATTTCTGAAATTTTCAACACAGAATGAAGCCTGGTTTTGTTGAATTTGGACAAAACGTTGGCGCTGAAAGGATGAGTCGCTGCTCTGTTACCCACAAAGTAACATTTGACCGCAAAAATCGCCGTTAACTTCCAACCACTCCGTTTATTCTCCACACAAAGCCTTGCGCTGTGCTTCCGATTTCGTCAGTATACTTTAGATAAAACAGATCTGTGACGTGGTGTGTGTCGACGAGTGTCGGATTATTCGCCGCGCTCCGATGTACATTGACCTTAAGTTTGCAATTTGACTAAAGGACATTAACTTTATACATATGCTAGCTAAAAAAAGTACCACAACAACATAAAAGTACCACAAATACCTGTGCGCAGTGTATGAAATTTTGTGGTAAACATTTCTGCCCAGCCCAAGATTTCATACTTCACAGTAAACTTATTTTTTTAACCTTTCAGACATTCTAATCTTTATTAAAACTGTACCTAACTGTGTAGTGACAGTGCTGCCGTCAGGTTTACGTAGCTAAGACAGGATCTTGGCAAACGGTGCTAGCTAACGTCCAAATCGCTGCCAGATCCGTCACACCATCGTTCAAGTGTTGGGAGCCTTCTCTCCAGGGACCCTTTCTCTAACTGCCAATTACATCTTCCAATTGAATTATGCCTCTTGAGTGGTATTATTAGCAATGGTTGTGGGATCCAAAACATTTGTTCACTGGATGATTGAATGAGCAGCTAATTATCATGTGAAAAAAGCAGTGCATAATTCAATTTTGATTAGCTCAATGTGCTGTTTGGGGGGTTTGAACTCCGTCTTGGACTATAAAATGTGACCAACACTAGAGTACTACTTTGTGTATCTTCCATATCAACCACATGCCAAGAAAAGGTTTGAAGTTGCTCCACAGAGAGGGACTGTTAGGTTTAATGGCCCTCACAATCAAAGGACCACCATCTTGCCCTGGCACACTGAGTTGTGAAGGCTGCCACCCAAGAAAGCATGCAAGATTTATACGGACAAACAGGCTTTCTGTTTGTGCTATTTTGTTGGTTTCTAGAGCAATGGTTTCCAAGCAAAAGAACATACAGTTGGATCTTTCTTTGTTGTCCATTTAGTAAATACACATGGCGTCTTCATTTGCAGCGGTCACCAGAACAGTCTAATTATATATCAGTGGCCTTTCTTTGGTGAAGAAAATACTTTACATTGCAACAAGGGATACTGGATGATATTACCACAATGTCTATCTGCATAATATGGTATTCAACTTAGGACAGCAGTTTTGTGTGCAACATATTGCCTCAAACGCATACACAACAGTTTGTAAAGCTCATGTTTTCAGTGATGGCGGCACTTAATCTGGTCTTGCGCTTGATATGACATTTAAATAGATTTTGAACTGGCACAGAGGGTGTGATCTTCTGTGACTGCTTTACACAAGTGAAAGTACCCCAGTATCTTTGAAACTGAACATGTCACATTTTAGCTGCTCTGGACACTTCTCGTTTCCCCCATATCCTGACTTGCTGCTCTCCTGGTGGGCTCCAGTTGGCAGAGAGCTCCCCTTTAGTGAAACTCCCCAGGATTCTGCATGCTCTGGCGCCTTGGCCTTTCATTTCCATCCCCCTCTGACACCGGCTGTTCCAGTGTACAGAGCTATTGTTAGTGGATGTTGCTGTAACTATGTAGGTCATGGAGAAAGCATATATCTCTTATTTTCTTGTTGCTGGTCATATTTATGCTGACTGCAAGTCTACCCGAGGGTGCAAAGTGATCACCTTCCACTCGCTGCATGCCTCCGGCTACGGGGCATCTCGGACTGCTCTCAGGAAATGTAAAATAATATCCACGGCTGAGTTCTAAAGTTAGACGCGTAGGAGTTGAGTCGTTACATAATTATCATAATATCTGTGTCATTTCTTCCATTATTGTTCTTAAACAACATCTATTTTTTATACTGCTAGTTGAACAAAAGCTTTTCGATACCCATCCCTGTCTATCAGAGCCACAAACTATAAAGTATAATCATAAAAACAAAAAATGTTGCAAACGAGTATAGATTTACGCAATAAAAATGTGAATGACAATGACAATTAGTTTTAACACTTGAAAGCCTACTTTGACAGCTTTGAAAAAACCTACCGCGCTCCCTCATGAAGTCTACATTCACTCAATCACTCAAATTGAATTTATACAATTACAAGTACGTGATGTGAACAACATACACGAGTTTGATTAGAAATTGAACAACAGCGGGAGAAGATAATTCCATTAGGAGCATCCATCTGTCAATCAAGCACTGGCCTGGTGGAAAGTCGTCTGTGCCTAAACACGATAGACTTGGTTGTGTATGGGCGCGTACACTCACTCAAGGCCTCCATCGCAGTCACACCAGATAATCCACATCTTGGACAAGCTCTAGTCTTCCAGACCAGTGCAGAAGGTAATTACAAATTATACCAGACCTTGGATCATGAGGCGGCTAGTGCATTCTCCGGCGCATCCTATCACTACCAATTCTCCCCTGGCCAAAATCAGGCTTAGGCGCGAGTGAACAATGAGCCGGTCCTCCCCAGCGTGACGGAGGGCGAGCCGGCTGCACTAAGCCCGTGGGGAACTGCTGTCCTTGGTGAGTGGCTTACCGGTGAATTAGCAGCAGAGGTCACTGGGTGAGAAAGAAATGGAGGGTATATTAAAGGTGCAATGTGATTTCGAGCGACAATGAGCGAAACATGCATTCTCAGTTGAGTCGTTAAGGCTGTGGGGTTTTTCGCCAGGTTTTCTAACGTTGGACCTGGAAATGACAAAAAGTTTGAGCCAGCGAAATTGAACGGGAATTGTTTGGTTTGATCAGGCAAAACATTATGACCACGCAGAAAAGTCAGTCTTATATTCTTCCTTGGACAACACAACCTAAACTTTTCACCTGGACAGTATAAGATTGCTTTATTACGAAGTGATGGGTCTTGACAGAGTCTAGTCAGAGCATATCAAAGAGTGTATTGAGTATATTTCAAGAAGTGTGGGAAGAAATGTGCTTTTCCGCTACGTCTTTGAACCGACTTGTACCGTAGTTTTGACACACTCAAATATATAGGAAGACAGCCGGCCTCTTATAATGATTCCCATAGCAGTGCGATCATGTATACGTTTCTTGTCACATGTGGCACGCACTGACAGAATTCTTGCTTGAGACTGCCTTTTATTTTTTGAAGTACACAGACGCCTACAGACTTTACAGAGATTTTCAAGGTGACCACAGCTGTTTGGGGACTCGCCAGAAGTGCTCGACAAGCTGTTAAGATGTTACATTCGAGCCTTGGAAAAAAATAAATCAATCAGAAAAAGAAATATACACTAAAGCTAGATGTAAACTTCAGTGTGAGAAACATAGATGAAACATTTTATTCTCTGTCCAGTTTTTGAAATGACAAACCTGTGCGTACACTGCATGTGGCTTTGGGGGGAGTTCAAATGAAGCAAGCCAAAAATCCAAGATGCATTTTCCAGTTTTTTAGCTCCAAATTAGGTCTTTGTAAGTTGATTCCCCCCAGTTCTCTCTCCCAGTTCCCATGGAAACCCAAATTTAGGATTTGCTTGGCCTGTTTAAAAAAGCTCTTGCGAGTTGCCAGTGTTTGAATTCCTGGATCTTCTTTGCGCCGTATGTGTATTCTTTTTTAATATTCATATTTATTTTTGGTAAAGTGTTTTTGTTTTCTGTGTAAGTATGCAGAAAACTTTGAGGGAGCAGAACAGAACAGTGCTAAGAAAACCTTGCTGAAGAAACGAAACTAAAGTACTTTTTCCATCACAATGCTGAAGATTCAGTCAACAATATCAACAGGACTTATTCAAATACACTGATTCCTGAAGAGTATTTCAATTTTTTTAATTGGCCTACAAGAAAAATAGTTCTTTACAATCATATTTTCACAAAACAATGTTAAACTTTGCATTTATTTCCACATTCTGATACGCAATTTCTTCTTTTATCCCCTTCCCTTTCCTTTCCTTTTCCCTTTTTTCTATTGCAGTTGGTCAAATCACATCCCCGTACTTTTTTTAAACACTGAAGTTAAATATGCAGAGTGGCTGGGTGATTTCGTCAGCCCGAGCGGTGTGTATGCGTCGTCGGGGGGAGCGCGCTGGTGTAATGGCGCTCCTCTCTATTAGATCCCATGATGTAATCCGTCTTGTGGATAATTAGCGGTGAGGGGACGGGCGCCGAGAGAGAGGTGGAGGAGATGGCATTCACACTTACAGATGACGCCTGGATTCCTTTGCCCTGACAGACTGCAGTGCTGTAACGTCGAAGAGCCTTTTAGAGTTTACGGTTGTTAGATTTATGCTACTTGTATCAGTGGAATAATATCGCTGTGAACTATTCCAGCAGAGCATTGCGAAACAGGACAAACGGACACATTTTTTGGTCTTAAAAACATGAAAAACAGAACGTGCTCATTTTAAACTGTCCGTAGAAGCCTATGTAATTCTCAATGCCCTAACATATAGCTTCCTATAGATATATTTTTTGTTTGTAAGCGCTTTTTACAACTCTCTGGTAAAGCTAACTAGAGCTAGCATGCTAACAGCGCACTTCCTGCTTCACAGAGAATAAAACACTCTATAATCTAATTTGGTGACAATACATTATGGACTAATTTTTATCCAAAGAAATGATTCTATTACATGAAAAGTAAAAATCAGGTACAGCCCCTTTAAAAAGATATATATTGCACAGTTTAAACAATGGGTCCAATTAATTAATTATTCAACTTAAAAAAAAAAAAAATCAAATAATTAACAAATACAAACTAACAGAATAAATAAAACATTCATCTATTAAATAATACACTTTTAAACATGATTACGACATAAGATGGCAAAAGATGATTCTCAAATTCGTGAACCTAAACGAGGTCGCCGCAAAGGAGGTGTTTGGGTTTAGAACCACAGACAAAGAACTATTGCTATCCATTTATTCAACACAATGCTTTTATAAGTATTTGTACATTCTACCATTGAGGTTCAATTGAGAACATTTTAGTCCACAACAATATCCGTTTTGCAGCTCATTTATTGCTCATTGTACTTTGCGGTTCGTCTTGTTTGCCGCTAAATCCAATGATTAAATTCTGTTATTTTTTTGTAGAGCCCAAAACCACAACAGCAGTCACCTCGCACGCAGGGCTTCACAAAGTTGTTGATTTCACCAACAGCGAATTAGAAAATCAAACAGTAGTTATGCACAGCAGCGTGGCGTAGCATCTTGTCAGATCACACACAGCTCCACCTGTTGTGTGGGTGGTTTTAGCTTCGTATCCAAGGCCAAGCAGGACATTTCTACACTTCTATGTAGCCATAAAATTATACTATATACAAAATTGCAGTTAGTAAAATGTACATACAGTAGGTTGTGATAATGTTGGGTATTATCTGCTTTATGGGCGTGAAAAGGATGGAGGTAGAATAAAAAGTTTAAGATTCCTCTGGGATACTGGGAAAAGCATGCAAAATGAAGCAGTGTGCATGCCAGTAGGATTCATACAGTGTGCAATTATTTATTCCCTCACACCCTACCGTGGGCTGTGTGATTGCCCCAAAGGGATCCTGGACTCGTGAATATTGCCTTGACTCCAAAGAGCAAGAATCAAAATCAGAAAAAAGAATAAGAAGTACCGAAATGCATTTAAAAGAGGTTGTTGTACCAGGATGCAATATGCCCATATCCATTTAGGCAAAGTGATTCATTTAAAGCCTATAGTTTGCAATAAAGATGTCAAAATGACTGGCTAAAAGTCACCCTAAACCTCACCCCTAACACCATATTTAATTGTTTCTGTTTTTAAAAATGCAAAGAAAACACAAAGCATATAACACTGAACATGACCAGAGAGAGAGAAGGGTTACAAAAAAGACAAACTACAGCACACACTGTCCAACAAAATTGTCCCATCTAGTCCAAAATGAGTAAAACGTGTCCATTTTTGTTGTTTCTTTTAACATTATCTTGTTGATAAAAATATTCCCAATATAAAAAGCTACATTTGTACTCAATGAAGAAAGATGATTCACTTCTAAACTAGAAAGTCATAAAGTTTAACAGGTAAACATGGACAGAAACGTCTCAAATTCTTTGCCATTGTAAATAAAAGGGTTAATGCAAACAAAAAAGAAAACAATGTCATTAATGATTGTTTTAGTTTAGAGATTTTTAAACTAAATTTTAACCAAATAAAGGTTGAAATATGGTGATTAAAGGCTTCTAGATAGAGGATATTTACACTTAAGAAAAAAATAATTGAAATAATTAATTACTATTTGACATTTTGACTTAATAACGTTGCTGTCTTTGTTGTAAAAAGGTCTTTTCGTGTGTGTTTATAGTCTGCATTGTCCAAAGAACGTTTACAATGATCAAAATACCACTACAATTCTTTTTTATAGTCGACTAGTCACGAGTAGTTGCTTCATCGTTGCAGTAGTTGTAAGTTCTGGGTCTTAATTATTTGGAGAAAATGTGCATGCGTTATTTGAAGTCTTCTCCTATTGCCCTGGCTTGAAATCGCTACTCGAATATTGATGGCCATTTCTTTGCTCACCATTTCTAGCTAAATAAAAAGTCCAAGAAGTTTTAAAAGGCCTTCTTGCTTTAAAATATATATCCTAAGGTAGAATTTAGTCTGAAAAGTTGGAGAAAGACTGAACTGGACACGCATGTGGAACTCTACTGCTCCGTGCACTTTGAGGTTGCTCCGCGGAAGGGGACCGTCCGTGGGCCAGTGGGAGGGGTCGGGAGGGAGAGGTCGTTAATCAAGACGGACGGGAGCATCACCCCGGAGATCCCGTGATGCTTCGCCGCGAGCTGGCGCCTCCTTCGGCCCAGATCCCTCTCTTATCATGGCACCAATTAAAGAGCGCGCTTGCTCCTCTCCTAGCGCCGCCGCAACCTTTTGTTCTGACACGGAGACCACGAGCCTTCAGGCCCGCTGCACTCTCTACATGTCGTGGATGTGCGGAGCCTACAGCGTGCAACGAGTGCCGGGGCAGGCAGAGAAGCACTTTGTTGACTAAATGACAATATAGATTAAATTAAACTTGTAAATAAAACCCAAATTGCGGTTTAATTCATTTCGGTTCAATTGTGATCCATTTTATTGTACAAGCGAGGCCAGCAGATGTGAGGTAATCCAATCACGCAAGCGACTGATGTCATTTACTGCTTGTCCCTGGAGTACAGGTGGAACTCTCTCTAAATGGAACAGTTTTTAGTTTTTGCACAACACACAGCTACATAAATATTCAGATATTAATCGATACGTACATTTCAAAACGAGCACAACAGAACTATTTCCCGAATCCCTGAATGGTTGTTTCGAAACAGTTCAGAAATGTTTGCTCAAACCACACCAAAAACTCACATGGCCCCAGCTCTACATGAGATCTGATATGAATGTTTGTTGTTTATCTCATTGTCATTTTAAACAGAAATGAAGGTGAAGTGAACAAACTCACCATCGCTCCAGGCGCCACTCCAAACGTCCACATACTTGGACATTGTTATTGGGAGTGTGAGGTTTAGCATTGAGTGGCTAAAATGGCCGTTGAAGAGAACCTTGGAGACAAAAACGCATGGATTTTTAATTACAGTGCCACCGAATCTTTACAGGGCAGCTGCACATCGCTTCACGTGGCCACACATTCACAAAAAGTCTTGAGAGTGTGCTTCTTCTTTGAGTTTTATGGCAGACCACCAACCAGACAAAAGGGTGTATTCCGCCACCAACTGTACAGAGAGTGAACTATATCATGCCTTTTGATCAACATTACAGTCTAGTGAGTAGTAATGTAACATAGAAAGGAAAATAAAGTTTAAAGTATACATATAAAGCTTCTGATTACCCCCTTTTCCCAAAAGACCCACTAAATTCCACTCCTGTCAGACATCAATGATAGAAGTGCATGTTACACAGAATTTCCACATATCAGTTGGAGACTTTCTGATAATGAATAAAGTTAAAATAAAATTAATAAATAAAATAAAATAAATGTATGACCTAAGCTTAATCAGGAGAATACAATACTCTCTTCTACTCTTCCTCCAAGTAACTATATTAACTCGACTGAAAGATTTGTGCATTATTTAATGCAAAAGCCTTCCTTTATACTCTCAATCTCATAATTCCTGCCATGCTGTCATTATCCTCTGATGGATCAACTATTTAGCTGTCTCTTGAATGAAGAATGCACTTGCCTTTTATTCTAAGGCTATTCATTAACATTTAAATCATGACAAAACACATTACATTACACACATTACAATTAATGCACAGAATTAAACAAATAAATGCACATTTGGAAATCCTCGTAGATTCAAGAAAACATGAAAAACCAGGTTTAACATAGAAACCCCCCTCTCCAAATGGTAGCTCCTGATAATGTCACCAATGACATCATCATCAAATGGCTGGGCAGCCCCTCCCCAAACATTCCCTGACACCAAATGGACCTGGTAAGTATGAAAAGAAAATGTGAAGATACAAACGACTTTTAACCAACGATCCAAAATAATAAAACGATATTGTTCAAGTGTATTTTTTAAGCAAACGTCATGAATGAAGTAAAAAGGCTAACACAAACATGACCCTGGATGTGTGTGTGCAGCTTACGGGTAGATGATCGTCCATTGAGAAGTACATTAGCAGTTATGTGTGTGTTTGTACCAGTAAATAACGGACGAGTAGAGTGTAAAAGCTCACTTCGCCACAGCTCATGTCCTGACATCTAGGGTCAGCTCCAATCATCTAACACTTCTCAACATTACGCCCTGGCAATCCATTCAGCTCCTTGCTTATCCAGGTCAAAAATAAGTCTCTAAATAAAGTAATGCCAATGTGACCATTAGCAGGCACAAGTACGGAATCAAGTATCATCTGACAATAGTACCCCGCTCTCAAGGACCTCTCCGGGCGCTCGCCAAATCACTGCTCGTGTATTCAGCCTCCCCCAGACATCACTAATGATCACTGCAGCCCTGAGCATATTTATTCATGAGTGGATTACACCTGCTTCCTCTTTTGTTGCAGATGCATTTCCTCAAGCGTTGTGTGGCGCCTGCACTCCCACACGATCAGTGACATTTCCCTCCCCGCACCAGTGTCGTCGTTGCGCAGCCTCCAGCGGCAGGATGTGACGGGCAGTGGTTGACTCGCGCTTAAACTTGTGCGCAGTGTGGTTTTAGACACCTCCAGATGGATTGAATTGGAGTTGTTTGGCTACACGTTGGTGTTAATATACCATCTACAAAGATATTTGGCCTTGGGAGTACCGCCAGGTCTAAAGCAGGTCTAAAAATGGACTATTCTTGGTGTAAATTTGTTTTAAACTCAATGTAGATACTCAGGGAAAGGTTAGATACCAATTTTGATAGCGCAATGATCTTAAAAACACTCTTTTCTTAGTCATTATCGGCACAAAATAATAGTTCTTTCTTGTTTGTTTGATTGATTAGAATCTGGGTTATGATACTTTTGACAATCATCGTCTAAACTAGGGCTAAAAATAGAACTAAATGATTCCTTATAAACAAAGACTAACCCAAAAAGAGGATAAAATGTGGATTAAACTGATTCTGAACTTTGAAATTTACTTTGAAAGAATAGTTAATAAATCAAAGTCCGTTCAACGTAGGCCTGCCGTGATAACACAATTTGAAGGGCGATATATTGCAGATGAAAATATTACGAAGAACGATCATATTGAAATGACTTTATGTCACTGACACAACAACACTAATGCAGGAAATGTGCAGTATACCTTTTTTCTAAATGAACACATCCTAAAAAACATAATCTGCGATATAAAACAAGGGTTTTATATCACATGACTTTATGAAATGCGAAGAACAAAAATATTCTAGGGCTGCAATGATTAATAACTAATGGTGACTAAAGAGCGATAATCGACTAATCATTAACTGAACTAAACAGACTCTAAAACACATGTCAGAAGACCTTGTATAACAAAGACCGTGACGTTTGTTCAAATAAAATGAAAATAATAATAGATTTTTATCAATTGTACATATTATTCATAAATAATCTCAATTTAGACACTTTCTGTTCCATATTTCAGTTTGATCTGGCTGATAATGTGTTTAAAAAGTTGAAATATACAATACAAATAATCATTTGTCAAGTCGACTAATTGAAAAAATAAACGCTGATTAGTTGTCTACTAAAATAATCGTTAGTGACAAGCTAGAATCATTCATGAATCGTGTTAATTATTGAACCCTTAAAAGCTCAAATGTTTATGTAAGACAAAAAAAGTATGGTAAATGCACTGAAAATGTACACGCAAAAAATATATATTCCATGTCTTGAACGATAAGTCAATATAATAATTATCATGATAGACCTAGTTCGATTTAAATTATTTATTATTCGATTTATTTGTGGGTTACTTAACTTCCAATAAAAAAGGCAAATGTCTTGTGGTTGATTAGTAATGGCTAAAACAAATCATTGGTCAGTATTAAATGCGACGTGATCTGCATATGGCATCATCATTTCTAACACAATTCTAATTTTTAGGTTTAAAATGTAGGTTTTCATCTCTCAAACACTGTCTATTTGTTGCTCGTTTTAAATGTAGAAACAGACATGAACAACATTCCGTGATCGTAGTTCTTGTATTTTGTTTATTCCGCAGATTATATTATTTCTTGTAGGTTTATTTGCAGCACCCTTGAAACTTGCCCTCCTTCTTTGGCCTCGTTCCACAGAAGCCTAACCATGCACGACCTATAGTGTCTCCGCCATGACATATCGAGTAACATGTATATATGTGTCTGACAGCTATAAGCACTCGTCCATCCACCTGCCATCCATCTTTTCTGACTTTCTCCTTGGAGTCCTGTTGATCTGCCCTCTCTCGGCTCTGTGTGAGCGGTCAGTGTGGAAGATGAAGTTTATTTTGTTGACTGGCCGGAGCTGGTGTTGGAAATCCCCAGCATAGAATTTTTGGACGGATACAAATATTTCAAAACATGACAGAGGCAATTTTCTATTAAATCATATCAGGAAAGCATTATGTCTGTTTGTTTGACTGTAATGTACTGTAATTTTTTGATACCAATTTCAATACTATAAGGATAATTACAAGAGATAAAGCTCAAGATCATTCTGAAACTGTTCATGAAAGGTCAAATTTTGTCCTGTTAAAAGGGATTAACTTGCTCAAATTAGTATCTCGTTTCGATACTAGTTTTAGTAACGATTCGTATCTAATTTTCTATACTTTCGACAACCCTTCTGCAATGTAAAGTATGTTAAATTAAAGGTGCACTATATGTGTTTTGTTGTTGTTTGTTTTAATTAGATTAGTTTATTTTCCATTTGTAGTGGGAGAAATGTGTAAAAAGATCAGAATGCAAAGTAAAACATTGAAAAAAAACATTAAAAAGTAAACAAAAAGTATGACTGTGAAACAAACAAGCTAAAAAGATAAAATGATCGCTTTGAATGTTCCACAGTATGGCATTAAACTGCATGGAGACCAGGAGGTGGCACTATAGAGCCAAAGTATAGGTCAGATCTAGGGTAAGGCGGCTACGCTCACAATAAGAATGAATTTTATATATTTTCTGTAATTGAAGAATGCACTTTTAATATACTGTGGAACATTCCAGGTAAAGCAAAACATCTCCATGGAGACAAGACAGAAAAGTTACATAGCGCACCTTTAAAAAACAACTGGCAGACTTTGTTTTCTGTCTAATTATTACAAGGAACCGTTCCAAAAGACAACAAAAAAGCATGCAATCAGAACAGCAATAAAAAACAATTAACGCACAGTATTACTTACGACTTTAAATGTTTCCTGACAAAATTAGGCCGCGGCGGGCGTAAATAACCAGCCCGAGCGGTGGTGGCAGTAAGTATAATGTTCCCATAAGAGCCGGAGCAGTCGATCAGCTGTTATTGAGTGACTCAGTAATGTCCGCCCTGACCATCACACTCCCTGGAGAGCTCACTTTGTTTTCAATCACTGCTATCATTACAGAAGAGAGAGGGCAGCGCTCGAGCCGAGGATGTGTGCGCACTCGGGGGCCTGCCATCAGATAGTGTGTGATTAAGGCATTTGAGGGGGTCAGAGGTCAATTAGGTGTGGGGGGTTTTAATGTCCACGTCACCCCAAAGCAGCTGTTAATTGTAAAACCGTTGATATAAAGGTTGGTAGTGAAAAGAGCAAGTCAGTTCTGCTTATTTCTTAAGGTGCACTATGTGAAAGAAGGGCTCAAGGATTTTGGCGAAACGTCTACTTGTAATTTTTCTGACAAACGTCGTGATTTGATGTGCAATTTATGTTTAAATAGTTGGATTCCGTTCAAAAGAGTCAATGAGCATTAACAACTGAAAGTGAAACTAAACTAAAGCCCTATTTGAATAGGATTAGTTTTATAAATTGTAATAAATGCAAACGTTGTCTGTGTTTCTAGTCTTTAAAAATGACAACAACAACAAAAAAATCCTCCTTTTTACCCCCTGTAATCCAGCAAACTCAGATATCCTCAGGTAATTTTAGTCCCAGGTCTCTGATTTGGACTGTTTTAGTCTGTTAATTAAGGTAAATCGAATAAAAATGTCTCTATTGCCCATTTTGCGTCCAGATTTCAACTAAATTAGCACTGTTTGTCATTCATTCATGATTCCAATTCAATTATTGTTTGCAAACGCTGCCACCAGAAAAGTTACATAGGGCCCCTTTAAGCAAGAGTCTTAATTCTTCTTTGGCCTGTGCTAATGTGGAATTGTCATGCTCGAGTGTGTCTACATAAAAAAGCAAGCACAGGAAAAAAAAAAAAAGACTTTTCAGACTTTATTTTTACTTAAAGTCACTCACAATTTGACCTTATAAGAAAATGTGATCTAATCCCTGTCATTGGCTCCACGAGACTGCACCATTAGTTTGAATCTATCGCTCGGCTAATGGAGAAGTCCCCCATCTTCATGAAGATAATTAGTTGAAATGTCAGACAGCGATCGTGCTCCACCCTCCGCTGCCCGCGACCTGCAAACGCTTTAACCACAAACCCACATGTATCTTTATAAGAGGGCAAAGCCGCAGCACCCATTCCACCGAGACAATTATTCTACATTAGCCGCAGATGGCCTTCATAACTGAATTAAGTGTCTTTGGAGTGGCGCTACATCACCATGATTCAAACTTTATGGATCCAGCAATTGGATTAGTAAGTAATTGAGTGAAAATGAATCAAAAAAGTATTCTCTGACAGATCTCTAGGGAGGAGGGAAGAATGTTTAATTCTAGGCTTCTTGAGTGTGACAGAATTCTGCAACATGATGCACCAAATTCAAAAGTAGGCCTGAGATATGGCTGTTAAGTTGCAGTTTTTGACCATTTGAGTTACATTAAAACAAGTATATTTGTGCGTTGATGTTTTTAAACTGTAAAACAATAAAAACAGAGATAAAATGAAAGCTAATTTAGACTTAATGAGGGAAATCATGAAAAATATCACGAGAAAAAACCCCAAAACTAAACGTACATTACTGTCACATGAATTTCCTGAATTGCTTTAGTGTTTCTGTGATATATATTTCGTTTGTTGTGATACTTTTTTACCAAGTTCTGACATGTAAATTCACACTGGAAAACTCTAACAACGGAATTCCTGCTTAGAATCTTGGGAAACATTTCAGAACCGTGAGTTTATCCGAGGACAATACAACATGCCTGCCCCTTGCGTTCAGACACAGTTTAACATCAGACAGTTAAAGGTGCTGTACCTGATTTCTCCTGTTTTGAGACGAGAAAAACAGAACTAGTTCATTTTAAACGATTCACAACAGTCACATGTATCACTTACTTACCTAATGCAGTCCCAGCATCCTAAATATGAGTCTGTCCTCATTGTTGTTGTCTGTGAACCTGCTCCTGCACAGCCTTTTAGCTTCTTCAGTTATAAATGTGATGTTGTGCTAATGTTGCTAACACCTTCACGGAGCTAATGTCAAGTTTGCTCTCAAATAATGATCTCTAACTATTAATGCTGAGAATTTATACATTTAGCTTAATTTGATCGACATTTTGTTTGATTTTGTTTGACATCTGAGGGTAACTGGAACATAGCATACAACTAAGACTAGTCTAGAGAGTATAATGTGAATGAGTGAATATGCCTAAACACAAACTGACTCAAACATTCCATTCCAGTCAACACAAGCTTTGAACCTTTGAGATTTCTGTACCAGCCACCATCTTATCTTGTTTTCACCATCTGTAGAGGCTTTATCAAAAGGTGAATATTTCATACAACCTCAATTTATGTTCCAATTAAGTTCCAATAAAATCTAGTTGCCTTTCATATCAGTAACAGCAAATAGTATACTTTGGCATACAGGCGTTATTTCTAATCACCCAATACAACGAATGCACTAAAAAGCATTCCATCATTCCTTGACACTCTTTGATGCAAACGCCTTCCCGTCTGAACTTTGACAGATGTCTCTCTCTCTTTGGCGCTCTCTCTCTTTCGGGGCCCTGTGAAGTGTCATTGGGGCCGAGGAGACAGTGAGTTCTGAATGACAGCTACCAGCCGTGCAGCGCCAGCCTATCTGAAGGAGCCAGAATCAAATGAATAATAAAAATGTGCAGCCAACATGAATGCATGCATTGGCCCCGTCATACTAACATTCTCTATTCCTCTACTTAGCCCTTAGCTACAACTATGTGCAAACTGCTCCGAAGTAAATAGCTTGTATAAGTGTCCATAATCCATTCAGTGATATTCAGAATCAGCCGCTCCCTTAGATTCATAACATGGACCTTTTAATTCTGAAAATGCAATATTAATTTGGAATTACAACATTACAAAAACAAGCACAATATCTAACTCATACAGTTTAAATGATTAAGCATTGCCTGTAGGGATTAAACGATTAGGCTAGAAAATAGATAAAGACTTTCAATAACAGTTAATGTTGGATTCCATATTATCAGCTAATCAGTTAATATTCCACATTTAATTCATTAAAACTCTCGGCTATTTCAAATCAAATCAAATCAAACTTTATTTATAAAGCACTTTTCATACATAGCATGTAGCACAAAGTCCTTTACAGTGTATATTAAAAACATTCCCACACATGACCATTTCCCACCCCACCGCCTCCCACGAGCCAAGCAACCCACCCACAGTCACATACACACCTGAACACACACACACACAACACACACACACACACCCACACATACAGATACACACCCATCTATGTGCATACACACGTATTTACACACACATACCCTAAGATACAATAGGCTGAGTGCGGATACACCAGTTGAGGAAGCACCATCAGAGGAGCCGTCTGCACCAGGAGCAGAGAGTCCGTAGCCACAGGACACAGACTCAGGGCCCCGAGGAGAGATGGGGCAAGCACCAAACCTCCACCAGGGGCCCATGAGCCAGGGCCCAGCAACCACAGACGACCGCCGCTCCCAGTACAGAGGGCCCCTCAGAGGAAACACTGGAGTCTAAAATAAATAAAAGAATAAATAAATAAATAAATAAATATGGGTAATTAATAAATAAATAGAACTAGAGTAAAACTTAAATAAATACATATAAAATAAGTAAACACAATAAATAAATGTAACAAATACACAAATTAAATATTAGTCAAAAGCTAAACTAAAAAGGTGGGTCTTGAGCCTACTCTTAAAAACCTGAACGTTCTCTGCGGCCCTGAGGTTCTCCGGCAGGCCGTTCCACAGACGAGGGCCGTAGTGCTGGAAGGACGCCTCGCCGTGAGTGTGTGTCCTGACTTTGGGAATGACTAGGAGCCGGCTGCCGGAGGAGCGCAGAGGCCGCGAGGGTTCATATGGTAAAAGCAGTTCTGAAAGATAAGAAGGCCCAAGACCATTAAGACATTTATAAACCAGTAAAAGAACCTTAAAATCGATCCTGAAAGACACGGGGAGCCAATGCAGTGATTTTAAAACCGGTGTAATGTGGTCCCGCCCCCTGGTCTAAGTCAGGACACGTGCTGCTGAGTTTTGTAATAATTGCAAACCTGAAATATTCTTTTTGGGAAGACCAGAGAGCAGGGCATTACAGTAGTCTATACCAGTGGTTCTTAAACTTTTTGTCTGGGGACCCCACAAAAAAATCTTGTGAGGTCTGGCGACCCCACATTACTCCCACGCCGATTTTGGGCAGACCTATAGTTATTGACACTCCCTCAAAAGGTTTTTGTCATTCAGTCAAACTAAATCAACTAAAAACCAGCTCGCAATGTAAGAACTACAAGAATTTAATTCACAAGAAGTGGAACAAAGCGAACAAAGTGAACAAATAAACACTGAATAATTATGACATTAAATAATACACTAAATATTTATGTCTATAAAATACAGGGGTCACTGGGTCAAATGCCCTACAAAAAAAGTACTGTGGGATTTTATTTTATTTACCTCACTGTACAGCAGTAAAACTAACTTTCACTTGCACTTCACTGATGGCCTTATATCTGACAGATTTCAATGTCAACTATACACTTACAATGTATATAAACTAAAACACTTAAAATTGTACATGAAATAATATGCTTAGAAATGTACATAAAACTGGAGGTGCAGGTCAGGCTGCGCAGGTTATAGAGAAAGTTAGTATTGGACACATCTCGGTCCTTGTCTGGGACAAGTTAGTTAGCACAAGTTAGTTAGGACGAGTTAGTTAGGATGAGTTAGAGGTCGAGCGCTTCTCGTCAAGGCAGTGAGCCAGAGCGCTCTGTGATTTTGTGAAGAGAGAGAGAGTAAAAGGCGTGGACCGACAGGAGCCATGAGGCCCAGCCTCAGGTGGGACTTTTCTCCATCATCTGAGTGAAACTGCACGCAAAAGGCGCTGTGAGGAGCGGAAGACCTGAAGCGCTGAAGCGGGTTTGAATGACGAACCGCGCCGTTCACGGAGCGCACGAGCCCCGCTCTGACCGCACGAGCCCCGCTCTGACCGCACGAGCCCCGCTCTGACCGCACGAGCCCCGCTCTGACCGCACGAGTCCAGTTCACGGAGCTCACGAGCCCCGCTCACGGACCGCACGAGCCCCGCTCACGGACCGCACGAGCCCCGCTCACGGACCGCACGAGCCCCGCTCACGGACCGCACGAGTCCAGTTCACGGAGCTCACGAACCGCACGAGCCCCGCTCACGGACCGCGCGAGCCCCGCTCACGGACCGCAGATAGGCAAGCGCCTGACAGGGCTTCAAGTGTATAGTGTTCTACCTGCACCAACGGGACGCCTCCTGTCCCAGACGGGCCTGTTCCTCCGCTGACGCCGGCCCACATGAGCTCTCTCCCTCGCTCCTTTCTTCAGCTTTTTGGGAGGGCATCCGTGCTCTCTCCTCCTGTTCTTTTTTCTCCACTCTGCGCTAACTCTCTCTCTTCTCCTGCTCTCTCTCTCCTCTGTTGCGCTCTCTTTTTCTCTCTCCTCCGCTCCGTGTAGAGCCGCGCTCTTTCAGTCAGGTGTCTTGACCCCTTTATTCGAGGATGAGGAGGAAAAGAACACAGCACTGGCTGCACATCGCGCTCTTTCACCGTGGAGCGCATGTTACGGACGTGCGCGCTTTCTGCCTCGGCCGAGCCCGACTCAGCCCGACAGCAGAGCGGACGGGTCGGTTTCGGGCCGGCTCCGGCTCGGGACAAGAATTTAGGCTCTAAGCGGCACACACAGCGCCTAGGAATGCGAAAACAGCAGCTCTGAATTTGTATATATATATATTTTTCATAGTTTCACCTCACAAAATAGCGCGTTAATTCCCGACTGGAAAAAATTTGGCGACCCCACAAAAGTTTTCCGCGACCCCACTTGGGGTCGCGACCCCTAGTTTAAGAACCACTGGTCTATACGACTGGAGATAAAAGCATGCATCAGGGTCTCCGTGTTGGCCCGAGAGAGAATGGGACGGACTCTGGCTATGTTCTTTAAGTGATAAAAACCTATTTTTGTGATGTTCTTGATGTGCGGGATAAAAGTGAGCTCAGAGTCAAAGATGACGCCCAGGTTTTTTACTTGTGCTGATGGATTAAAAGACTGTGCTTGCAGTTTGGATAAAAGTTTCTCTCTCTGGGCCTCAGGACCGATGACTAAAACCTCAGTTTGTCCTGGTTAAGCTGGAGAAAGTTTTCTGCCATCCAGGATTTGATATCTAAAATGCAGTTAAAAAGAGCATCCATTGGCCTGGTGTCATCAGGAGACATGGAGATGTAAAGCTGCGTATCATCAGCATAACTGTGGAAGTTGACTCCATGTCTCCTGATGACACCACCAAGAGGGAGCATGTATAGGTTAAAAAGTACAGGACCTAAAATCGAACCCTGGGGCACACCACATGGGATTTTATGGACCTTGGAGGAGCAGGTATCTAAACTTACCATGAATGTTCTGTCTGTGAGATAGGAAGTAAACCATTTGTGCACAGTACCAGAGAGGCCCACCAGGTGCTTAAGTCTGTTTAAAAGAATAGTGTGGTCTACTGTGTCAAAGGCAGCGCTTAGATCCAGTAGAACCAACACTGTCACCTGTTTAAAATCATAATTTAACCTAAAATCATTTAAAATCTTTGTCAAGGCTGTCTCGGTACTGTGGTTTACCCTAAAACCAGACTGATATTCCTCAAAAATGTTGTGTGTGTTTAAGAAATAATTTAGCTGAGTAAAAACAAGTTTTTCTAAAATTTTGCTTAAAAATGGTAAGTTAGATACCGGCCTATAGTTGTTAAAATCATTAAAATCTAAATTGCTCTTCTTCAGCAGGGGCCTCACCACCGCCGCTTTAAAGGCAGTGGGAAAGACCCCTGTCTGAAGAGAGCAATTCATCATGTTTAAAAGCTCCTCCCTAAAAGATCCATAAAATGACTTAAAAAACCTTGTAGGAACTGGATCTAAAACACATGTGGTGGGTCTCACTGAGGAGAAAACTTTATCAAGACTCTCAGCATTAACCAGGACAAAACTGTCCAGTGTTTCCTCCGGTAAAGACAGACAATCAGATGTGTTAAAAGCAGTTGATCGACTGGATAAAATGTTACATCTGATGGTGTCTATCTTCCCCATGAAGTGGTCTGCAAACGCTTCGCAGAGAGAGTCTGTGGGAGTAAAATGAGATGTGCTAAAATCAGGGTTTAAAATATTGTCAATGGTTGAAAAAAGTACTTTGGAATTATTTGATTCCTAGACTTAAATACTCCTCTTCGGTTAGTAGTCAAATTAAGATTAAAAGAAGAATTTAATTTAATGTCTCAAATGCATTTACTATTATCTGAAATTGAGTCTGAAATCAGTCTACTGTCACAGAACAAGGATGGAATGTCGGCATTCCAAAGCATGTAATTGTGACTGGTCAATTTAAATGTATTCTATATTCTGATTGGTTGAAGCAGATAGAGCCTTATAATGCCATAGACTTTAAACTGTTTTCCTCATAAAATCCTCAAAATTGCACCCAACTCAAAATAAAAAAAATGGATATGGTGTAGTCAACCAGAAACAAGAAAATCTGAATAACTATAATTTTAATACATGGCAAAAACAAAAAGTATCAACCTGAGTTTCAAGATCTCCTCTGGGACAGCTAAAATTTCCACTTGTTAAAATAGAATTGTTTTCCAAAAATCCGCCTGTTTTTCAGAAACATTTTGTGGTCCTCAGGCTGATAACAGAAATCAGAACAATGTCTAAATTATTCTTTTTTTTTTCCCATTTAAATGTTACTAATTTCTAACCTTTTGTTGGCCTCATCATGATTGTTTTGAAATGTGTTGCTGAAATCAAATTCTAAATTAAAGAGTAGAATCTCATTACACTACTTTTGCTCAGTTTTGGGAACAAAATAGCACTTGTAAAAGCTGCCTCACATAATCTTTGTAACAAGCTAAGTACTCAAAACTTCCAGCACAGCCCACCATTCCCAAAAGTCACACCTATACGGTCCGACAAACACAAGTGAAGTGTAATGGATCTATCATATTTCCCTGTACAAGCCTTAATTTGGTCGCAGGATATCAAGAAATCAATATTGCTTTTCCCAATGTCGGTGGCTGCACTAGGTGGGCCTAATTGAAATGTATGAGGCCGCCTGCTAAATGATGTGTGCAGGCGAGGGAGAGGAGTGATTGCAAACATATGGAACGGTTCCTTAGACAAGAGAAACATTTGTGCAGGGAGAGAACAGAAGGACGAGCGGCAGTGCAGTAGCTGGAGGAGAGAAAGGACAGATACTGTGTGCATCTGACGCTAGAGTCAAAAATATCATGGGCAACTTTGTACCGCAGTGGCTTTGTTGGGCTTTGTTAGAGTCTGATAATGTTTGTGGAGGTGTGTTGGAGTCTGTTGGGATTCGTTTGAGGTTTGGTTGGGGTTTGGTTGAGGTTTGTTTGGAGTTTGTTTGAGGTTTGGGTGTGGATTGTATGGGGTTTGATTGGGGTTTGTTTGAGGTTTGTTGGGGTTCGTTTGAGGTTTGTTGGCGTTTGGTGAGGTTTGTTGTGGTTTGTTTGAGGTTTGTTGACATGTGTTGGGGTTTGTTTGAGGATTGTTGGCATTTGTTGGGGTTTGTTTGAGGATTGTTGGCATTTGTTGAGGTTTATTGGAATTTGTTAGGGTTTGTTTGTGGTTTGTTGATGTTTGTTGGTATTTGTCAGGGTTTGTTTGGGGTTTGTTGATGTTTGTTGAAGTTTGTTTGAGGTTTGTTGGCGTTTGAGGTTTGGCTGTGGTTTGTATGGGGTTTGTTGGGGTTTGTTTGGGGTTTGTTCAGGTTTGTTGGCATTTGTTGAGGTTTGTTGGCATTTGTTGAGGTTTGTTGGCGTTTGTTGAGGTTTGTTTGCGTTTGTTGAGGTTTGTTGGCGTTTGTTGAGGTTGGTTTGGGTTTGTTTGTGGTTTGTCTGTGTTTTGTTGGGGTTTGTTGGGATTTGTCAGGGTTTGTTGGCATTTGTTTGGGGTTTGTTGGCGTTTGCTGAGGTTTGATGGAGTTTGTTGGGGTTTGTTTGAGGTTTGTTGAGTTTGTTGGGATTTGTCAGGGTTTGTTGGCGTTTGTTTGGGGCTTGTTGGTGTTTATGTTTGACGGAGTTTGTTGGGGTTTGTTTGAGGTTTATTGAGGTTGGAAGTGACATGGTTGGGCAGTAAAAGCAGTAACAAATGTAGCTAATCTTTTTTCTTTAGTACACTCAAAAATAAATAAAATAAACCTTATTCATTGACAGTTTTTGACTATTCAAATATGTATTTTATTTTTGATGATAGCTGAAGCAAAAATGAAGTAGTAGTAGTTGCAAATTCCTTAACCGTGAGTCCATAATCCTAAAGCTGTCAAAACCTATGAAACCATGGAACTTTATTCAAGATTATCCATTGTTAGTTTTGACAATTGACATTACTTTTGATTTGTCATGGTAGTTGAAGACAGCTGTGACATATTTGACCAGTATTTTTCATTATTTTATGTTGCACCATATCACCGAAACAAATTACTTTTTCGTTAATTTTTGTTTGTTTGTTAATTTTGTTCACTGACAATGGCAATCAAACTTTTTTCTGATCCTGAATTAATACTGTACTTTGCACCAGCAGTGGCTTTAGTAACAGGAATGACATGAATCGGGACTAAGAACAGAACGAAACCACCAGGACTCAACCAAACAGTACCAAACAAGAATACTTGTTTCTGAGGTAACACTTTGTCCACTTTTAGTTAGTATATTTTGTCCCCCATCCATCTGTGTTAGCATGTCTGCCCTTCTAACAAGCTATTGACATTTGACTTAGCGATGACTGTGGGAATAATGACTCTCACAATGCACAGAGAGTAGAAGTGGCATTTCTTAACCTCCTCGACAGGTGGACCGCCCCAATCACTCTATTCCAATTGGTCAGTTCAATTAGGCTTCGTCTATGGGAGTAAACAGGAACACAATCTTTGCTATTAGTCAGTACCAGCCTGACAGGAGTGAGTCAACTTCATTGTGCTACATAAACATTACAATTACATTTAGAAATAAAAGTTAAAATGAATGTTCTTGTTTGTGTGATGATGGTTTTGTACTTTCTTAAAGGCCCTGTACCGGATTTTGAATGAGACAGCAACATGTTTTTGTTTGAACCACTTTGTCCTTCCTTTCACTCAATATTGCACCGTGACTCAGAAACGACTGTCTGGAATAGTCTTACGCAGTTGTTTCCAAATAGTTCGTCTGACTATTTTTACAATTTGCTTTTTTTTTGGCACGTTTGAAATTGCACCATGACAGAGAATCACATACCTGGGATAGTGTAAAGCAGTTATTTCCCCATATTGTACAATGTACCTGATTGGTTGAAATGAGGATGTTTATATTATGCATAGATTATACATCACAATCCCAATGTCTTTCCATTAAGTTGCTTCTACCAAACAGTGTCTAATGTTAAGAGAAACTAGAGTAAATAAATATCAGGGACAGACCCTTTAAAGGCACCGTTTCTGGAGGTGGAACATTCATGGAAATGTGGCTTAAACCATACTTCAGAACAATCTTCAAGGAGATAGATAAACGTTATGTCATACAGTGGAATATTATAGTTAAAGGAACAACATTTTTATGAAACCAAGCAGGAGGAAGCTCCGCCTCCAGTTCAAGTTAGAGTCAAGTTTGTGGAGTTGAAGCACGTATGACAGATTTTCTAGTTTTGACTTTACTTGGTGCATTAATATCTGCTGTAAATATAAATTATAGTTTTGGACCAAGTTGTTTGTGGAGAAAAGTGTAAAAATCTGTTAAAAAATACTGAAAGTAAAAGCAAATAGATGACATCACACTAGGGAGATTCAAACCATCCAAAATGAAAGAAAAGAAAAAAGCTTTTGTCTTAGTTACGTATAGTGTGCCTTTAATCTACTGTTTGGCATGTAAAGTACCAATACAAATTCACTTTTCGTCATAAAGTCATACGCTGTACTTGCATGTGTAGTCGTAGTAATTCTAACAATACTTCGATAGCATTACCCCATTACATTTCGGTCCTCCATTACATATATATATATAGAAGCAATACCGATAGTCTTCTCTGCTCCAGCAATTAGTCAGTACCATCTTGCGTCTTGCACGAGTGAGTCACGTCCATTGGCTTCACAGCAAGTTCCAACAACACGCATGTACAGACGTCAGGAAGCAGACAGGATGTGATAGCGCATTCGATTAGCGGGCAAAGTAGACATAATCGTATGCAGCATTACGGTGTTGAAATGAAGGCATAAATTACCAAGTCAGCCGCCAAAGTGTTTAAACAGCTATTTATACGCATGTTCGGACACATAAAGTTTGTCAAACCGCTCAAAGATATGTCTAAATGTCAGGATTAGTTTCATTAAGTGCACAGATTGGCAGTTTAATGGTAGACCGCAGTGGGTTGTCAAATGAACTTATAATGGGCTTTAAATATAGGTTGTGTGGAAGTAAAAACGCTGGAAAAGTTGTTGAATGTATATTAATGTAAAAAGAAACAAAAAAACGCTACTTATTCTACAGCAACTCATGCAACTCCTTAAAAATGTAAATTCTTCAAACAACAGCTACAAACGACAACTAAATCATCATCACAAACCACTACTAAAGAATCTAAATAATTCAAACAGTTACAAACTACTAAAATAAATCTTTCAAACTGAAACTACGACTAAAACATATAAATAATTCCAACTACTGCAAAGAACTAAAAAAGTAAACTCATTCAAACCACGGCTACAAACTACTACTACTACTACAAAAAAAAAAAAAAAACAACGAAATAATTAAAACTACCACCACAGACTCCAAAAAAAGTAAATAAAACTAAATATATTAAAAAGATAAATCAATCAAAGCACAGCTACAAACTGCTTCTTAAAAAATCTAAATAAATTAAACAAATAATTAAATAATAATAATAATTAAACTAATACTAAAATTATTCCATTTCAATTATTCAATTTAACAAAAAAAAGTAAATGAAAATCAACAACATAGCGACAAACTACCTCCAACTTTAATGTCTTTATTGGCCCACTCACTGAGCAAACGAAAGGCTGTAAAGTGACTCTAAAAATATGTATTAATAGAGAGCATACATCAGCGTGTTTATTACAATTTCTCGGCAATCATAAATTCATGAAACTGCTTCTGGTTGTACAACATATCCAAAATGGCAGCAAGGGATTATTTTGTGACAGATGAGCGCAATAACAGTTCTTAAAAAAAAAAAAAAAAAAACATGACTCAGGGCGACAAACAAATGCATATAGAGGCCGCTGGCAGGTGCGGTGCAGGCTATCTTCACCTCGCACACGGATTCACAAATGCGCTATGTGTTTGATTACTGCCCTTCAGGCCCATGGAAGCTCTGCTGGAACTTGTAAAATGTTTGTAGGATTATAGAGGAAAGTTACTGAAATGCCATAATCGTATTTTTGAGAGGTTTTGTCCAATGAGAAAAGCATAGACAAGCTCAAAGACGGATAAATGTTCTTATTTTAAGTAGTTAGGAAGTTAAAGGCACTGTATGTAACTTTCTGGAGGTGGAAAGTCGCATGCCTGATTCCATGGAAATAGGAAGTTAAACCCATACTCCATGCAGATAGATATGTTTCATGCCATACTGTGGAATATTATAGCAACAGGAACAACATTTCCATTGAAACAAGAGGAAGGAGGCTCATCCAAGCCAAGTACGAGTCAGGTTTGCGGAGATGAAAGCCTGCTTACAGTAAAAATACATTTTTAGTGCAATAAAACCATGTAAAATGATTCTTTAAAAGTCTATATTTTCTGGCTAAAAATGTAGGTACTGTGCCTTTAAGATGTAAAAGTCAATGCTAAAATGTGCCTGTCAAGTCTGAAGTTTGATTATGGAACAAAAAGCACACAAAAGTGTAGATTGTATTTGACACAACCTGTTTGTTTTATGTTCATGTTTAATTTGCTCTTTTTATATACTTTTTCATTTCTGTTTAGAGATGATATACTTTAATTCTAATATTTCCAAAACAATTGCAATATTTTTTGACCTCCCGCCTCTAAATAGTCTCTACATGGACATCTGTTTACCAGAGACATAAAGTTATAAAGTTTACAACGCCAGTACAATAGATGCATACCAAGTTTGTTTTATGCCAGTAAATGTTTAAAAAGTTATTTAAGTTGTTATGTAACTTCAACAAAAGACAGTTAGGTAAAACCGGCAATAGACAAAGTAAATTTTTCTGTAGTTGTAGAAATAAAACTAGTAATAATAGTAGTAGCACGGTAGTTAGTAAGATACTTCAAATCCTACATAGATCCATCATAACAAGATATCGTAATAACATTTCTGCTATCTACTATTGTTTAACTCTCATTAAAGCTCAAGCTCTTATACTGTAGCCAGCAATTATGCAAAAAGTACCTTTGTCCCGACTAAAATATTTCCTCATTAAACTGTATCACATTTCCGCCTCTCATTTCTCGATGTCTGGGTATACAGTCAGCATGCCCCTCGCACTCACCCACTGCTCCGTCTGTAAACTGTTTTGGAGTGCGATCCAGCCGACTGTGCTAATCCATTTGTTTAAATACATCTGACATGTTCATTAAGCCGCTAAGCCACCCACCGTCACATTTCCCTGTCTCTTTCTCTCTCTCTCAATCCTCCTCCTCCCAAAATCGGCTTTTTTCTTATGGCACATTCAGCTCGTAATTAGCGTGCAGTGGAATCAGACAAACACTGTGCACGGGCCGCCTGCCAGCCAAGCTCCTTACAGTTAGAAGCGCACGGCAACAGAAGCTTCGGGCCACGCAAAGTCGGGCTAATAAAGATCATCTTTCCAGCGTGGGATTTGGGGACTAACGTGATATAGCATGTCAACAGAGGAGATGCGTGTAAGAGGATTAGGGGGTCGGTCACTGTAAAAGAAAATCCTTAAGAATGATAGTTTTGAAATAATGAATGGGGAACGTGACGGCGATTGTTTTTACGTTTTTGTCGTGTTATAGATTTGTATGTTTGTGAGTTGAAGAATATATTTAATCAAAACTGGTGCACAAGTAAAACTACCATTAGCATAGTGTTACCCTTGCTTATTTGAACTTATTTTAATATTTAACACTATTTAAGAAGACATGCTGTGATTTAGTCTGAGATCGTTATAATCCATTACACCCATGGATCAATATTTTATACTTCTTACATTTTAAACAGCAGTATTGATCTAAAACGACAAATGTTCAATTCAGCGCACTTCGTTATGGTACGTCATCGTAAACGTCAGAGCTGCCAGCTGACAGTCTCATTAGATAGCTGCAGTTTTTTTTAAAAATGAGTCCAAAATGACTAACCAATGCTGATAAATCCTACATGGTTGACAAAAAATAAAGAAGTCTGAGAACAAAGTAAGTATGTGTAGTGCAGTGGGCGGAGAACAGGATTTTTTGGAGCGTTCAAGGGCGTCTTGAATGTAAGTGAAAAGGCTACTCAACCATGGATGAATTGCTCTGTAAACAACTTTTAGTATATTGCAATATGATTGTTAAAAGTTAAAATAATAAATAAAATACGTTCAACCCTGAAAACTACATTCTTGATATTATTTAACAGAGACCTACTGTGTAAAATCGACCTTTAACCCTAATAGAATTGTATTTAGAGTGATTCATGCATATTTGAATCATCTTTATTGAAGACGCCGTTGTCAGTCCAGATCTTCACCGCTCCACAGATTCTTCCCTGACACATGCCCACTGTTGGTTACTTACGTCATTCTGCCATTTCATTTTCTTAAATGGTGACAAAGGGCGACGTAACGACAAGGAAGTAAGCGCTCTTTCTTTTTAAATTTGTCATTTTAGATCAATAAAGCAATTTAACACGTCCAAAATATGACATAGTGATCCACGGGTGTCGTCGATTAGAACTATAGAAGACAGAAGCGCAATAGGTCTGCTTTAAAATAACAAATCAATATCAACAATCTCACGTTTGACAAAGACAAATTACAAAAGGTTTCCCGTCCCCATCGCATTCCTTATATATTATTTCCTGAACGCAGCATCCTCTCCACCATCTTATTGCCTCGCCGCTTGTCACTCGGCTGTCCTGGTGCCAGCTTGGCGCATTAGTCCGGCCCCGGCTCTGACGCTGGCACCGCTCCACTTCCACAGCTCCGCGAGTGCCATGATCCGGGCCGATCCCAGTATTACACGACCACCTGGAAGTACCGCCGCACCTGGACCCGGCTTAGCGGCACATTCCCCCCCCCACCGGTGCCCACAAACGAGCCCCCGCCTCAGTCTGTGTACGGCACGCAAGCGATTAGGCCTTGTCGTTGTACAGCAGGTAACCTTTAGCGAAATCGCACGTAATTTCATGCTGTAAACCTTGCCTTTATTGGCGGAACAAACTGAGCGCGAAGGAGGTGCGAGATTGCAACTTCAACATAAATAGGCGTCATTGTCAACAGGACATTGGTCAAGTTTGCTTGGCGGGGGTTATTACATTATAAAGGCTGAGCTAAACCAGACAATTGGTTTAATTATTTAGCAAACAAGGTAGAACTGGTTAGTTTTTAATGCAAATCGTTTGACTGTTGTGCCTGGGCCCAGAATGACAGCCATATCAGTCATATCAGTCAGTCCGGTCCAAGGCAGCTCTGGCTTAGACACGATTTTGGGTTTAGATTGCCTTAAAAATTGGTGAAACGTAAAGGTACACTACGTAACCCCACCTGAATGTCTCCATGGAGATGTTATTGCCATGCTTTGTCCCTCTGTATATCAGGAAACCTCTCTATCTCCCAATAAGATGACCAACAAAGAAATTACATGGTGCACATTTAGTACACTTTTTCTTAATAATTAGTGCTTTGTATATCAATTGAAAGACAATTTGCCCTTGAATTAAAAGCAACGTAAAATATATGTGGTAAAATATCTTCTTCCACCATCTTTTCCGTTAGCCCAGCAGCCCTGTCTTACATTGTATTTTCTCCTTTTTGCTTCCTCCTTGTGCATTCAACAGCAAAAACCTGTCGTGTCCTTGTCAATGTATTTTCATTACGGCACAATCATCCTGTTGTACAAAACCAATCGTCTTGACCTCTGTCTCATAATTTCATTGGCCCTGATCAAATTTACCATTTATTTATTATATTTTTCTCGAGGCTTAACCTGTGTTTCCTTATCTCCTGCACTTAACTGTGGCTGGGAATCCATTTTCTGTATCATTCTGATAAATCTGCCCTCATGTTCGCTCAGCCAGACTACCTCACTGGATTATAAGCACATAACATTGTTTGCCTACCTCCATCTTTTCCAATTTGTATGTGAATGTAGACAGAATGAAACTGAGTGAGTTGCTTGGTCTTTTCTTGATGGCCAGTTATTGCTTTTATATGGGCTTTAATGGGCTATAAAGCTTCGTTATTGTAGGAAATAAGTAGTGCGGCTAGACGAGAGACATGTAGCATTGATGTGAAGTGGAAGTCGTTGTCAAAATGCGTATTGAAGTAAATATAATCCTGTTTCAAAGTAATATTTTTTTGTTTATTTACTGTAGAGATCCTTTTCTTTTCAGCTTTTAACTTCAGTTTTTCAGAAAAACCTCACTGCTTCTTCACTACAGGGATACTTCTACCTACAGTATATACTGAGCTATATTATGTTACAACTGTAGGTGGTGAAAATCTAGTAGTAACAATTCAAAACGAAATGTTATATCTTTTGAATGGGCAATAGTCCTCAAATATAACCCATAAAACACGCTACAACCCATGGATAAGTACAATTTCAATCCAAGGGCGGACTTTTACTCAACATTTTACCAGGTTGGTTAGTTGATAATACATTCTCATTTGCAGCGACGCCCCGGCTCTGAAAGAAGGATTCAAGGTCCAGAATTCAGAAGTGTCGAATTATTTTAGTTTGGTTCCGGAACGTTTAGTTTCACACCACCTCCCTGAAGTCCACGCTATCAGACCCTGGACTAGTACTACTCACTTTGTCAAAACATTCGTGAGTGATATGAGGCGCTCGATGAGGCCATTGGCACAGTTGGCGAACAGGTTTCTATACCAAGGCAGGGCAAGTTTGGTTGTTGTGAATAACGCATCAGATACTTTGTAATGCAGTCATTATTGTACAGCGTAGTATCTCACTGAAGGCCAATACAACAATCCCTTAGTAGCTCGGGTGGTCCTCCAAAATTATTGCAAAGCCTCCTCAGCACTGAAAAACACGCCTCTAGATATGAGCGCTGATTGAACACAGATGGTCTGAGGTGATAGCGGGAGTGCGGGGAAGAGACAACATCAGGAACAACACACAAAAGGTCAACTGGAAGGCAAAATGCGAAGGCAAAAAAAAATAAAAAAAATAGAATGTCGTGTGCACAGTAAATGAGGCTGCAAGTGTGGCTGGGTAAACAGTGCAGGGAATGTGTGCTAATTACTAGTCCTATGGGTGGTAGTTAGTGGGGAATGTCCACTGCTCTTGTGTGTGCTTATGCAACCAATCAATGGCCTTAATTAGACTATTAGGTGCTACCAGGTCCCAGTGGAGCACTCCAGGGCCTTATGCTGCCGTATTGTTTAGTTTCCTGATTGCTGAGGGAGAAGGCTTGTTGAAAAAGTAGCTGTACTTCTTGTAGTTATTGATTGAAGATTGGGGGTCAGAAAAAAAATAACACACCATTTCGTCACATTTTAAAGTGATTGCGCTTTTACACGCAACATGGTCATTTCTTATGGAGAGTTATTTCTCTAAGTAGTCGTGAAGCTCATAATTACAAAAGATTTACAAGAAACACATCACGCAAAATTAATCACATTTACCCACAACTCTGTATGTACAATTCTTAGAAAAAATTAGTAAATACATTTTCTGTACCCGTTTAAAAAAGATCCCCAACACTATGAATGAAAAGCGGTGAAATTACACTGAGGCACGGCCAAGAGAATCAGTTCAACAGTTCAACAGTTTTAAACAGGAAGTCATTAGACCTGACATTAACATTAAGACATTTAAGATCAACATTGAGGTGATAAAAAGTCAAATAATACTCAACAAATATCATTACATTACTAAATGCCATCACACAATACATATTAGGCTTCTTTAACACCTTCATTTTCAACCAGTGTGCCTTGAAGTATTGTTAGGTGTGCCCGATTTGGATTCACAAATGGATGTAATTGAACAATTTACCATTTTGGAGTGTCCTGAACATGTTTCTATACCAATAAAGAGCAAAACAATCACCATTGCCAAATAAAAACAAAACAAAACACAGTGGCACAGACATCATTATATGCCACAAGTAAACGGTCTGATTTGATAATGTATCTATACAACCAAAAAGAAGTGTGCCGTGACTCAAAAAAGGTTGAAAACACTGCTTTAACTAACCATGTCTTAAGTTGAGAGTAGTCAAAGTTTCTCCTACTATGGAAAGTTGTCTGGTTGACCCATCATTCATTGCAACTAGGGCAACCTCCTCCATATAAGTAGGAGTAGCTTCTGTGTGTGTTTTTGTGATACAAAGATAACCACACAGGTTTAAAATACTTTGCTCCAATGAGAGCTGTGTTTGTTCCATTTATAGATCCCCAGTCTCCCACTCAATCTATATTCATATATTCATCTTTATGATAAATACACCCAATTTAATAACAGCATTCTTTTCAAGTGCTGCATATTGCCTGTTTATCTGGCTCTTCATCACAAGTCCTAGTCCATTTCCCCCCCAAGTTTTTGCAATCCCACGATGCCCTTTTCCCAGAACTGCCATAGCCGCCTTGTAGATCCAATAACGCTGCGTTTACTAAGCAAACATGCTGGAAAACCACTCTGGCCGCACCCCCATCTTCATATTCAATATTCACACCAATTCACTGACCCTTCAGAAGTCCCTGAAATGGGAAACCGTAATGCTGGTGTTATTTTCACTCTAGCTTTTATCTTGGGTTTTATATAAGCAACCAGGTGACACAGAGCCCGCCATTTGAGTGCTGCCTATTATCCATAAGAGAGCCGTAGACGTATAGGGAGTGAGAAAGAGGACGGGGGAATTGGAAGGAATTGTAAATGAATGTGAAGAGGAGGTGGTGTCGGTGCAAAGAAGACGGCTAATCTTGGAAAGACAGTCGGCGCGGTCAGATGGAAGGTTGCTGTAATAACTTCATGCATGTTTTAGCGCGGAGGTAATGTGAATTATGTGCCCAGAGGAGATAAGGGTCACTACGGGGAAATCAAATACCTCTACTGTATGTAAAGATATTGTGTTTGATAGCAAAATGGAATCGAAGGTTGTAAAAAAATATGTAAAGCTTTGTTATCTGTAAGTAAAACCGAATGATCTCCAATGCTGAACCTCGCAATCTCAGTGTTGATCATCTTATAGTTCAGGGGTAAAGGCTTACTTGCGAAAACACATGATCAAATATGCTACTACAAAGATAGGAACAACATGAAAACCAACAAAGAATTGGGTCTTATCTCCAAAACGTTAACCAATTGAACCAAAATTCTACTCAATGAGCCATAAAGCCATATCTCATCATGTTAATATCAAGAAATAGACTGAAATGATAAATACAGCATTTACTGACCTCTACTGGTTCAATGTCATCATTATCTTGCAGTATAAACAGACACGCTAGCCCCTCAAATAACAAAGGTCATCGTTCTCGCTTCTTGTTTGCTACTTCTACTGTCTTTGTTGTTTTTCCAAATCATTTTGCACGGTCCTGTATGTGCCCAGAGGAGGTTGGCGCCACCTTAGAGACTTCATATAATACCTGCACACCATTTATACACAGAGAAATCCTCTCTAGATGTTCGATAGCACAAAAACAATTGCTAGTTGCCGCCTTATCACCACAAAGAAGCATTTTTAGATGTACGGTATGCTCACAGAAGATAAACGCGCCCGCTCTTTGCCCATACAGCTCCGTCCTTCACTATCTCTTTGTAGTACATGCTCGCCTCACAGGGGAAAATATCCACTGTCAGCGCAGAAAAATGGAGTGGAACAGATGGCATCAGAATGATTGAAACCACCTACAATGATTCCCACAACTTTCTCTTCTCATCCCTTTCCGATATTTTCGCCATTACCGCCTTTCCAAATGTGGACGCAGGCTTGGAAGCAAGAGCATCGCAGTCCCCCTCCCAACAGTTGTTTGCCAAAGAGACGCTCTGGTCTCTGTGGAAGCCCCCCTGGCGCTACACAAAGTCAGCCAAGAGGAGAAGAGAGAGAGAGGAGGAGGAGGAAGAAAGATGGCGGAAAATAGAAGCTGTTCCTCATATTTTCGGTAATAGGACACCTCTCGTATTGACGTAAATGGCAAGCTATCGTCTCAGTACTAAGGGTAAAAAAGCTTGCTCTAGTTTATCCTGTTAAAGACATGATAGATTTGTCAAAATGGAAAATGGGTCATAATTGTTGTTTTGTAGATGTGCAAAATTCGATTTTCATTTTGGTCTTAACAACCATAAGAAGTGTGCTAAAAGAGGTTGCAAAAAAAGGGTATGAAGTGCAGTCTTCATCATTTTTTGTGTGATATATACTTCCAAACCATGACGTTTACACGCAAAGTATTTTATGGATAATGTTGTCTAAAAACAAGCCAAAAACATGTTGCAATATTCATTTTGTTAATATCGCCTTTCACTTTTTGGTAAACTTCTCCAACTTTTCTGTCACACCCGCCTACATCCCTGTGGCCCCACCTTCTTTGTCACACCTCCCAAGCGCCGGCAAAAAGCTGCTGATGTGTCGAGCACCACTCCATGTAAATGAGATAGTTAGCAGATCAAACGGCATGGAGAGGAATTTTTAATAGCGCGAAAGGTGTTGATTAGCGTCAGCGAAAGAGAGATGCTAAGCAAGATGCACGCAGCCTAGATTCACGCCCTCTGAGGCATGTGCAGAAGTTGTTTTTAGGTGCAAGAAGACAAAAGCAAAGTGCCTCTGTGGTTTACCTACAGTACAAGCAGTTCTTGGTGGTGCTTTGTCTTGGTATCAAAGTGCATATGGATTTCCCCCGGGGAGATCTTCGTTAATGCATAATACATAGCCCCACATTTCCGACTATAACAGCAATAATATCTGCGCTCAGAGGACATAAAGGGGAGATCAGGTGTAGTGAGAAGTGATTACAGGGCATAAACACGCCAACTGATCTGCCTTTATTGTGTAAGGTAACTGACATAAAGATGACAGGACCTATGATTGCCTGAAGAGGTTCTAGCAACAATGGTATGCTAAGCCATACGGGTTGAAAATAGGTGTTCAACTGCACAGTGTTTTTTTTTATTTGGTGGGGAATTAGTTCAGTCAATATTGCAGCACATCGGAAGACTTTTCATTGGAACTGCAGCTACGACCGCATGTTGTTTTTGATGTTTTTGCCACTAAACAACATTGTGTTGCCGCGGTGGCGATGACTGACTGCATTTTGATATTGCAGTATGTTCTGGATGCTTTAGTTTGTTGAATATTCCACTGCCATTGCAACCGTTCGCTTAGAATAAAGAGGCGTGGTTTCACTCTGATGAGGAAAATTGGATTCCAAGCTATCTCCAGACATATAATTTTTTACATTTACATACATTTTTTAACCATGAAAGTCTAATTTAGATTACTAGATTCAACAATCCTGGCCAAGATAGCAGCACAAAGCAGTCATTACATCAACGCAAATTTAGACGATCTCAAAAATTTGGTCCCTTAAACCAGTTTCAAACCACAGATCCCATTTCAAGTGCTTCATTTGTAGTAGTGTTGATGAAGTATCGTAGTTTGTCACGCAGTGTTTTGTAGGTTACACAGGTAATTCCTTATTTGCTAAATTAATAGAAAAACCTATCCAACAGTTTGATTACTCACGTCAAAATGAAGTTAAGTGCCAAGCCACAAAGGTTGAGAATGCGTGTTAAGTGACAATGATGTGCTACTTTGTTTTGTCGATGAGCAATTGATGTCAGCAGCGGATATTCATTATTATAATAGTGCTGCATTCTCTGCCACTATAATGTATGTAATTGTGGAGTTAATTACGTTTTAGTTTGACACTAAGCAATGTGTGTAGCATTTTAATTAGACCTCGACGGGATTGAGCTTTTTGGTTATGTAACGCTCGTCATTTATCTTTTGTAGCTGAAGCCAAGACGCAGGCAGCTGTCTCTAGAACTAGGACTCAGTAGCATCAAACAAATAAGAGATTGCGAGATGAAGTGTTTCCAGATTGGCATATATCAGCGGCTGTTCAGTGGTCATTTGAAGGAGTACTTGGATTTTTCTTTTTTACATCTTCAGAGCTCTCCCCAGACGCTTTCCTCTCACACACACACAGACGGCAGAGAGGTCAAAGGACTTTAATGAATTTTTAAAAAGAAGCTTGCATTTGTAATATTAAAAGACGCTCATGAACCTAACCACACTTGACACTAGGGTCCCGTGCAGTTTTCTACAAACAAATTAAATCTCACATACTTAACTTGCATCGGTACACAAGCTTGGACAGTGAATGTTTAGTTGACCTGCCATGAAACAGTTATCCTTTTGCTTGTTTCCAGTGAATGTTGATTAATTTGCTTGTCTTTGATGAGCAATGACTTTCACTGTTTGATTTTCTAAATCTCTGTTGGAAAAATCAACAGTTTTGCGAAGCCTTGTGAAGCGACCGCTGTTGTAATTTAGGGCTCTACAAATTGATAGTTGGAACAATTTGCAATATTTTTCAGGAAAGTATGAACGTATTCAACATCAATGACCTTTTTCTTTGATTTTTTAATGTTAATAAATATGAATGTGGACTGCGATCATAGTGTTTTATGTTTATGTATCATTTTGGGGTAAAACGCACACTTTAACCTTGTGTTATACATTGTGGAATTATACTGACCTGTAACTTTGCTTGTCGGCGTCAGTTGCTCATTTTCATGTATATACTGTAGATATGTTCCATACTATTAGGTAAAGAACATCTTTTTGAAGATGAGCAGGAACTAGAATTTTCAGCTTGCAAACTTAAACTCCATATGAAGATTGAAATCTCCCAAAATCATAAATCTGACCCAACGATTACCAGCATCCTCAGAATTAAATTCATTTCAACATTTCATAACAACCAAATTCCTCTCATGTACAAAGTTAATTATCATCATCAGAATGGCAGGTGCGGCAGTGGAAGGTCAGAGGTTAGTTTTAATGATGTGGGCTACATATGGCGGGGACCGTGTTGTCCTGCAAGTTAAAACAGGCTGCGCTTCTGCTGATCCATCTGCGCCGGGGTAATGACTGCACCCGCACCTTGCACGGCCCCAACTCTCCCCCTCTCTTTCCAGAACACAATTAAAAAGCAATAAGTGTATCCTGTGGCAGCATTGTTTACTCATTACCACTAATTAGTTGTTGAATGCTTACAGTGTACAGCACCGGCATACATCTGAGTACATCCTACAAACGTAATTGCACATGTAAGCAAACATAAACACAACTTATTTTTTTGCCAATTTTGGAAAATGATATTTGCCGTGACTAAGCAGTTTCCCCATTGTTCTTTGTTTCTTTATCAACACTTAAAGCCATTTGTAATTGTGAGTAGTTTGTGTTCGCAATTAACAAAGCAGTATCACAGTGGTAAAATAAATTAAGAAACTAGCAATAAATACCAACTCTTCGCAGTATTCGTGTAGAGTAGTTGTAGTGTCAGTAGATGAATGAAATAACAACTTAACAACAGTATAATACAAATTTGGAGACCTTTTTGACACCTTTATTTATTTATTTTTAATACTTAATAGAAGTAATAGAAGAAGTATAGCAGTAGTTGCAACATTATTGTAGTATTATATAGCATAGTTGTGGTAATTTCAGTAGAAATAGTAACAGTAGCAGGCAGGGACAATATTATCATCTTTTTTGTTTCCTCACATCTATAAATAGTTATATGGAAGTACAATAGATGTATGATTCATCACGTGTTTACAAGTTTGAGCCTTGAATTACTTATTATAACTCCTTCTCCAGCTTCGCTCACACTTTTGTGCTTAAAGGAACCCTCTCCAATCTCCTGCTCCTTGATTGCGGCGGCCGACATACGACTGCCTGTAGGGCCTCCCCTCTGCCTCCACAAGTGGTTGATATGAAGGGGCCAGAACGAGTGCTTCAAGGCTTTGCTTTTTCAGTCTTTCATATGATTTCTACTTTCTTTTCATCTCCTTGGGCTCCATCCAACCTTCACTATTATCACCTCTAAGCTAGAGAACTCTTGGAGAATACAAGCAATATTCTGAATACCTTTAGAGGCTATTTGTTTAGCAAATGATGACCTCATGCTGTATGAATTTCTGTGTTCCCAATTACCATCATTTTCGTATTTATAATTTGCTAAAAGACGCTTTTGAGAATTGACTCATTCAGTCCCCGCGAGACTATTCTCTGCCTCACACCATCATCCCGTTTTGTACTGTGTTTTATTCTGTTGTTTTTAATGTGTTTTAACTTGTTCTCCTTGGGTGTTTTGAACGACGCTTAAAATTAAAATGTATTATTATAATTATCAAGATTGGAAGACTGCAAAATCAAAGCTATGACTAAAAGTTGTAATTTAAGAAACAGCTTTATTACATTATTAGATTAGAAGATTTATTAGAAGATTATTAGACTGTATAGACGTTTACTCAAATACTAATACAAGTAAGATCTACCTGTAATGCTGCTGCTGCTTGTATCACTTCTGTCAATTCATGTTCTAAACAGATTGACGTATTAACCTCCCGGCCTTAAGTTCTTTCAACTGACTCATGGGTTTGAAAAATGACAAAAGTTTCTGAGGGTATTGTGAAAGACAATAGAAAATGTTGAACTTTGTGCTAGTTTTTGTTTGATGTGAATTGGCCCAGTAATTACAGATATATTAACCGTAAACTAGGTCAACAAATGTCAAAGTCTAACATGTCGGAGTTTCAGATGTGATGTAAAATGTATACAATCTATAATCACCAATAACCTACTAATACTACCAAGGCCTAAGGGTTTTAGGGCTCAGTATTGGTTCCTATTCCTATTCATTTATATTACAAGGGGGCCCATGTGACGCTGTATGCCCCGGGCCCCCAAATTTCTGTGAACGGGCCTGCTTACCACTACTATCAAAAACCAACCAACATTTCCCCATCACCAATCATGTATTTGACTCTTGTTTAACCCAGGAACAGAATTAGCACAAGTTCAAACGATTTGGGGACTGACAGGAACAGAGCGACGGCGCGAAGCTTCTGTTTTAGCGAAAAGGAGAGACAGCTGGGACAGGACGCGAACATCTGGCCAGGCGCTCCTCTCTTGTCACGCCTGAGAAATCCCTTTTTAAAACTGGCCCACACCGACTCCTGACAAGGCTGATGAAGTTTTCTCTAACTGCTCTCATCAGGCTGTCATTCACCAATTTACACCTCAACTTAGAAAGAATGCGATGAAAAAAACAAGTGCAAAGCTTCCTATCTTTGATACGGAGGCAATCTGGCAGTGGGAGCGACTTGGGTAAACTTCTTGATACTTGTGCAGGCAGTGAGAGCCGGAGCCATCTGTAGCCTCTGCCGACATTTCGTTAGTCTTTGTTGAAGGAGGGAAAGGGCGGGTTTGTATCAGCTCAGATGGTGTGAAATTCATATCATTCTTGACTTTCAGTGAAGAAAGAACTCATGAAAGTAAAAGTGGGAAGGTATACCAGCACATAGGATTGTAAAAATGGGGATGTCACTGTATCAAAGTTTAGTGTTAGGACTATTGTGAGGGGGAAAAAGGACATTACAATTTCATGATTATTCAGCAACAACTGTGAAATGTTTTCTTGGTCTAAAGCTACTAAAAGTTAATGTTGCAGGTAGTGAAAAGGTTACTTTTTGCTTCTAAAATTGACATGATTATTATTTTTTTAGTTCTTAAAATTATAAAAAATAAAAAATATTGTTACCTGTATAATCACAAATATTGATCAACTGAATAATCTTGACATCCCTAAATGCTAATATACTGCTGGATAGCTACATCTATTTATCAAAATGAGTTAAAATTATAATAGAAAAAGTAGGGGATGTAAAGTTTACTTAATGTAAGTTTTACGTTTGTACTGCTTCTTCTCTATGCTACTGCTAATACTTTGAAAATGTATGTGTTTATTTGTAATTGTTAATTGAATACCAGCATAAAAATGTATTTCGTAACATATTCTGTTACATAATCCGTAAGTACAGTATTTTGAACGGTTTCACATTGAGTTGCATTGTACACAGAAAACACGACATAGAATGAAAAGAGGTAAAAGGTAACATATAAGTTTTTTGCTGATTAGAAAAGGAAAAGTATACATATATTCATCACAAGAGCTGTGTTTCATACTAATTATATGCAGTTTTATGCCTAAATTGCGTGATCCAGTACTACAATATACAGTATTAATTTGATTTTAGTAAAGTAACTGTATTCTTAAACACCACCAAGTGAAAAAATGCACTGGAATACAGTTACTCAAAATGATTCTGAATATTAGCATATTTTTGGTACATGTGTTCAGTTACTTCCCGACACTGACTGCACTTTGCTTACTAAAACGTAGTGCTACAGCTATACCACTACCAATGTTGTTTTCTGTCTATTCATATTGTCTATTACAATTTCTGCTGCCAGTATTTTCAGTTTAGAAGTGCATTTGTATAAAAGTTTAAAAACAAATCTTTTAAAACTACAAAATACTTTAGTGTATAGAATGTTCTGGAGAAGCATCTCGTTGCTGTCTATCACTCCCCACATGTCAGCCCTGTTCCCTCTTCCTCTTCCTCTTCACACCTCTCTCTATATCGCGGTCCTTTTAGCCGCTAGCTGGAGTGTAGCCATCCCTAGCCATTTTGTGCCATTATATGCCTCTGTACAAAAACAGCTGCTCCTATTCCACGCTGGTGAGTAGGTTAAATGGTGACACGAAGAACCCGGCCCGTTTTTTGTTACGCTCCAAATTGACCGACAACACACGCTGGTCCCTCCCGGCTGCCTTCCAGATCCAATCCTTTTGATTTCCAATTAGTAGCGGTACAGTCTTGCAGTCGAATGAACTCTCTCTCTCTCTCTCTCTCTCTCTCTCTATGCTGCAAGTGAATTTGGGGTTTGAAAAAAACAAAAAGGCAAGTTATTCCAAAATATGCTCAGTCTGCATAAGAAATTCATCAATGCATAAAGAGCGGAGGAAGCACCAGAGGGGAGAAGCTAGCTGAAATCTAAGTCAACTATTTGGGTTAACTGTCTTGGGTGTATTCTGCCTCAGGCTCATAGTTGCTGGGTCTTGAATTCATTTAGAATTCAGTTATAAAAGTAAATTTGAAGTTTGCTCAGTCAGTCTGCAAAGATAAATTATTTGTGAGTGCTGGAAATCAAGAGGAAGCGCTCGATGGGAGACGGAAGCTGAACTCTCTATACGTCCACCAAATTTATGTAAACAGCTTTTGAAATGTTATTAAAGTAAATGGCATTGCAGCGTAATAAATCTTTGAGTGGGATAATGGATTTAAATGCTTTTGGTTTGGTGTATACAGAACGCTGTTGGCGTAATGGATTTGTGGAGTATGCGTTTAGTTACTGATCAGTTCTGCGAGAGGCAAGCACACTTACAGAGCTTTTAAAGGACACATATTATGCTAAATGGACCTTTTTGAGCTTTTAACATATTGTTCCATCATCAAAAACACACTTAGAGTCGCATTAAGCTTCATTCACGTCAAAAACACTAGATTCTAAGTATGATTTTTTATTGACGAGTGGCGTTTTCTCGATGGGTGGCGTTTTCTCGACGGGTGACGTTTTCTTGATGGGTGGCGTTCTCTCAATGGGTGACGTTTTCTCGACGGGTGACGTTCTCTCGACGGGTGGTGTTTTCTCGGTGGATGCCGTTTTCTCAGTGGTTGACGTTTTCTCGATGGGTGGCGTTCTCTTGATGGGTGGTGTTTTCTCGATGGGTGGCGGAGCGCTGAGAATCTTCTGTGCTGTTTTTACATCCATAAGTCATTGGCAGACTCTTTCGGATCATTTCTGTCATCTAATCGTGATAATTTCAGCTGCGTGGCTACCTAGCATCTCCTGGAGAACCTGGAGTTGTTTTAATTTGTGTAATTCACTCTGCAGCCAGTAGATAGAAAACTCAGTTCGTGACTTGGGAAACAGTAGATGCAAAGATGTTAATTTTGTTTTTAAAATTCTAAAACATAAGATGCCAAACTAACGTTAAGAAGTTAAGAAGAGCATGTTTAAAAGCTAACAACAATGTCTTAAAAAAAAAAAAAACTGGGAACATGACAGATAAAGCCAAAACATATCAGTGGATGGACATGATTTAATTTTGAATTTCGGACTTTCTTATTTTGATTCTCATATTATGATTCAGGTGACCAGAACAGGTGCCATTTTGCCTCAGTCCATTTTAAATGAGCTTGAGCCTTCAGGAAGGACACATTTCCAGTAGAGAATTTTAAATCCGATGTGACTTCAGGCCCTGATAGCTGCACCTTGCATCCAATTATACTATGAGTCTTTCTACAATGTTTTATACCTACCATTGGTACTATATGACACAAACAAAGTAAGAATTTGGTTTACAACTATAGATCTACAATCCTTTACTTTTGACATAATTACACCATGCTTTTTTACATCAAAACAATACAATCAGTTCAAGACAATGACGCTTTTACCCCCAGTTTTTAACACCAAACACCTTAATGTTTCCTCAAAATGCTGCATTTTCAGTAGCCGAAATGTTGTGACTGTTATGTGATGAATAAGAAGAGTCAAGAGCGCTTGTGTCAAAGAGAGTCTCCCCGGGGAATGTTGATGTCCTTGTCCCAAAAGCTGCACCCGTCTCAGAGGAGCAAATATAGTCGGCCAAATATCCTCCAAGGACACCACACTGTCTCTTTAAGTTTGATCTAAGTTTCCTGGACAAGGATAAAACAGCACATTTGTTTCTGTTGGTTCCTATTAGCATCTTTTGTGGTGAAAGGACAACTCCAAGAATGTGTTGAGAGCACATTCTTGGTGCATAGAAACAAACAAACAAACTTTTTTTTTTTACTGAAGGTGCGCAAAATTGTTGAAAACTCAGTCTAAACTAAATTAAAACGTTTTTGCTCCAAATTCAAGGACTGCTTATGACCATGAAGCACATTTTGTGTCAAAAATTAATTAAAAATCAGTGGAGAAAAAAATAAAAATGAAAGAAGGAAGAAGAATGAAAGCAAAAGTATTATTTTAACTACTTTGTTAAATAAAGGTCTGATCTTTGATCAGACAAAATTAAAATATTGTTTAATTTTAACATGGTAAAAGTGCCTTATTGAGTCCAGCACCTAACGTCAAATTATTTTGTCTCACCCTTTCCGAACTTTTCTGTTCCGCTCTGGTCTCCTCACAGAAAATGGGCAAAAATAAAACAAAATATCTGTCGAACATTCCAGGCAAAGGAATAAAATGTCCATGAAGACAAGCAGGTGACAGACCCTCCACAAGAAAAAGGTTTAAATTTAGTCTGTGCTGCTTGACAAAACTACATGGCCACGCTTTCACCAACCGTAAGTTTCAATTTCTCAGTCTAGGTCTGAGATGGTCAATTGTTTGCCACCTCGTCTCACAAACGCTTTAGTAATTTCCCCCAACGCTGACCACTCCAAACATCCCGAAATCCCTCTTGTCAATACGAAAAAGACAACATAAGAAAGAGTCCTCCGCTTTCCTCAGCCCTTGTCAAAAGTTTTCATATTGTTGTGGCTTCTCTATAGCATAACTAAGACCCTGAAAGGAGCTTATCTGCTTAAACCAGGAGGGCGAGAGAGGGTGAAAAAGTGTCTTCTCCTCCATCTTTTTGCTGCTTCAGAGAATGGGTTTATTGAAGTCACCAGGGCTTTGGTTGTTCCCACTAGAATTGCTCTGGACCATCCTCGCCAGTCTAATCCACTTATGCCCACGCTGCCTCTACTAGTTTTGATTGGCCAACCCTCCAAATTTGCACCGCAGGATTGTGAAGAAATCAATAGTCCTCACTGCACTGAAAAAAGCTGTATTAAAAAGACAAAATGTGATTAGATGGAGAGAAATAGAGATAGCTTGAGCGCACGATCTTTAGTATGAGTTTGAGTACGAGTGTGTTCAGGGGTGGGTGAATGGTCGCAGTTTGCTGAGTTTAAATGTTTCCGTATGGACAAAATACATAAGTTAAACCCGAGTTGCGGCTCCACTATTTGCTATTGTGAGTATAAACTGGAAACAGATCTTTTTTTACCAAGGTTAAAGTTGATTTCACTGTCTCTGTATGGAAATTTAGCATCGACGTTTGACCTATTCTTCAATGTAAGGAGTTGTGGTCGATCGCAGTGCAGCACCCAGAGAACCAGCTCCAGAATTTGAGCCAGGTTTGATCAGCGCTACAGAGTTGGAAGATTAGCAAAACAGCTAGCAAATGAGTTTCAAAAGTAGTTCAGTAGTTCCTAATGTCAATATTAGAGTAGTAATTGATTAACCGGAGGCAAAGTTTCAGTGGTGTACAAGTTGCAATAAAAAGAGGATTTTTATTAACAAGACCAGGACGAAACGAGGTTGCTTGCAATGTCCAGAATATTTTTTAAACAGATTAGGTCTGGTCACCGGTTTCACCTCTCAGAGTTCAGATGGGTGTGATTGACATGCATGGTTCGTCTGTATCAAAACAGATATGAGTGAGAGAAAAAATAAAATCGCATGGGAGTGAAAGATAGGGTAAATTTCTGCAGAATCAATGAGCAACGCACAAAACGCTGTTCATCTGGGCTTAGAGAAGTGTTCTACTTGATGGGCGACCAAGGGAATTTTATTTGTAGAGCACAATTCATACAAAAAGTAATTCAAAGTGCTTGACATAACAGGGAAAGACGCATTAAAATCGCAATACACAATTGCACGGTTTGGGTTTGACTTAAGGAGCGACAGATGGAGTGGTGACCAGATTCACTCCTCTAAAAAGTATTTGACAAGTGTGTATTCTGAATCTCAGGCAGTAAACTAGTTCCAGAACAGAACCCAACCAAAGTCTCCATCGCGACAAGTATGAACTCAGGTTTACACCCGTGCCAAATCATATTCCTATCACACAGTATCAGATGAATATGGTGAACTCTTGTAGCGCCAACCAAGCCAGTGCTAATGTCACTGAAACCCCAGGTGTTTTTGAATGGCTCTTGAAGTCTGACATCAGTCCCCTCCCTTTCTCCCTTGGGTCCAATTTTCCCACCGTGAGTCTTCAAGGTGCTCGCAGCTGAGATCTCTGTTTAGCGACAACAGTGGCAGCGAGTGGGGGGGGGGGCTTTGTGTCACACTGAAATGGTAATGAGCGTCCCAGAGATTGAACCGCGCCCGCTCCTCTACCATCCCAACCTCTCCCTGCATCGCGCTGAAAACGCATTTGTCCTCACGCTCAAAACAGATACAGTAACATTCGCTCTGCCTCTCCTGGATGTCCCCCTTTGGGAATTGGGCTCGGAAGAAAATGTAAATTAATTCAGAGGACAGACATCAACGGTGATAAATCATATTACTGAAAAAAACGCAGCTCGGGAAGTGCACTGTAAGCAACGGGAGAGCAAAATTAGTCATGATCCGGCTGGTTCTTCTGCACAACATGGCCTTTTTGTCAGTCCGCCGCATTCACTTGTTTTATTGCGTATTTACAAGAAAGCAAAACTGTGGTTTAGAGGTGCACCGCCGATGAGGGACCAATTTCCGTCTAAGAAGTGTGCTGTAATGGAAACCAAGTAAATATTTCTTCTGTTACCAAGGAAGTTGTGAAACGGCTAGTAGCAAGTTCGTGGTATGAGCTATTGCAAAGACGTGACTTTTCTGTGATGGCTTGATTTTGAAATGCTAATGGTTTCTTTGCTGTGGCACTGAAACAACCGTGGTCTTCTGCAGCTCTTGCGACTTGGAAAGCAAAATAGTTTGAGTCGGTTTGGAACTTCTTTGCGCAAAACTCAATTGCATTTGCTAATGGTTTGTTGTTTATCATCAAATTATAGCATATACTGACAAATGATGGTAAGGTGTTTGCGTGTAATTGTCCAACTTGCTAATCTATATGCTAATTGCTCAAATAAATGGCAACACATTGACACACTTGCTAATGTTTTCTTAACAGACTCCGACTGTGCATACATCATAACTGCTGCTGGGTAATGCTTATTTATTCATAAGAAAAAGTGAAAAAGTTTAGCTCAGAGGCTTGCACCGTTTTCTCAAAAGCAGTTTCAGTTTTACTTAAAAAGTCAACAGAAACTAAAAGAAATTGAAAGGGGGTTTGTTTGTGAATGAAATCGTAAACATATCCCACTGTAATGATACGGCGATCGCAAAAAGCAGCCGCGGATCAAATTTCCCGCTAACAGCACCATCAAAATGGGAAAACAATGACACATATGAGCGCTGTTTCCTCCTGGGAGATTCTCTCAGACACTTCCATGTCTCCAGATTAATAAATGATGGCCTGGTCTTGACACGGACTATTCTTAACCTCCTTTTCCGTACAATGCTTGGAACACCATAATTTTTCAGAGCGCCGGTGACAGCCAGTGCCTACACCGAACTTTAGCACCCAGTACATTGTAATTTGCTAACGTTGCTTTTTTTTTTCTCTCTCTTTTTCCCCCAATGGCTTGCTTACAGATGTGACCGGTGATTCCACACTAGGTAAGGCTTTGTTTCGTTTTGCGCAGCGGTTTGAGTCATACGTCTTGGGCATGCGTGGATGAATAAATTTGAAAACAGTTGATGCAGTAGGCATGATGTGGTATGCAATGCAGTGCAATCCTCTCCCCCATGGCACTTTCCCATATATATTTGGATTCACATTGGTCCTCCTGTGCCATGTTCCTTCGATTTGAATTTTATTTAAATGAGAATAAAATGACAGAGGCAGCTGGTTGAATATAGTGGTACAAACATGCATATGGAACTGTCTTTTTCCATGGAAATAACTTGTTTGACTTGTATGAATTCCTAAGCTGTTCACAGGCATTTTATTTTATCTATACCCATTTGAATAGGCCAGGAAATATAATAGTTTTATGCTGTATGTAAAAATAAGCTGGATTTTTTGGTCCATATTTGTGTAAGGATAGATATTATTTTTTACAATTTAACTTTTGTGCCATTATTTCCTGTTTTGACTGATAATTTTTGATCGGTTTGTCATATGTTTTGAAAGTTGGGTGACACGTTTTATTCATTCTCATGTTATACACAAGAAAAATCTCAACTTTTGTCTTCCGTAAAGGAAACATATTCTGCTACAATGACTTTTTTGAGGCTTTATGTTCTAACAATGTTCCGTCATCAAAAACATAACTGAAGTAGCATTTAGTTGCATTCACGCTGTTTTGAGGAATGTTCATTAGAAAATTCTCTCCTGTCCGAGCGTCAAACACACGTCCTGCTGAACTTCTGGGGTTTTCAGACGTATTTTCAGATTTCATATGTCACTTATCTGTGAATCTTCTGCTGTTTTTAGTCCTTAAATCATCTAAACACGATAACTGCTGCAGCAAATCCGTACAATGTAATTTCGTAGTGACTGGTAACACAGGTCATAGAATTAATAAGAAACTTTTTATAATAAGAAATTAAGGCACTCAAGAGCATGTTTAAAGGCTAACAGCAATATGAAAAATGCAGAATATTTATCCTTTAAGGTGACCACTATTGTTTGTTGCTAATGTTTCACTTTTCTTCGATTATATTTGTTCTTGATTGAGCACTTTAGGCTGTTTTTATTGAATCCATATGATAAGTTATTTACCGCATTGAAGCAATTTATTTCACTGAAAGTTGGATTCGATATTTTGTCTCAACGTTTTGAAAATTGGCTCTGAAAGAATGTAGCAATGTTTTTGGAAAGCATTTTTCTGCTTTTGGCACAGACTTATCCCTTGTACTCTGCCACTGAGACCATAAAGTACAAGAGGCAAATGGGCTGCACTTGAACTCTGGCAAAGCTAAAGCAAAAAATGACCAAGCTCTGTTCTGTATTTGGTAAGACTGTTCCAAAGGACACTGAGCAAGGGATGGAAAGGTTAAATGGAGATGGAGGGATCGAAAACCTGGAGTTGTTGAACCCCTGAGCACAACCTGTGGCTCTAAGCACCTGTCTAGTGTATTCAGGCTCTCATAACTGGGACTAAAGAGTTAGGACATACTGACAGTCTGATTTCACTTTCTGACCAGTTTCTAGTTTCTCAAAAGTAGAAAAGGTAACACTTTATATAAACTACACTTATTTCTGCCTTAATAAAGCATGAACAAATACTTAATTCAGAGTGAACAAATAGTTTAATAAGAATGATTCAGGATTAGTAACTACTTAACGAACACTCTAACCCTATGCTCATAAACTACATGTTCATTATGAATTAAGTCTTTGTTCTTGCGTTGTTAAAGAAAATGAAGGTGCAGTTATTATAAAGTGGTACCGTAGAAGGAAAAAATTGTTTAGCTGTTCATAAAATATAGCACAAGATTGTTCAAGCTTGTTCATACAAGTTTTGAGTATTTCAGTTTTGCCTTGTTCTTGTTTAGTAAAGCATATTCTTGCTAGTTTTTTAATCTCTATTTTTTGTTTGGCTGTTATTTTCACCTTTCAGGCTTTTTTTTTATTATTCTTATGTTTGTACCAACCTCCATACTAAAATAGCTAGATAAAGTAGATAGAAAGTTAGTAAAAACAATGATGAAATGTGCCTCTGTGTCCACGATTAGAAAGTCTTTAGCAAATGTATTTTCTTTTTACAGAACACTCATGACGTCACAATGACCGCTTTTATGACGTCTTTGAACACCAAACGATGACAAATGTTAGCCGCACAGAGGATCCATTATGTCCAAAACCTTGACGTCGCTTTTCTTGGCCAGTCCTTTGTGTGCTTGTCGTTTGCCGTGGCCGTCCCCCCCTCGGACAGCGTTTGGGAGTCGGCCATCTCATTGTGTAATTGAAAACCCTGCGCCATTCCTCGACACTATCGCCGTTTGGCTGCCCAGCGGAGCATCTGCAGGCAGTTCTGCTCGGCCTCTCCAGCTCTGCGAGGCAAGCCCTGGCTGACTGCTCGGAAACAGCAAACCCCTGGCTGGCTGAGAATAATAAGTACCCAGGGGAGACGGCCAGATGGACATTTACTGTGAGCCTAGCTGGAGAGGCAGAAATCTGTCAAACATCACACAGGCAGCAGTGGGGGAGCGGAGCAGGTTCACGTGCACTGTGTCAGATAAGACCGCTGCTCATTGTCAAGACTAAAAGCTCGCCATATCACGTCACCGCTAACGCATTTCCCGGCACTGAAGGTCACCAGTTTGGTTAAGATTCTACAGCGATAAGGCCTGATATTCAAGGGATAAAGCGCAACATTAAAACCAAGTGAAATGGGCAAAAGTGAGGATGTAAATGAGGTCATTAAAAGCACATTTATGATCGTGAGGAAAGAGTAATGTTGAGCGTGGGGTTTTGATATCACAGTTTTGTTGGGCCCAGACACAGTTTCAGTTTTATGATGATTCACGGTGACTCTGTATTAATCAAAAAGAGGTAGATAAAGTAATCTGCGTCTTCTAAAACTTCACACTTCATTGTGATTGGTTAAATCTAGCTGTCTCAGAGCCTTACAGAAGCTGGCCAATAAGAAAAGTGTCAGTGTTTGAGCGTAGAGCAGCATTAAACAAAGATGTTGTGAATCGGAAGATGACAATTTCAACAAAATAACAAAAAGCCACAGGGATGAGATTCAATTTTTATCAACATATCGCCCAGCCCTATTTGATCCAACTCTACAAAGTTGTAACAGTAACTGCAGAGACCTGAATAGACTGTGAAATATGTCGTTTTATAGCTCCAAAGCATGAATGTGTTGCAGCGGTACGTCATAAAACGGAGGCGACTTACTAAAACAGAGGCGAATTACTAAAACAGAGGCAGCTTACTAAATCGGAGGCAACTTACTAAAACAGAAACAACTAAAGCTGTCTGCACTGCTTTAGTTGTTTTAAAATGGTATAATCTCTTATTTGGAAAGAAGGTCACTGACTCATTATAGCCGTGATGAAATGAAAAAGCTAATTTTTTTTATTTTTTCTTCACAATATTTACACATTTAAGAGACGTCACTAGGTCAGTGGAGTCTGGTGCTGTAATACTGCTCCGATTGGCTGTTAAAGTTAAAGTTTCTTGCGTAAATATTGGAACTTTACGATTTGACAAAAAGTTGCAACAGAGTCGAACTGACCGCACAGGCATGAGGAGAGCTACAACAAAGAATCTCTACGAGAAACACTGCTCAGGCCGTGTCTCCTCAAAGTCGTGGAGAGGTAAACTAGGCTTAAAATCAGGCCAAAATCCTCTATAGTGTGCAGACGGCTTTACTGAAAACGGAAAACGGAGACGACTTACAAAAACAGAGGCTACTAACTATACCGTACGAGTCCTTTCCTTTTTTCAGTGCTACCATCATTAAGAAATTGTTGTACGCCGAAGCAAATTCCTTTGTTTGTGAATTTTGATCACTGACAATGGCAATAAACCGTTTTCTGATTCTGATTCATGAAACACATATTACTATTGTACTATTACTACTAAGTAAATTTGGAAAATGACAGAAGTGAAAAGGCTCTTCTGTGATCCTGATAGTACAATGTTATACTATTGGACCATGAGGTGAATGCTAGGACACACTGTTAGAAATAAAGTGTAAAATGTGTACCTCAAAGGATACAACAGCTTGTCACTGGGGCAGTACCCTCAAGGGTACACACGTTGTACCCCTAATAGAGGGTATAATTTAGTACCCTTACATTTCATACCCTTTCGAAAGCAGATGTAAAATTGTGTTTCAATAAGAGTATAACACTGGATAAGCTAAGTCTATTCATTTCTTTACATCCAAATTTCACTGGTCATATAAATTGTTGTCCTAAATGAGATATGAGTGCCTTTTATTCTCATTGAGATAATAAAAGATACAAATATGTACCTTTTATCATTGGGTACATAAATGTTCCATTTCAGACAGGAAAAGGTACAAATGTGTATCTTTGGGTTCAAATGTGACACATCGAGGGTACATTGCTCAAAATTGTATCCTATTTGTATCCTTCTTTATGACCGTGTACTATCAAAAGAAAGAAAAGAAACAACTGAAAATGAACATCCAGTATTATTATATATAATTGTATAAGTACAATTGGTTAGTATGTACCTGGAAGCCTGGAAGTGCAGAAGAAGAGCCAGAGAGTTCACCTTGCTATTGTCAGCTCTTAAATAGGAGCTGTTTTCTCTTTTGAGCTGCCCACATTGCATTACGTCTGGCGGCCCTCCCTCTCAGCGGCAAAACACTGACGCACAACGCAGTGAGAGCTGCAGCTGCTCAGCTAAAGGTGCGCTAACTTTCTGTAGGTGCATTATCTACTCGGGCTGCAATGTCGGCTCGAGTGCACAAAACGCAGCGAGAAATAGAAATGTACATGTGTGTTGTTTCTTATTATTCTGTTGTGCTTTTGTAATTACTGATCAGCATTTTAAACGGTTTAAACTAAGCACAACAGCGAGGCAGAGCTGAATATGGCTGTTTAATTCACTTTTACTGAGTATACTCACTGAGTTAAGACTAAATTAAACTTCTATGATTATTAAAAAGGTTTAGTAGTAAAATATACGTGGTGTGGTGGTTATTTTTCGTTAATATTCATTTGCAGATTCACATTTAACTGTTCATACTTGGCATTTCTACAGATACTACACTCAAACACGGAGCACAGTTGTATTTAGAGATCAATAAACATGCTCCAACTTTAGTTAATAGTGTATCTTCACCATCGATAAAAATGTAACTGACAAACTCCTTGTGTCAGAAATGCAATTATTACATTTCAACAACGACTTATATGATCGCAAAGTGGTTTTGGAATATTTAATTTTTTTATGTCAAATGAATAAAATAAAAGTTAAAAAAAGAAAAGAATAAAAAATAAATAAATAAAACTAATAATAAAAAAAGAAAAGAATAATAAATAAATAAATAAATAAAACTAATAATACAAACTAATAATAAAATAAAATAATAATAAATACATTAAAAATTATAATAATAAAAATAAAATATAGCTTTGTTTGATCCATGTTTGTCCATGTTCAGTGATCAAAATCGTCTCGGGTCGACACTTCCACTTGGACGAGAGGAACTAACCAATCACCATTTCCACAAGCGCTCCCGTCCAATCAGATTACAGAACATGAGCTATATAATTCTATATTGCGGAACATTCCGAGCAAAGCGATAACTTCTCCACCGGGACAAGCAGGCGACGACAAAAACATTACATAGTGCACCTTTCGGAAAGTCCGTCCACGCCGTACACAGCGTCCAAACGAGAAGCACAGGCGGCGGAGTTTTAAGATATTTTCTCCTCTTTATCCACCCTTCAGAGCGCAGGAGCCGAGCTAATAACAGATAATACAACACTTTGAAGTTTCCATCTGGGCCTCTCACGCTGCGCAACAAACTGTTCAAGAACAAAAGCCTGAGACGTGCTTTAACATTTCTCTGCATTGCACTCGAAAACCAACCAGCCACGTCAACTTAAACAGATGAAGTAAACATATTAGCTGTTTTTAGTCTGTATTAACTAGAAAAACGTGGCGCGTGGAATAATGTCAAGGCCGCAGTCGCGTTTAGACTCAAATAAACAGATTTCTTTTGTGTGTTGTCACTTGATTGGATGATTTGAACTGATGATTCTTGTGATTTAAGTCGAGACACTTGTCCAATCTGCTCCTAAAGATGTTTTATTATTTCACCGAATCCACTTCATCCATAGATTTCTCTGGGACACTGTAACTTCTTTTTCGTTAAAATGCATTTTTCTCCCACAGAGACATAAAGATCAGCCTTAAAGTAGCTCCTACACACAACAAACAACATCTATCTATCCATCTATCCATCTATCTATCTATCTATCTATCTATCTATCTATCTATCTATCTATCTATCTATCTATCTATCTATCTATCTATCTATCTATCTATCTATCTATCTATCTATCTATCTATCTATCTATCTATCTATCTATCTATCTATCTATCTATCCATCCATCCATTTTTCAGGTTTATATGTCCCAGATATGTGTATTTTTGGCTGTGTTTGCACATAAAATGCCCTATTTCTACATGAAAACATTACATGAAGAAAAACGTGTAGTACATTTTTTTCTTCCATTTATGTGAGTAAACTACAGGGGAAGTTCACAACTGATAACTTTAAATTTAAGTTTTTTTCCTATTCACCTGCAGTGTCTGGCCTTAAATAAGAGCTGTTATGTAAAGGTGGTATAAATGAATAAATCTGTATTGCTTGTCTTGGTTTCTCTTTAAACCTGTAAAGAAAGTGGTAACCTCAGAGCACTGGAGAAGAGCAGATAGGACTCCTCAGGCGGTCTTATGGGTAATGGGCTATTTTAGTGCAGGCAAGTTCCTCAAGTATGTCATAACCTCGTATCATTATCCATCGCGCTGAGAGGAGTGTATTTATAGTGTGGTATTGATACATTACATTAACATACATTTACGGTTATGAAGATGTGTTATGTTTGTGGTACCTAAAGCTGAGTGATAAATAAAGATTAATGGATAAAAGATTCACAGTTATATTTCATCAAATTCAAAAATCAGTCAAGCAAATTGGTAATTGGTTTCAATGGTTAAAATACAGTATATTTTCCAGTATGTTCAGGCTAATGCTATTTTCTCCATGAAAAAACTGCAAAAGAAATTAATCCTTTGTTGTTGTTTTTTCTCTGATGAAATAAGCCTTTTCTAATTAAGATATATTTGCTACAGTTTTTTTTTTTTTTTTTTTCTCCTGTAACAAGATACAAAGGTTATTTTGAATCTTCTTTAATGTTAGACTAGGAGTATTTTGTCCTAATTTAGGAAAAAGGAAGAATACAAACAATTTTGCTTGAATCTAGCAAAATCCCCCTGAAATGTAATATCTAAGGCTTAGAACGTATAGCTTAAATTTGACTGTTTTAAGCACATTTTGCTGACAACTGACAAGAAATATTGTTAAATTATGTAACCTACAAGCACATTCCTATGGATTTACTCTTTTATGAGAATAAGTTCCTTTAATTTCAAATGTTATGAGAACATTTTGTTCACACGGTGCAACTTGCTAAATTGAGGCATTTTTCTTGTTTTTGGACGTGTTTTATGTGTGTAGTTTATGTGTGTAAAAAAATCTTTAGTTTTCTAGGCAAGACATGTTTGCTTACCCCATTGGAAGATTTTTTTAAAAAATGTATTTATTTGCTATATATGGGTGTTTAGCTTAAATGCATAAATTCTTTCCTTTCATGTGCGTAAACCAATACAAGCTCGAGCACAGATTTTCTAATTTTTGTATCAACCAGGAACGAGTTTGTCATTGTCATTGTCAGTGAACAAAATTCATAAAGTAGGAAGTTCAACAGTCAGGTGCAACATGAAACTTGAATAACAAAAACACAAACAAACTATGGATCAAAAATCAGAGATACACTAAACACTATAAGCAGGACTAATTTGTGAATAAACAAGGTCTCAAATAAGATTAAAGCACGTCTTAACTCTGACTAATTTTGACTTCAGATCCATTTTCTTCGCCTAAGGCCCAAAGTCACTGGGATAGGCTCCAGTCACCCGCGACCCCTAACGGGAATAAGCGGTAGAAAATGAATGAATGAATCCATTTTCTTTTCAGCTTTATGTTATACAGTCAGACAGTCAGAGCTAAACCTTCTCTGGGAGCTAGCAGTGCATCATATTCACCGTTTGTCTTCACCTTTAATGCCCCGATTGACTGCATTCCTCTAATAATCACTTGCAATCAAAGCAGATGATTACGCACGCAACACAGATGTGGTTTTGCACTAATTAGAAAACGTGTACTAGACATTCGGGCTCCGTTCCGACTGAAACTGGACTGACGTTGTGAACAGATGGCGTTTCTTTAACTTTATCCGGTGTCAGAAGTAAACACACGACGCTGTGTCTGTGCTCGGGGACAGCGGCTAACAGCATATGGTGAAGACACATTACAGGGCGTCCTTTCCTTTGTTTTTACCTCTCTGTTCCATTAGCAGCACCGCAGACAGACGCTAGCCGCATACATCAGAAGACGGCCTGTTTATCTACAAACAACGGCAAATCCGATGGAGGTTTCCAAATCGTCGCGGCATTTTTAGTACGAGCATAAATCAGGGGCGTGGGATTGTAAGGTACTGTGTCTGAAAGGGATGAATGAGGGCGGGCATCTGGTATAAAATCAGCATCAAAGTATTGTACAGTGCAGTGCTATTCATGGTTTTCTAGGAGTAAGAACTGGTACCGTTTGAGACATTGTTTTTCAACCTTTTTGAGTTGCGCCAGGGCTGCACGGTTTGTTTCTGATTGCGATTGGATTTGCGATTCATGCAATTCTGTTCAAAGTTCCCATTTTAAACACAACTAGGAGAATTGACAACAAGACTTACTAATCAAATAATAAAATAATCACGTGTTTCAAAGTGTTTTTGCTGTCATTAGTCACGTTTTTGTTGGTTTTAGCAGTGTTTTTTTGTCACTTTTATGGACATTTCTGTCACTTACTGTTGTGTTTTAATCGCTCTTAGTGTCGTTTGTGTCGCTGTTACGTTTGTTTCACTTTTATTCTGGTAGTTGTCAATTTTAGACATGTCTTTGTAGCTGTATTTTGTACATTTTTTGTAAATTCTTGTAAAAAAATTATATGTGTTTGTAGCTTTTGGTTGCATTTTAGTCGCTTTCGTTTCTGAACACAATTTAACAAAACTAAACTCGAGGATTAGATGTTTTTATGCAGAATAAAACAAGATATTTTGTTGTTTGTGGGAAAAAATTATTGCAATTACTTCAAAAACTGCAGCCTTTGCGATTTGCTAAGCACGGCTTTTATGGTTATAAACATACCACGGCACACAACTTACTACAACATTACAAATCAGACCTTTTTCCCTGGTTGAAAATCAAGGGTTTGTGAGTAAAAGTTGGCAGAAAGCTGCATTATATTTGCATTTTTTTCCCCAGAACATGGAACGCAGCACAGAGAGAACAAAAAAGCACAAATTGGTATGTGACATTGACAGATAAGGATCCTTTTGTCCAGCGCATGAGTCTCATTTGGTCCAAAATTTGTCAAATAAGTCCAAAGGCAATCTTTTCCATTTTTCCAATTTCAGTTATGATTTCGGTCCGGTCCTTGATTGTAGGTTCAGTTTTTGTCATCTATTTTTTCTTGATAGCCTTTTTTTCCCTTAAGCCACAAGGTATCCATTTATTGTGTCCACGGCAGGAGCTCTGAGGCCCAGCACCACATTTTCTCTTATCCTTGGTTCTAGACAAAAAAATGGCGACTTTGAAAAGTATTTACTGTAAATCCACTGTAAAGTTTGGACACAATTGACAACCAATTTGCTCCAAAGTAAAATCCAATAAATTTTTTTGCTGCACATAAGAAAATCAAATAAATAAATACAATAACAATTAAAAACGATGTTAAAAGGAAACACAATTTTTAAAAAAGCCGGCTGTTGAGTCTTAAAAAAGGCAACGTGTCTTTGTGTTTGTAATTGGATTCTTTAATCATTTTTTGCATTCCAAACACAACAAGAGACTATCGCGCTATTGTAAAGAAAAACAATTGTCAACAAAATATTGCTACGTGACACCTTGAGAGTAACTGGCTGCTCTCTCATTTTGCCACCTTTTACATTTCCGGAGCTCTTTGCATTTACATATTCCTGCTGGGCCGGTGAAAACATTCCCTTCTATTTGGAGAGAGCTCTGAAGCCAATCTCAGCAAGCCTCTCCCTGTGTCACCGACGGGCTGTTTTTGCCTCTAATAAACATCTTCGTTACCATCCCAACCCGAGCGCCCCGTCTGGCCTCTCCATTTCAGCACTGGAAACAAAGTGTGTTTACCGAACGGTTCAAGAGGCGAATTTTTACAGGAACTAAACGTCAATCAAAACTCTGCTCGCTTATCTGAAAGAAGTGGGTCGTGATCCAGTAATAGAACGATCAAATGCCTTAGTTGTTGACTTTTTTAATACATTATCAACAAAATAAATGCTGAAATATGATGACTGAAGGCTTCTAGATTGAGAATATTTACAAATAAAGTCTATCATTCATATTTTTTTGGGACATTTTGAGTCTATGTTGTAAAAAGTGTGGGTTTTTGAGTCTGTATTGATGCTTCCAGTGTTTGTACACAAAGCACTGCGTTCCATTTGCCTGGCACCATTCCATGTGTTAGCGCTAATGCATTTTCAATAGGAGCGTTGGCCTCCAAATATCTACGAAAAACAAGGGCCGTTTTGCCGACAGACAATTACTCGACCACATGTGAGTAAAACCAGAGCTAACGCTGACAACCTCATAACAAACTTTTCTCATCGGATGACAATGCTATGACAGGAATTTCTTTTTTTGTTGTTGTTTGTTTCACCAAATGCTACAAATCTTACAGTCATAAGTGAAACTAGAGGTTAAAGTTAGTTATTGATTATTATATGTACATTGCTGCGTATAGTCTAAGTCTATATTATCTTATTTAATTCTTAATTTAATCATGTCTTTTTTATATATCTTTCTATCGTTTTATTCATTGTTTTAGGTTGCACCTTTACGTCAAAGCAAGTTCCTATGTTTGTGAATTTTGATCAATGACAACGGCAACAAACCAATTCTGATTCTGATGTCGACAAATGTGATGAACTTATAAATAACAACTATGTGTCTGCGTTTTCTATGAACAATAAACTTAGCTTTTTTCATTTGCTGCTCTGTTAAAATGAATGAGTAGAATGTAAACACAAGTACCAAGCTGCGTGCACATTCAAATACTTGTGTCAATCCTGGAAGGGTCTATAGTTAAATAATTATGGTTATCAAAATATGACTGTGATTATTTTCTTTAGTCGACTAGTCACTAAAGCGTTAATCGTTGCAGCTCTATTGGTTTGTATAAAAAGAACAAGCAAGCCTAACTACACTTAAACTATATTATTCAAATACATTACAGTATGCTTCTGTTTCCTGTAAGTTCTGAAGTTTCTGGGTAACATTTCGTCGCAACTTTTTCTTCACATTATAAAGTTATCTCAAACTTAATGTTGTCAGATTCTGACATGTTCTAAGCCTAGATATTTTAAGTGGAGTGTGAAAAGTGTGGTACGTCGCAGCATGTGTGCAGCATGGCCCCTCCAGCCTTCTCTTTCTATTGTTGCCGCCTGTGTTGATGTCTCTCTAATAAGCCTCAGTAATTAGGCTGCTCTTCAAAATCATAACTTCCTTTTGTGTCTCGAGGGCTGGGGCCATTAGACGAACAAAGGAAGTCAAACAAGTGACACAATAGGCCCGACTGATTACAGCGGCAGTCACAACTGAACTGAGCACAAACATCATGCGTCGGGGTCCGCGGCGTGTCACCTGTCAGCTCACCACGAGGACAGCTTTAGTGGATCTCAGATTTAGCCGAAGGATTATGTTCTGATCCATTATCCCCATCAGCAAGGGGTAATTCAAGCAGAGTGTCTTGGAAACAAACCAAAAAAAAAATGTGCCAAGCATCTTCAAGTTATAGCCCCGCTGTGTAACTTTTTGGTGGCCTGCTTGTCTTCATGGAGATGGATATGTTAAGTTGAATGTCTGTATTGTACTGTAAGCTTGCAGGTTTTGACTATATCCACTATTCACCTTATTCTGCCCGCCCACTTTTGTCGTTTTTTGCCACAGATACGCACTTTTGTTGTAAACGCACTTCTGTTTGACGAGAACTCCGTTAAAGCTAATGACGAACGAGGGAAAAGTCTCGCCGCTAAAATGTTACATAAAGTAGGTTGATTTGTGTAAAATGTTTAATGAACACGAGCAACAACAAGTCAACAACGCATCGATTTCCTGGGCAGTATGAAAACAGCTTTTTAGTCCGTGTAGAACTTATTTTCTGTTGAGCTCGTCTGCTCCATGTAAACTAATACAACAGAAACAAGACGGTGGCGCGTACGGCAACTTCCGGAATAAGGTGAATATATGAGAAAATAATGACATCATTCATTTTCTTTTTTATTGGCTGAAGTGTTATGTAGTATAGGATATAAGTTTTATGTTAGAATATTTCAGTCCACATTTATATTAACCAATGTTTATTTGTTTATAGAAACTTAATCTTCGTTCATATTCTATTCAAGACAGTACTGTTCACTTTTATGCTGATGACACGATCATTTACTCAATTGCACCATCAATCAATGAAGCCCTTTGTAAACTAAAGAAAGATATTTTAGGAAATCAAAACAAACTCAAACTTGTTTTAAATCCTGACAAAAATAATTTCAGGTTTTTTGGTTTGGCAGACACATTATCCTTAACCATGGTAAAAAGTGGAAATGAAAATTGTTCTTTAAAAGACGTGGCGAAATTATAAATTTTCAATGTGGAAATAGATGTCTTCTACCAGTATTGGACTATGCTGATATACTTTATACTATTTGCATGCATCTGCACAAACCTTGAAACCACTGGGTGCATTTAACCATAGCGCTGTCAGATCCATCATCACTGCAGACAGACATTAAACACATCCTTGCACTTTATACGAGAAAGTATGGCGGCCGCCTCTCTTCACACGCCATGAACAGCACTGTCTTGTTTTTATTTTGTATAGCCCTTTAATACAGACTACCATTTTATTTGTTAAAAAAGTAATTAAAACAAACACAATAGGTTATAAAGCACGCAAGAGTAGTTCGTTCTTGATGTTCCATTAGTAAACTGTTTCATTTCATGGTCGTCACAGATGGAACAATAGAGACAATATTCTTAAACTCTGCAAACCTCCTTCTGTTGGCAATTTGAAATGTCTTTTGAAAGATGTATTCATTGACAATTGTACTCATTGTGTGGACAGGGTAGCGTTGTAAAAGAGAATATGACATTTATAGAGCATTTTATACAGCTAGAAGTAACCAAAGTGCTGAACAACAAAAAAGAGTAAGTTCATATAAAACATGTATTCAAACGAAGAGTCTGAGGTCAAACGCCAATGAGAAAAGGTACGCATTTTTCCTTTAACAGTTACGTTGCCAGTAAACAAAAGAAACCAGTGTTAGAGAATCCTCTGCCCTACCTTGACCCGTTCACTAGCAAAGTTAAGAAAATGCGTCTATGCTTGGATGACGACAAACAATAGCATGTAATTCCGCGTCGCCATTCCTACGATGAATGAAATATTTGCGCCGGTGTTCGCTTTGAAGCCTCTAATCAGTCCCTTGTATAATGCGGAAAAATGAGGGGAAGCGAGATGGAAACACGATTCCCTTTGAGGCGACATCTGGCCGGAGTTGGCCCCGGCCGTCTCCTCCGTCTTGGCAGCATTTGTGGAGCTGAAGACCACTGCTGCTCTGTGGTCTGGGAGCTCTGGAGGTCGAGGGGCAGAGGTGACCGGTCCACTCCAGCCATCTGTCCATCTGGCACCCTCAAAGACTACAGGCTGGACGTCAGGAATGGACTGGCGTGTTCCGTGGGTGGCCCAAACACACGACAGTCTGCGCGCGAAGGTGGCGTGTGATGTATGTTTAAGATTCATTGAAAGTTCTTGCGAGGTGAAAGTGAAATATTAGCATTTTCAGTTCATACTTCTTTTTCTCGATGTGTCTTTGTACTTGGTTCCAGGCCTGTCATGATAATTACTATCGTTCAATTTTGGGGACTATTTTCATATGATTTGGGCTGTACAGTGGTGATTATAACTCGACTAATGACTAATTATAGATAGCAATGAAGTACAAAAGTGTTTCATTCTGCTATTCATGTATTACAGGGAAAAGGACTTTCTAGGATAGGTTTCTGACTACTTGATCACATTACAGATTGTACGGATTTCGAAAAATCACTGACAATGACAAGTATTTAAACAATAGTACATGTGGAGCTAGTCAGTAGTGCCCAGAAAAGATGAAGCTAGAGGTGTAAGGAGAAGCAGGAGACTGTGAGGAGAAATGTCTTCACCATCAGTTCGGCTATTCAAGTCTGGTTACGCTTCCACACAAATACGTTTAAATAGCAGCTAAGAAGGCCAACATGGAGACAATCTGGCCAAGATATAATGAGAAGTGTGAGACGAGTTGACCAAGAAAACTGAACATGTTTGAGAAGGACAAATTCTGTAATAGTGGGAAGAGGCCCGTCATAGAAAGAGCTAATCACGGAGAAACGCCAACGATGCTAGAAATGGAGGTGTTGTTGTTAAGGAAAATTCTACAACATATCTACGTTAAAGCTGCACTATTTAACATTCTTCTCTCCATAGAGATAATCCAGCTTTACTTTCATGTATGGGATTTAGGCCTGCAGTCGGCTAAAGGAATTCTTGGTCGGCTAATGACATGCCCAATTGATTGATAATAGGGGTTGGCAAAAGCAATCTAAACTATGAAGTATTTCCATGTATTGGACTCAAAATGCACTCAAAATACTGCAACAGCACAGGAATTCATGCAAAAACAACTATTTATGTAGAAAAGTACTTGTAAACAGTTATGTTAGATGAATTAGATTGAACTCATAATTAGTTCATCTTATTTTCTCATATAAATCCTTATTATCTAATAAGAAAAGATTCGACCAATGCTATTTTTGGTCGACTAAGACAACATCAACCGATTAATGGTCTAAGTGACTAAAGGATTACAGCCCTAAGGGGATTGGGATCTCAAAGCATAGAACGCCACCAGTCTGAGTTACTAGTCAGAACTGTGAAAACGCATTCTCACTCAGCCTTTTTAGCAAAAAAATACCCGTACATGACAAACGAAGTTCAAAGCCTCACTGTAGAACATTCTCAGGCCAAGCAATACCATCTTCATGGCAAAAGTTACGCAGTGCACCTTGAAATCCTGTGTATTATTCATTCTATTACATAAAAAATGATATTCTATATTTGTCCATGTCATCTTCAAAGCTGCGCTAAGACCTCCACTTGTTTCCCAAACCATTCCAGTTCCTTACCCGGCGCTAAAATAGAAAACTGCAATAATTAGTCCTCGGTGGCCAGTCAGAGGGACAATCTGACTTTGGTAAATACAAGACGGAGCGCCCTCAACTGTCCCTATGTTACGGATTTTGTCCTGTACCTAAACTAGGGCATGTCAGCCATCTTGGTTTGTTTTTTTTCAGTGCGAAGTGGGTAGTGACATTAGAAGAAGACAAACTAGGAGATGAATGTGTGCAAAGTGAAATTGTGCACGGCATTTTCTCAGTATCTGAACTAAAATACGTACAATAAAAACAAGAATAGCATTGAATTGTTTCCCCCTTCCATGATAATAAAGTTTGCTTAAGTACTTTTATTGAATTAGTGGTTGAAAAAAACTTGGATAGTTAGATAGTATCATTGTTGTGGTAACATTTTGTTGGCTTTTCGCTTAAACAGTATTCTGTCTTAATAAGGCTTGATAAACTCAACAAGACACTTTTCCAAGGTTAATGAGCTATAGTGCGTTCTACTCTTCATAAAATAAAACTGTTATCCTTCTCACAAGAGGTTTCTCATTTAGGCCTGCACGATGTTTAATGGCTCATTTCAGGATCAATTTACTGTGTAGAAAAGTGCCTCTCAAAAACACACTCTTTAACTAAGGTGTCACTTAAAACAAGACTGTGAATGACTGCTAATGTAATCAGGCAATCGAGGGAAGTTTCTTTATGTATGAAGCAAATGTGTGGCATAACAAATACTAGTGTTGGTGTTATTACCACAGTTTCAGTCGCATCTTGATTCACTACCATAATTACAATTTAAATACTGTATTTTCAGACAGTAGAATGCAATTTTCAACACAAAATAATATCTTTTTTTTGTTGTTACAATGTGGCCTTAGAACAGTTCATCGAAATCATTATAAAACTATTCAGAAAAAGTCAAATGTTGTCCTATGCATGTACAGATGTAGTTTCAACACGTTTTATGACAACCATAAAAAACTATATAAAAAATTACATGGGCTCTGTGCACAGCGACAGTTGGCTAAACTAACCGTTTTACACAGCTAATGCTAACATTTATTAAAACGTAAAATAAAAAGAAACAATCAAATAAAATGTAAAGACTTCCTGATTTTTTTTTTTTTAATAAAGCTCCTAGTGCCCCACTTTTTTTCAAACTAAAGCTATTAAATATTTATGACATTAATATTCATCAAAAATGTAGTTTTGATTTAATGATAAAACATAGTAAATGTCCTCATACCTTTAGTAACTTTTTTGTCAAAAAATCCCAAGTTCATTCTCATCAAACTAGACAAGCAGTGAAATTTTCTTCACTTGGGATTCGACACAGTGGAGCCAAATTATGGAATGAGTAACTTTATGAACACCTGTAAGTATGTTTTTTTTTATCTCCGTGAACATGCTCTTCTCCTAGGTCAAAGGACGTTCAACATCTGGTTCACGTAAGACCTTATATGGTCTCCCAACAACCCATTCGTTACTTTACGGCTCCTCTACACCCGTTTACGTCCAGTCTTGGTATGCAAGGGCCTCTTTGATTAATATGTGTTCACACTTCTTTGTGTTCGTAGAAACATAAGCTCTGTACTTGGAACTCATTATGTACGCCCACTTTTACTCTGTTTTGCATAGACGTATAAACTGGTGGTCTCTTCTGTGCTTCTTCATCGCGGCATCTGCAAATCCGCAGATAAAGCGTCCTGGATCCAGTAAACTATTTTCACATCTACCTGGTCTGGCCTTCTTTGATTTGAATCACTTAATATCAACACCTCAATAGCAAACAGTAAAAAAGATCTTATGGAAATATTGTTAAATAAGTATAAACTGTGATCATTAAAATGGTTGTGTATAATCAAAATAGTAATCAGAACTTTATATACAACATATTGTAGGCCTACTTCAATACAAAATAATATTATGAATAAAATTGACAAAATCTAATACAGTTTTATTGAAAAATGTTTTGTTTTGTTGACCAGACGGTTTTCTATTATTTTGAGCTTGTTAAATAATCAGTTAAAGGTGTGTGGCTTTAAGGATGAGCCCTTTCGGGGTTCTGCCACACTCGTTTTATGTCATTTTATTTCATATAGACTTCTGTTTTTTTGTGAAAATAAAAAAGTGAAAATAAAAAAAAATACAAATACAAAGATGACTTCATTTTTTATCTTTATTTTTGCTTCAAAATTAGCTTTGACTCACAAAGTATTTATTAATTTGAATATGACTCTGCAAAAGCCTCATGAGCAAGCCATTTTAAAAAATAAATAAGCCAACTTTAATCTTGTGCACAGAACCTCACTCAGTTTATTCCGCCCCGCCGACTTTTGCCACTTTTTGTTACAGAGCTGCTCTTCCATTGTATTGACGGGAACTCAATTCACACAAATGGCGGACAAGAGAAACATCTTACCGCTAAAATATCACATAAAGTAGAGTGATTTGTGTAAAAGGTTTTATGTACACCTGCCTCATGTAAACTAATACAACCAGAAACAAGATGGCAGCGCCCGCGACTACTTCCAGAATAAGGGGAATTGCGGAGTAAACAAAACAACTTGGGTCAATTGCAAGACAGGACTAAACATACTACTGCAGGCGTTCAGAATTCAAAAAAAGGCTATAGTATTGTGTAAGAACCATATTGTGTCAGATTTTGATGTAACAACGTTGTCTTCGCTTAAAAAACCTACTAGTTATAGTATATTGCTTTCGGTTTAGTGAGAAATTGCAGTGAATTCCTGCTTGAATGGGCTGAAAATGACAGCTCTTTAGTGGCGGTTGTTGTTTCTTTACATTGTGCCAGCGCGTGTGAATGTTTCTCCTCATCGTCAGACGTGAATGGGCAGCTTATAAAGTGCATCTCTGAATAGGAGTTGTTTGAATGACTAGCGCAACAGGAAAAGAGACTTGAAAATGCTCACAGTCAAGCTTCACAATGCAACGCAGACAAGTGTAAACGCCGCTCTTGTAATTGCATTGAGGCAGCAACATTTTTGACGTATGTTGTTTTGCTATAGACCCTTGAATAATTGTAAACAAAATCATTGTACATTTTGGAATAGAGGCATCTGGAGGCAAAAGTGAAGAGGAACATAATCTGATTTCATGGAGAAACTGGGAAACAAAATACTGATGCCAAAAGACACAAAACCCATAAGATTATCATTAGATTTTAAAATTATTATTATTTGATTTAATTATTTTAATTATAGGAAAACCCAAACAGAGCGTGCACCCAGAATTTTGAGCTGAACACAATGATATCCAAAGCATGTAGCTATATATCATGTCTTGGCATGTAGGTTTTTTTGGAAAAGTTCAGGTGCTTTTAGTGCAAAGTTTGGATGGAGGGGCTGTGTCAGTGCAAATGCATTTAAAGAGTGAAGCTACAAGGGTTTCATGAGAAATCTGATGGCGTGGATGTCATTCTGAACGCAACAACGTGGTGAAGAGCGATGTCTCATGCCGTTTGGCTACAGGAATCGTCCGGCTATGATCCAGCTTCATATCGCTGACCAAAGTGACCTCGCTAACTTCTAATCCAGCTGTGTAGTAGCTGGATTCTAGATTACTTATAGTTTGTTTTGCAGTGTTCACCATTTAAATTGTATTTGCTTCATGGACGTAGATTATTTTGCTCTTTTCAACATGTTTCTACTTTGTTTCAATAAATATCTTTCTTATTATGAAGCGAAAATATTCACCAATGGGATAAAACATGTTTCCTTACCTTATTGGCAAATGTATGTTCTTTATTGAATAAAAAATGATCTTGGAACCAGAGAGAAATGACACATTGCTTCAGCAATTAATTCTAACCTGATTAAAACCACTCAAATATTAATATTCGAAATTCCTCTAATTTTAACAAGAAATTAAAGATAATTCAATATTGACAGAGTAGTTTAGAGCTGGTTTTGACCTGGTTTTCTATCTTGACACATTAATGCTGCTTTAAATCACAGTAAACATAATGTAGGGGTGTTTCAGATTGAAGTCGAAACATCTTGATTTGTGATTGATGTGCCCAGATGACGACCTTTGAAGCCTTTTTTTACGATGGAACTCTCCTGGACAAATGAGGGACTAATTGTGGAGAATTTGGAGGCAGAAAACCTTGGATAATACACAGGAACATGAAAACAAGAGGGCAATATTTATGAATGAAAACGCCCAGCTCAGTATGTTTTTTTTGTTTTTGTTTTTTTTGTGTGATCAAACTACATTAGAACACAAGATAAAACATGATTATTTCAAATACAAGTGTTAATTGCAAGCCCTGATAAAAAAGTAAAACATAAAAGATTAACTTTTTTTTGTTTTGTTTTTTTGTTTTTTTAATGCTAAACACCACAATTCAGTCTCAAATCTCAAACGTGAGAGTCGAAGGTTCTGTTCCTCCTCCATGGACTTCGGCTCCTTACTCTCGGCTTGTGCGAGGACTTTCTCCACTGCTTTCCTCTGGATTGGAATCGAGGATGCTGGTGGGGTCTCGACTCTCTGGTGTCGCTTGGAGCACGTGCCGGAGCATGTTTCTGCTGGTGGGGTCTCGACTCTCTGGTGTCGCTTGGAGCACGTGCCGGAGCATGTTTCTTCTGGTGGGGTCTCGACTCTCTGGTGTCGCTGGGAGCACGTTTCTGCTGGTGGGGTCTCGACTCTCTGGTGTCGCTTGGAGCACGTGCCGGAGCATGTTTCTGCTGGTGGGGTCTCGACACTGTGGTGTCGCTGGGAGCACGTACCGAAGCATGTTTCTGCTGAGCCTCGGTCCGTTCCTCTCTGCGGGTGCCTTTCAACACCCGGACCTCCTCCTGCAGGCTGGAGATCTCCTTCTCCAGACGGTCCTTGGCCGCCTCATGGACGTCTTGGAGGCCGACGATGATCTCCGCCTGGAAGTTGAGACCATAGTTTTTGTCCTCAATTTCTTTCTGGAGCTTTGCATTCTCCTCCTCTTTCAGGTCGAGTTCACGTTGGAGATGGTTGTTCTTCTTGTTGACACTGAGCAGAGCCTCTTTCGCAGTCTGGCGGATGTCCTGCTCTCTGCTCCTCCATGTCTCCTCCATCTTCTCTGCGTTCTGCTTGGCCATTTTCTCAGAGAGTTCAAAAGCAGCTGTCAGAGCTTGTAGCTGCTGTTGCAGTCGGCTCACCTCCCCCGTCACTTCCTCATGGACGCTGGTACTCTCCTCTGGCTGAGGAGAGGCAAAGGACTTCAACATGAGAGTCATTTCCTCCATAGTCCTTTTTCCAGCGTCTAGTTCCGCCTGGAGCGTAGTTGTCCTCTGCTCCATTTCCTCCATGATGGACCTGGTGGTCTCTTTGGCCTCCTGCAAGGCTCTTTCCAGGGCAGCCCTCTCAGCTCTCTCGTTGAGGATCTGTGTCTGGAGAGCCTGGTTTTTTGCCTGCTCTGAACTCAGCTGGCCTTGGAGTTCTTTTACCAGGGCGGCGTTTCTCTTGAAATCCTTCATCTTGTCAAGATTAGGTTGTGTTCAAAAGTACTTGATCTCTCCTGAAACGTGTCTGTTCGTGACGAGGTCGAGATGAGTAATGATCTCTGAACAGAGAAGAACCTATATAAGTATAAACTCCTGTGTTCTAAAGTGACGTGTCATTGTGATGTCATCCAGTCCAATGACAACGCCACAACAATATCAACAATAGTACTGTGCATAACAACAATGCATTTAAATATCAACAATAGTACTGTGCATAACAACAATGCATTTAAATAACAACAATAATATAAAATATGAGAAAATATTTATCTCAAAACAAAAAATGTGTGTCTGAAAATGTGTTAATATTAATAGTTTAACCAAAGCAAAAGTTAAGATTAAGTCAGCTTTATTCATGAAGAAAATGTCCAGATGAAAACCATTGAAACTTCCACAGACCAGTGAGTAACTTGACTTGTATCAGGAAATTGTGCAAATATACATTTTATATTATTGTAAACATGTTTATTTTTAAATTATTTGTGTTGGTTTTTTTTCAATCAGAAAGCAGAATAAGCTCCTCACTTTGTCTTCCAGTTATTATAATTAATAAAACAGTTTTCTCGATATAATTTGTCCTCAGTGATTTTAACAGTATTTATGTCTTCAGGTTTAAAGCTGCAACAATTCATTTGAGTAAAAGAGATTAGTCGATTATTAAAACAATCGGTAACAATTTATAATAACTGTTAGTCTTAATAAAGCATGAACAAAGACTTCAGCCTAAATCACAATTTAATTTAATATAAAGGCGCTGTACCTTTTTTTTTTGTTGTTTTTTAAAAAAGACAGAACTAGTTCATCTACCCAATTTCTGTGTTACCCCAGTACAGATACAGTCCCGATCCAAAGTTAAAGACCAGTTGAAAAATTGACAAAAGTCACATTTTGCATGGTTGGCTCTTAACAAGGTTTTAAGTAGAGCATCACTACGCAACATGAAACCGGAGTGAGACAAAAAAAAAGTTATTTTTTAATTGACAACAACAATTAAACTGAGTGATGTTATTCTCCTGGAAGAAGTCCTTTGTCCTGCGGGCTTTGTGAACTGTAGCATTGTCCTGTTGTGGAGTAGTGGAGCTTCTAAACCTTACATATATCAGATACTGCTCCAATAATCATTTGCAGCATTGATATCCATAAACACGCTGGCTAAATCTCTATACTTCAAACAAGTTTTCACCTGATTTGTGCATTTCAGACAGCTTGAAATGCGTCGTAGTGGACTGTGTGTTTGCTTCTTTGCCGATGCCAACAGCAGTGAAAGCGTTTGCAGCAGGGAGGATAATTATTGCTCTGATTTATTACAAGCGATCCAGACAAAACAACAATAGGAAAAGGATATTGAATTTGTAATTGCGCCGACTTCATTGCGGGGTACTGTTTCTTAGTCACAGCTATGCAAACAGGCATTGTAAATACATGCAAATCCGCATATTCCAAACACAAGCGACACCTGCACCATGTTATTTTATTTTCTTCTGTGTTTTAAGCCAAATCATCAAATATCAACTGCTCCCCTATTCTCTGCGCTGATTCTTTTTTGAAAATCCCCCTCGGTTTCCTATTACAAAGCGCTATTTTGGTTCAAGGTAGTTGGAAAGTGGTGCATTGCTAATCTCTACCTGCCGTTCGCTTCCTCCTAAAGTGCGTCCGTATTTCTCATTAGGGCTCGAGCATGAGAGGAATTAGCGACAGTGAATGAAAGCTAGCACGGTCTTAATAATACGGCTGATCCAATTTAACAAGAGAGGATTATGTTAATATAATCATAATGCGCCGGGCTCCGTTTCAAAAAGTGTCCCCAGATGTCCGCGCACTCATTCACCTGTTCAAGCTAATTATTACAGTTCAGCGATTCCGACATGGAAGACATTGATCATTGTGTTATCCCCCGTTAGCTGAGAAATAATTGTATCCCCAGTTTTGATGTACTATTACTACTTTTACACCTTTTAGTGGAATGTCCCACACTGGCATTAGACTTGAGTGAGTGCAGAGAGCGGTGAGATGCAAACGGTGTTGTCGCTAAATATTCGCAAAGCAGTTTTTCATGCTCAACACTGAGATTTTGACAGATCAATATTGCTCACACAATCCAATAAAGCCACAAAATGAGCGTAGAGCATATATGAATGGCCTCTTTTTGTTTTGTTTTTTTATTCATAATAGTCCAATAAAAGGGATTTTTAATGGTATTGTCTTTGGGAGATGGTTATTAGACAATGTTTTTGTTTTGTTTTTTCTTCTCTATTAAAGGCCCAATTGTTTTTATTTGTGTCGATTGTGTTTTTATGGTTAAATTTATGGAGAGTAAACTTTTTTTCTTCCATAAAATATGTCTTGGTAAATTTATTAATTTGGAATTATAATAGCTTGAACCTCCTTTGAGTTTATGTTTGAAACTGGAATTAAATGCGGTAATTGAGTGTGCTAAAACCACATTTGATATTATATTGTATCTAAATTGATTGAAATTGGACATTTGCAGTTTGTTTTATGTTTATCTGTAAAATCATTGTCTACAGACTCAATCAGCTAATAAAAGCGACTCGAGCTCATGGAAAGTTAGGAAATGATTATGAGAGAGTCATGGAAACTTCACGGACAAGTCATGGAAAGCCTTGAGTTCAAATGTGTCGTAACCCTGACCGTATTTATTAAATTGCATTCTAAAATAGCATTCTTACTGACTAACTTTTAGTAAGTTAGTGAGTTAGTAACTTATCCTGGCGGCATCTGCATGTGTCCTTAGCGATAGATACGTTTAATGCCAAACTGTGGGCAAGAAATAACAACTCCAAGCAGCAGAGCTTCCACCAGAAACACAGTGTACCTTTCAGGACAAGAACTGTAGTTTTGGGATTTCAAATGACTTCTCTAATGTCACTGAAACAAACAAGGCATTAAGATGTTGTTTTGTTGTCTCGTTAGCATAAAACAAAACTTGTATTGCTAATGGTTTTGGATTCCGCCACACCTGGTTGTAAATAGGAAATGGTTAGCGTTTAGTACCGAAGAATTGCTACCTAAACTCTTTTTTGCTCTCATAAAATCAAGCGTATGTGCTGCCTTATCTTTCATTACTTTCAATCCATCTCATTCCGCCCACTTGTTTCAACTCTGTTCTTAACTACTGCGGCCCCAAAGTGTTAACTTCAACACACCAATGCTTGGGGTCAGCCATAACGCATTCATCACCGCTTTTAATGCAAATGCCAACCCAGTTATATATAATGTGAGTTAAAAAAAAAAAAAAAAACAGACGCACTTTACAGATTTTAATTGAAACTCTGAGAAAATGAGGACGTGGGCCAGAGAATCGCTCAACTGTAATTGGCAAAGGCCTTCAAAATGTGGTTATGCATTAAACATTCCTTTTAAACTTAAATAACACACTTTTTAATCATCTGCACCAAAAGGTTTGTATTGTAATTTTAAATAAAAGAACATATTTAGTAGGCTATCAAACAATTAATTATGGAAAATGTTATGTCACTAATTGGAACAGTTGGTTCGGCATTTTTTCCTTTTCACCCCTTACATTAAATGGTTTTATTTTGCAAAGACAGCAACAAATACTGTTCTGGCTACAGTAGTTGCAATATTATATGCAACATTATTACATAAGGTACGTTATTATGTAAGTGTCCTCTCTTTCAATGCTGCTAGGCCTAAAGAAAACCCACCCAGACAAAGGGAGAACATGCAAACTCCACAAACACATGCCTAGGACCTTCTCGCTGTGAGGAGAGAATGCCATCGTGTTACGGTTTAAATCATTGGATAATACAAATCCTATTTAGATGTGGTCAGGACTAGTCCAAGGACATAAGCTACTGAATTTGCACCCTGGAAAAATAACGGGGATAATGCGATGAACAATCACAAATTGCATATTTAATGGCATTACATCTGCGAGGATCTATAGCAATCTAATCAACATTTATGCCATGGTTCTGCCTGTCAAACCCGGCTTTCTCTAAGTCCCGTAATGACAAAGACCCCAGCTTTGAGCAGTACAAGCAGAAGTGCTGGAGGGGCTGTGTCAAACATGGCGGCCGCTGACATACACATGATTAGTGTCAGATCAACTGATGGTTCAGACAAGGACCAGCTGCTACTGCTCCGAGCAAAACTCTACGACCACTCGTTTGGTTTGGGGCAGAATAATAATGTCGAATTTGCAACAACCGACAGTCAAATTGGTTCTCTTGTACCTTTGAAGAACGGGCCGTCGTCGTCTCTCTCAGTGTGGCACATCCCTTTTGGCTAATGAAATGGGACCTCTTCATGTTGCTGCTGATGCCTTCCTTTCTTTTTTTCAGTTTGGACTGGTCAAAAATAAATGCTATTCCATCGTCGTAATTTACACAAAATATTAAGCAAACGGTTCCTAGATTATTTGGTGAGGGTTCATTCTGTCTACTATTGTTAACTTTTAAACGACAATTCCTTTTGGAGTATCGTCCCGATGGTTATAGATGCAGGGTTCTGAAACAGTTGCTATTCTCTCAATATCACAGAAAAGTAACGCATTGTACTTTTAAACAAACAGAAGACTAAGAAAATAGTAAATAAAATATAACATTGTAAAATTACAAATGAATATCATGCATTTAAATCAGCTGAACGTGTGTTAAAATGTACCAACAAACGGGAAATACGGTCTGATTTCTTAAATATTCTTCTGGGAAAGGACCCCCAAACCCGCCTGTTTAAAGCTATTTAGAACATGTAAGCTGCACATATGAATTATACTTTTACAATAGTTCACTTCCTACTCTGATTATACGAACCTGTCTGGCCACCAGATGTAAAAAAAAAAACACCAAAAAAAAACTACAACAACTAAACAAAAGCGTCCTTTCAAGAACAATTCAAGAGACACGACAGAAAAGTTATAGAAAACCACACTCGATGAAGAGGGGCCTGTACTTAATTTTACCTTGGGCCCCCATATTCCTCGGTCCCCCACTGATTGTATTGTCTGACGCCCTCTCCAGGACTGCATCCAAGTGTGTGACAAAAGAAAGAATATCAGAAAGAATGTGAAACGCAAAGGGCCAACAGACATTTGCAAGACATACAGTAAAACCACACTATGGACTGGAATAATCTCAGAGTCATCCGTAATTAAAGCAACAAATACTGGATCAGAGAGGTCATCGAGATTCGCAAACAAGGTCCGAGGAGCATAAATCATGATCAGGGAGTCTACACCTTATCACACACTTGGGTGTCCCGGAAAAGGCGTCAGTACAAGACACGTCACTAGAACCTCCTGCTTCTGAGGAAGACTACAAGAATAAGCCGAAACATGAAAAGCAGGCGAACAAACACTTCTGTCTGACCAAAAGGAAATGTTGTTTAACAGTTCCTAAAAAAGGCTACTTTATTTGATGTATGCCAGTTCGTATACAAACTCGTGTATAAATATGTATGCCAAATCGCACTTAACTTTTTTTTTTCTTTTGGAGGTTTGAATTTAGTATACACATACTGAAAGGACTTTTCTGCTACGTCTATTTTTAGCAAGAATTGCAGCGTACAAACACAGCGCCAACTGTTCCAAGATACACTGCGATCCTCCACTTCCCTTCATTTTGGCGAACGATATTTGATATGCACAGGCAGGGTTGCAACAAAACCAAAGAGACGGAACAAGATGGCGTTACAGCTATCAATAAAACAAAGCTAATTCACCGCAGGGGAAGAACTATGTGGCCACCGATACGCGCAATAGCATCATTCATCTCATAAGACAGTGCTGTACATGAGTCAGGCATCACACAGCACCTCGCCGCAACTTTTCTTCTCCCACTTTTGTTCCTTGGATAAAACTAAATCCTTCCTAACACATCACAAGAATAGCAAAGGCAACATCTTTAAATTTAGACTGGCAAATGACGCCCCTGAACGTGCGATGAACATTAATTAACAACCTTTCAGCTCGAGAAAACACAAGCTCTGCCTCTTCACACATGGCAGCCCCTGGTCTCTGCCTCTCGCTGCGACTGATGTTGAAGACGGGAGACGAGGGCGTTTTAAAACTAATACTCAGACGGTTTTGTTCATGAATTGCGCTTCTCAGAGCTATGATGTGTATTCGCCAAATGTGCATGGTCCTAAACTACTATATGCTATACATAAACGACTATATACGGCAGTTCAGAGCGAGAACGCATCATGTCAATGTCAAACGCAAGAGTTTATTTACCATCGGTACGGTAATTGGAGACGTGAACCCTAACCAGAGGTGGGACGAGATCTAAATAACACAAAACAACGCAAGACAAGTCATTGGGTCCACTGTGTCTTACTGTTTTGCTGACATGAAAAGCAGGATCAATTTATAAATGCTTCTCGCAATTTATGATTAGCGGTTAGAGAAAGGGTTGAGTTTACTGTGGCTGTAATGCAATTTTATTCTGTTATGTAAAGCACTTTAAGTTGCCTTGTGTACGAATTGTGTTCTACAAATAAACTTGCCTAAGAACTGGCACGCCAAAAATGCACTTCCAGGGTTTTGGACGATAAAATGTGATGTAGAAAGTACACGGATTGACCCCAATAGCTGATTTTACAATCTGCCCAAGTACGATCCCCACTAGGGCAAAACAAAGTGGTACAGACACTCATTTCTACAGATCCTACACTAAAGCAACACATGATGATTCTGATGGCACAAATGTTCCGCTGAACTAGTCTGAACACGCCTCTGTAATTAGTAGGATTTTTTGCACTCCACAATATTCAATTAACTTTGATGTTACATGCACTTCTCACAGAGGTAAAGAGAAATTGAAATTCGGAGTTTAAACTGTCAAGAATCCTGCTCAAACATGTCAAATGCAATTGTGATATTGAATTGAACAAGTAGCAGTCAGTCAATAGCACCACTTCTTAAAACATTCTAACACCTAACACTTTCATGTAACAGTTGGACACAGACATATAACTGCAAAGACGTACAACTGGGAAGATATTATTAGCCTAGCACCGTATAGGACTCTTTTATTTTTTCTGTTATCCAGTGTTCAATGCCCAATGTTATCCATTTATCCTTGGACTACAAAAGCAAAGATAGTATGGCTCCAGGTATTTTGAAAAACAAAAACCTTAACCTTAGACTTGGTTCTTGCTCTGCATCATTACCTTTGCAACGGCCTGTAGTGCACTAGCTCATGGATTACATTTTCAGCACTCTAGCTATAGCGTTTCGCCGTTTTTCTTAATTGGTAACACCGTAAACATCTTTCACTGAAGTTTACCCAAAGGTACTCATCTGGACGATGTTTGACTTCCAGCCGAAAGGTATTTTTCAGCAGATGGAAGTCGAAACTTTTTGATTTTTAAAACATCGAACTTTTTCTACAATGGTTTACTCTTGGACGATTAGAGATTACACCAAGAAAAGTGCGTGCAGTGTTTAGGATAATGTGTGTATGTGTCAGAAAATGTGTCTGCAATAGTCGAAAACGATGAGATTTCAAGACCTTAATGCAACTTCAAGACAAGCTCTCTGGACTGTATTTTAAACTTTCTTTGGAATGATTTAGTGAAAGAAGCACTTTGAGTATATTCTATAGTCGTTGTGGCTTTATGTACACTTTTGGGTTTGATGAGCTGAACAGTGCACGCTAAAGCAAACATCCAGTGCTTCACGATTGTCTCCTCTGCCAGTCCCTTGTCCCTCCTCTGCGCTGCATATGGAAGGCTGTAAAGATGTGAGTGCTGTCTCTGAGGCGAATTATTCACAGAAACGAGGAGGCGCACTTCCACAGCCCTCATCTAACGCTGACTTTAAAAGGTTTGCGTGCACGATACTGCGTTCTCCCCGGGTTTCACTGCTTACCCTTTCTACTCTGTCTTCTTAGATTCTCTTTCTTGTCTGCGTCTTTTAACTTTTAACTAAAAATACAACAAACTATATTCGTTACAGCAGGGACGCTTTCTAATCCAAGTAAATCATAATTTCATTTTTTTAGGATAACAATGCAATTCTTGTACATCCGCAATTCCTGATACTGTGACACCTTAGTTTTATGAGATATATAAGTTAAAATAATGGTTTATCTGTCACAGTCATAGAAAATATTATTCTCAACTGGACAAAAAACGTTTTGCCACTCATCCAAGTAGATTCTTCAGTTCTTCTGACAGAGAACTGGTGAGTCACTTCCTTATAGAGTAACAAAATAGAAAAATACAAACATCAGCAATCGGTTTGTGTTCCGTTTTAATATTCTACAACTAAACTTTATACTTGGAATTGTTAAGAGAGCAATTCACCTCTGTTTGTTGTTTATTGTTTATTTAATCCCCATTAGCATCGGCAGCATACTGCGTCAGCTACTTTTCCTGGGGTTATTCTAAATTTCTAAAATAACATTTCAAAAAGCAAATATCCACAACTTCCAATTTAAATAAATACAGATACTTTTTTACACAAATACACCAATTCTTGCTGCTTTGAGGTAAAATGCATATATATGTTCATACATTTGTTTAAAATAATGCATTTTGAATTGCTTTTTTAAGTTATGAGCGCTGCTTTGTTCCCTTGTAAGTTAAAGTATGTCACGGGAAGAACATAAACTGAACTAGGAACGGACCAAACCAGGACTAGAACAGAACTAAACCAGGACCAGTGTGATGACGTACAGATTATTTGTTTAAGCGATAATCTTCAGGTCAGAAAATAATCATAAGAATTTTAAAAATACTAATCATAAGAATTGGAAGCAACAGTGAGTTATTTCAGTTCAATCTATTGTACAAAAAACTCAAACGACATGTGAAGTACTTTTTGATCTGGCGGTTTATGTGACCGTATCATTAGACAGTTTGATTTCATGAAGCTTTTAAATGATTACAGAAAGCAAATCAAGTGCAGACAATGGTGAATAAGCGTAAAATTGACATGTTTCTTCTCACAATAATCGTGACCGTTAACATTTGAACGCACCATCAGTAGTTCTTCCACCTTCTGGTCGTCATGATCTTATTTCTCCTTTCTACTTTAAGAATCCATCACATTATTGGTACATTACTTCCAGGCAGTGCTGAGGCTATTTACAAAATGCCATCTCAGTCACACTATTATTATTATTCTCTGATTAAATTCTTGTCCGGGAAAAAGAAAAACACTCCAGAGCTTCAGTGCGCCGGCTCTATTAAAAAGATTGAGTATCCATGTTTAACGCAGTCTAATGGATGTGTGAAATAAGCCTGGCTATTAATGTGTAATGTATAATTGAATGTTCTACATGGCCAAACTTGTTTACAAGAATAATTGATGTTTCTTAAGGTTACCATCTGCACGTGACACAGGCTGGGGCAGGGGAAGGAAGAAAGAGCGAGCCTGCCGCCACTGATTGGTTGGCTCGCGGCTCTTGAAGGTGAACAGGTTACACCGCAGATGTTAGGAGTAATTATCGCATTCGAAGTCAGGGCTGGATTTGATGAGCACTTAAAGGCCCGTGGCAGAGCCGTGTTTTAGCTCTAAACTGCTGTCCGAAAACATCCTGGGAATAGCGCGGGCTTAATGAATTTACTCCTTGGACAAGAGGTGAGAGGTTGGGTGAATTTGAAAGGGTAAACAGTGTGCAAGTGACTGCGTTGGCGAGATGTGTGAAAGTGCAAAACAAAACCATGAATAAGCAACAGAATAAATACATAAATGCACATTGTAATACATTAAATAACTAAGGATTCCACGGTTATCTTTGCACTTGGGTTGGTTTCTCGGTTAGCCATAGGAATATTACTAAAGATGCTCTTGATCATCATGAGAATACTTCATAAATCATACATCAACTATATTTCTTAAAGGTATAAAGAGACACATTTGATAGAAGATTGCTATAGAGCTCCTGCACCCACCTGACTAATTTTGTTGATTAACCCCATCTGAATCAGAGCTGTTTTTCCTAAAATGACTAAAATGAGCCTCAATTCAAACTGAAGCTGTTCTTGAACCCTTTGGAGCACAAACTGTTGGCTGGACTCTTTGTGAAGCTGAGACTCTGTAGTTTTGGCATCTGATGTCTGATTTACTCAGATTACATTTGGAAACAAGCTCTTCTCAGGGGAAAATCTGATTTTAAAGTCCGCCTAAATTTTCTTTGTTAAATATATGAAGAAGTGAAGCTGGGGTCTGGTGATGTTGGCTGATTGACACTACTTTTGGCTTTTTTTTGACAATTCCTCTTTCAAAGCTGAAGCAAATTTAACAAAAATGTGTTCTAGGGACTTGTAATAAAGTTAAAAAGGCGTAATCCATATAAAAGTCTTACTAAATGTTTCTGAATTTTAGTGTAATTTTTAAATGTGTGCTTGTGGTGGATCTCTCTGCCACCACTCCACAGTGTTAGTATATTTCTTTAATCACTTTACATTTCATTTATATTACACAACACATTATGCACAGTTTAATATATTTTATTTAGACACATATTTTCTAATTTGGGTGCACACTTATTAGTTAATATTTGTCTGAATTATTACTTACACTTGTTTCTTTGGAGTTGCCAGATCAGAGGACCAGACAAAGAGGCTGGATGAGCCCACATGGACCGTGGCAGTGGGGGAGGAGGAAGCGCACTGTTTTACTATTTTCAAATTATCTAATTTAGTTTGGTTTAAAATGAGTTTTGTTATTCACTTATTTAATTCTATTTAGTTATTGTAATTTGCCTTATTGTTTCTTTGGTAAAGTTTGCAGTTTTGGTTAGGTCTTTGGTGTGCTGTCTCCCCCGTGTGTTCATTTTGGGTTAGCCCTTTTTGTATTTAAACTCCCCTCCTTGTTTGAGGCGCTCTCTGTTGGTCTGGGTTTTTCTTTGTTCTGTTATAGTTATGTTTTAGTTTACTTCAGTTGAGCCCAAATGTTGTTTATATTGCTTTGCTTATTTTTGGAGCCTTTGTTAAATTCATATTTTTTTGACTTAATTAAATTAACTTGATTTTTACACCTGTTGTCCCTGCCTTTTACGCTTTGGTCCATTACAGTTGGTGGCAGTGGTGGGATCATTCAGTAAAGGACACTGGTGTATTTTCTTATTTTGACTATTTTTGCACTACCAACCTCTGATTTTTGAAAAAAAAAAAAAAAAAAATGCCAGTAAGAGGAAGAGGACGGACAAGGCCAGCAGTCAGCCGGGAACCAGGTGCAAGGAGTGAAGTGCTAAATGGCAGTGATCAGGAGGATGGAGCTGTTGGTGGAGAGTTTGACACAGAACCGGAGCATGGTGAGCCTACATTAGCCGAATTAGCTGAGCTTCTTCGATTCCATATAGGTCAACAAAAAGCAAAAGATGCCTACTGGGACAAAGAAGTTGTTAAACAAGAACAAAGATTTAAGGAGCTTCAACAACAGTTCAGCATGCTTAAGATGGAGGCTCGAGCTGAAACACCTAGACTGAGGCCTACAGCGTTACAGGAGCCTGAGCCTTCTCACAGTCAAGGTGACCTTGTCCATGCTCCTTCACACTTTTCTAATGCACCCAAGCTACAAAAACTAAGTGAAGATGATGATATTGAACACTTTCTCATTACTTTTGAAAGAATTGCTATTGCCTGTAGATGGCCAAAGACTGATGGGGCTTTCCACCTCATACCATTATTAACAGGCCTTTGTTCACATGGATGTTGATTTGTCTATGAACTATGATCATGTCAAGGGCGCAATTTTACAAAAGTATGACATTAATACTGAAACCTACAGGCAACGATTTCGTTCTCTCCATGTGGAGCCCGAAGAAACCCCCAAAGAGCTGTACATAAGATTGAAAGAGCTGTATGGTAAATGGGTGCAACCAAGAGATAATACAGTTGACCAAATTAATGAAATCCTTATTCTCGAGCAGTATTTAAGGATGCTATCGCCAGAACTGCAGGTGTGGATCAAGGAGCATGACCCAAAGACTGCAGAGGAGGCAGCTGGTTTGGCTGATGTGTTTGTGGCTACTAGGAGAAAAGGCCAGTCCTGGGCTAACACAAGCTGGAAGGATGACCGCTATCAACCTCCTCGTCAACCTCCAGTCCAACAGCTTTCAAGAGTGGGTAAGCCCCCTGTAAGGGAAAAGTCTGCAACATCACATCCTGCAAATGTTATAGGAAGCCAATTAGCTGTTTGTGTGGACAAGAGGGACACACCAAACCAATGTGTCCGCATAAAATCCTGTTAAACTCAAGTCCCAGATGTGTTTTGTGCCCAGGAAGAAGTGCACAAGGCGGCAGTGAAGCAGGCATTAAAGGAGACGTCAGTGGAGCTCAATGGCCATGCGCTTAAGGCACTGATTGACACAGGGAGTACTCAGACTCTGGTCCATCGCAGGTATATTTCACCTCAGTCTGTCTGCACCAGTGAGACCGTTCCAATCTGTTGTGTCCACGGGGATGAGAAGAAATATCCTACAGCTGATGTCTATATCATGGCAAATGGACAGACTTACCTGCTAAATGTTGGTGTAGTGGATAATCTGCCATTCCCAGTCATTTTGGGCAGCGATTTACCTGTGTTAATTGACCTGCTGCAGTCTCCTCAACTGTGCAGTGTAGCGCTCACTCGAGCCCAGGCAAAGCAATCAGACGAAATTCTCTCAGACCTTAGCACTCTGCCTTTCTATAATGTTGAGTTTCCCACAGAGCAAAGTACAAAAGGGCGCAAATCCAGACGTCAGCGGAGGATGGAGAAGTTCCAAGGGACAGTGGTGACGCCACCTGAGACTTCAGAGCCTGAGCTACGGCAAGATTTCAAAATCCCTGGTAATATTATAGAGCTGCAGCACCAGGATTTAAATCTAACAAAGTACTTTGAAGATGCAAAACTTAAGAAAAACAATTTCTGCCTTCAAAATGACATTCTTTACAGAGAGCAAGGGTCAACAAAACAGCTTGTTCTGCCAAAATCAGTCAGGGAAACAGTTTTAAAGTTGGGCCATTCTATTCCCTGGGCCGGCCACTTGGGGAAGCATAAAACCTTTGCCCGCATAGAACGCAGTTTTTTCTGGCCTGGCATGCGTAAAGATGTGGAACAGTTTTGCAGGAGCTGTCCAGTGTGTCAGAAAACATCATCCAGACTCCCCAATAAGGCTCCCCTCCAACCACTGCCAATAGTGAGTACACCGTTTCAGCGGCTAGGCATGGATATTGTGGGACCTGTAGAAAAAAGCAAATCGGGTAACCGCTTCATGCTAGTACTGACAGACTACGCGACTAAGTATCCAGAAGTTTTCCCCCTAAAATCTGTTAAAGCAAAGACTGTAGCCTTTTGTCTAGTGCAGTTCTTTTCAAGAGTTGGTTTCCCTCAGGAGATCCTCACTGACCAGGGAACAAATTTCATGTCAAAACTGCTCAAGGATGTGTACCAGCTCCTGGGTATCAAAGGACTGAGAACAACACCTTATCATCCACAAACAGATGGACTAACTGAAAGGTTTAATCAAACGCTAAAACAAATGCTACGCAAGTTCGTTAATGAAACTGGCTCAGACTGGGACCAATGGCTCCCCTACATTCTGTTTGCCTATAGAGAGGTTCCCCAATCCTCCACAGGGTTTTCCCCGTTTGAACTGCTGTTTGGTCATGAAGTAAGGGGACCCCTGACAGTGCTAAAGGAACTGTGGGAGGGGGGAAAAACTAACAAAGAACCTGTGAATGTTGTGTCCTATGTGCTCCAGATGCGAGAGAGGTTGGAGAGGATGACTGCCTTGGCCCAAGAGCACATGAAGACCTCCCAACACAAACAAAAGACCTGGTATGACACTGCATCCAGAGAGCGGGGGTTTGTGCCTGGCCAGAAAGTCCTGGTAATGCTGCCATCGGAGGATAGCAAGCTACTGGCCAAGTGGCAGGGCCCCTATGAGGTAATGCAGAAATTGGGACCAACAACCTACAGAATTTCTGTCCCAGGTCAAAGCCGCTCGACAAGGGTTCTCCATGTAAACCTACTAAAAGAATGGGTCTCAAGACCAGAAGACCAACAAACCTCATTTTACATCAGGAGTGCGGAGGACGAGGAGCTGGAGGAGCAATATCTGCCGGTCCCCTCTGCTTCAGCACCCAGTTTAGATCATCTGACAGAGAAACAGAGGTCTGAGGTGAGAGTATCTGTTCAGCAGAGTTATTTCAGGAAAACCCAGGCTATACCACGGTAATAACACATGACATTGCCTTGAAAGAAGATGCAGCTGTAAAACGAATGAGTTATCGCATCCCAGAGAGACTCCTTGAACCCCTGAAAAGAGAAATTGAACTAATGCTATCTCTTGGCATCATTGAGGTGTCCCAGAGTGAGTGGTGCAATCCAATTGTGCTTGTCCCCAAAAAGGATAGCACAATTAGGTTTTGCATTGACTTTCGCTACCTCAACTCAATATCAAAGTTTGACTCCATACCCTACACCTCGCATCGATGATCTGATTGAGAAACTCGGAAAAGCACAATATCTCACCACCATTGACCTTTCAAAGGGCTATTGGCAGGTTCCACTCTCTTCCAGGTCAAGAGAGCTAACCGCCTTCAGGACACCATGGGGCCTTTACCAGTTCCGTGATGCCATTTGGACTTCACGGTGCCCCTGCCACATTTCAACGATTAATGGATAAGGTGCTCAATGGACTCTCACACTTCGCAGCAGCATATCTGGATGATATCATTGTTTACAGTAACAGCTGGGAAGAGCATCTTCAACATTTAAAAGTTGTCTTTGAGTGTCTTCAGAATGCAGGTTTAACAGTGAATCCTGCAAAGTGTGCTATTGCCAAGAAGGAAACTGAATATCTGGGGTTTGTTATCGGAGGAGGATTGGTGAAGCCACAAATCCAGAAAGTGGAGGCCATCGCATCCTGTCCCCTCCCACAGACAAGAAGAACTCAACTCACGGTCCTTCCTGGGAATGTCAGGTTGGTACCACAGATTTATTCCTAACTACTCTGCAAGAGCTTCTCTGCTCACAGACATGACCAGCCTCAAAGGCCCAAACAAACTAGTGTGGTCTGAAGAATCCAGGGAGGCATATCAAGATATACAGCAGGCTCTGAGCAGAGACCCAGTGCTCCACTGCCCGGACTTCCAGGAGGAGTTCATCCTTCAGACAGATGCTTCAGAAAAGGGTCTTGGTGCTGTGCTGCTAGGGCCCCCACATGACCGCCATCCCATTGCATTCATCAGCCGGAAACTCTTCCCTAGAGAAACCCGCTATTCCACCATTGAGAAGGAATGCCTTGCAATCAAGTGGGCCCTGGATTCACTCCGCTACAACCTCCTAGGAAGACAGTTTGTGCTGGAAACTGACCACAAAGCACTAAAGTGGCTGGAGAGGATGAAAGACACCAACAGCCGAATCACTCGCTGGTACCTGGCTATGCAACCCTACAAGTTTGAAGTGCAACACATCCCGGGCAAGCAGAACGTCACTGCTGACTACCTGTCCCGCTGTGCCAGCGAGCCTTCAGAGGAGGGGGAGTGTGTGGTGGATCTCTCTGCCACCACTCCACAGTGTTAGTATATTTCTTTAATCACTTTACATTTCATTTATATTACACAACACATTATGCACAGTTTAATATATTTTATTTAGACACATATTTTCTAATTTGGGTGCACACTTATTAGTTAATATTTGTCTGAATTATTACTTACACTTGTTTCTTTGGAGTTGCCAGATCAGAGGACCAAACAAAGAGGCTGGATGAGCCCACATGGACCGTGGCAGTGGGGGAGGAGGAAGCGCACTGTTTTACTATTTTCAAATTATCTAATTTAGTTTGGTTTAAAATGAGTTTTGTTATTCACTTATTTAATTCTATTTAGTTATTGTAATTTGCCTTATTGTTTCTTTGGTAAAGTTTGCAGTTTTGGTTAGGTCTTTGGTGTGCTGTCTCCCCCGTGTGTTCATTTTGGGTTAGCCCTTTTTGTATTTAAACTCCCCTCCTTGTTTGAGGCGCTCTCTGTTGGTCTGGGTTTTATTTTGTTCTGTTATAGTTATGGTTTAGTTTACTTCAGTTGGGCCCAAATGTTGTTTATATTGCTTTGCTTATTTTTGGAGCCTTTGTTAAATTCATATTTTTTTTGACTTAATTAAATTAACTTGATTTTTTACACCTGTTGTCCCTGCCTTTTACGTTTGGTCCATTACAGTGCTTTTGGAGTAAAAACTGACTCTAATTAATGCCAGAATGTTTGATTTGACAGAAAATAAGTGGGTTACAGCTTTCTTTTCATATTTAACATGTCCGGCAGCTTGATAGTTTCCCTTTATCAGATGTGGATAAAAAGGAATACATTAATGAGAATCCAGAATTGCAACTGGCTAATGAATGTTTTAGTTTTGGGAGTATGGCTTTGTCTTTAAATGAAACCGTAAATAACAATACATTTTAAAAACAAATCAGATCAAACATGCATGCCACAGGTGTGCTTTTAGATTGCATAGTTTCTTCCCTAATTCTGCAAAATCTGGACATCGGACTCACTCTCCACCTTCAAATATCCTCAAAAAGTCCCTCTGGAGATGTTTGTGAGAAATGTACTTTGATTATAAAACCCAGAACAGTGTACATTTACTGATAATTAATGATGGATTTGATGTGAGCTTGATAAAATAATAAAAACGGGTCGTACTCTTGACTAATGTGACTTTTTTTTTGTACATGACAGCACCCCACTTCACTCATGTCAATATAATAAACTCCGGAAAATCACTTGTTTAACTAAACTGTGTAATTTCACTGAACAGTCAATTATGCAAACGCTGTTATGAAAAGGCATTTGTGATCATTTTTGTCTTCAAACTACTCTCTCTCGCTTAATTAACAGATCAATGATTATTACAATCGCCAATTCACAGTCTTATTAAACATTTTGAGTCATTATGAGACAATGGATGAATCTTTACCCAAATAAAAACCCAAATCGATGCTGTTGCTTAATAAACGAGAGGTCTGACTCACTACAGTGCAGTTTAGTTGCATAAATCCATTTCTCTCGACAGTCTAGAGCTTTGTCAGTCCGATAAAACGCCCGGGTTCTCCTCTGCCCTTAATAATACGTCCATCATGGTGCGCAAAAATAATCCATAGTCTCAGAAACTTCAATAAAATGTGATAATTGCGTTAGTTTCTGTGTAATTCCCCACCACCGCCGGGATAACGTGACGACATGTGCAGGAGCTCTTTAGTTATGATCTATGACACCGCGGATCATTAACTTGAATTTTGGAAAATTGAAATTGCAATATTAATCTAAAACAACTTTCAAAACGTCGTCGCAACAAAGTGCTGTGCTGACGGTGCAGTTCATGAGCAGATATGTGTCAAACTGGCTACGCAACGCTGCTGAATCCTACGTGTATCGCCATTTTGTGTAAACAACAGAGAACAAAGTGAGTTCAGAGCAGTGGGCATGCATTTTTATTTTTTATTTTTTTGAGCAATGTGTCTTGAACTCAAACATGCATGAATCAATAACAACAACTTCAAATGGGGAAATGAGAAACAATTACAACATGGTTTAAAGCAAGTTGAATATGTCTCCTTTAAGTTGAGACACTACTGGTGAAAAGTAAATAATCTTAAATTTAAAGATATCAATTTGAATCTGAACCTGTAGTTTAGTAAAATAAATGTAATATTCAGCATTTAATGTTTTTATATGGAAATGAAGCATTTTATGTGTAAAAACAGCAAAAATTACACATTTTTGAAATCTGAAAAATGGACAGAACCGGGTTTAAATTTCTTGGCTCATTTTGTTCACACATTTGTTGCAAAAAACTTTACAGAGAGGAGTTTGGGTTTCTTATTTAGTTTTGAAGTAAGCTAGATTGGACTGAATTTGTCTTTGAAATTAAAATTTCGCCTTAACTTAATTTAAAACTTACAATAAAGCAGTTTTAGAATTAGATATCAACAAATCCATCTGCACGTTTCGTCAAAATCTTGTTGAGTCCAAGATTGTACAGTTTGGTGTGTGTGGGATCTACTTTAAGTGATGATCTTTATGTCCATAGGGAAGAAAAATGCATTTTAAGAAAACAGCCTTTGAAGTTACAATGTCCCAGAGAAATCTATGGATGAAGTGGATTAAATGGAAGAATAAAACATCTTTAGGAGCAGATTGGACATTTTTGTTGTTTCCACATGCATGCCGATATGTTGACAGAGCAAACCGACCAAAAAAATAAAAACTTTCACCTGTAGTGTCTCACCTTAAATAATAATGTGACTGCGGTTAATCTTGCATCCCTTTTTAAAAATATGCTCCAGTTATCAAGCATTAATTAGCATCTCTGCTGCTCACGAGTCAAGGACACTCCATCTCGGTTCCTTTTGTCTGTTTGAAGTGCTCCTGTTGTTTTAGGGGGTGCAGTGTGCTATAATAAGGTTGTGTGGCTGTAAAGCGATCCCTGGAAGAGGCTGGCTTTGTGCTCTGCCTCTCTGTTCTGTGTGTGCATGCTCCCTTTCCATCTGTTGGAGTTGCTTTGCGTGTTTACCTGAAAAGAACAGCAGGGTGGGACTGAGGTGGAGAGTGCATTCTCATGCTCCGATGCGCATTAGACACAGCGCCGGTCTCAGGAGTCTGACTTTCAATCCTTCTCCTCTCAACTCAGGCCTGTCTTCATGTGCTTCCCGACTACTGTATGTGTTAGCTTAATGCACACTTTCTCTTTGTTTTTTTTCCCTTGTAGTTGTTTTGGAGCCTCGCTTACGATACATTAGAAACAGGTCAATAATCTTCCATTGACAACAGCACACAATACAACCCGAAACCTAAATAGGATTGACATAACGGTTGATGCTTGAATGAGGCTGAGGGATATGACAAGGAAGTGTGATTTGATCCCTTTGACAAGCAGCTTATTTGGTTTACGGTTTGATGCATCTCTGCACTCAAACATTGTGGCTTTATCCCATCCATCCCTCTTATTGGTCAGGCTTCGTCATGCATTATTGAGCTACTGATGGATTAAACCAATCACAGTAACATGTGAAGTCTGAGAAGCAGCAGATGGGCTGCAGTTACCTCTTAAAGTCCTCTAAAAGGACACATATTGTGCATGATTTGTATTGTTAATGGTCTTTAAACATGCTTTTGAATAACAAACGAGTTTAAATGTTTTGTGGGGGCTTCATCTACAGGCAGCAGAGTGAATGACATATTTGAGATGAAGAAATATCGGTGAAAAGACAGTGGGCTAATGTAGCTGAGCAGTTGTAAAGATCGTGATTTGTCGGCAGAAATGCTCAGAACGGGCCTGGTGATGATTCATAGACTCAAAAACAGTACAAAACAAACATATTTGGAAGATTTAAATCTGAAAAATTAACAGAACCAGGTTTACATTTCTTATTTTCTTCATTCATTGCATTCATTTTGTACACATATTAGCTATTTTAAAACATTTACACAGGGGATTTTGCAACTAGATCTGACTGAAAATTTGCTTAAAATTTCAAATTTTGCCTTTTTTTTAATTTAAACTTTAATAAATGAAGCTTAGAATTAAATATCAACAAATCCTTCTGTACGTTTCATCACAATCTTGTTCAGTATAAGATTGTAAAGTTAGGTGTGTGTAGGAGTTACTTCAGAAAGTGATATTTATGTCTCTGTAGGATAAAAACACATTTTAAGTTACAATGTCCCAAATTTATGAGTGTAAATTGATTAAATGAAGTAATAAAACATCTTTAGCAGCAGATTCCACAGCAAACTGACCAAACAAAAACAAAAATTAAAAGAATATGCATTTTGCCTGTAGTGTCTCGCCTTAAGGGATATTTAGACTTGCCATTTCCACTATGCATGCATGTTTTGTAATGGATATAGCATAACAAGTAAGCTTGCTAACACAACTCAGTCAGATCATTGTCCAAACAAAACAAGGAGGGCTAACCACTCTGCCACCGCTTATCCTTCATTTGATTTGCTCAAGCTCTAAATTGTGTTTGAAGTTACTGCTGGTTTAAGCTGATGTATAGGCTTTATTGAACTTGAATAAATAAGGATCAAGATTAGTCAGCTCCTTCTTCCAACAGGAGGATGTGCTCAGCATGTGAAGAACGCATTAGTGGAAACAAAAGCATCCGGTATTATGCATTATTCAAGCTCTCAGGACACCTCGGCATGGGTGGGGCTGGTGATGTGGCCAAAAAAAAAAAAAAAAAAACTCCTTGAACTGATCATCCTCAATTAGTGCTGGACGATTTCTTCTTTGCATTGACTGATCACATTTTTTTGTCTGATTAAAACAATTGCTTTCATAATTAATCCCATGAACATATGCAGACTTCACCGTCCAAAAACTGTCAAATTCCATGAAGTTGCTTTCTAAATTTCGAGATTCTAAAACAGACAAACTTTGAATCAATCATTACTGAGATGTCGTTTGAATGGGACATTGGAGACAAAGAAAAACCAAGATTGCAGATGACATAGGATGGAGAAAGTACCAAAAACAAGTCTATTTTATTCCTTCAAAATCTAACTGTTAGGATGGACTATGGAGCTAGCAATAAAAAAGTACTGGAACTCGATCAATATTTGATGAATTGCACAGCCCTACTTTGGAACGCTTTGCAGCTTAAAATGTTGTGTATGTATGGGAAAGATTTGAAAGTAAATCTGCCCTACTTTTTGAGCTGTTAAACTGCGAAGAGTTGGACAATAATAATGTTGAGGGCTCTGGGGTAAAACACTGATACTGATACAGACGTAAGTGTATAGGGGGCGTAGTCTTGTGGGGTATTACAGTGTTTAATTCAAAGGGAATCACAAAGGTATCTCTTTTTAGACGTTTCCTGGCTGATTATGTGTAGTTTAATTGAAGTCGAGTCACGATTGCGTCTTAACGGATGTTGTTGACATGGCGTTCCCTCAAAAAACAGAAGACGTGCTCGCGGTATGTACTGTTAGAATTCTTAGATAGTTATTCAAATTCAGGTCTTGTACCACTTCAAGGGAACATATTCGGATTCTTTTTTTGAGCTTTAATCATGTTCTAACAATGTTTTGTGGTCAGAAACATACCTGAAGTTGCATTCACGCTACTTTGAGGAATGACATCAATGACATTTATGCCAATTCCAAAGACATCACTTATCTGCAAATCTTTGGCTGTTTTAAATCTTTAAAACATCGCCAGACTCGTTCTGAGCATTTCTGCCGTCTAAACATGATCACTGTAACTGCTAGCCTAACTCAGTAAGTGCCAGGGCAAACAGAACCCGTACAGATTTTTTTTCCTTAAACATGAGGTGCCAAACTTTAACAATTTTTCGTTTAATCCTATCCCTTCCACGTCTTTGTTTCTGTACGTATGTTTGTTTCAGCATTTGCTTCTGCAGTTGTTGAACAGCAGAGGAAAGAGCAGCTTTTCAACATCAAGAAGAATGGTTTTATTTCCCCCTCAGAGTTGTTCCAACCTTCTGTCAGTGGGCGTTCCCTCAGATGCCGACTTTAGGGCCATCGTTTGAGTGCGCTCTTCATGTAAACCTATTGATCGGCGCTAGGACTGAAGTTATATCCTTTTTTTTAATGACAAGTCAGTGTTATGTCAAAGCAAACATGCACCGATCTCCCTCCTGTCATGTCGCTGATGTCTTCTTTGTCCATAAATTACACCGACTATTTAGCCTCCTCTGAATTAAAGCATCCCAATAGATCTGAGCTCGACGTGAGTAATATCTCCGCCATTGACCTTCCCATCCCTCAAAGAGACATGGGGCGGCACGCTGATCGATCCCCCGATAGCCTTGGCACTAATCTTCCAAAAGGGGGGCGACGAGAGGTGACAGTATTTCACTGTTCAATCTGATGCAATTACGCCTCAGAATAAACACATTTTGGACTGCGGCTGACCTTTGACCCCAGAACAGGACCAGGGGATTGTTTCTGTGGCTGTATGTTATAGGGATTACAGGCAGCTGTCAGTCAAAGGTGAATTACATTGAATTATGGCATTGATAAAAAAGATATTTATTAGAGCAGACCAAAGCAGAAACCAGAAAATAACAATATCAGTCAGGTATATGCCTCCCATCTGTCCCAGTGTCTTGTAAATGTGTTTATATAAAAGTAAAAGTTATTTTAGTCCTTTTTTTGCTGCAGCGGCAACCAAAAGTACATTCCACAAGTATTCATGCATATTTTTTTCACGTCCAAGATATATTGTTTTTGATATAAAAACATTTAAAGGTACTGCCGTTAACTTTTCTGGATACTTTTAATACTGTATTGCAGTGGTTCCCAACATTTTTTGTCTCGAGTACCCCCTAAACTTTGTCTCACACTCGGAGTACCCGTTGTAACTTGAGTTTGAGGCAAATAAATGGGATTACTAGGCACATATTGTCAATTATTACAATTATATATTTGTTTTAATTTTATTTATGGTCCAAGATACTCCAAAAAGATGCACATTTTTCAACAAATCGCACTTTTTCATTCAGATAACAGTACATTTCACCTTCTTTTTAAAACCTGAAACCATTCCAAGTACCCCTGGTAATTGCTCACCTACCCCTTGGAGTCCCCGTACCCCTGGTTGGGAAACAATGCAGTATTGGATGACTATGGCGACTTTATACAAGCATTTGCCCTCATCCACTACTCTACATAAACTAGGCTCTGTATATGCTAAGTCCCTCACTCGCCACTGCACATTTTATGATTTAGGTGGTTGCATCACTAGAAAACTATTCTTGGGAAACTTCCTTAGTACCTCAATGACCTCCTCACTCTCAGCTCCAGTAGTTACCAGATTCGCTCCTCCTCCTAACTCTATTTTTCACTGTGCTGCGATGCCTCACAGAGCTGGGAAACTTTTTCTATTCTGCGCCTTGGTCTTGGAATAATCTACAATAAATATTAAAAAATATTCCTACAATGTTGTACAAAGTTGTAGTGTTGACAAATCGTAAAAAGCTGTGGTGATTGAGAATTGTTTATGTTGGTCTTAGGAAAGTTGATGTAAATATTTCGTGATTTTTCTGTCCTGTGTTGATTGTATTGGCTGTTGCCTTGGACAGGTCTCTTGCAAAAACGATTCTGAATCTGAGACCTTCTGGCTAAATAAAGGTATATAAATAACAATAACATCTCCACGAGTCAAGCAGGTGGCAGACCCTCCACCAGGATACTCACAGTGCAAACTCACACAAAAAGTGGTATAAAAACAGTCATAAAAGTTTAACAAGGTAAACCACTGCAGTGTAAACTATATCTTTACAGAAGTGAGACATGTTTTGCAGAAAATATAAAGTTGAAGTGATGCTTTTGTAGGTCAGCGAGTGCCATGTCATCTTGAAATTAAGCATTTTGTTTGAGCGAACGTTCTTTTCCACCATAGTTAAAGTAGTTTGTCTGTGGTTCACCATCTCGTGACACAACAATCCGTCCATAAAGCTTTACAATTGATAAACAGTATTATAACAAAGTCTGCTGCAGTTAAATCATGGCAATTGGAGTACTTAGTGATAGTAACTGGATGATTCATCATTTATAAAATACCTGTCTACATCTACGATTTGAACAACTGAAGCCAAAAGAATCGAGACAGAACTCTTTTCCTTTCTGCCCAAACTTTAATCAAACCTCATGCCGTTGCTCAAGGACACTTCAGCAGGCCAGACACTTGGATCCAATCTCTTGTCTATTACGATTGATGGACATTCTCTCTAACCACATTCCGACTCTTGACATTTCCACTGGATTCTTTCAAAGTGACAGCCAAGGCACAATTTAGTTACCAACTTTGGACCTTCTGCCCTTGTTTTTGCGAGTGGTCATTGTGCGGGATTTGGCCCCATACATTGCAGATTAGGCTCAGACGGGCACCTGTCTGTTCGCAGCCCTGTAAAATCCTGCCCATTTGAAAGCTAAAAGGACAGCAACATGCACTTAGCTGATCCCAAGGCAGCAGTTCCATTTCCTCAGCTCTTATCTGAAGTGACAAGAAAAAGTTTCCCTGCCTCGTGTGCCTGGAGCTCTTCCTGAATTATCTCCCAGCGTTCCAGCACCACAAGCTATCTTCATGTCCCTGATGCCCTCCCCAGTGCTAAAAATATGCTAAATAGCGGGTGATGGCAGAACGAGGAATCAGCTTGTGGGCATATGGAAGAATTTGAATGTTTTCGTAATGGTATCAGTTTGAAATGGACCGCAGCGATGTTGACATGTTTCGCAGTATGTTGTTTGTCGTCTGGACGGTCTAATGCCGGCTGCACGCTAGAGGATTTTAATATCTTCCACCATTTTAAGACGAGTCAAAGACAAAAAAGTGCGGGCCACAGACATGAGGACACCGCGGCGGTTATTTGTCTCACACTCGAGTGAAGGACGGCGACACCACACGCTCGGGGTTTCGGCGGGGACGTTCGACGAGCGGAGAAGTGTCACGTGATCAAATGGAGTGTAATGGAAACAATTACACAAGGACACGAGGCGAGCATTAGTCGCCTTTACATTTGCTTCTGTTTAGAGAGAAAATAAAACCAAACGATGAAGCACGTCTGAATTAAATCGGTTTGTCAAGGCCACAGAAGAGCCTGATCAACCATCAACCCAATCCAATTGATTACACTGACTCATTTTAGCCGTGATGAAATTAAAAAAGTTTGCACAATTCTGCATTTGAAGAGCAACGGAGCCTGGTTTGAACCTTATGATTTGACAAATAGTTGTAAAATCCTCTAGTGTGCAGAAGGCTTTAGACCCTGTTTTGATCTGGTTTAGGCAGTACAAAAGTAAAAGTGCAGTACTTAAGAAATCTGTTTAATCTATCTATTAACAAATTGATTGCAATTGCCACCGTTGTTCTTTATCAAAATCACTACATTTAACACTTTGGCTGTTGTCATAATCTGTAGAACACTCCTTTAAGGTAATTTGTTTTCTACTTTTACTTGATTTTTTTTTTTTTTTTTGCTCTTGTATCTAAACTACTCTCAAGTAGCAAAATTAATTGGGTTTATGACTGTTATATTTTTGGTTTAGTTTTGATTTGTACCAGTTTAGTTACGTTTAGTTTAGTACATAACTGTTAAAGGTGCACTATGTAACTTTTCTGCTACTATGGAGAAGTTATTGCTTTGCTTAGAATGTTCCACAGCATGACAGTTAACATATCTAGTTTGTATTAATTCAATTATACAATACATGTTCAGTGCCATACTATGGAACATTCCAGACAAAGCACTAACCTCTAACTGGGGACAAGCAAATGGCAGAACCTGCTCAAGAAAAGCCAAAAAGTGCATTTTGTTATTGCATTCCTTGATTTAACACCCAGTTTGTCTGGATTGAGGCTCATCAAAATGCTTCTTGAAAAGGCAAATATTTTCTCAGGTGGTGTTTTGTGAGAAAACTTGAGGAATGGCTGCTGTATAATAATGTATTGCCAACAACAGTGAGTCTTGGTGATGAGGAGGGTGTGAAGAGAATGCAAAATGACAAAACCTGAGCTTGACATGCTAATGAGCCATTGATTGGCTTCACTGATGTTTGCACTTTTGCTGCTCTAATCCTCTCCAAGCTCATTGTAAAGAAGCCTCCATCTGCACCCAGCGCTGCACTTTAGGAAAGTGCCCTGGTGGCATATGGAATACAGAGGGAGCAGTCATGGCACTGGCTCAGTGGGTTGGACTTTATGTCCACTGATCCAAAGGTCACCGGTTCAAATCCAGCTGTTAACCAAGCACTCAGATCTACAAGCCCACAGGTTAGCGGATCAATCCCAACTCCCACAGGTGCATGCTGTTGCTGTGTCATTGGGCAAGACATCTAACCTGCTTTGGCCCCAGTGTCTGCGCACACTGGTGTGTGAATGTGTTAGTGGTTCCTTGATGTTACATGTTTTGAGCGCCCATAGGTTGTGTTTAGACATCCCAACATTCGAGACATGCTTAGAGTTTAACATAGAGAGCAGAATTCTGAGGTAGAATTTACTATTTAACTGTCAGTTTGCTGATTTCTTGACCTGATTTGTGGTTAATATCTTTGTCTTTCTTATTAAGCCTATCTACATGTCCAAAAATGGACACAAAGTTCTTCAGTCTGCATAAATAAACAAAAGTGAAATTATTTTTTTCACAACCACTTCAGAGTGGTGTCATTATTCAAGTCCAAAGGTGACTGGTGTCAGTTGAAAGGACTTTAATATTGCAGATTTTTGTGCCAACCAACCAAAAAAACCAAACAACCAACCAACCAAGAAACAGATCATGATGCGGTTCAACATTTGTGGATTTCTATTGTGGATATTTCTTTCAAAAACAGTACATTTCCCTTAGAGTTATTAAAGCCCTTGGCCAGTATAACAAATTATAACATCATCAAATTCTTGAACATGAACGCAGTATTGCACATAGATAAATGCTCTATACATTTTTATCATTTATTTTCACATAGATGCGTAAAAAGCTTGAAACCGAGAAATGTGTATCTTTCTTTCTCGACACTTAATTGCCTTACGAATGACACATGTACTCACCCCTATTATGGCTTCTAATATTAAATAATGTCAGTATTTTTCACAATCGTTGGCAGAGAAACTCAACTAAAGTTCTGTCTGACCATTTATAGATGTAGAAAAGTTTGCTTCCTTTGACTACAGAATGAGCAAACCTCAGCATTAACTTCTTATGCACCAACTCTGCCTTTTGTTCCAGCTAGGCTCCAACTGGTCCTATTTTTCTCTGCTCAATTAAACTGGCTATTAATTGTGAAAAAGCCGCGGGGAACCTTAGTCACTCGAATTGAATTCATTAGTCAAGCTTTTCATTTTATTGTCAGTAAATGCAAAAACAGCAAATGATTGAAATATTTTTTGTTCTCGACAACAAAGAAAGCTCACCCTCAGCTGCCTGTCTGAGGCCCGAGAACTCCCATATAATGAACCCGGAAAGGCGCTGTTCCTGCACAATCAATAGAGATGAGCTGCTTTACTCTCAACTTTGAGCCTTTGATGGCCGGCTGTACAGTTAACTAGGACTCCAGGCCATGTGGAAAGCATGCGGCACTATACCGTCAACTATAACTTATATCTTGAGCTTTGTGCAATAAACTTTTTAATTGTGTTGTAGGATCACCACAGATTGGCCTTCCAGTTTGCTGATTCAACAAAGGTTTCACTGGATGCGCCCTTTGTCGATTGTTCTCATATGTTTACACTGTTATTAGTTACTGTCAGAGGTGTGGACTTGCAAGTTGTGCCTGTGATGATGTGTGACACTTGAGTCACTATTTTGATGACTTGGGACTTTACTTGAAAAAATTGACTAAGACTTGGGAGTTGATTTGATAAAATGGACTAAGACTTGGGAGTTGATTTGATAAAATGGACTAAGACCTGGGACTTGACTTGATAAAATAGACTAAGACTTGGGACTTGACTTGGACTTGAGGATCAATGACTCGGGACTTGACTTTGACCTGATACAAGTTGATGCTTCTCTCAGAAAAATAAATGTGTTTTTAAACGTGTTTTCTCCTTACAGTTGATACTGTAGGTGACCAGGGCTTAAAAATGTTTATAATATGTTTATATAAGATGTTTATGTCTTGAACATGACTTGAACTTTACTTGGACTTGGACTTGCAAGCCATTGACAAAGGACTTGGTTTGGACTTGACTTACTTTGATTTGATGCCAAAGACTTGAGAATTATTTGAAACTTGCGAAATAAGGACTTGATTCTACCCCTGGTTATTGGACAACTAAGAATGTTTATAATGTAACTGCTCTGCTTCTATAAAGTAACTGTTCTTAGAGAAATTAGGCATCTTGACTGCAAATAAATTTCGTAATTAAATGTGGAATAGGCCCTGCTTGTAAAGGACTGTTGGCCTTTAGTTGTTCAGTCGATTAATCAGTCAATGGTGTCGGGTCGGGATCCCCAGAACTTTGTCTGATTAGAGGATCAGGTAATAATAAGTAATAATTTGTGCAAATCAAATAATTTGTGAAAATTAAATAGTCAAAATTTGAAAAAAAAAAAATTGAAAAAAGACAACTGATGTCTATTTGTTTTAAATAAATGTTGCTTAGTAATAATTTTTATCATGTGACGCATTTGTCGGGGCCACAGCTTTGGACTGAGGGGGTCCAGCAAGTCTTCTTTCCACGCAGGGGGGCTTCAAGGGAAAAGGTTGGGAACCACTGTTTTGCGATATATATGATGCAACAGCATAAAGAACGAAGCATGAATTGCAAGCTGAAAAATAAATACACAAACTCCCTTGCAGTTGTGACCTTGTAAGTTCAGTTTGGGTTAGTTACATGGTCAGATCTTAGAAATGCTTAAACGTTTTGAAAGCTTTTGCCACTTTCACACTACTGTTTCCTTAAGTCCACTAATCAACTGGCAGAATATGTCTTTAGTCGACCAAGAATTTCTTCAGTCCACTGCAACTCTACTGATTTGAATAACTTGACTGAACTGCATTGACCATTAGAATTATATAATATACATTCTGACGGTGCAATTTGTACTTTTTAATTAAGGAGTATCGATAAGTCCTGGAGCTTATGACTGTAGCGAGAAACTGATCTATACTCACACTGATCCATATGTACAAACTTGCACATGGTATGATCTTAATGAAGCATATACACATCAAATAGCATTGCAGTTTCTTTTATGGCATCTAACGGCAAAGTTCGTCTGCAAAGCGCTATGGAAGTACGTTGTGTGGGTTTATTAAAATGTAAAGAATTTATTCCTTGGAATGATTTATGTCCTGTGAACTCCGCAAAAAAAAAAAAAAAAAACGATCAAAGCTACCACGAATTTGAATATTCCCTGCCACAGGCCTGCATTTGCCAGTGCTGCTTGCTGCCTTCAGTTGTCAAAAACTGCTTTTAAGTCCTCATACCACCACAGTATATCTTTCAACGTGCAACTTCGAGCCATCACTGTCACTTACTGGTCCGTAATAACGCGCATAAACCACTGCTTGTTAATAGCTGTCCCATTTCCTCTAAGGACCGGATGAATGAGATTTGAAGCAAAAATAGAAGCATTCCTGGCTCTTCTATTAACTAATTGGCAGTGTTGTGAGCACGCGGCGAGAACAAGGGTGGAAAAAATAGTTAGCACACCAAACTCTGCGACAAGATGACACTGGAAAGGAAATTCCCAGTGGTCTTCTATCACACCATACTTTAACAGCTTTAAATGGAGAACACAGCGTCAAAATCCAAGGAAATAAGGTTGAATCTATCGTTAATATATAGATAAAAGCAAGCGTGAAAGATCTTTTCAGTGATTGTTGTATGGGTGTGTCGCAATCGCTTGGGAGTAAAACTTGTTAGACACATTATGGCAGTAAAGAAGGTGTGAAATGGGATATGATGTTTTAGACGAAGGGAAAAAAAAGCAGGTGACATAAAAGGATATGTATCTAGATTGGTGTTTTTCTCTATGGAGATGTTATTGCTTTTCCTGGAACGTTTCGTAGTGTGGTTTTACTGTTTTATGTCCATGGAGACGAGCAGGTGGCACCGTATGTTTTCCGAGGTATTTTTATAGAAGTAAAAATAGACTCGGATTGAAATAAATGCAAGCTAACTTCATTCAATGCCATACTGTGGAACATTCAAGGCAAAATAAACACATAACGGGAAAAAGTTCAACGCGAAAAGAAGAAAAACTTGGATGTTGAGATAAAATTTGTGAAACTGCAAAGTAATGAAATCGTATTTGCTGAACCCTTTTAGGTTTAAAAATATATTGAATTATGCATGTTTCTTTGATCACAGTCACTGACATAAAATTATTGTCAAGGCTCATAATTGAGTTTTTTGAGTTATATTACGAACAAACAAAACTCATTAACCTTACATTGAAAAAGTAATAATGAAAAAAAACACAATTGAAACATGTTTAGTTAAAATTTCTTCTATAAAAAAAGGTAGTTGCAATAAATAACCTTTTTCGATCTTAGATGTCTGTGTATTATTTTTCCCATGGATTCTTAACATTTGTGTTATTTTTTACTTACGTTTAAGTGTTGGTAATATGCAGCGTCCTTGGCTCTTCTCTGTTTGGTTTTCAGTTTGTTGAGTTGTTGAAAGAATAAAGTTATCGGGGTTGTGTAAACAGTATTTAATTGCAGTTGCAGCAGACAGTCTGGCAGTGTTGTTAGACAGAATAAGAATCTACATGTAATGGAAGAATCAAATACTGCTTCTGCTGTGATGAGAAAAATAAAAACTCATTTATATCTCAAAGCTTTATTTTAAAAAGTTTGGAAAAAGGGATTTGTTTTGTATGAGCAATAACAAAAGTGGTTTGAAATGTGCGCAATTGTAAAGACATGGATCGAAAACCTTAGCTGGAGATGCATATAGTTTAGGGTTAAATGCTTCATCTGATTAACAGGAAAACAAATATTATAGATTATGTTATGGGCTAGAACAGCTATCAAAGGACAAAGTTCAGGGAAGGACACATTTTGTAACTTCTGACTATGATTAAAAAAAAAGGAACTTGAACTTGGAACAAAGAAAATATCCACGACTTGTTCAGATGTGTAAAATTACCTATCAACTTGTAGCAATGCCAACCTCCCAACTCACTCTAGCCGAACGCCGAACCAGATCTATTCATCTATACAAGTATAACACCCAAAACCACTCAGTAAAAAAACGCACTGTCCCAGAATTGAACTACCAACATAAAAATAGGTTCAAGGCTGACTTTGGACATCTTTAAAGGTCAAAACTACAACATGACACACTCGCTCTCCTTTAATCAGCTTCACAACCATTTGGAGTTTGCCAGTTAATCAACCAAAACCATAACAACATTCATGTATGGTTTTAAATGTCTTCATTAAAGCTAGGATATGCAACTTTTTTTCTTTTCGCAATTGAATAAATTCTTTTTTCCCCAAAGAGTATCTTGTAAAAGCAGGACATAAACGAGACGGCTGTTGCGCTGTCTGCAAGTATTTTATGTCGCATCAACCCAGAAGTAAGAGCTGAAAGCAGCGCTCTGATTGGCTGTGCTTGGGGCGGTCTCCACGAGTTCCACTTTGCCGCCTGAAAAAGCTGTTCTAAAGCCGAGCTTGCACCTGTAACTTTACACATATATTAACAATGTTCAACGTATTTATGCAAGATAAGAACTAGTTAGACAGATTTTAATAGTTACTTCTGGTTTTGGTGTGTGGCAATGTAATACCCCAGCTTTAACGGTTAGATAATTTTCAAAAACGAACTTAGATACTTTGGATTCGTCTTCAATACTTTATATATTCTAGTTACTGGTCTTGTTTTCTAAAAGGTTACGCTAACTACATTTTGGCTAGCAACGACAGCAAACATGACAAGTCACTCAACAATTCACTCAGAAGCGTGTTAATGATGACGCGCTAAAGTTCAAGTGTTCCAACGCGATGCAAAGAGAACAGAAAGAACATGGGGTTAACGGTGTCTTAAGTGCTGATCCAAGCAACACAAGAGACGCCTACGTGCACCAAAGTCGGCGAATTTGAAGTCAAGATGGAGGAGAAGTGACGGAGGCATGGAGACCAAGAGGGTAGGTGATAGAATATTAAGGCGCGGGGTGGTGCCGGGGGATTTAGCCGCACATGGCAGCAGCTGAGACGAAGGCTGAACTCTGAATGGATATTAGAGCGAGGAGAGCTCTTCACTTGGCGTTGATGTAAAGGAGGACGGAGGTGAAAGGAATTGTGGGCGAGTAAAAAAAACAAGTATGGAGAGTGTGCAGAGGAGAGATAGGCGTTCTCCCTGGCCCCTCTGGGAACAGCTCAGTGGAAGGAGGACAGGTGCGATACCGAGGATGAAGTGCGCAGTGGTTAAAAGTGTGGTAAGAGAACGGTGGGCTGCGGAAAGTGAAGAGGGACGTTTGTGAAGGAGACGGGGAGCTAACACGTATCAGTGTTTCTGGCAGCGGTCAGTGTAGAAGTAGACAGTTTACATGGCAAGAAAAATCTGGTGCTCGGCGTGATCGGTCAACCCAACAGTAGGGTTTCATTTCAGTATGTGTTCAAATCTGATTAAAGGGCCTGCACCTGGTTTTTATTTACTGTAGTTAAGATAAATTCTCTTTACATTACACATTGTTTGGTGGAAGCAACGTAATGGAAAGACGTTGGGTTTGAAATGTATGATGTGCATATTATAAACGCACTTTGTTAGGTAAGAACTAGTGCAGAAGCATTTGCCAGGGTCACCTCTTTTCAGCCAATCAAGCACATTGTACACGATGAATGATGGGGAAATAACTGCTTGACACTATCCCAGACTATCCCAGATTAAAAGAGTTAGAGGAACTATATGGAAACAACTGCTCAAGACTATTCCAGACAGTCGTTTCTGTGTCATGGTGCAATATTGAGTGAAAGGAAAGACTATGTGGGCGGGGTTAATGGTGCAAAAACAAAAATATGTTCCTGTCTCATGGTTCAAAATCAGGTACAGACCCTTTAACTAAAAAACACAGGGTAAACATGTGTCTGTACATTGATGGATTTTTTTGGTAATAGTGCATTTGGAAGTAAAACAAAGCTTTCAATTGTTTACATTTTGTCTTTAACCCTTGTGTTTACATTAGTTTGTCTTTTTTCTCATTAATAACATTATTACTCTATAGCAGGGTTATAGCCCAAGGGATAAATACAGACCAATTTTCTCCGGCCCTGTGCTGAATTGGCCCAAATGAGGTTATCAGTTATTTTTATGTCATTTTTAAGTAATTCTACCACATTCTCAATAACATAAAATTAAATTGTGACATGAATCTTAAATATACCTATGCCCTATAGCTATATAAACAGATCCTTTAACACTGAGGTTATATATTACTCTTTGATTGTCAAGATCAATTAATCTTACTAAATGTTATAATTTCATTTGAGACATAAAAACAGAAAGATATCAGATAATGAAGGATTGTGGATAGATCTATAACAACTCCGAAACTTAGCTGTGTTTGCAATTAGTGCCCTGCTGTTTTGTTTTTCCTTGAGTTTGACCAGAATGGCAGAAGTGGTAGTATTACTGGGAGTATAAAGTGTTGTAGATGTGACAAAAGTAATTCATGCTGAAACTGACAGAAGTAGTAAATAAAGCAGTCATTGTTTTCATGTTGGAAAAAGCTGTGGCCGCAATGAAAGTCAGCTTTGTGTTACTACTACAAGTTACTGTTACTTGTAGCTAGAAGTACTGACAATCCCAAACATTGAACAGTTAGAAGTATAAGACACTAATAAAGGGTGGTTGCTTTAGGCCTGTCACGATAATTAATCGTCTTATCGTTCAAAATATAATGGGTGGGACAGTATATTTTGGGCCTCAATATTTGTCGTGTGTACATTTTCTTTGCAATATTTAGGGGATTATTGTTATTTTTGTGTCATATTTGGAATAAGAGTGTTTATGACTCTTTTTAGATACCAACTAAGTGTATTATAATGCTATTTGTTTATTGCATTTCATATTTTTTGGCAATAATGTATGTTTAGAAAACGGATTAATCCTGCTTCAAGGTTATTGTGATAGAGGCATAAACTAGTTTCAATGTTATTGTTAATCGTGATATATTTCTGTAGCAATATATTGTAGAAAAAATGTGTGATCGTGACAGTCCGGTGTATGATATTTGTATGAGTAACGAACTTCTGAACAGAAACAAATATAGAACCAGACACAAAACCAACAAAAATCCCCATACCAGACGCAATTCTGAATCATGCATTTTGAACTGAACACAGAGAAGAAGAAAACACATCTCAACATATTTCTAATGATCTTGTGAGTGTCAGTTATCAACACCGCAATTCCATTCCAACCTCTAATTAATGCAGATCGCCAAATGCCAGAGCTGATGAAATGGCATGATGGGGGATTAGCCGAAATAACAAACGCTAGCGCCACAAACTCCTGCTGCATGATCAGCTGTGGAGACGCATATCTTTTACTTTCGCTCGCGCTTCTGTCTCCTGCTTAACGAAGGCTTCCTCCCGTCTGCTGTGTTGGCCCTGTTCTTTCCCAGCGTCCCTCCCCTCGTGGCTGTCCTAATTCCATTCTGATAGATGGAGGAAAAAGAGGGGAAAGCTCATTAAAACGGCTTTTGCTGATTGTGCGGCTGTAACTGTGAGACTGAAAGAGAGACGGTCTGGTCAACGGTTTCCCAGGTGTAAAAAGGGAAGTGTTGTTTGGGGGGATTTTGCCATTACAACGCCTTGGCAGCTCGTCAAGTAATATGGCAAAACAAAACAAACAAAATGGCCGTTTCTGCTTAGAAGGAACTAGTTGCGACGGAATTTGCAGGGATGCGTTTTGTTTTTTTCACAGGGATAGCACTAGGGCTGCAACGAGTAACCGCAATAATCATGGCAAATCGACTGGAGTAAAATAATCGTATTGTGATCATCTTGACTCTACAGACTGCTGAACACGTACCAAACAAGCAAACAATAAGAAAGAATAAACTATTTCTGGTTTTCATCAATTAGATCGTCGTGTGGGGTCGTGAGTCATTCCCTAGTCTCATCTCCATTTAATGAACAAATACGCTCGAACTGCAACTATTTGAGCTAATCCCCTTATGAAATGTGGTAAAATACTAATTAAATTAACACAATCATTATTAACCCCAAATATACTGCCCCACGGACCCTTTTTTTTTTTGGCAGTATGAAAGAAACTGTGTAAAAAAGCATTAGAGAGATTAAGGTTTGACTCATCTTTCAATGCCACTGGCGCAATATTGCCAGGTCTGCAGTTTTTCCACAGAATTGGACGTATTTTTAAGAGCTTCCGCAGGTCAAAAATATTTTCCATGTAAAATCTGTTCATTTCAGAGTAAACTTAATGAAAGTCCTGAATTTCAGTGACAAATCCATATATCTAAAGCTATTTGTGGAGCTTCTGTTTGTGCGTGAGAGAGAGCACGGCAGGTCTGTGTCACTACGTGAGCATGACGTCCATAAATACAGGAAAGACAGGAGGAAAATACAAGCAGCACCAGACGTTCTGTGGGTTTTGGGCAGTTTGGCTGCTGAAGCCTGGACACCCTGCAGTGGGGCATCTCTTCAGGAGCGGGGGTTCCACAGAGCAGCGCCCTGAGATCCATCTCCAGATCGTTGTGCTGGGCTTGGTCAGGATTACAGCAGCTGGAGGATTTAACCTGCTGTGCATGCTTTGGAGGGGTTAGCATTTTTGGAGGCGCTATATGGATGTATTAGTGATTGCAATAGTTGTGTATAGTTCTAGTAGCAGCAGAAAATACTGGTGGAAAATGTAAGTAGCATGACAGTAGGCACAAAAGCAAGTGAAACTTAAAAAAATGTCAGTAAAGTGTTCCTTCACCTGCTTATTTTGGGGCATGGAAGTGCTGTAGGCATTTAACCTACAGCACTTCCATCCCATACCGTACACTGTACGGGGAGTCAACAGTCTTGACAAAAGAAACAAAATGGCTGCCTGCACACACCTACATTAGTGAGGAAATCAGAGCGTAGTTTTTTTCCTGTGCCGTTTCATGTCTGAGAGACAAAGGGTGAGCGGGAGCTATTGGAGGAGCATAAGCAGAACAGACAGCTCAATAATGTAGCAGGCCTCCTCCTGGAGGCACATCCTCAGACAAACCAGCGCTAACCAAACCATACACACTTGTCCGCTGTGAATAACACATTGTTTCTGATGCTTAAGGAGCGGGGAGAGGGAAAAGTCTACAGATGTTATGTTAGCATAACAGCCATTTGGGATTTTAGTCTTAACTTTGTGGATAAGGCAATTGGAGCTGTTTTTGTATATTAAAGAAGATGTTATGATTTTTTTCTGGAACTTGAACTGTATATAACTTTGTATTGAACTATAATAATATACTTTTATACTTGATTTTGTTCATTTGTAAACTGCAATATTGATCTAAAACGGCTCAGTAAGAGAAACCGGTTCATTGAAAGACTACACAATATTTTAAAACTCTACACGTGTCACTTTGAGTCTTAATTGTTCAAATAATCACAACAAAGTACAGGAATGTGGGCGGGGATAGGGGATCGGAAAACAGGAATTTTCTGAGCACTCAAGCCTCAATTGCTTGACAGTACAGGATTACGTACAAACATGCAAGAATCAATAACAAATGCAACTTTGAGTGATGTAACATTTGTGTTACATGTCATCTTTAAATGTGCTCTGGTGAAAAAAACTGGTATAACTGTAACTACATAGTATTCAATGTAAAGATATCTACATTATTTAGCGTTTAGTCTTTATTCAAATGTTCTTTACCAACACTGGAATTGCAAATGTTATATCTTAAGTGACAAAGTCCAAGAGAAGTCATAATTTTTCAGTTAGTATTTGGTTAAAGTAGTTCTAGCTTCATCATAAAATATATTCCAGATCTGCTCAACTTCCTTGCAAGCATTAAAGTGATCCATGAATGTGAATAACTGATAAAAACAACAGTCAAAATCACGGGTTTCTTATGAGCTAGAATAGTCTTTACAATAAAATGGCTTTCACAAGTGAGTATTCAAAGTAAAGATAAAATGATGGACTGGAAAAGTGCTGTATTACTGTATTTCTGCTGCTTTAAGGGTTAAAGAGCTTATCTGCTTTCTATCTACAACAACATTACTCTCAAATAACATATCATCTTTGTTTATATAGAAATCGCTGAAGTTTCTCAGCGGTGTCTTATGAAAAGCAGATCATTACTCATCCATCAGAAAGTGCTGACGGAGAAGCTAACTTCAGTCTTCTCTGGTGACAGCCTGCACTGATCCTTTGTTGTGCGAGCTGCCACCATTATCCACGGAGAAGTGCCAAAGTTCCTCAGGTTATACTCACAAGTTCCCATTGAAATTTGACATCCAAAAACTCATGTTCCTTTAACTTGCGCGTCTATTTTTGCTTGGATGTTGCATTTGCATTGCCCTGTATTCCTCACTGTCACACTTCGGGACTGTGGCTGAAGCAACTCCTGTTCGATTGTAAAATGAGATTAAACATTAAAATGTTAGCATGCTATTGCAATATCAAACATTGGTACAGTAAAAACGATCTATCATTATATCAGATATCCCATTACCTAATAATCCTTGCTCTCTTTTTGCAGCAATATTAACATTTACTCTTGATCATCACGGTAGCTGTTGGAGAAAACCGTAGTTGTCAGATTGCACAACGCTACCATGTTTTTTGGGACTGTACAGTCGCTAAAAAATATTGGACTGAACTCAATTCAATTCAGAACTACAGTATGTATTTGGGCCTCGTAACACCTGCCATGGACTCCATCAGTGGATACCTCTGGAGGATACTTTTGGCTCCGGGTAAAAAAGGTTTTAACAAAAAGATGGATGACACCGACTGCACTGATGATCGAGGACTGGACTGACATTGTAAATGGCATACGAAAAATGGGGGGGGGGAATCACATTCGGACCAAATTTGAAACATATTGGAGACTTTAGACAAAATGGGAGTCTTCTTCGGGATGGCATCTGAAGAAGACTTTTGTAGTTGAAATATGTAGGTTTTTTTTTTCCATTATACTTAAAATATAGCAAAAAACAGAGGTGATTCAGATCTCTCTTTCGTCATAAACTGCTATTTTGCCCATTATCTCGAAGATACCTGATGCTTCCAGTTTAACTTTCAAGTTCCTGGCCTCCATTTTCTGAATATTTTGGAACACTAAATTGATATTGCCCTATTAAAGCTCAAAACTTCAAGAAAGATCCAACTTTGTTCGGTTTATTTGATTCTTATATCAGTTTCAACACAAAATCAAATGAGTATATAGTTTATAGTATAATTTGGATAACCATTTGTGAACTTAAACTTTATTTTTTACCAAAATAAAGGCGTGTTCCAATAGCTTTTACAGTATATACAGTTCTGGGAAAGTATCTAGTTAACGTTCAACCCCTGGAAATGACAGAAAAGAAACCAGAACTCCAAATTCACTCCTCAAACCTCAAACACAAAGTATTCCAATGTGTCCTATTTACAAAGACTGCCGCGCTCCTCTCCCACTGCCATCGCATGTTTGTTTTGTGTTATAAAAAGAGAGGCGGCGGCGGCAGCTCTGGAGACTTCCTCCACACACATGCAGAGCCAAGTGGAGGCTTTTCAAATGACGCTAAACATTTGCATTAAAAACTTACTTTAAGTGCAGAAAGTTTGGACATGGTGAATACACGTTTAGATTGCTGAAGTTTGGGATTTTCAAAATGGTTGGGGCATGAAACCTCCTTCTCTTTCCACACTACGTTCAGACTTTGGGCCAAACTCATGAAACAATATTTGCCACTTGTTTTAAGAATTACATTTAACCGTGCAACTTATCTTTCTAGCATTTATCCAATTCCAAGTGTTTTTGTGGCTCAAAAATACCTTAAAACACATGTGTTCTTACTATGAGATGCTCCCCATAGATCAGACCTGTAACTTGACCTGACTTCTGTCTGTCTGCATGAAGCTGAAAAGCCTTACAGTGGAACATTCTAGGCAAAGAAAATCCTTAAAGACAATCCTCAAAAGTTACTTCGTGGACCTTTGAGGCACGGAAGAAGTTAACATTCTTGAGCCAGGAAAAATGAAATCAAATAAATCTAAATTATTGGAATAATCATTGGTTTCAATAGATTGTGTTCACGGTCTAGAATGTCATGATCTCAGCTGGTGGACAAGGGTTTGTGTAACTCTACAGGAGATTCAGTTTTTTGTTTTAAATATCCAAGTTAGAAATCCAAAAATGTTAACACTTATAACGCACTTATTCATTTGGATTTGGCTCCACAAACATGTCATATTAATGTTAACCCTTTAAGCGCCCTCGTCGCAGTAATGCGACTTACTTTTTTCAAGTGCAAGGAAAATTATGAATAAATAATAAACCACAAAACATTCCAATCGTTGATAACAAGCTTTCATAGTTTTGATACACACGTCACATCCGTTTGAAAACCTATAAATAACGGCCGGCAGGGGGGAAAAAGAGAAAAACCCAAACAAACATGGCTGGAAGAAGTACACACGATTCTCTTGTTCACTACACAGCAGACTCAGATTCTGAGGGAAATTATTTTCCTGAGACTGACAATGATTGCTCAAGTGAAGAAGACACACCGAGTGGTAGAGGCAGAGGCGGAGGCAGGGGCAGGGGCAGGGGCTGGGCATGGGGCAGGGGCAAGGCATGGGGCAGGGGCAGAGGTGGTGGACAGCCCCACGACACTAGTGGGGATGAGGGCTGGGAGCAGCTGAGAGAAATTGCGGATTTTCAAGGGTGGATCAAACCATTTGATATGGTTGTTGGCTACACCGGAGACAGAGATTTGAGTGATGCCAGGCCAATAGATATTTTATCACTATTTCTAACAGATGAGTTTTGGAAACTGATCGCTGATGAAACAAACAGATATGCAGCACAGGTCATTTCAGCAATGGAGATGAAGCCACATTCCAGATTTTTAGAGTGGTATGATGTATCCATTTCTGAAATGAAAGCTTTCATTGCATTGCATTTGTCTATGGGCCTTGTAGATAAACCTGAAATAGAGGATTATTGGGCAACATTTTGGCTCACACAGACGCCTGGTTTTGGGAGTGTAATGTCTAGAAATAGATTCGAAATTATTCTTTCATGCTTTCATTTGGTCAACAATAACAATTATGTAAGACAAGGTGAACCAGGGCATGATAAACTTTTCAAAGTCCGTCCAATAATACAGTTGATTATTCCCAAATTTGCAGCAGTCTACAGTCCACTCAAGGAACTTTCTTTAGATGAGATGACAATAGCATTCAAGGGGAGGTCAACACTCAAATGTTACAGTCCCAATAAACCAGATAAATATGGCTATAGAGTGTATGTTTTGAGTGAGAGCAGTTCAGGGTATGTTTTGCGTTGGTCCGGCACACAGGGCAATACACAGATAATGCCAGCGACATCAGTGCAACTCATGCTGTTGTTCGTGAACTTGTCGATCCTTACACTGGAAAAGGCCACGAAATTTACATGGACAGTTACTATACCTCACCAGCAATTGCAAATGAATTAGCTGATTTGGAAACCGGACTATGTGGTACAGTGAGAAGTACAAGGAAAGGCATGCCTAAAAGCCTGGGGAAACCTATCTTGCATCTAAAAAAGGGAGATGACCCTGTTTTTATGCGGAAAGGTAAACTTCTGGCTTGTGCTTGGCAAGACACTAAACGTGTCACTATGCTCTCTACACTGCATGGCAATGCATGTGTTCAGAAAAGAATCAGGTCCAAGACAAATGCAACTGGCTTTCGCGCAATAAACAGACCACTGTGTGTCAACCAGTACAATATGTACATGGGGGGTGTAGACACATCAGACCAGAGGATGAAAACCTATCTGTTTCCGCACCGGTCCAGGAAGTGGTATCACCGCATCTTTAACGCCATCCTCAGTATTTCTGTTGTCAACTCACACATTATTTACACTAAATGCACCCCGGGCCCACACAAAGCCCTGAAGGCCTACATCCAGGACGTTGTTGATGCATTGCTGGCTGGTTACACCAAAAGGTGGGTAGCAAAGGTGGCCGGCCTTCAAGAGCAGGGAGTGTAAGGCCACAAAGGCTCACAGAACGTCACTGGCTTTGTGAAGCAGAGGGCCGCCCAGACTGTGTTGTCTGCTCAGACCGTTCTCGTAAAAGGCAGGCGCCAGACAAAGTACAGGTGCCGCCAGTGTGGTGTCGGTCTTTGTGCTGTACCCTGCAATGAGAGATACCATACTGTCAAAAACTATAAACTGTGTCATTTAGATATGTGATATTTGAGATAATGGCCCCCAGGACCTCCAGCAGCCCCCGTGAAAATCCCCACTCACACTGGCCCAGGACGGGTTTACTTCTAGACACTACACAACAAAACCAAGTCGTCTGTGTAAGACAAATTGTTGCCCAATAATCCTCTATTTCAGGTTTCCAAAACTCATCTGTCAGAAAGGGTGGTAAAATATCTAATGGCCTGGCATCTCTCAAATCTCTGGCCCAGGACGGGTTTACTTATCCCGGGTCCCACACTTGACCTAATGGCCCCCAGGACCTCCAGCAGCCCCCGTGAAAATCCCCACTCACCCTGACCCAGGACGGGTTTACTTATCCCGGGTCCCACACTTGACCTAATGGCCCCCAGGACCTCCAGCAGCCCCCGTGAAAAACCCACCACACCCTGACCCAGGACGGGTTTACTTATCCCGGGTCCCACACTTGACCTAATGGCCCCCAGGACCTCCAGCAGCCCCCGTGAAAATCCCCACTCACCCTGACCCAGGACGGGTTTACTTCTCCCGGGTCCCACACTTGACCTAATGGCCCCCAGGACCTCCAGCAGCCCCCGAGAAAATCCCCACTCACCCTGGCCCAGGACGGGTTTACTTCTCCCGGGTCCCACACTTGACCTAATGGCCCCCAGGACCTCCAGCAGCCCCGTGAAAATCCCCACTCACCCTGACCCAGGACGGGTTTACTTCTCCCGGGTCCCACACTTGACCTAATGGCCCCCAGGACCTCCAGCAGCCCCGTGAAAATCCCCACTCACCCTGACCCAGGACGGGTTTACTTCTCCCGGGTCCCACACTTGACCTAATGGCCCCCAGGACCTCCAGCAGCCCCCTTCGTGAAAATCCCCACTCACCCTGACCCAGGACGGGTTTACTTCTCCCGGGTCCCACACTTGACCTAATGGCCCCCAGGACCTCCAGCAGCCCCCGTGAAAATCCCCACTCACCCTGACCCAGGACGGGTTTACTTATCCCGGGTCCCACACTTGACCTAATGGCCCCCAGGACCTCCAGCAGCCCCCGTGAAAATCCCCACTCACCCTGACCCAGGACGGGTTTACTTATCCCGGGTCCCACACTTGACCTAATGGCCCCCAGGACCTCCAGCAGCCCCCGTGAAAATCCCACTCACCCTGACCCAGGACGGGTTTACTTCTCCCGGGTCCCACACTTGACCTAATGGCCCCCAGGACCTCCAGCAGCCCCGTGAAAATCCCCACTCACCCTGACCCAGGGCGGGTTTACTTCTCCCGGGTCCCACACTTGACCTAATGGCACACAGGACCTCCAGCAGCCCCCGTGAAAATCCCCACTCACCCTGACCCAGGACGGGTTTACTTCTCCCGGGTCCCACACTTGACCTAATGGCCCCCAGGACCTCCAGCTGTCACCGTTTATATGCCCTGTCACCCTGACCCAGGTCGGGTTTACTTCTCCCGGGTCCCACACTTGACCTAATGGCCCCAGGACCTCCAGCAGCCCCGTGAAAATCCCCACTCACCCTGACCCAGGGCGGGTTTACTTCTCCCGGGTCCCACACTTGACCTAATGGCCCCAGGACCTCCAGCAGCCCCGTGAAAATCCCCACTCACCCTGGCCCAGGGCGGGTTTACTTATCCCGGGTCCCACACTTGACCTAATGGCCCCCAGGACCTCCAGCAGCCCCGCGTGAAAATCCCCACTCACCCTGACCCAGGGCGGGTTTACTTCTCCCGGGTCCCACACTTGACCTAATGGCCCCCAGGACCTCCAGCAGCCCCCGTGAAAATCCCCACTCACCCTGGCCCAGGACGGGTTTACTTCTCCCGGGTCCCACACTATACATCATGGCCCTTGGAACCAGGTGCACCACTTGAACCCGGGTACCCACCCTTAAGCACCCCTCCCCGGGCTACACACCCTTGGACCGACGCGCCTGGAGCCCAGCGACCCTGGTACTCCGCTCTTCTGGACACCGTCTGGAGACTCCAGACAACCAGGTGCACCACTTGAACCGGGTTCCCACCCTTAAGCACCCCTCCCGGGCTACACACCCTTGGTCCGACCCTGTTACTCCGACTGGAGTAGAAGGCACCTGGTACTCCGCTCCACACTTTGAAATATATCGATCAGGGCTGACCCTGCTACTTTGCTCTTCTGGTGTCCAGAAGAGCAAAGTAGTCCGATCGATATATTTCAAAGTGTGGAGCGGAGTACCAGGTGCCTTCTACTCCAGTCGGAGTAACAGGGTCGGACCAAGTGTGTAGCCCGGGATGCTTAAGGGTGGGAACCCGGTTCAAGTGGTGTCCAGAAGAGCGGAGTACCAGGGTCGGGTCCTGATCGATATATTTCAAAGTGTGGAGCGGAGTATCAGGTGCCTTGTCTGGAGACTCCAGACAACCAGGTGCACCACTTGAACCCGGTACCCACCCTTAAGCACCCCTCCCGGTCTACACACCCTTGGTCCGACCCTGTTACTCTGACTGGAGTAGAAGGCACCTGGTACTCTGTAATGTAACACACACCTCAAAAACCACGGGATGCACGTGGTTTAGGAAGTGGCCACAGACATTTCTACCTTCCTTGGATGATTTGCCATTCTTTTGCATCCATAACTCTTCCTTGGATGTTAGCCATTCAAATATTTCCCATTCCAACTGTGGAGAATCAGGTCCGTATTCCCCATAGGGGTCACCATCCCTGCTGGATAAGTATAGAGATATGGAGGTTTGAGAAAGAGTCCCGCGACTCTTATTATGCCATTCTTTTACATCCATAACTCTTCCTTGGATATTAGCCATTCAAATATTTCCCATTCCAACTGTGGAGAATCAGGTCCGTATTCCCCATAGGGGTCACCATCCCTGCTGGATAAGTATAGAGATATGGAGGTTTGAGAAAGAGTCCCACTCTTATTATGCCATTCTTTTGCATCCATAACTCTTCCTTGGATGTTAGCCATTCAAATATTTCCCATTCCAACTGTGGAGAATCAGGTCTGTATTCCCCATAGAGTCACCATCCCTGCTGGATAAGTATCAAGATATGGAGGTTTGAGAAAGAGTCCCGCGACTCTTGTTTGCAGCACTTCAGATTTTGACACTTTCGACATGAGCACCAGACTTACCATTGGATTATCCAGAAAGCCTGTAAGCAACAAGGCATAGGGGGGATTTGTTGCCAAGACATGGCAGACACCCAGAGGCAGGCCTAGGGTGTTCACACCAATGTGACCTGCCCATTGGCAGGTGTCCGAGCGCCCCAGGCTAGGCTGCTCTTAGTAAGGGTTTGAGAAACATTGTTTATGTCGGACCGCTAGGCAGACTGGGCAGCTTGGTCTCGCTTCCAATAGGACTGTGGTTCTGAAAAGCACATAATTTCTCCAAGGCGCAGTTATCCCAAGCCTACCTGTGTAGACCGACGGACATCGCAAATCAAGGTCTGGTGCCACCCCAAAGGAGTAAGACAACCAGCCCAATGAACTGCAGAGGTCCTGCTACAGAGGAGCACAGGATGCCAATCGTCCAACGGCAAACGCCAGATACCTCCAGCTTACCTGTGTAGACCCACAGACAACGCAAAATAAAGGTCTGGTGCCACCCCAAAGGGGTAAGACAACCAGCCCAATGATCTGCAGAGGTCCTGCTACAGAGGAGCAAAGGTGCCAAACGTTAAGCACAGCCAACCTTAGCAGATGCCACAGACAAAGGTCTGGCGCCACCACAGGGGTAAGACAACCAGACCAATGAACTCCAGCACTGCTGCAGGGACCCGGTTTCCCCATAGGGAGGCCAGGAGGGCTAAGTAGGAAAAATTAGGACTCCCATTCCCACATAAAACTAGACCCACAGTGCACAGGAACCATCTGTAAAGATAAAACAAGACAGAGGCCCTGCGATGGTGGGCCACATTTGCACATCGACCAGACAGTAGTCCCACAAGGCCCAGGTTGGAGAACTCCAGCTCCAACACCACTGCTCACAAATCACTACCCAGGACCAGACACTGCTCCTGGGTCACACACTTCACACCATGCACCCTGCATGGGCTGGCCCCGTCCCAGCCACTCACTGTACCCTGGGCATGACTCATAATGAGAGCAGCGTTACCCAGGCACATTGCACCAGGGTCCCATTCCATTGGCATTCTGCTCCTTTTTTTTTTTTTTACCCCAGAGACAGTGCTTCAAAGTTGGGACACATTTTTGGGACATTCAGGGCCAATAGAACCAGAAAAAAGGCCCAGGAAAACGGATCTCTCATGCCCACAGACAGAGCTCAGTGCCAGGCATGCATAGAACCAGGATTTGTGCAAATGTCAATCGCAAAAACGTCGTTTCCCAAAACTGCCCGACTATCCCTTGGAACAACGCAAATGTCAAAGTTCGCGTGGGAGCAGCGTAGGGATTTTCGCGTGAGCAGCGTTAATCAGCCCGGGACTCCCGGGCTGAACCTTGTCTGCACAAACTCAGAAAAATGACTAAGTCGATGGGCGGCATATGGTACTCTGGATATGGTACTCTGGATATGGTACTCTATTGGGACTTTGTTATAATCCATCGGTGACATGGGGTACTCTGGGTTTGACTCAGAATGAGAGCAGCTTTACCCAGGAACAGGTACTGATCCTGGGACTCAGCTCTCCCCCAGAGGCCCAAGTTGGAGAACTCCAACTCCAACACCACTGCTCACAAATCACTACCCAGGACCAGACACTGCTCCTGGGTCACACACTTCACACCATGCACCCTGGTTGGGGCTAGCCCTGACCCACCCTAACTGATCCTGGGACTCAGCTCTCCCCCAGAGGCCCAAGTTGGAGAACTCCAGCTCCAACACCACTGCTCACAAATCACTACCCAGGACCAGACACTGCTCCTGGGTCACACACTTCACACCATGCACCCTGGTTGGGGCTAGCCCTGACCCTAACCCTAACCCTAACTGATCCTGGGACTCAGCTCTCCCCCAGAGGCCCAAGTTGGAGAACTCCAACTCCAACACCACTGCTCACAAATCACTACCCAGGACCAGACACTGCTCCTGGGTCACACACTTCACACCATGCACCCTGGTTGGGGCTAGCCCTGACCCTAACCCTAACCCTAACTGATCCTGGGACTCAGCTCTCCCCCAGAGGCCCAAGGCGGAGAACTCCAGCTCCAACACCACTGCTCACAAATCACTACCCAGGACCAGACACTGCTCCTGGGTCACACACTTCACACCATGCACCCTGGTTGGGGCTAGCCCTGACCCTAACCCTAACCCTAACTGATCCTGGGACTCAGCTCTCCCCCAGAGGCCCAAGTTGGAGAACTCCAACTCCAACACCACTGCTCACAAATCACTACCCAGGACCAGACACTGCTCCTGGGTCACACACTTCACACCATGCACCCTGGTTGGGGCTAGCCCTGACCCTAACCCTAACCCTAACTGGTCCTGGGACTCAGCTCTCCCCACCAGAGGCCCAAGTTGGAGAACTCCAGCTCCAACACCACTGCTCCCAAATCACTACCCAGGACCAGACACTGCTCCTGGGTCACACACTTCACACCATGCACCCTGGTTGGGGCTAGCCCTGACCCTAACCCTAACCCTAACTGGTCCTGGGACTCAGCTCTCCCCACCAGAGGCCCAAGTTGGAGAACTCCAGCTCCAACACCACTGCTCCCAAATCACTACCCAGGACCAGACACTGCTCCTGGGTCACACACTTCACACCATGCACCCTGCATGGGGCTGGCCCCGTCCCAGCCACTCACTGTACCCTGGGCATGACTCATAATGAGAGCAGCGTTACCCAGGCACATTGCACCAGGGTCCCATTCCATTGGCATTCTGCTCCTTTTTTTTTTTTTTTACCCCAGAGACAGTGCTTCAAAGTTGGGACACATTTTTGGGACATTCAGGGCCAATAGAACCAGAAAAAAGGCCCAGGAAAACGGATCTCTCATGCCCACAGACAGAGCTCAGTGCCAGGCATGCATAGAACCAGGATTTGTGCAAATGTCAATCGCAAAAAACGTCGTTTCCCAAAACTGCCCGACTATCCCTTGGAACAACGCAAAATGTCAAAGTTCGCGTGGGAGCAGCGTAGGGATTTTCGCGTGAGCAGCGTTAATCAGCCCGGGTCTCCCGGGCTGAACCTTGTCTGCACAAACTCAGACAAATGACTAAGTCGATGGGCGGCATATGGTACTCTGGATATGGTACTCTATTGGGACTTTGTTAGAGACCCCCAGCAGCACTCTTTCTTTCTTTCTTTCTTTCTTTCTTTCTTTCTTTCTTTCTTTCTTTCTTTCTTTCTTTCTTTCTTTCTTTCTTTCTTTCTTTCTTTCTTTCTTTCTTTCTTTCTTTCTTTCTTTCTTTCTTTCTTTCTTTCTTTCTTTCTTTCTTTCTTTCTTTCTCTTTCTCTCTCTTTCTCTCTCTTTCTCTCTCTTTCTCTCTTTCTTTCGTTCACTTTCTTTCTCTCTTTCTTTATTTTTTTCTTTCTCTTTCTTTCTTTCTTTCTTTCTTTTTTGAGGGGGGGTTTGTTTGTTTTTTTCCACTAAATCCCAATTGAGGCTTAAAGTAGAAATAAAAAACTGTGGCGCTTAGAGGGTTAAGTCTTAAAGTCTTTTCAACTGACAATAACCACATCTTTGGAGTTGAATAATGGCACCACTTTATGAGGCTATTATGAAGAAAAAAAAAATCCACTTTTTTGTTTTTCTGCTGACATAGAAGATGTTGAACTTAGTGTCAGTTTTTGTCACAGAGCTATGAACCATGAAACAAACCTGCAATCTGACAATTAAACAGTAATCTACTATATAATTCTGACCTGTTTCATGTTAAACTAGACATTCTTGTGATGCCTTATGAACACAACCTATTATAATTTCGATTTTAAGCTCAAAAACGGTTGGGAGAAAAAGAAATAACAAAGGCTAGAAAACCAGTTGTAAGGTAGCATGTCATGGAGTCAACATATGGATATAATCTCAAAGCACCCAAGTACGAGTAGCAGTAGTAACAGTCCTTCCTCAGTACCATAAACTGCATATTCTGGTTGTACTTTAGCATTCTTGGACGCCTCCTTGAAGAACACAGCTATCTCCTTGTAGCAGACAGCAGCAGGAGTGAGTGGAGGTGTAGTGACTGTTTGAAGTCGGCCCCGTGGACGTGTTTAGGGATTTGTCACATACTTTTACCTCTGGAAGTCTGGACAGAAGAGACGAGGGGCAGGAGTTCTTTTTATTTGCTGCTGACACTGGTTTCAGAGGGCAGGGAATAGGACATATTGCATCTTCAAGCACAATCTTAACTTAACTTAAAGACAAATCTAACGGGATAATAATAATAGTTTAGAGGCAAAATGTCATTGGTCATCGGCACAACATAATATTGTGTTCGAAAACAAAAGCACACGTTTTGGTTTTATTTTCGAGAGGAATATTTGCCTCTAATTTCGTCCGCTGAATTGAATACTTCTTCTTCTTCCCAGTAGTTAATTAAAGCAGCTCCCTCTTTGTCACATTATTAACGGGATTCCGCTGAGATCCATCAAAACCCTCGAGTGGTGAAAATGACTTGGAGACGTGGAGACGGAGGACAGAACGGGAGACAGACAGCGGTGGGAGCGGCGTGGCGAGGACTGTTGGAGTAGAAGAGTGTGATTCAGCCAAACTTACTCATCTGCTTCATTTGTAAGAGGCTACTTTACTCCAGTGGTTCGCCGAATGTTCTTTCACACACATTGCTTACGAGTCGATTGCGTGTGCTACAGCATTTCATTGAGAAACAAAACAATAACACTGCTATTGCATTACTTTTCGGCTAGAGATGTTGTTGCTCTGCCTGGAATATTACACAATGTGGCATTTAACCTCTCCATGGAGACGAGGAACGCCCATTCGCAACATATTTTAGCAATAAAATTATTATTGTGGATCGGACAGAGCAGGAATTTCGTCGAAAGGACACAGTAAATGTTCATGTTTTTGATGATTAACCTTTTTTATCTGTGAATATACACCATCAGGATGAAATGTTGTGAAGAGCTCCTCTTTTTGGGCCGAATTAACAGTCTGGATGAATCGATTAGAAAAAAAAATCATTAGTTGCTGCCCTAATTATAACCATTCTTCAGACAATTCTCCATAGAGATAGATACTTTTCATGCCATACAGTGGAATATTATAGCCAAAGCAACAGCATTTCCATGGAAACAAGAAGGAGGCGGCTCCTCCAGACCAAGTACAAGTCAGGTTTGTGGAGATGCCTGCTCACGTGAAGGAGTTACAAACAAAAACATCACCTTATTTTAGTGTATTTTTGGCTTTGGTTTACATTCTGGGGCTTTAGTAGTTTTCTAAACTAGTCAGCTTACATAATTATCTTGTGCACATCTTTAAACATCAAAATATGATATAACGTCGACCTTTACTTGTATTGATACTTATATTGAACTGTTTTAAGCATAATTTGCCCTTGCTCTCTCATAATTCAGATGAAATTAATTGAAAAGGTGTATAAATGAGAGACATAGGTGGCAGGTAAAGGAAAGCGGTCTTATTGCGCAGAGAAGTGTGTCTGAAAGCGTGATTCATCCGTCCTTACTCACATCCTTTGCTCAGAGTGCTCCATGTCAGGAGTATTTTAAGTGCCCTCCATCCCATTGTTCTGCCTTTAATCCTGTTAGATAACTCCCCACCCTCCTTCTTTACTCAGGCTCCTCTCTGTAGCAGCTTCCTCCAACTCGCGCTGCCCACTCAGCCAAGTTCTGAGCTAAACGTGGCATGTAAAAGAAGAATAAATAGATGGAGGCATTGTGCAAACAGAGTGTGTCGTCCAAGCACATCAGGCGCTGAAACTGATTTTGTTCAGTTTAAGGGAAGAATAGGTTTGTTGCTGTTTAACTAACTTTTTTTTTTACTTTTAACTTTGGAGTGTGCCATTTTTTTGTCAAGGGTCAAACGTGCTGTCAAGTACTGTTACTACTCTATCTGCTTTTGCAAAGATAATGATTAATGCACTGCAAATGGTACAAGTTATTATATTCCTTACTTTTTAGCAAACGATTCTGGCTATTCTGTAGATACTATTACTGTTCCTTGTACAAACTTTACAACAAATTAAGCTTTATTCGGACAGGATTAGTTTTACCCCGGGACGTCTGTAAAGTTAGAATTACACCAGGATGTCGGTGTTTTCCGTTTTCGCACAGGTTCACATGTATTTACGGACTTTCTTCTTCAAATGGCGGGCTGATAAACACATTTAAATATGAAAAGAACCTTTTAATTCATCCATGTTGCAAGCGTTTCTTTTATTTCCAACTATTTTAGGTTTATGTGCAGCGTGAGACATTGCTCCTCGCCACAAACGCCGCGATAAGAATGTCATCCATGCAGTAATATTTGTTATGAAACAGTCAGAGCCTCTTTCTTGTAATCCATTCACGCTGACACAACCCTTCGATCCAAACTTTGCACCAAAAGAGCCTCCACGCTACTCAGTTGTATTTCCGAGTCATGTCTTTTTCTTTTTTTTTTTTACTTTTTGATGGTAGAAAAAGCAATAATTTGATTGGAGAAAGTTCCACGGTGAAAACATATATTTATCTAGTTCAGATTTGGGTGTAAAATGGACTTAGAGACATTTTGAATCAATACAAGTTTCAATGCCCAGACTAAAAACCGTCCAAATCCCAGACATGAGCATTCACACCAGACTACATTTAGTCGAGGACCTCTGAGTTTGCCGGATTTACAGACTAGAAAAACAGACAACGTTCGTGATTATTACAGTTTGCCCGAGGTCCCAAGGTATAGGTCTTTAGACACATTTGAAATTTGAATTAGGCGAGACGCTGCAGGCAAAGTTTACTCTCTCAATGCTTTCATGAGGACACAACCAAATTGTCTAATGTGCACAAAGTGGTTTTATAATTTAATCAACTTGCATCTGTATATTTATATTGGGACAACTTTTACACGTACATTTCCTTATTTTTGTTTTTTTTTCCTATTCACCAACAGTGTCTTGCCTTAAATCATATGATAATTTGATACTGATGATTGCAAATGCTGGTTGTTGGTTGATTTAGCTTTGTATTGTATGCAGAAACCAAGGTTCTGTTCTATTGTTATTGTCAGTTAACACAATTCAACATAAACGAAGAGAGTAATAATTGCAAATACAATATAAAATAAAAGGCATGCATAAAACAAGGTGTTAGAATAAAAATATTCTTTGACTGTACAAAAATCTAAAACACACAAATGCTATCCTTGTCACGAATTTGCAAAATATTCCGATTTCATTCCCCAACATGCTCCCTCACCATTTTTTTTGTAAACAAGGTAGCGCCTGAGATTCCTGAGCCATCATAGTGTTTTGATTTTCCATTTCTCACAGTTGGTACATGACCTGGCTCGTGGTCGAAGGTGTGGGGAGGAATCTGTTGGGCCGGCATGCTCTCATTTGTAACAAGGAGGGATGAGAGTGGCCCAGTGCCAAGACAGTGGCAAGTAGAGAGCACACAGCTTGTGGTTAGAGCCCCGGCTGAACACGACAGGGACTATTCCATTTGAACTGCGCACAGACGACACACTAAGACAAATAACATAAAATATTGCAGCCGGGATCTCGTGACATGTTCAGCATACGTAACGAAAAACGACACAGGAGTGCGTTCTCTCACCTGAAACATATTGTCCGTCGCAGTACAAAAGTAAAATGTACTGTATTTACGTTTTTCCTTGAGTACGTTTCGCATTAGATTGGACTTTTACCTCACATTTTTTTAACTGGACTGGAATGTGCAGAGTAGTTTCCTTTCATTTTGAAGCATGTTTATGGCGCCGTCTTGTCTGAAGGTTTTCAATTGAAGCGAACTGGTTTGAACAGAAAAATAAAGTTATCGATTCAGTCACAATTCTTTTTCAAGATCATTACAATAGAGGTCATGTGCAGACTTTCTTTTGTTCAACATTTCAACTGAGCGGCAGAAGCGCAACTGATAGTTTCTTTGCTTTCGTTTTTCACTCAAATTATTTTTATACAAAACTATTTAAACTGAAAGTAGTTTCTCGCTCCGATTGTGCAGAACTTAGCTAGCTTGTTTGCTAATGGAAGTGGGAGATTTTAGACAGTTCAACAACCGCCACACAACAAACAAACTCAGAAAAATCTTATTTAAGGAGAGAAATGTAATGAGTTCAACTTGTGTGTGAACCAAAAGTCTGAATCAGTGATAAATGTGAGCTTGGACGCAGTCTTCCTGTTGTTTATCTGGTTTTCTACAACTGTTTACTTGATTTTCTTTCTGTAGATGTCAGGTACAAACTAAATATTTAGCAGAGTGGTGGACTTTTATATTTGTTATCAGACTTCAGCAGCTTTAGCTGTGGTTTGACCTTTTTTTACGGGATAAAATGTCATCACTCACCATTGACTCATGCATTTTTGTCAGTCACTGCTAGAATTTATGAAATACTGTACATTTCAAACGCGTACTGGAATACCTTTACATTAGCAGATTATTTGATGTGATACTTTTACTCAAATAATCTTTTGCTTTTGTAACCATAGCTCTACTTAAGTAACAAAATGGAGTACTTCATCCACCGCAGGTCCATCTCCACTTTCCTCCTTTGAACACGTCACGATAAAAAGCTCGCAAATAATACGTGATGCAATATTTCCAACCTGCCATGTAACCCCGCTGTACCGTCCGCGGCAACACTCTGTCACCCTGAGCATGGAGCAATTTCGCTTCACTTCAAGTACTACATTTCCCACAAGCCCCTGTCCCCGGCTCATCATTTACATCAGGACAATTACAAATGAGGTGGTGGGAAAGCCATGAAGTTCTGGATCCTTTTTTTTCCCTTTTTTTTTTTTTGGCCAGAGACGAGGTGGGCGCTGTGAGCAGGTGAGGCCGTGATACTGCCTGCAGCGCTGTGGAAATTGGGTCATGGGAAAGTGAGTTTTAAAAGCGCCAGAGCAATAGCACAGACTAGTGGAAGAGCGCTGACATGGGTGAGGGAAACTGAGGAAAGCCAGCAAAAGCAGTGCATGCAATTTCCTGACTGAATGTGATGTTAGAGAGCTGAAGAATGGCTGCTGTGTTAAGGTGAACTTTACACCGAATTAACGGCACCCATCTCTCTCAATCTGACAAATTAGTGTCATACAATTGCTGGTGTCCATGGAAATGTTATTGCTTTGCCTGGGATGTGTCACATAATGGCATTAAACCACTGAGGCGATCATGTGAAGTTACAGGACAATTTTATGGAGAGCTGACATGACAAAAATGCATATATCAATGTTGTTTTGGTATTATCTAGGTAACGATACTTAGATAGTAGATATTTTCACAACGGATCAATCATGTGCGTCAAAATGTGCCAAAATGTCTTGCTTGAGGTTGAAGTATTGCAAAATAATGTGAATGGACGATAACATTAATCAGAAAAGTACAGAATTATCACTTTATACCTAGACATTATAATTTACTTAGCAAAACTGTAATTTAAAGGTGTCTAACTCTAAGGTGTTTTTCAACCGTTTTTGAGTTACAGCATACTTTTTGGGCTCAAATGATACCACGGAACATCAACTACTAAAAAAAAAAAGTAATCTGGTGTACAATGAGCCAAATAATATCTGTGCCACTATCTGGTTCTTTAAATTTGGCAGTAGTGGCGGTTTTGTGTTCTTTTTTGCAGAAGTTGCTCAGGACACTTCAAAATGGAAAATTTGTCTATTACATCCACATTTTTGAATCTGTTAACTCAAATTGGACAGTTTTTCCAGGCACAGCTGGCAAAACATCAAGGCACACTAGTGTTCCCCAGCACACTGGTTGAAAATCAAGGGTCTAACTTGTCCATAGCTCTCACAAAAAACTTTGGCACATTGTAAATATCCACAAGTATTAATTCTCATCTTTAGAACAGTTTTCTTCAGACGTCGAAGTGAACTCATGTTACCGCCCCAAGCGCAGCCAATCAGGACGCTGCTTTCAGCTCTTATTTCCAGGTTGACGAGATAGAAAATACTATATTATTAGAAACAGACAGCACACGGTGGTCTCATTTTTGGCACAAACTGCTACTTTTACAAAACACAACAAAAAAACAGGTACCACACCTTTAATCATAGAAGATGTTCTTCATTTTGAAATACTGTCAGTGGTTTAATAATTCTCCCATCTGTATAGCTAACTTAAATGCAATATGGAGCATTCCTGACAAAGCAATAACATCTCCATGGCAACAAGTTGTGGCAGCAAGGTAACACAGTGCACCTTTAAACTAAAAAGACTTACGAATTGCTACTCTAACAGATTCAACTTTATTCAGCTTAATCAAACGTGTTAAATGTAAAACCACTTTGACATTCTAATCACAAAGCAGTAAAACATCATTAAACTCCAACCACTCCTTGATATTTTTGCCGAAACCGTCTTGACTCACAAATTGGTGGCTACTGCTGTTTGATTACAGACGCGAATAACTGTCTTTTGGAAGCCGCCATGATGTCTACAATTAGAGCTTATAAGGAATAATTCCACTCTGTCAACAACAGCAGACAATTTGAGCACGCTCGCTGCCTCCATCATCGGCCACTGATATGAACGACCATTACCTAGCCATTCCTTCCGCCTGATTTACCTGCTGTTCCCCTGGCCCCGCTTCGCGTTTAATTCGGCCCGAAGAGCAGTAGGAGCGACGACCGCTTGTGCCGAGAAGAATTTGCATGACCCAAAAATGCCCTGCCTCTCTTCCAACTCCATAAATCAAAGCGGAGAGAAGGAATCCCCCGACGCCGCCATCTTTTGTCCTCAAAGGTGATAAATTGATCCCCGGATGTCTAATAAGCAGTAGCACAGGGCGGCCCCAAACTTCCTAAAGATTTATGTGCTGGACAAGTGGATTTATAGTGGGCGAAACGTGAGCGATTTGGAGAGCGAAATCTATTTACTGTATTTGTCCTAGTGGTACTCACGAGACTGCGGCCGGGGAGTCTGTTGGGAAGGGCTGGGCATGTTAGCTCTGAAGAAATGATGCATCACTACAATCGGAATAGAGTTTCTGTCACCAAAGCGATAAAGGTGATGGAATTACTAAGGTTTGATTTATGAACTCGTGTCTCTGAATCTGAATAAGCTTTTTCAATCAAATCTCTATTCTTGGTTTTGCCCTCCCGTTCTGCGAATGCCTGACCTCACAGGGTGTTTTTGAAATGGGTAGGAACGGTTTGTAAAATGTAAATTTAAAAGGAATGTATGTATGTAAATGATTCTTGCTTGTGCATGTACTGTCAACCAGAAACTTGGAAACTGTCATCCAGCAAGGCAATCCTGACCAAGGTGCTGGTTCATGGTTTGGAGATAGGTCCCACTGCTGCCCAAAGGTTGCCCAAAGACATGCTGAAAGTTGGGTCAAACGCATTGGTGGAAAGTTCTGTACTTAGGTAAACATTTTAGGTATCTGTACTGTACTCATACTTCACTACAATTCAGAGCAAGATGAAACAAATATGTACCATTTTAAAAGTCGTGGAAGGCTTGCAAATGCCTCTCTGTATTGTAATGTAGTCATGTTTACTGCAATCAAAATATTATTCAATCCCTCCTTGATCAAATACAATAGGCATTATTTTCACTAATAATATCTGTAGACGGTGGCAACAAAAATAAAAATACTTTTTGATCATTTTTCAAAATGGAGGTATGTTTTTGTTTTGTTTTTTTGCAATTTAACTCTGAATTTTCGACTCCACTTAATTTTTTAACTGGACTAGAAGGCAAATGTCTTTTATGGGTAACACTTTATAATAACTACACTTGTTCATGCCTTAATAAAGCATGAACAAAGACTTAGGTCATAATCAACAAATAGTTTATTAAAAATGAAACTAAGTAACAAATATTCGAACCCTAATTTCTAACCCTAACCCTAACCTTAACCTTAATTAAAGTAGTTACTGATCCTGAATCATATTGAATAAACTATATATTCATTATTAATTAAGTCTTTGTTAATGCTTTATTAAGGCGAAATAAGATGTAGTTATTGTAAAGTGGTACCCTTTTATATAGAGTTTAAAATGGTTATAGCGCATGACGACAAAAATATATAAATAAAAATGACTAGATAAAGTTATCGATTCTGTAGCTTTTTTTAACCAAAAATCAGCACAATTCTTTATCAAGATTTGACATTTGACACAAGGGGCAGCTTGCTGGTGGAGGGTATGAAACAAAATGGAATATAACCAAGCAATCTCCATGGATACAAGCAGCAAACCAAGTCATTTCTGGGCAGTAGAGCTATTTTAACTGGAAAAATGAAAGATGAGTTTATATCATACTGTTGAACATTCCAAGCAAAGCAAAGAAAATTGTATGAGAAAATGAGTTGACAAAACCTCAACTAGAAAACTTACATAGTGTACCTTTAACATATCTCAAAATGTGTGTGAAATACATGGACTTTTTTACTGTAAAAGATTTTTTTTCAAATGATTTTACTTAGCTAGAGTTTGTATATGATATGATGAGTATTTTCTGCCCCTTCTTCCACCACTGGTCAAACGCAAAACACAGAATTACGAAGGCAATAAAAGTTTGTTGTACAGGGTCAATGAGTATGATAGTCTTTGCTTGGTCACCACTTGTTAGATGTACATTTATTTTAGAGTGAGTCGCTTAAAGGCTTGAATCGGATTGAAATGTGTTTGTTTTTCCACCACAAATGAGCATACATACTTCAACAACACGATCATATAATGGCCGTTCAAACAATGTTGAGTCAAAGTCGCGAAAGACAATCTTAACAGCTCGCCGACTTCGCCCGACATCAGAGAAACCTTTTAAAGCAACTCAAGCAGTCACAGTAATGACGGGAGGTGATTCGGTGACAGGAAAAAGCTCTCCTTTAAGAAGATGATCAATGCTATCATCTTTTTCCGACGCTGCCTGGAAGAGCGTCTGAAAATATGTTGGCGTAGAGTTTCCCCAAGAGCCCCCAAAGGCACGCGGAGCTAGCCCCGACCTCCTCCCGCCGTCGGCACTCTCCCACTTAATGCTTTCTCTCCCGTCCCGTCGCTGTATCATCCTGTCTCACGCTCCGTTTGTTCCCCACGTCGCCGCGCCGCTCTTCTCTGGAGTTTTTTAGGCTCGCGCCGTACGCCGTTCCGTCTTTGTGTCACGGACGCCGCCGTCTGGTCCGACGGCGCGCGTGCTCATCCCGCTCGTGTTGATGAGGTATCCGAGTGATTAAGTTTGCGCACGCTGAGCAGATTATGATGGCCTTTGGGACGAGCTGTTACGGCGGTGGAACGTTTTTGTTTTTTTTGGCACGCGAGAAAAGGCTGCTGATTAAAGGGGTTTGATTGGGGAAGATGTTAGTGAAATAAATGTCATAACCTTCAGCGTTTCGGCTTATGTGAGATTCAGCGGAATGTACTGAAGCTACAGAAAACGATTATTAACAAATTATGAAAACAAGGATGAGTTGTTCATTGTAATGTATTAATGTATGGTTCTTATTTTGGGTTTAAAGTGAAGATAATATGGTGGAAACTTCACAAATCACAACTTTTTTTTTACAGTATGACAGGTTCCCTATTTTAAAATTCACATATTCCATGAAAAGCAATAGTTTTCCTTAAAGGTGTCATGTGTCCTTAGGCAAGACACTTCCTGCACGTTGCCTTGTATGCAAGTGGTGCGTGCGTGAATGGTTGGTGGTGGTCGGAGGAGGCGATGGCGCAGACTGGCAGCCTCGCTTCCGTCAGTCTGCCCCAGGGCCGCTGTGGTTACAATAGCAGCTTTATTTTGTTTTAGCTTGCAGTGTGAAACATCTTTGAGTGTCCTGAAAAGCACTATAAATTATCCAATAAACAAACATTACGGTGAGTGCCTTTCCAATGATCTGACCTGTAACTTGGCCTTATAGCGTCACCTGCTTATTTCCATGATTATACGTGAGTTTAATGCTATACCATGGAACATTCTAGGCAGAGCAAAGACATCAATGGAGTCAAGCAAGTCCAAAGGAAAAGTTACATGGTGCACCTGACACAGCCTTCTCAAGTTAATAAAAATATATGTTTTATATCTACATTGGAGAAGTGATAAGCGATACAAATAAGCGATACAATTTAGTTTTGAGTGATACTATGGCAAGTACTGCAATATCAATCCAGTTCTGATGTAAGTGAGTTTTGTATTATATGCATCGGGAAATGTAGTTTGATGATAATAATAATACATTTTTATGCAGAAAAATATATATAAACAATGAATTAAGTCATATTTCTGAGAACTTTTAACCATTGATATTTTTGCATGTGAATTAATACTTTTCTATTGTATTGTTTTGTATGTTTTGGCATCAAACCGCACATCACAACCTCTGAGTCATTTCCGTTTGACTTGGATTAACTCGTACTATTCACCGTAGTTATTATTGAGGCAGCATATTTTATCTATTTTCCGGCAGACCTCATTCATAAGAATAAATTGCTGCCTTTACGCAACTTTAACTTTTCCAACTGGAGAAAGGCTCATATATAACATTGTCAGCATCAGCCTGACAAGTGCAAACCTATGCAAATCTGTCGCAAATATCAAACCTCACTCCTCCGACTCCTCACCAAAACCCTTTTTAGAAATGACGCCGGCTCTGAGAAGACATATGATGTAGCATATAACTAATTCCATAGACGCCTGACAGTGACGCTGCTGCGCGCTGCTGAGGCAGGAGGGTACGGAGTGGATCCCTTCTCAAATGCTCATTTTTAGCTGCTTGTTTGGGTACAGCGCCCCACAAGTGACAAGCTGAGCACAGAGTTTCTGACATAATGGTGTCAAACCTGGGACTGTGATGTCGGCCGCTGACAAGTGCGGAGCGTTGCACCTGCCGGCAACATGCAGGCGCAGGCACAAGCTGTTTCTGAACCAGAGGTAATTAGTGTGTTAGAGAGCAGCGCCTTACACGGTCTGATTACAGAGGCTTAGACGACACACCACCAGAGTCTGGCGGAAATGCCTGGGATGTACAGTATGCAGCGCTGACATTATTACCCGTTCTGACACTTGGGCTTTTTCTGAATGGATGCTGGGGTGTACTGTGTAGAGGCGGGACTAGTAGCCAAAAACTGTTCTAACGAAGAGTGACATTACCTTTAAATATTACTCAAGTAGATTGTGTTAGAAATCTCTTTAGTAAAAAGTATTTAGGGAAATGTCTAGTCACACATTCTGTATTCTGTAAGAGTAGAAGAAGAAGAAGAATTTTTATTTATAGAGCGCTTTTCCACCTAATAGGCACCCAAAGCGCTTTACAAACAAGAGTAATTGTCTGGCCATAACATCTGATAAAGTGCGTTTTTATGATTTTCTAGTTTTGACTTCATTTTGGTGAGATAATACCTCATAGTTCTACACCAATCGTCACACACATGCGACACAGAAGAAACCTTTTTTTTTCAATCCTTTAAGCATTAATTCAAGAAAATAAATGTGTTGTCATATATTTGTATTTGTTAAATCATAATGTACGGGGCATTAGTGGAGTTTTGACCCAGTGTACTACATCGTTGCTAGGTAACAGTGCAGAATTTCCTCATGTGATGTCATTATTTACAATCAGGAAGTACAATTTTAGACCTAAAAATTGGGAAACTGGGATCTTTTTTTCTAGCATTGTTTTTGTAAAATGAGTAGTTCAACCTGTCATATGTATAGACTAAACTTGCTATTTTGGTCACATTGTCAGATGTTATTCTCTGTTTATCTAATTAATGTGTCTGTTATTGTCAACTGTCAAGTTGACAACTACTCTAAGAAGGAGCAGATGACTTTATTTACCTTTAAAAGCAACAGAATCTGTCACATTCAGATTCAATTTGAAGATGGACATATTTGGACAAACTGGGAGAATTACTTTGGACTTTATGTGTTTTCACTTTATTTGGATGTCTGAAAAAATAAAAAAAAAAAAAAAAAAAAGTAGGATTTCTGTAACAGATTTGTTCAGGCCTTACTGTATATTTTTATTCTTTTACATATTTTTGCATGGTTTTGCGAGTACAATTTTTGAAAAGTTAATAAATGTAACTATAGTAGAGAAGTTAGCATTGTACCTTAAACTGAGAGTGATAGATTTTAGTTATTGTCCTGAGACTCCAAGCTCGAAACCCTGAATTTGTAAGTTAATTTAGCAACATTTAGCTTGTCGATCCTTAGAAACACATTTGTATTTAGTAACGTCATTTAACTTACAGATTATGTAGCAACACATTAAGATTTAGTAACATAAACATAAGAAGCGTTGCCGACTTGCCGCTTTTATCCGCTTCGATCACATCTGTTTATAGACATGAAACAGCTGGGACACTTGTTTTTTTTTTCTTCATCATGGTGACGTTAAGTCTATTTTTAAATCGCTCCAACAATGCGCCAGCCTACAAATGTGCTGCAGAGTGATGCAATCGACTGTCAAACCAGCAGAAAAAAACGAAGAAAAAAAAAAAACACGATAACACAGGAAAGTAACTCCAGTTTATAATTAGACACGGAGAAGTGTGCAAACATCCTCCTCACTCAACCATAACTTATCCTGAAAACATGAAGCGAGATAATTGGCGAGTCAGCTGGAGTCTTTCTGCTGTTTTAAGCTATTAGTAAAGTTTTTGTATTGCACCATAATGTAATGCAATATGCTATAATAACTAGCAACATGTTATTGGATTGTGCTTGGGTTAGATGGCACTGGTTTTATGTTATTACAAGGAGTTATAGCCTACATTGTACTAAAATAAAGTGAATATAGATGAGTTTGATTGTGTTTTGAAAATCTGTTTGCTCTGAATTCAGTTTTACAGCAATTGTAAGAAAAAATATTTGCTTTTAAGATGTACAATTACTGATTTATGGAAGATCATTTGTGTCATCAGGCAAATTTCTAATTTTTTTTAAAAATATTTCTAGCCCTTAAAAACATGCATGTTTTGTCTATTTTGAATTTGAGTATTGGAATTTTTTCATTGTGTTTTTCTCAGTTTAGAAATTCAAAATGAAAGATTCACCTTTTCAGATTTTCAAGCCCTCAAATTCATCAGTTTGAATTCAGAGTGTACAATTTGCAGTGAATGTAGCACAGCAAGGCATTAGCAATCAATCCAAGTGAGTCGTTCTTGGCATCTTTAATCTTTGCTGTTGAAATTGTCATTGCACATTTAACATTCTGAATTCAGACTGTTGCATTTAAGGGCTTGAACATCTATGCATGGACTATTTAAAAGTTTTCATTGTGAGAAAATGTACACTTCAAAATTCAGCTTCAAGTTTTGCATAAAAACAATTCAAACATGTTTCCTTTTCAGCGTTTACAGTCAGAATTAAACATAAATCTAAATTCACACTCAGATAAAATGATCTACACTCCATATTGATCCTATTTGTGCATGCATTTGTACTCCTGTAGTCCTCCTACTGCACTTTGCATCCTGGTGCGATGGCTCTCTATAAACGCCGTGGTGCAAAAGCCTGGTCAGCAGTTGAAGCCTGTTGCATTAGTCACTTCTGAATAACGACCCTGCATTCAATCACAGCAAATAAACTAATAGAGGTTTCCACAGTGCTCCCACTTGACAGGGAGCTTTTGCAGCCGTGCACAGACATATATAATATCTTCACCTCCGCCTCAACATTCTGCCCGTTTTACGAGTGGAGATGGTGTCTCTGTTGGTTACTGTTCAGGGGAAGGTCATAAATGGGCGATTTATGTCTGGAGTGCAGCCGGGAATGCTGATGCCATATCGGGCCGGGAGAGGAGATACGATCTGCTTTGACTAACTTTTAATGCAAACTGTAAAGTCTACCACGGCACGCTCTAACTCAGGCATTTAACTGTATACTCTCGCACTGGGAGGAAGTTAGCATAACTGTCAGCGGAGAGACTTATGATCCAAACAGTGCTATAGACGCTTCCAGGACTGACGTGTTTAGAATAGCAACGAGTAATACAAGTCCAAAACGTACAGATCCATTTTTTAAAGTTCTAAAGGTAACGATTTGAAGTAAGTTTGTGACGCTTGATTGAAATTATATGTATATTTTTTGTGTAATTCCTCTAGAAATATGAATATGCTTATCACGTGGTCATCCGCATTTACGCTAATTTGGCAAACTACGCAAGAAAGTGCTACATGTGATACTGTTTTTTAAAGAGGCTCTGGTGTTACTCATGTGTGGTCGCCAAAACAGCCCTGGGTTCGAATAGCTTGTGATGTTCGGACGCTAACACCAACTTCTCCGCTGAAAATGCATTGGAGCCAATGTATGGAATGGTACCAGCCTTTAGAATGCAGGTGTTCTGTTACAAACAATGGAACGGTCTATTCACTTTTACTTCTGATTGATACAAACCCACACTTCAGCCTGTCTTTGTATTTCCAATTAAGCAGAAATTCCATTTATTTCAGTTGAGAACGACAAGGACTGCAGCTAAAATATTGTTAATTTGTGTAAAATGTGCAACAACACAAACTTTTTCTGGGCGATTTGAAAAAGCTTTTCAAAACCCTTTGAAATAACACAACCTGAGGGGGAAGTGCATTTAATGTGGTAACTTACTGATATATGGTGAGTTCAGGCTGTTTTTTACAACTGTGTAACTGTTTCCGGAGTTTATAGTGTTAGCTCTACTAACATAATCTGAAAATGGACTGTCAAGTACCATAAACGTCATTGTCATTGCAAAAACTGTTCTGCTTTAGATCAACAACATTGAGGAGATTCTGAGTGAAGTCATTAAATAAGGATAAGTCATTTTAAAAGTGTGGTCCAAATGAGTTCAAATCAGTAAATGTATTGTTTTTAAAATTTCTACATTCAAGTTGAGCTCGGAGTTCAAGTCATTTACGTCTCAGTTTCTCAGTATCCAAGTCCAGATATATTTTCTTTCCAAGGGCACTGTTTGAGTGACAAGTCCTGTTCTCCGAGTCTGACTCTTAAAACAATGTCTTGCCTCGCGTGTGGCGTTTTCGGCCGCACTTCTGTGTAATGAGACAGATAGAAGATGAATCCTCTGCCGGTGACACTTTCAGCTTCTTACATCACATTTTAGGACTAATTTGAGCGTGCCAACCCTGCCGGCGGCTAAAAACTCACCCGTCAACGTGAGAAATGAGGACACTTCATTAGGTTCTGGTCTTTTACAAACATTTGACACGCGATACAGCCACCAACATAGTTCATTAACACCGGGAACGACGCGCCGACTGCCCTGCCTAATTTTTCACTGCTCTTATCAGCACCTTTGCGCGACCATTGTTAAGTTATGGGCATTTTAATTGCTATAGACAGTGGTCCATTAGCATAGCTTCTTGGGTGGCCATGTTTCTCTAAATCATTAAGCTAATTATACAAGCTAATTAATCAGTATGCTCGGAATAGCTGCGTGAGCCGATGCTGTTCTTTGTTGCGGTGCATAATGAAAGAGGTCCATTTTTAGATTGTGAGAAATGAGGGAGGGAGGAGAAAAAACACACACAAAAAAAACTTTGATCTCCAAAGTAAACATATGATTTTTGCATATCAAGTGCTTGAAGTGCGGCGAGGAAATGAAGAAAAGAGAGTCCCCCTACAGACGGGAAAAGTCAAGTTGGTTTTGCGTGGCTTTGAAGACGCTGCCGGTGCGCTGGGGAGCCTGGATAGGTGCTGTGGTGTTGGTGCGGGGATGTAATTAGCATTGTCACCGTTAGCGGCACAAACAGGCAGTCATCAGTCAGGGGCCGCTTTGACATTCTGGGGCCGTCCCAGGTTGGAGCCAGGCTTCATAATGATGCGCGTGTTTGTCAATGAGTCCCTCTGTGTGCATCCGGAATGAGAGGAGGCCTGTGTGATCCTATAGGAGATCGGCGACTGTGCGTGGTGCAAATTACCATATAGGGCTGGGGATGTAAGACGTACGATAAAGTGACTAGAAGAGACCGCACTCTACAATCACTGGCTCGTTTGTAGGTTTTATTGATTCATGCGTGAGTAGTCCTGCATACTTCAGAACTAAAATAGATAATTAAATAAAGTCCCCAATCCATTCACACGTGGCTGTACTTTAAAGGCGACGTATTACTCAGAATCAACTTTAACGGTGGGGTACACGGTGGCAGAGCAGCTAGAGTTTCTGCCTCTCAGCAAGGAGATCGTGGGTTCGAATCCCGGACCAGACCAACATCACACGATCTCTCTGGGTGGAGTCTGCATGTCCTCCCCGTGTTACCGTGGGTTCTCTCCGGGTTCTCCGGCTTCCTCCCACTGTCCAAAGACATGACTGTGTAGGTTAACTGAGAACTCTAAATTGTCCCTAGTGAATGAATGTGAGAGTGAATGGTTGTCTGTCCTTGTCCATGTCTCTGTGTGTTAGCCCTGCGACGAGTTGGCTACTGTCCTGGGTGTACCCCGCCTAAGGCCCAAAGTCACTGGGATAGGCTCCAGTCACCCGCGACCCCTAACGGGAATAAGCGGTAGAAAATGAATGAATGAATGAACTTTAACGGCCGGTGTTTCCTCATCGTTAGTTTAGTTTAGTTGTATTTTGATTGATTTCTGCATGTCTGAGTAATCGTGGTAATCCTGTATTGTCCTACAACTGAGGCTCAAGTGCTCAGAAAATTTCTTTTTTCCATCTACTCCATATCTAGGGATGCACCAATACCCATTCTGGTATCGAATATCGGCGTCGATACAGAAAAATGTCCGGAAAAAGGCCCTTGTTGGTCCAGAACATATCATGATATTTGAGGTATTGTTAACATAAAGCTGTTCTGTCAGTTGAAGGATATAGAATAGTTGCACAACCCATTTCCATTAGTTTTGTCATACATTATTCGTCTTTTAAGAAAATAAATGCTATTTTCAGTCTCTGCAGAGGTATCGGTTGATATTGGGTATCCGCAGATACTTAAAACCCAAGGATCGAAATTGGTATCGGTATTTGAAAAAGCTGGATCGGTCCCCTATCCCTGCCCACATCCCTGTTTTTAGTTGTGATTATTTGAAAAACTCAGACGCCGAGTGATACATGTCAGGTTCTCAAATGTCAAGTAGCTACTTTTCAAATATCAAAACATGTAAATGACATCCTGCTGCTTGTTTCAGTGAAATGTCACTATCCGTTCTGTCGTTTTTAACAAGACTCAGTGGACTTCCTGATGTAGACCTGGTTTGGTCCTGTTCTAGTCCTTGTTTAGCCATGGTCAAATCCTGATTTAATCTTATGTTTTGTCCTGCCAGTGCAAGTGTGATCATTGCAATTCTGTGCAAAAAACAGCCACACAAATGTTTACAAAAGTTGCTTAGCCATTAAATCCAGTGCTTGTTACTGTAGAGTAGTTTGGAACAGGAAATCAATGGACCAGTTTCTATTAACGAGCAATTTTAGCTCAATTGTGATTTAAGTCATCATCTGTACTGTCACTAATCAACAGCAAAAAGCGCAATATGTTCTAATATCAATGACCTTCGCTGTAATGTATTATAAGATTCAAGCGTTAAATGGTAATTAGACATTGCAACACTATAAATATGACTCATTAGTGACTTTAATTACACTTTTGAGACTTGTCTGTCAGTTTATGTCTAGACACTGTTACTTAAATGTCATTGTCCAAGATGTAATCCACATAGGAGTTGTTTACAGTACAATAAACAACACAAACTCACTTACATTTGTATTAAGTGTTATATTTTTTAGTATTAGTATGAGTTAGCGCTGTAATGAGAAGCCACCCACACTGTACAACCTCTTACCTTCTTATCGCTTTCTCTTCAGACATTGACAAAAATCAATTAAGCTCTCATGTGCCTGTCTCCTCCTGTGTACTTCTTGTGTGTAACATACTTATTCATGCGTCTTGGAGGGTTCAGAAAGACACTCGCTGCCAGAAATTATTACTTGTGGTGAGCAGACACTTGCAAACGCGGTGTGGGAAAAGTGAGTCTATTTTTAGCCCTCCCAATTATGCACAATGGAAAATCACCTCCACCAAGGAACACAAAAAGATGTTTACAAATCTGCCGGGAAAGAGCTCGCAGCAACCCGTAAAAGTATTAGAAATGTATTTGTAAAGTAAATACATTAATACGTGTGTAACCTGTGTCTGGTTTTGTGTTTTTGTCTCCAGGGAAATTCGGAGGAGCTCAATTCTTTCATCTACTCTGGTCCGGGACGGCAATAGCGAAAAGCTTATTCCAATCTGGTAAGTTTCATTTTGTTGTGTAAAGGCTTAAAGGAGACGTATTATGCTGAATCAACTTCAATGAGCTTTTAACCGAGTTACAGCAGTGCTTTGTCATCACTTGTGTAGTCAAAGTTGTATTTCGACTGAGTCATGCATGTTTGAGTAATCCTAGATTGTCGTCCAACTGAGGCTCGAATGCTCAGAAAATTCCTGTTTCCACCTACAACCTATCCCCGCCCACATCTTTGTACGTAGTTGTTGACAAAATGAAGGCATCGAGTGATACTTCTAAAATGTCACGTAGCTCCTTTTCAAAATGAGAATCTGATGCTTGTTACAGTGAAATGTGTCTGTGAGGAGGCGGGGCTTATCTGTTCTGCAGTTTTGAACAGGAAGTTAATGAATCTCTTTATATTATGAAGCCGTTTTAGATCAATATTGCAGTTTACAATGAAGAATGAACAAAGCGTATAATGATGAATCATGTTATACTTAAATAATTAGTCGCTGAAAAAGTACAATATGTCTCCTTTAATGTTGGTTTGTTGAGGCGAAGTTGATGACCAAGAACGTGAGGACAGAATGTGCAAAACTGGAGATGAACTACAGCTTTTCTGGAGAAGCATCCACTACCTGCTTGTCAGATATGTTTTTGCTTCGCCTAAAATATTACATAGCATGGCATTAAACGTCTATCTCCATGGTTACAAGCAGGAAACATCACATGCAGGCCAAGACCCATTTCGAGCGAGCGTTCGAGTGAATGTTAATAGCACAGAGCATCTCCAAAGCTGCAGATCTTTTGCAGTCTGCGCTGGTTGATTGTTGTGGAGGCAAAATCATATTATCAGCTCTGAAATGTCAACACGACACAAGTACAGTTCCAGGTCAACCAATCAAATGCGTCGCAGAAATGAAATCCTGTCATTAGAAAGACCTATATGAATGCAATAAAAGCAGATATAGACTCAGACGCGCCGGATTGAACCAAATAAGATGCATTTGTCGTCCTATAGGATCTTCAAGCTCGTTAGTTTTGATTTATCTTTAGCTCTTGAATGCTAGCTTACCGGAGTATTTAATGGGCTTGTGTTTGTCCAATCAGAATTGAAAGACGCTTTTTGGATAGAGGCAGTATTGGCGTGACTGCAGTTTCCGCTTGACTGTAAAATAATAGTGTTATGAGGGGCCGGTTTTGCAGTGTGCAGGATAATGCTACACAATAAGCATGCTAACGGTGCCCCCCAGAGGACAGATTGCATCACTGCTCCTGCCGGCTGCTCCTGTTCCATCACAGACAAAACAACTAATAACAACTTGTAAATGAGGTTTCTTGTTGTTGAGCGCTTGATGTCAAAATGTTGTCACTTTTTAAATCTACTGTTGAAGTATAAGTAGATAGTATAAAGACTTAATTTAACACATATTTATCTGGGAACATAATGGTACATGAATACAAGCAGAAACATTTGACACTATTATTCTTCTCTCTCTTTCTCTCTTCTTTTTCTTTTTTTCTTTCACCCTTCCTATATTTCCCATCCTTTCATTATTTCCCTTTCTTACCTCTTTCTTCCTTCCTATTTTTTCTTTCTATATTTTTATCTGTCTTTTCATCTTTTCTATCTATCCCTTTCTTTTTTCTTTTCTTGTTCTTTCTTTCTGTCTTCCTCTTTCTTCTTATCTTGCTATATTGTCTTTCGTTCCATCTTTTCCTTTCTTTCCTTCTTTTCTCTTTCTTCTCTTGCCATCTTTTCCTTCTTCCCATTTTTCTTTCATTTCTTTCTGTTTTATATCTTATATAAAATATCTTATATCTATATCTTTCCATATTTTCTTTCTTTCATTCCCTTTCTTTCTTTTTCTTTCTCTCTTCTCTTTCTTTCTATTTTGCTATCTTTTATTTCTTTCCATCTTTTTTCTTTTCTTCTTATCTTTCCACTTATTGTTTCTTTTTCCCTTTCTTTCTTTCCTTCTTTCTCTGTTTCTTTCTCTTTCTTCCTCTCTATTTTGCTCTATTTTCTTTCTTTCTTCTTATCTTCTATCTATGCTTTATTTTATTGTATTTCATTCTAAGAAAGATTGCTGATTTTAAACTTAAACCAGGCTGGACGGCACCAAAAATGTAATGTTGGGTCTATTCGATTCAAACAATGATTTCCTAAGCCTTTCATTTGTTCCTGTCTGCTGCCTGCCGCTGTAGAACTTCCGATAGTGTGTTGTTATAGTGAAGTTGCCCTCTCTTTTGGATCAATGTTGTGCCTCTCCCCCGCTGTCCCCCTGAGGAAGACAGGCCTGCTGTAATTGGGGCGTTTGTGCTGCAGAGGCCACAGAACAAGCACAACATCCTTTTATATCTCCACAATGAACTTATCTCAGGCACCTACAAGGAGCCGTCCCAGCTATTTTAGGACGGAGGCAGAGTGTGCAGCGGCGGCTGTAGGGGACAGACGTACTTTACACTGTGTACATTTACACTACCATTCAAGTATGAGTCCAAAGTATTTGGAGTGGTGGAAGGAATAGTGATGTTATATGTGAGGTAGTATAACAAGGAAGTATCAAAAGTACTAAACAGTTATACATTTACGGTGGTAGTAGCAGAAGTAGTAGCAGTAACAGTAGCAGTAGTAATAGTAGTTGTAGTAGTAGTAGTAGTAGCAGAAGTAGTGATAGTAGTAGTAGTAGTAGTAGTAGAGGTAGTAATAGTAGTAGTTGTGGTGCATGTAATAGTCGTGGTAAAAATAGTTGTTGTAGCAGCTGTAGTAGCAGTACAGTAGTAGTAGACGTAGTAGTAGTGGTTGAGTGGTTGTATTAGTAGTAGTAGTAGTAGTAGTAGTAGTGCTTGTAGTGGTTTTAGTAGTAGTAGTAGTAGCAGTAGTAGTAGGCGGTAGTGGTGGTGGTGGTAGTAGTAGTAGTGGTTGCTGGCAGCAGCTTGTTATAGCAGCAGTAGCATTAGTTGTTTGTAGTGGTTGTAGTAGTAACAGTAGTAGTGGTTGTAGTAGCAGTAGCAGTGGTAGTAGCGGCAATAGTAGTAGCAGTTGTAGCAACAGTAGTAGTAGTAGTAGTAGTAGTAGTAGTAGTAGTAGTAGGCAGTAGTGGTGGTAGCAGTAGTAGTGGTTGTAGTAGTAGTAGTGGTTGTAGTAGTAGTAGTAGCAGTAGCAGTAGTAGTAGGCGGTAGTAGTAGTGGTAGTAGTAGTAGTGGTTGTAGTGGTTGTAGTAGTAACAGTAGTAGTGGTTGTAGTAGCAGTAGCAGTGGTAGTAGCGGCAATAGTAGTAGTAGTAGTAGTAGTAGTAGTAGTAGTAGTAGTAGTAGTAGTAGTAGTATAAAGTAGAAGATTACATAGTACTACAGTTGAAGTAGTAGTAAATGCCATAGTAGTAGGTTGAGGTATATTTTAATTTTGCAGTGTAAATGATATCCTTAAAGTTATCCAAACAAATTCAATTCACTTTCGGTGCTTTTCAATAAAGCAGCAAATGGGTTCTGTGTAAATAGCAAAAGAAAATTGAATTCTGTCAACTGGACAAAAGTCTAAAGAGAGAAGACGTCTGGCCGCTCATCCAAGTAGGGAAAACTTGGAAAAAGGTTTTTTAGTAAACGATATATAAGGCATTCATAAGCACTAGTTATTTGTTTAGGCATTTACTTTCATTTGTAGATGATAGAAAGATACCGTTATAATTTCAATAAGTCGTTAACTAAAAACATATGTGTGTTTATAAACCCTGTACAAAAAAGTGCCTTAATAAGCTGCTTATTAAACAATTTAATCGATTAATGAATGGTAGTAAATGTCTTATAAGTGCATATAAACAAATAAGTACAGAGTCGCTGCCTTATATCTGTCTAAAGGGAGGAGCTCACTACACTGAAACTAACATAAGCTAATTGTGCTAATTTCTTATCAGTGTCTTCAAAAGTTTTACATAATTCAGAGCGTTAGTTCAAGTTAGTTGTCCCTTCAGACAGATATAACGCCGTGATTCCCCAGTTCTCTGTCAGAGGAACCGAAGAAGCTGCTTGGATGAGTGTCAAAACGTCCTCGCCCTTGTTCAGTTGAGAGATTCAGTTTGGTTTTACTGCGGAAACTACCTGAGCGACTGAGGCTATACACAGAAAACTTGCTATATGTCAGTGGAATACTGCCTTCATGGGACTGGACTATAAGATACTAAAGACAGTAAATATTTCCATGTACTAAAATATTAAAAATGACAGCAGAAACTTGTTGCCGTTGTGTATCCATGCAGGGCCCTTTCAGAAAGCCTTGTACTAAAACCATTAAGCCATTAAACTTACATAGACATCTCATTTCTAAAACTCCAGAACACCATGTTGTAGCCATTTTTTTTTTACAGAATGGTGCGTACAAAGGCGCTCGACACTTGTCACATAACATTTTACAAAAAGGTTCTCACAGTCAGAAAGGAGCTGACCTGGTTTCGGATAGCGAGGAGCCAAAAAACTTTTACAACTCTACTTCCAAAAGTGCTTACTGTAAACGAAGAGTAAAAAAGCAGACTTGTCAGGGCAAACACAGCCACAACAAGGGAAAAGAGGGCTGCAAATGATAAAGCATCGCTGCAGATAGCTTTACACTGCCCCATTTAAGACGCCATCCTTGAAAATTAGCAGCTAACCAGCCAAGCATTTCACCATGTCAAGCAAGTCTTTTTTGCTTATTACAACTAAGCTCCGGGGGCTGGATTTTCAACTTGTTTTTAAGTACTGCTGTCCGCTATGCACCATTACCACAAAGCATATATAGAACATTATCTTTTCACTTTTTTCTTGGCCCTGGTAGAGTTAGAATACTGTACTTTTCCTCTGTGTCACAAGCAGATGTGTGTCTTTATAAACGAAAAAAAAAGATGTCATACCTGATGAACGTTTGATGCTGGTTCTTTCTGCCTTCGTCCAGCTCCAGAGAGACGCGAAGAGATCAAAACACCTGCAAGATTGACAAGTTTAATGTCATACTGTGGAACATTTCAGGCAAAGCAATAGCATGTGATAGACCCTCCACTTTAAAGGCCCCGTACCTGATTTTTACCGTTTTGAAACGTGAAAAGTAGATAGTATAGTAGTTCATGTACCCGATATTTTTTGCATGTAATAAAGTGAAATTTGTTTTGTCACAGAGCAAATATATCGTAAAAGCATCTATTCGAGTGAAAATGAGACCACAGCGCTTTCTCGGAATCTACTTATAGAGCGTTTTATTCTACGAGAAGCAGGAAGTGTGCCGCAGTGGGAGATAGCACTGATTTTTGATTCGATCTGATAAATATAAATATTGATCCAATGCCGATAGCAAAAAATTGAAACTCCTTGACAATGAGCAATCTTTTTTTTTCAACCTCTGCTTGAACGAATAAGAAAAGTACATACATACAAACCTAAAACATAAACAGTATAGATTACAAAAACAGCCTTTTTTGAGATATTCTAGGTATCAATATTTTTGCAAAACTATCACTACTTTCCGATATCTTGGTCAGTATCTATATATCGATATTTGGTATCAATAATGCTAATGTTTGTTAGCTTTAGCCAGGACAGCAAAACGGGATCAGGGCTCAGAGTCTGAGTGCATTAGGTAAGTGAGCGATACACGTGACTGCTGTAAAGGCTTTGAAACAAACTAGTTCTGTTTTTCACGTTTCAAATGAGTACAAACAAATAAAAGCTGCCAGGGTTACCATAAGCTGTCATATTTTCTATAGATAAAACTTTATTGTCCTGAGCATATACTAACTTTTGGTACAGTATACAGCACATAAACAACTTATATAACATAACATTACAAGTTTTTTGTTTATTTGGTCGAAACAGTACAAATAAATGAAAAAACCCGATGCTATAAACACAAAGGATTATAAAATGGTTTCCTTTTCAGCTTATGTCCTACGTTCAGCGGTCTCCCATCCAAGTACTAACCAGGCCGACTCCTGCTTAGCTTTCAAGATATGGCGAGATCTGACGGTGGTCATTCAATCTAGTTCTAATACTTTACTTTACTTCATCAGGAAATCTTACAAGAAAATACTAAGGAAGAATGAGACAAGCCCTTCTGGTTATAAACAGTAACAGAAAATGAATGCACGGCGAATAATGTAACCTAGCTTTGAATGTATCATTTCCACCTAGATCTTTTGTAGATTTAATTGCTTTAATGGTGCAGAATATTTCACTGGTTTCAAAGTATTTCTGAAACCATGCAAAATTCTCTTGGCTCACTGGCAGATAATACAGCTTGAAGTAAGAAGTAAGAAGTCAGAAACTGTTCAAAATTAGTAAAATAATGTAGTTCCATCAAATAATTAGTATTAACTCAAGTCACAACGTCATAAATTAAGATGAATATCCTGAAATCAAGACAGTTTAACTCATCTATACGTTTATTCTTTGCAGTGTGAATACAAAACTGCATATATTCTCCGCTCTTTCACACTCTTATTACTTAATATTAACCAAATTTGATTCAACACTTATATTCCAAAAGGTCAGGCCGCTTTCCCTTCTGCTAACGGCGTTCAGTCTCTATTCTTTCACAGTGGCGCTTGTGTGTGCACTGTTTATGTTTGTTATGTTTGTTATGTTTTGTTTATTTTATCTGATAAAAATTCTATGGCAAATATTGCAAGATTGATCCAATGCCAATACCAAAAAATTGAACTCCTCAACTATGAACAATTGGCTATCATTTTTTTCTTTCAACTTCTGCTTGAACGAATATGAAAAGTACACGTGCAGAAAACCTAAAACATAAACAATATGGATTACAATTTTTTAAAAGAAAAAAAAAATGCATGCCTTTTTTGAGACATTTTAGATATCAATATTTTTGCAAGAGTATTGATACTTTCCAATACTTTGATCAGTATCGATATATAGATATTTGGTGTAATGTGCCCATTACTTATGCTCAGTTAGCATGCTAGTGTTTGTTAGCTTTACCCAGAACAGCAAATCTCCCTCTGGGCTCAGAGACTCGCGAAAAGTAGCTTATAAACTCATCACGGTGAAAATTTAGGATACTGGGATTGCATTAGGAAAGTGAGCGATACATGTGAATGCTGCAAAGGCTTTAAAATGAACTAGTTTTGTTTTCCACGTTTGAAAACAGTAAAAATCGGGTACAGCACCTTTAAAGATGATTGTGTTTCAAGTACAAACAAATATAAACTGGGTTCCCACAAGCTGTCATAGTTTCATGTATATAGAGAAAACTTTATTGTCCTGAACATATACTAACTCTTGGTATGTTGCCAAACACACACACTGTAAACAACTTATATAACATAACATTACAAGTTATTATTAATTTAGTCTGTTTGGTCAGGACAGTACAAATGAATCGATGTTGTTCAGCGGTCTCCCATCCAAGTACTAACCAGGACGACTCCTGCTTAGCTTTCAAGATGTGACGAGATCTAACAGTGTTCCTTAAATCTTATTCTAATACTTTATTTTACTTTACTTCATCAGGAAATATTACAAGAAAAGACTATGGAAGAATGAGACAAGCCCTTCTGGTTATACACAGTAACAGAAAATGAATACACAGCGAAAAATGTAACCTAGCCTTGAATGTATCATTTTCATCTAGATCTTAGATAGATTTAATTGCTTTAATGGTGCAGAATATTTCACTGGTTTCAAAGTATTTCTGAAACCATGCAAAATTCTCTTAACTCACTGGCAGATAACATGGCTTGAAGTAAGAAGTAAGAAGTCAGAAACTGTTTGAAATAAGTAAAATAATCTAGTTCCATCAAATAATTAGTATTAACTCATTTTATCTAGTCAAAACGTCATAAATTAAGATGAATATCCTGAAATCAAGACAGTTTAACTCATCTAGACGTTCATTCTTTGCAGTGTGAATAAAAAACTGCATATATTCTCTGCTCTTTCACACTCTTATTACTTTATATTAACCAAATTTGATTCAACACTTATATTCCAAAAGGTCAGGCCGCTTTCCCTTCTGCTAACGGCGTTCGGTCTCTATTCTTTCACCGCGTGTGCATGTTTCACAGACCTCCCCAACCTCTGTGATTTATTGCGCGGCTTAAAGGGACGCGGCGCTTTATGGGGTCACACGAACAACATGGCAGTCTGGCATAACACTCCGCTCTTTGTGGACCTGCTGGCGATGGCCGTGCATGCCAAAGCGCTCGCTGCAGCCATTCCGGTCTAGCGCGTGTATAAATTCAACACGCCGAGGTATACGGGGACAATCTGTAACGCCGGCTTTAATGCGGACTTATCAGCTGCGCGCAAGGCTGCTATGCAAATGCGCCAAAGCTACCGGGCGTTTGATTTATACCTGTCTTTAACGCGTCTTTGAAGAGGGAAATGTGATGTAAATTAGAAGACACGTGTGACAAAGCGGAGTCCTTAAACTTGACCTTGGATTATTATTTGAGATATAGGATACGCCTAAAGCTAAATTGCACAATACTTACATGTCTAAATTTTTTTAAAGCAGAACGACGTAACATTTTGACATAATTAAACGTCTGTGTGGTGGTCGCATGTTGTGTCTCTGGGCGGAAAACCAGCATTGACGTCTGACCCGAAGACAACTGTCCTGAGAAACCCTGGCTCTTATTAAAACGTGAAATGTTTTTGTTTCTTATTTCAGTTTTTTTTTTTTTTAAATAAGGGGGAAACAGAAAAAAAAGAAGCTTTTGCGTGTTTTCAGTAGTAGTGTAGTTTCACAAGAGAGCTGCAGGGGGAGCTCTTAGTTGTGTTTTGAAGTTGAAAAACAGGGATTATATTTCAGTTTGAAAATATATTGATGTACAGAAGACGTTTTGGGTTTATACAAAAAATGTTCTTTAAAATTGTATAAATAATAATAAATAAATAAAGATAAAACATGTTTTTCTTTGTTTTAATTTATATTCAATTTGGCAAACCGAAAAGAAAATCAAAATACCTTTCAAATGAGCTGCCAGATGTCATAATGAAATGACCATAAACCCTTTTAAAGTGCGTATCATACATTATACATTATACATTCTGGATGGAGGCAAAAGTGAAGAGGAACATAATGTGATTTCAAAGGCGAAACTGGGATTAACCTCAGAACATCACAAAGTAAGAAATACTAAGATAAAAGATTAAGACAAAAGATAAACCACTCAGATATAAATGAATGATATCAGAGCCTGATTAAACACATTTTTGATGATGGTAAAATATACATCTTTAGGTTTTACTGGACAAATTCTTAAATCAGGCATGTTCAAACTAAGGCCCGGGGGCCAAAAGCAGACCATTTTTTCTTGGCCCTCAAGCTTCCTGGTGAATTGGCCCACATTGTCCTAAGACATACTTTTTACAGCAGCTTTCAGATTTTCTACTATTATAACCTAAATAACTAACATTTTGGTGTGAGACAGACCTGATATTAAGGCATTGAGACTGAATTTATGTGCGGTGGTGCTTTAAAAATCAGATTAATGCAACTTTTTTGAACGTTTCACCGATTAATTGTGGCCCTCCGCCTGGTCTAAATTTCAGTATGTGGCCCTCAGTGGAAAAAGTTTGGACACCCCTGGCTTAAATGTACAGAAATTATAAGCTTACAATAGTTTTTCCTTTTATCTCCAGAACCTTTACCACAAATTATACTTTTTTGTGACGCTCGAATACCTAAAATAGTTAGTTGTTGATGTCACTTAATCATTCAAAATGTGTTAAAATCAAAGAAATGGTTGACACAAACTACACCATCAATCAAGGACTGGACTGAAATTGTGACAAACATTTGAAAAATGGAAAAAGCTTTGGACTTAATTTGAAAATTGACCTTTTTGACAGACTCTGGCCTAACTGGACCTTTGTGTTTGTATGGGTGTGCCGTCATTTGATTCCTTTTATGTGTGCTGTTAATAATTTGGCCTCCATTACGGAATTTGCACATTCTAATGCATTTTAAAGCGTCTATAGTGTTTTTTATTATGGAAGTTTACTGATGCATTCTCACAATACACATCAACATTTCTCTACCTAGGCCTTTTCCCCCCAAAACCAAACTAATTTTAGAAATCCATTTGATTCCCTTCCCTTTCTCATAAGGGATAAAGCCTGGCAGGCAAACAGCGCCAGCCGACTGTGATGTTACTATTGACAGAGTAATTGTGAGCCTCACGCTTGTCTGCACTGTTTCTGTTGTTACACACGCGGGTTGTTTTTTTTTTGGTTTTTGTTATAGAGCATCATCTGATTGATTGTCTTTTGTGTTTTATCCCAGGTGGGGGCAAAAGGGGCATTGTTTGGATGGTGAGTCGGCGAGGACAAAACTCGGCGGTGGGCAGCATGCAGGCACCTGTGTGAACCCGACAGAGCAGCCTCAAATCTCCGTAAGTACAGCTTAACGGTGATGAATTCTGCAGTGGACACACAGAAGATTTATCATTATTTAAAAGTAAAGGAGTTTTTTTATTGTGAAATTCAAGAATGTAAAAATGAGCAGCACAAAACTGAAGTAACAGTATTCCTCCTTGAGTAACATGCATACTTCCTCTTGCCGCTGTAAGGAAATGTGACAGAAGCTTTATTTTGACAATATCAAATGATTTGAACATTTGTGTTTCTTGCTCCGCTCATTTAAATAAGACTTAGTGTTTCGCGTTTTGTGCAGATCTTTTATAAAAATTATTTTGTGCCATATTTATTGTTTTGGCCTTCCATCCAATTTCATAAAATTCAGTTAAACTTAAAGTGCCTCTGACAGGTATTTCAAATTCTGCTAAAATCTTTACAAACTTGACCCCAATTTAATTTGATTTTTAATGTTACTTCCTGGTTGTAAATGATGACATCACACTAGGAAATTATCAAGAAACCAAAGATGTTTTTATTTGACAAAGAAAAATACATGGACAACTTTATTTTGTTGAATCAATGTTTAAAGGGTCAGAAAAGTAGTTTATTTTGTGTAAATTATTCCTTACCTTTGGCTCCCTAGTGTGATGTCATCAGTTTGTTTACGTCCTGTAATTTTCAACATATTTTTCAACTTTTCTCCTCAAACAGATATCCGATTAGTTTAAAACTATAATTTATATTTACAAGAGGTATTAATACACTGAATAAAAACCTGTCATACACACTTACGATACGATACGATCAATATATTGCTGTGATACACGAGATATTGCTATTTGATATTAATGATTATTGCAATACTTTACCCATAAAAAATTGTAAAAAGTTGTGATACAGTACACTATAGTATGGTTCAATGTTATCAGGAACTGCAACAATTTGCCCTGATTTAATTAAATAGAACGCACAGGTCAAGTGTCCAAATGTTAGACTGTAAATCAGTTTAGAATTTGTAAAAGCTCAAATGTACATGGAACATAAAGTTAGTTGTACGTTTGTATGTTTCCCAATACGATACAATACGATACAACAAAACAGTGACAATATCTTGCAAAATGATATCCCCAAATGCTTTTTTACTTTTAGTTGAATAACGTCTTGGACCACCTCTTACATACTTGAGTAATATCATTTTGAAGTACCTTAAAGTAGAACTAGGTAATATTTTTACCTTATTAAACGTCTTTGTAAGTCCGTGAATTGGTTGCAAATGTAGTTTTAGGGCATTTGAAACCTTGGCTCTCTTTTTTATATTTGGTGTTTTTTTATGTGATACTGTGTACTTCTTCATTTCAATAAAAAGGAAGCGGAAAAAAAGGAAAAAAATCTGTTGCTGCCTTTTTGCTGGCAGTGTATTTCCACAAGAGACCTGCAGGGGGAGCTCTATCGCTGAAGTTTCTCAGTTCTGCTTTAACTCCTACTTGAGAACCATTTTTAGCTCTTCTACCCACCTCTTCTGCTTTAAGCCAGAACAGTGTTGAGCTGGAAGACTTAACTTTTTGTCTTTCCCTCTTCAAATCTGCAGATTGTGCTAAATCGGGAAAGGAAAGTTAAAACTCCAGACTCCAAAATAACAATACGATAGTTCTTGCATTAATATGTATAGTGTGCAGTGTCAGGTTTCAGTTTTCAGAAGTGCTTTATTCAGATAATTTGCTGAATGTTCATTGTACAATCTATTTTGAGAAAGACTTTAGAGACGTCATGCTCTTTATTCATGCATTGTGTGACATCAGCGGTCTAAAACAGAGCTTAAGAGAGAACATTTCGAATACGCGTCAGTTAACATAATCCAAATATCGAAGTATGACGCAAATCGTATCAGTTACAAAGACATTCGGGCAAAGTTTGGAAGCAGCGGTGTTGAAAAAGAACGGAACAGACAAGTAAGACCGAACGCAAACAATAAGAAGCAAAACATCCTTAATAATAAATCACACATTTACTCCTTTATGACAAACATTTTCAGTTGATAGAGTTATATTCGACAGCGTTTCACAATACATTCGCGTCACTGTCGTTTGAATTTGTGTCAGTGCCTGGGCTTATGAGACTCGACGCATTTTCTATGACAGCGAACAGAGGAAATGCACCAGATCAATAATGGATGAAATGATCTGAACGACGACGTCTGGGGGAGAGGAGCAGACAGACGAGTTCCAGTAAAACAATGGCATCAAAGGCTTCACCGAGCACTCACCAGGACTAGAAGGCGTTAAGTTTGCGTACGTGTAAATGATCTGAAGAAGAGATATCGGCCCGAACTACAATGGATCTGACGTAGACGATACTTTGTTATATCGTAGTATTTGTACCGTAGAAGTAAGAACAATAATTAACAGCGGGATTTAAAGTTAAAAAAAATATAGTGTTTTGCTACTAGTACTTACTACTACGAGCTGTATTTACTGCTACAAGAACGTCTACCTCATTACTTCAACAAAAACTACTACTACTACAACTACTAACTAGTGTTGCAAAGTAACGAAATACATACAAACCACTGCTTATTATTCCAGTGTCTTTATGGCCACTGTTACTCTACTATTACCTTAATATTATACTGCTACTCTACTATTACACTATTATTACTCAACTATTACTCTACTGCCTTAATATTATTCTACTATCATCTACTATTCCATTACTAGTTCACTAATAATACTACTTAATACTACTATTAATCTAATATAAGCTTTATATTTATTTATTTATTTGATTTATTTGACAGGGACAGTGTACAAGAGCATTAATCACAAGGATATGAAAAGATTCTTTGTACCAGAGTTTAACTCTCTGAGCTAATTTCCATCTGCAGTCCCTGAGACCCTACTATTACCTTACTATTACTGTACTATTACTATTGTGTGTCTTTAATATTACTCTACTTTTACCTTAATATACTATTACACTACAATCCCATTACTATTACCTTGATATTATATTACAATTAGTCCACTATTGCCATAATATTTGCTTACTTTTACTCTAATATTACTCTACTATTACCTTACTTTTACTGTACTATTACTCTGTTACCTTAATATTACACTACTATCACTTTCATTACCTTTTTATTACCTTACTATTACTCTACTAGAAATGTACTATTACTCTAATATTTCATTACCTTAATAGTATACTTCTATTTGTCTACCTTACTATTACACTACTTTTACTATATATAATCTTAATATTATACAATTACTCTACTGTTACATTAATATTACACTACTATTACTATATTGTTACCTTAATATTATACTACTATTACTATGCCACTTATATTGTTGCCTTCCTATTATAGTACTATAACTCCACCATTACCTTAATATTAATGTACTTTTACAAGTTTATTTGTAGAGCACAGTTCGTACACAGGGCATTTCAAAGTAATCTCACTTTCCAGTACTTTGCAGCGTCTCCTCTGTTGAGCGACGGCAATTGCAAGTGCTAGGAAATGTACTAAATACATTTAACGGCTTTTGTATGCGTATATCCTCAAAATACGCGCACAGTATATAATCTGCTGTGAGTAAAAACATCTTAAACATATTCTTCCAAACACTGGCTATTGCTAATATCTGACCAGACTTCATTACGTCGAAACACAAACATACCTTCGGCTATGGAACACAAAACGATTTTTTTGGGATTAATTTCCTGGATTTAACCATGTTCTGAAACTCCAAACTACCTGGGATGAAGAAAATCCCCGCCGTGGGCCTGTGCAGCGATGGAGCAGGGAAATACATTCAGAGGGGTATAAATATTGCAGAGTGAGTACACGGAGGGCTTTTTGAACCATGAATTATTACAAAGTCCAGTGGCTCGATGCCAGGAGTATATCTCGCAATAAGCTGCAGCTGGGGAATTGTGGGTAGGAGCACACCACAAATAACCAGCAACGACAGAGGAATTCATCTCACTCATCCCCATGTGCTGTGCTTACTCTCGCAGTCAGTCAGTATCATAGCAGCAAGTCAAGGAAACTTCCTTTTTTTCCTCGTCTGGTGGTTGGAGTTTTGTTCCAGTGGTTTAAACTTGCGGCTCGTAAACTATTTTGTCTCCATTACCCAATAATGCTGTTTACTAGAGCGGTATATTGATCAATCTTATTTTGTTGTTTAATTATTTGAACGTACAATCCTACGAAACGTTGTTAAGGATAGAACACGTCTTTAATCAAATGCAATTCAGTTTACGTCAAAGAAAGTTCCTGTGTTTGTGAATTTTCAGCGACAATGGCATTGAACCAACTCGGATTCTGAATTTAACTTTCTTTTAAAAGTAATTTCCAAGCGCTCGTCCATTGGGAAACTGATTCAGGCAATGATTAATGTGTTGGCAGGTGTAGTAGTAGTAGTAGTAGTAGTAGTAGTCTTTCAAGGTCACCTATTAGTAGTTGTGGTTGTGGTTGTTGTCGCTGTCGTTGTAAAAGTTGAAGTCTATCAGTGTTTGTCAAATGTTCCATACAAAGTACCATCGAAGAGAATATTTGATTTTTAATTTTTGTCAATAATAACATGACTATTTTAGATAAAAACCTAAATCGAAATTGGGACTACACTATTGTTATAGTCGCTTTTTTTTAAAAGAATCCAAAAGTGGAAGAAAATGTGGATAAAAAAACACAAGAACTGCAGAGGAATTTTCATTACATCTGAAGAAGTTTGAGAAATACTGAATATAGCCAGTATGTTTTGAAATTAGTAGTGCTCAATATTTATAGTTGAAGTAGTATTAGAATCTATCATTTGTTTTATTAATTTTGTTTTTTAAATGTATCTTTTTATCCCAAAGAGATGCTACCTCCAACCACTAGGGGTCAGTAATTGAAAAGTGAATTGCAGCGCTATGGTACGTTTCTTTCTACTTCTTTTAACTTTTGATTGACTGAAATGTAACTATAAATAAATACAATAACGTTCATTAACCTATTATGCAAAATATGTGTTTAAATACAGCCATACAGCGTTACAACAAAATGTGGTGGATGCATTCATTGTTATATTCAGGCAGGTTTTTTGATCACAAAGAAAAGGGGGGAAAAAAGAATTTGTAATCCTTAGTTTGCTGACATGTTTCTTTTGAACAGCAGATGTGAAAATGAAAGATACGAAAAAAGAAAAGGAATCTGTTTAACTCCAGATAACAGCCCGCAGTGTGAATCTACGCTAAGCCACAAACGCAGGATTAGAAATTACAGTGTCAGGAATATAAAAAGCACAGTAGAAAAATGATTGGTAACTCTTTGATAACCTTTAATTAGTACCAGAGATAATAAATGTATTCTGTGACTATAATACTAAATATACTAAAAATACTAAAAAGCGTATTTATTTATGTAGCTTTATAATATGCAAAGTGAAGAGAATCTCCAAAACAATGAACTCAAATTAAGTAATATAACAGATAGTTTGTAGCGCAAAAATAATAGCCTGCTCTTTCTAAACCTACTACTGCTACTTCTAGACCTAACCTACTACTTCTACTTTTAAAGCTACTGCTACTTCTAAACATAGCAGTATTACTTCTAAATCTACTATAACTACTCCTAAAAATCCTGCTTCTACTTCGAAACCTACTACTACCACTACCGCTACTACTTCTAAACTTATAGCTACTACTACTACTACAACTACAACTACTACTACTTCTAAACCTACTGCCACTACTACTACTGCTACTACTACTGCAACTGCAACTACTACTACTGCTACTGCTACTGCAACTACTACTACTTTTTAACTTACTACTACCACTACATCTAAGACTACTACTACTTCTTAACCTACTACAACTTAACTTAACTACAACAACTACTACTACTACTACTGCTACTGCAACTACTACTACTAAAGAAACTTCTACTACTACTAAACCTACTACAAATACCTCAAAACCTACTACTGCTACTACTTCTCAACCTACTACTAGTACGAGTACCAGTACTACTACTACTATATAATTTAGTGGAGGCTTCTTATCGTAGCACTTGCTGATGCATAACATAACCCCTTCTTAACTCCAGATCTAATCCACTTACAATGATGAAAAAGGGGGATGAAAATAAGCCTTTATTTTGGTAAGAATCTCCTTAATCATTTTGGCTTCAAACACTTCCACCTCATTTTATCTCGTTGGCTGCTGTTCAGTAACATTTCAGCCAAAAGTCTGAGGTTTGGAAACGGTCACAAGATGGTGCTGTGGCTCCTGTTTTGTCCCCATAGCTTTGTCTGATCCTGTGAGATACTGTTGGAGAAGAATGCAGGAAAAACAGCGCATTTTATGTATTTTAGACAGTATTTTAAACATTTGTGTTTAAACTAAAGGGTGAGCAGCATCTGACATTCTACATTTGTGAGCAAGATTAAAATTCGGTCAAGATCAAGGGTAAGGTGCTGTCCAGGTATTATCTGACTTCAAATTGCAGCCATTTGCCATTTAGCTCATTTGAATGATCATCTTCACATTGTGAAAATGGGATTATAATATACTAATAGCTTCGCTGAATTGTCTTAAACTACAGTTGACACACATTAGGTTCAGGTGATATCACAGCATTCTATTGGTACATTTTTGTGTAACACTTTATGCACAAAAAACATTTATAAATGTTCATTAATCATTAACAAATATAAATTAACCATTAACAATCACTAACATTATAACCCTATCCACAACCCTAACCTTAGTAAGTGATTATCAAACATGTGTATAGTTTATAGCTTTATATATAATGTTTCTAAAATTTCTAAAAATGCCTTATTTTAAAGTGTAACCAATTTGTTGTTGTAAATAGCAAGTCCTAGCTCTATTTTTCATTGCCAAGGGAAATATAGCTTTGTCCCCACATCTAACATTATAGAATCTAAAAAACACCAACATTTGTGAACAGAAAAGTTAAATATATTGATTTAAGCTGGTTTTTCATATCTGGATGTATTGATTGTGACCTAGCAGATTTGCCTTTCCTCAAATTTGTTCACATTATGAGAGAAACAATGCATCCCCATTTTTTTCTCTCCCAAAAAGCCACAACACTCCCTCTGGCCTCCAGCAGATGGCAGTATTTCAACACAAATGCGCCGCCCCGCTCTCCTCCTCGCATCCCTCAGTAGGTGCGCCCTCACCATCATCACCACCGCTGCCGCCTCCCCCCCGCGACGTGAACCAAAGTGACAGCTCAAACGGACTTTTATGTGCTTGTAACAAACTTCACAAGCTCAACCAGAAACATCCCACCGATTGATATCTACACGCCTCCGTATTTCAGCTCGGTTCTTGTACCGGGATGGCGTCACCGCTCTGGCACGCGCAGGGAACACACGCGCACACACCTTATAGCCATCTGTCGGTGCAGCGGCCCGTGTCTGTAGCACTGGGAGCAGTTGGGAGAAGGGGGGAGGAAAAGGGAGGAAATGTCTGTTGGGTATATGATGTGCTAGTGTCGAATCCTCGTCCACATCTTGGCCGCCCCGCTGTGCTTTTGTCTGTCAAAGCGGTCTCATGACATCACCGCCGACGGGCCCCGGAAAAAATCTCAGCGGGTTTAGGCGCTAGGTACTGTAAGGGGTAGGGAGAGAATGTGTTTTTTATGGTGTAAAGTTGCGATCGGCTCGTCTGTCGCGTGGAAAGTTGCGGTTCTGTTTGGCTGTTTGGCTGTGCGCGGGACTGAAAGGATTCAACTGCTTTTTTCACCTTTAAAGTCAAATTTTAAATGTTTTTTTTAATGATTTATCTGTTTAAATTGTGGTTTGAATGCACCTTTTCTAGCACTTTGTACTGCTTTACAAATTAAAACCATGCATTGCTTATAAAAAACTCAAGCAAACATGAACAATTATCACGTTTTATGCCAGACTAACATTCATTATGGATGTTAAATTAACTTATACATTTGAATTCAAAAGGTACCCTTTGAAAAATGTCCAATATGAGAAATAGTCATACATAAGTCATAAAGTCAACTGTTTGAAACAACGTCAAAATGTGTTTTTGTAGCTCCACGTTTAAACAATTTGTCAAGAGGAGTCATCTGCTTTACATTAAAACGATTTATATCTGATTCAAATATATAACGCAATAGGGTCGTGATAAGTATCAAAAGTCAGACACTGACTGATATTAAAACTAGCATCGATTCACATTTGTTCAAGTATCAGTGCTAAATAAATCCTAGGGCTGCAACAAGTTAATCGGTTAATAGCGATTAATCGTTAGATGGTCTATTCAAAGGCTCCAAAAAGTTTTAGGACTTGCAGTTGCATGAAATTATTGTGTTTGTCCATAAATGTACTCAACCAGGTCCTCAAACGGCTTCACATCTCAACTATTTGGTTAAAAATATGTAAAAATCTTTCATCACGTGACTTTTCCGTTCTAAACAACTGATCGATTAATGGAGAGAATCAACGCTAAACTAAACAATCAGAAAAATGATCATAGCTGCAGCCGTAATAAAACACATCAACAGGACAAAATGTGATCTTTCCTGAACACTTTTAGAGCAATCTTGAGCTTTATCAGAACGACTTAGTAACACTATTATAATGTGTTGAAAAGGACAGTCTATTGTCTAAAAAAAGTGCATTTTGAAGTCACCATTGTGTTGTAGAAATTCGAGAATTTTCCTCAATATTGAAATGTATAAGGAACACCAGTAGGCCTGCCATAATAAAGAAGATATCCATTTATCATTCAATAAATCAAAGCTGGAACAATATTTTTTGGTCTCTTTTTTATCGTGTGTAACTTTCTATTGCATTAACACCAACAATTTTGCTATTTTTTGGTAATATATTCAAATCTCAACTGTAGAAAGTTGAAAAATGTACATATTAAACTCATAAAAAGTGTTTAATTCTGTCTTTTATCCATTACAGCTCATGATTATGTTTTTAAGAGAGTTTAATTGGGATTTTTGAGTTGTCAGGGGTTTATTACTGTTTATCGTGATATTTTCCGACACTATACTGTATATATATATCGCACATCACAATTTTTAGCGTGACGGGCCTAAAAGGCACAACAATACGAGGCACATTGTGACTTCTGTGGCCAAAGCAAAGCACAAAACTGCCCCTCTCTCTCTTCCCCACAACAGCTCTGTAATAATGTGAACAAAGCTGCCCGCCCTCTCTCCGTCCCCGCCATTTAGACAGCAAGCAAAGTGCCTTCATAACCGCGCTATATTCAAGCACAGTGATAAGAAATGGCAGCTATCAGCAGCCGATTCCAGAGCCGCATACGACTGTTATTGTGTGCGCGCATAAAAATTGATTTATGTGGCCCATCACTTAGCTGCCACAATATGCGGATGAATACGGGCCTAATATAATATAATGGAAGGAGTGAGGAGGGCAGAGAAAGGGCCAGGTGCTGCCTAGAGGTGGAATGGTCAAAAAGTATGGATGTCTAAAGGGATAGTCACAAAGGAAGGATAAAATGTAAAAACAAAGCAATTTAGCCTAATCTTACCTGTTTCGAGTCTGCCTTTTCGCATTATAGTGACGTAGCCTCATATAATTTTGCTCTACGTTAAAAGTCACTGTTTGATTTAAGTCTGTTTTAATGATTGTTTACCTTGAATTTTCATCGCCTTGTGCATTTTTTATTCACCTGCTGTTCCTAAATACTGAGTTTCTGCTTTGTGGGACAGATAAAAGTTCTCTCATATTATATTATCTTAGTTATACCTGCATTTCCAGCCTTGCCCCATTGTAAATCATCAATTTGAAAACGAACCTAGCTTTAGAAGTTCAGCCCCAACATATCAATACAGTTAGATTGTTTTGATTTGTACTCCAGCATTAGCTGGAACAAGATTTTTGGGATATTTATCGTGTGTATGTTTTTATTTTCTTTTAGTGGGATATTATTAGTTATTTTTATGTTGTGCAATAAGATCAGATTAAGAAATCAGGAATGATTCGGAATCTCTAGTGGAACAGGCCACATTAAAGGGGGGTTTGAGGGTTCTCCTCCAGAAAATCTCAATACATCACATGTCTGTCCTGTATCGAGATGCATTTTAGTTGTAATATTTCATTTTATTTTATCAGCCATTCGAAAAGACCAGACATTATACTTATCCATCCATCCATCCATCCATCTTCTTCCGCTTATCCGGGGCCGGGTCGCGGGGGCAGCAGTCTAAGCAGGGACTCCCAGACTTCCTTCATCCCAGACACTTCCTCCAGCTCCTCCGGGGGGAGCCCGAGGCGTTCCCAGGCCAGCCGAGAGACATAGTCCCTCCAGCGTGTCCTGGGTCTACCCCGGGGCCGCCTCCCGGTGGGACATGCCCAGAACACCTCCCGAGGGAGGCGTCCAGGAGGCATCCGGAACAGATGCCCGAGCCACCTCAGCTGGCTCCTCTCGACGTGGAGGAGCAGCGGCTCTACTCCGAGCTCCTCCCGTGTGACTGAGCTCCTCACCCTATCTCTAAGGGAGCGCACAGCCACCCGGCGGAGGAAGCTCATTTCGACCGCTTGTATCCGCGATCTTGTCCTTTCGGTCATTACCCAGAGCTCATGACCATAGGTGAGGGTCGGAACGTAGATTGACCGGTAAATCGATAGCTTCGTCTTTCGACTCAGCTCTTTCTTCACCACAACGGTTCGACATAACGCCCTGGCATCACTGCAGACGCTGCACCGATCCGCCTGTCAATCTCACGCTCCATCCTTCCTCACTCGTGAACAAGACCCGAGATACTTAAACTCCTCCACTTCAGGCAAGGACTCTCCACCCACCCGGAGAGGGCAAGCCACCTTTTTCCGGTCGAGAACCATGGCCTCGGATTTGGAGGTGCTGATCCTCATCCCAGCCGCTTCACACTCGGCTGCAAACCGTCCCAGTGCATGTTGCAGGTCCTGATTTGAGGAAGCCATCAGGACGACATCATCTGCAAACAGCAGAGATGAGATCCTGTGGTTCCCAAACCGACACCCTCCACGCCCTGACTGCGCTTAGAAATTCTGTCCATAAAAATTATGAACAGAACCGTGACAAAGGGCAGCCCTGGCGGAGTCCAACATGCACTGGGAACAGGTCTGACTTACTGCCGGCAATGCGAACGCAGCTCCTGCTCCGTCGCACAAGGACCGGACAGCTCTAGCAAAGGGCCCCGGACCCCATACTCCCGGAGCACCCCCCACAAGGCGCCCCGGGGCACACGGTCGAATGCCTTCTCCAGATCCACAAAGCACATGTGGACTGGTTGGGCAAACTCCCATGAACCCTCGAGCACCCGATGGAGAGTATAGAGCTGGTCCAGTGATCCACGACCAGGACGAAAACCACACTGCTCCTCCTGAATCCGAGGTTCGACTATCGGTCGGATTCTCCTCTCCAGTACCCTGGAATAGACCTTACCGGGGAGGCTGAGGAGTGTGATCCCCCTGTGGTTGGAACACACCCTCCGGTCCCCCTTCTTATACAGAGGGACCACCATCCCGGTCTGCCAGTCCAGAGGTACCGTCCCCGACCGCCACGCGATGTTGCAGAGACGTGTCAACCAAGACAGTCCCACAACATCCAGAGACTTAAGATACTCAGGGCGGATCTCATCCACCCCCGGAGCCTTGCCACCAAGGAGCTTGCCAACCACCTCAGTGACTTCAGCCAGGGTGATGGACGAGTCCGCCTCCAAGATCTCAGCCTCTGCTTCCTCCTCGGAAGACGTGGCAGTGGGATGAGGAGATCCTCAAAGTATTCCTTCCACCTTCCGACAACATCCCCAGTCGAGGTCAACAGCTCTCTACCCGCACCGTAGTGGTGTTAGTGAAGCACTGCTTCCCCCTCCTGAGGCGTCGGATGGTTTGCCAGAATTTCTTTGAGGCCGACCGATAGTCCTCCTCCATGGCCTCCCCGAACTCCTCCCAATCCCGAGTTTTTGCCTCTGCAACAGCCCGGGCTGCAGTACGCTTGGCCTGCCGGTACCTGTCAGCTGCTTCAGGAGTCCCACGAGCCAGCAAGGCCCGATAGGACTCCTTCTTCAGCCTGACGGCATCCCTTACTTCCGGTGTCCGCCACCGGGTTCGGGGATTGCCGCCGCGACAGGCACCAGAGACCTTGCGACCACAGCTACGAGCCGCCGCATCGACAATGGAGGTGGAGAACATGGTCCACTCGGACTCCATGTCCCCAGCCTCCCCCGGGATCTGGGAGAAGCTCTCCCGGAGGTGTGAGTTGAAGACCCTGCCGACAGAGGGCTCTGCCAGCCGTTCCCAGCAGACCCTCACGATACGCTTGGGCCTGCCGAGTCTGTCCGGCTTCCTCCCCCGCCAGCGGATCCAACTCACCACCAGGTGGTGATCGGTTGACAGCTCCGCCCCTCTCTTTACCCGAGTGTTCCAAGACACACGGCGGCCGAAGGTCAGATGACACGACAACAAAGTCGATCATCGACCTCCGGCCTAGGGTGTCCTGGTGCATCGTGCACTGATGGACACCCTTTTGCTTGAACATGGTGTTCGTTATTGAAAAGCTGTGACTAGCACAGATGTCCATTATCTGAACACCACTCGGGTTCAGATCGGGGGGGCCGTTCCTCCCGATTACCCCTCTCCAGGTGTCACTGTCGCTGCCCACATGGGCGTTGAAGTCCCCCAGTAAAACAACGGAGTCCCCAGGCGGTGCACTGTCCAGGGACTCCAAGAACGCCTGGTACTCTGCACCGTCAGCCCGTAGGCCGACAAAGCAGTGAGAGACCTGTCCCCCACCCGAAGGCGGAGGTACGCGACCCTCTCGTTCACCGGGGTAAACTCCAACACGTGACGGCTGAGCTGTGGGGCTATGAGCAAGCCCACACCAGCCTGCCGCTCTCCTCATGGGCAACGCCAGAGAAATGGAGCGTCCAGCCCCTCTCGAGGAGACGGGTTCCAGAGCCCAGGCTGTGCGTGGAGGTGAGGCCGACTATATCTAGTTGGAAACGCTCGACCTCCCGCACAAGCTCAGGCTCCTTCCCCCCCAGCGAGGTGACATTCCATGTCCCCAGAGCTAGTTTCTGTGTCCGGAGATCTGGTCGTCGAGGTCCCCGCCTTCGACTGCCTCCCAGATCTCTCCGCACCGGCCCCTTATGGATCCTCCTGCGGGTGGTGGGTCCACGGGAGGACGGCCCCACGTCGCTCGTTCGGGCTGGGCCCGCCCGGCCCCGTGGGGAAAGGCCCGCCACCAGGCGCTGCCGTCGAGCACCCACCCCAGGCCTGGCTCCAGGGTGGGGCCCCGGTGACGCCGATCCGGGCGACGTAAACAACCTTGTTATTAAACTCGTCATAAGGGCTTCTGAACCGCTCTTCGTCTGACCCGTCACCCAGGACCTGTTTGCCATGGGTGACCCTACCAGGGGCATGAAGCCCCCGACAACATAGCTCCCAGGATCATTCCGGTACTCAAACCCCTCCACCACGTTAAGGTGGCGGTTCAAGGAGGGGGCATTATACTTATGTAATGACTTATTTAATGACTTAATGACCCTGTAATAACTGCAGTGAAAGGGGGTGGGCCTTGCACTTCTACCCACATCTTTTCGAACAATTCATCTGTACATAGTAGATGCCTAATGTACAAATGCACATACGTTTTTAATCAGTGTTTTCTTTTTTTGATGTTCAAAATAAACTAACCATGAACCATAAAGATCAGAGCATCGGGCAGTTGAATAAGTACAGCTTTTGACTAATTATAGATACTTCCTATTTACTAAAGTGTTTTGTTTGGTTTTGTATTTGTTGCAGCGCTTTTTTTTTTTATTGTGTCAGTGATGAAGTACTTTAAAGTCTGTATGACAGGTTAGACCACACATTTCACTAAAACGTAGTGAACACTAAACATTGTGCCTATTTATCTCCAGTTTTTTTGTCAAGTTTATCATGTCACTTGCTGGTTGGACGTGAGCAGCAAATATGACGGAGGTAGAGGTTATTCCGCAACTGTTACCTAGCAACCAGACTGTAAACAAGGACCAAAATCCATCTAAATGACACTAGTTATGACTTAACTTAAATAATAATACCTGATAACAACTTTAATTTGTTGAGTGTCTGTTTAAACCGTCAGAAAATGGCGTCAATTGTGCGTTGATTGGCACTTTCTGATGACATCACAGAGGGATTCAAAACTCAGCTCCACTTCCTGTACATTCACACTTTAATTTATTAAAGTTTCTTCACAAACTGCAACTTCACACGTGTAAAACTATAACAGATAATTGCCAAGGGTGCTATCCCATCAAACCAAGTCATAATTTGAAAACCGGTCACACAGACTTTAAATATTACCGCATATTGTAACGTAGCAATATATCGCACGCCGAAATGTGATATCGTGGCAGTTCTGCGCACCTTGATTTAGCGCTTCACTGTAAAATTGCTTTGTTTTGGCGTCAGTATTTCTTTCTTTCAGTGGAGAATAACCAGGCCGGGCGGCGCGGCTAATGTCCTCCTGTTTACTTGTTGGCTCGGCGCTGGTGTCTTGTCCACACGTGTAAATCAGGTCCATTGAGGTGGCATAATAATGATGAGGATGATGACAGCCAGTGCGCAGGGGAGTGATAGAGGCGCGCGTGAGTTATGGGCTCGGGGACGGCGCCCACCTCTGAAGAGGCGCGCAAATGGAGGAGCACTTTCACCAAAACACACAAGTCCCCAGATGGAGCTAATGCTGCAGTTGGCCAGCGCGACGCCCCGAAATGAGAGCACATTCGCCGCTCCAAAGCCACAGTCAAAGCATGCGGTACACATTTTAATTCCAGCGCAAACTCACAGCTTATTCCTCCATTATGACTTTCGACCGAGTCCATCAAAGACTTTCTCTGCTTTGAACAATTATCTTAGCTATAATGTAATAATTAGGGGGACTATAGGGAGGCTGCACACTTTGAGCATTCGTCATCTCGGGCGACAGGTTCCTCTGTTCCGCAATTGAATAAATGTTCATTAATGTCAATATGGGATGAAGAGAAAGTGGATTGTCTTTAATTCAGTAATGAACTAAAGGCTCCTGTTAGAACTGGTGCGATGTCGTTTTATACTATAACTGCAACTGTAAAGGAGTAATATATCTATAGTAATTTGCAAAAAGTGGTGTAATATTTGAATCAGTGTGGTAATGTATTCAAATAATGCATGCAATTTCCAGACCACAGTAAGGACGCTTTTTAGTCCATTGAACGTATCAGTATTTGATGTTTAGTTGCGGTATTTTTGCAGTAACTTAGGGTTTTTAAGATGAGACAATGCAGATGAACTGGAAGAAATGTTAAATTTGAAATGAAAACGTATCATTATGTAATGTTTTCATGTAGAAATAAGAAATTGTATTTGTAAAACGGGCAAAATTGCACATATTTGAGACATTTCTATCTGAAAAAATGGACAGAACCAGGATTACATTTCTTGATTCATTTTGTACACATTAGTTACAAAATAATTTACGGAGATTTCTTTTTGAGTTTTTGGGTAAACTAGATCTGACTGAAATTTGGCTAAAAAAAATTAAATTTCGCCTCATGGTTTAGGCTTAAAGCTTTAAAAATCAGGTTTAGAATTAGATATGAACAAATACCTCAGTACTTTCCCTCAAAATCTTGTTAAATACGGTATAGAAAGTTTGGAGCTACTTCACGGACTGATCTTTACGTCTCTGTGGGAGAAAATGCACTTTAAGAAAACAATATTTAAAGTTACACTGGAGAAATCTATAGATTAAGTGGATTCAATGAAATAATAAAACGTTGTGTGGAGCAGATTGGACAAGTTTGTTATTTCCATATGAAAGCTTATATGTTGCAAGGGGAACCAAAAACCCCCCAAAAAAGTGTCTCTAGTGAAGTTTTATCTCAAAAAAGTAATATTCAAGCCACTATATTACGCCATTACTAAAAGTATTGCTAGCCTTTTTGCAGCATTGTTTACATAAAGTCAATGTAAAACGCTGAACAGGAGATATTTTTAATTCCGGACCCGCTTTACTTTATTGACATAATGTTTATAAAACGTCAAGACAGACAAGAAGATATACATGCGCATGCACTTAACTGGATGACCCGCGCTGCATTTTCATCCACTCCCGACGCTACAGCGAGCATTCTTCTGGAGACATTAAAGTCCCCTTTGTGGATGAGCGATCATTCACCGGCATTGATCGTCAGCCATGATAATATAATCAGGCATAATGCGTGACAAGGCTGGCCGCTCCGATAGATCAGAGCTGCTGACGGCGGAGCTATGCACAGGTCATAAACCCTCACCTTCTCTGTTTGACCCCGCATCAATTTGCCCCTTTCCAATATGAATGCAAATAACAATGCATTTTGGGTGACATGTTTACGGTTATCTCTCCATCTACCGCTCGCTCCGCCGGCTGCCCCTAAATGTGCTGATGTTACGGCTCTAATGGGATTCCGAAAGGCAACCTATCGCTCGCCGCTGGTCACTTTACGGTAACACCGACCGCCAGCGCCCCGCCTATCCCCCTCCCCTCCCCTGCCTTCCCTTTCCTTTCCATCCGAAACCGCGCCCACCGTCGCTGGAACATCCCCGAGCTCCGCCGCGCCATTCCACCTCGACCGGCTTGTGTATGCGCCGAGCTGATAACTACCGCGCTTCATTTTCCCCATGGCAAAGCACAGTAAAAAAACGGGGAGTAATAATTGCTTTGGGGGGGTGCGAGGATGGCTAAATATGCTTGATTGCCTCCTAAGCTTGGGTGCTGTGTAATGAAATATGGCTGCAGAGTAGACAGGGGCTCCCGCGTGATAGCTTTCTTGTCACTTCCGCACTTTCCTCCGTCTCGCTTTACGCCGCGTCGTTTCGTGCCGGCGTCTTTGTGCAGACCTGTGTCCATCAAAGGCTCCGTCTCCATTGTGCGCTTATCTTTAGCTATTGTGTAATAATTTTGAGGGGCCAAATCCGGACTAATTGAGGATTCGGCGGCACATCAAAACGACGGGCCCCCCTCTGTTCTACAATTTCATTTTGAGGATTCGTTTGTGTGAACAGCTAGGAGTTGAAGAAGGAACAAGATAACTTAGCAAACAATGAGTGAAGTCGTTTACAGGAAAAGATAGGCCTTTGCAATTATTATTATTGTTGTTTATTTATGCTAAGTTGTTTTTCAGTCTTTTTTTTTTTATCTTAAAGCTTTTGTAAATAAATGTATTTTATGTTTTCCATCAAAGAATGTCTTGTAAAAGCAGCAACTTGTGATAAAAATGAAGTTCGTCAACCTGTAAGCAAGAGATGAAAAAGCAGCACTCTGATTGGCTGCGCTTGGGTGGTCCGCCCCAGTTTCACTTTGCCATCTGGAAAAAAGCTGCTTTTTTAAAGCTGTACACGCACCAGAAAGTGAATGCATTTAAATATCAACAATGTGACAAAGTGAGCTATAAGACGAGTCAGACACATTTCAAAACTTATTCTGGTTTTTGTGGTGTGAAAATCAGGTACTGCAGCTTTAATTTCCTTAAATTTACCTAAAAATGGTCAACAAACGTAATGTAGTTTCATGTACTGTTGCAATTTAACACATTTTGAGCATTGCAGGTATCGTAATTAGTAAAGTAAAGTTTCTCCAAAAAAAAATCTATATCACCATATTTTTTTTAAATGAGACATATTATGCTTTTTCAGGTACTTAATGCTGAACTATGACATAAGTAAATAGTCATTTTACATTTTGTTCGTTGAAAACTGCAATACTGATCTAAAAGAGCTTAATAATAGAAACAGAAACAATTATCTTCCTGTTCAAAACTGCAGAACTGATAAGCCCCGCCTCTTCAGAGTGACATTTCACTGTAACAAGCAGCAAATTGTCATTTACATGTTTTTATTTTTGAAAAGTGGGTACGTGACATTTTAGAATTCCACATGTCACTCTGAGTCTTGATTTTTAAAATAATCATAACCCAAATATAGGGATGTGGCGGAGATAGGAGGTAGGAGAAAATAGGAATTTCCTGAACATTCAAGCCTCAGTTGCAGGACAATATAGGATTATTCAAACATGCAAGAAAATCCAATCCAAATACAACTTTGCATAAGAAATGATGAGGAAACCCTGTTGTAATAGGGTTAAAAGTTAATTAAAATTGATTTAGCATAATATGTCTCCTTTAAAGCGGAGAAAGGTGAACAAAAACTGCTTTTATGCTTTCAGAAAAAAGATAAACAATAGCACATGTCTGCAACCCATGCTTAAACGCAGTCCACAGAAAACAGACAACAAAGTTTTGGCTAATCATCGTTTTGTAAAAGGCTAAAAACAGGGAAGATTAGTCAAATGAATCCTTGTCTGCTGGTGAAGAAAACAAGAACCTTATCTGCAAATTAAGATTTTGTAACCGGGCTAAAGCTTACTGTTCGTCTCCCCGCTGGCCAAATGAGGCTAATCACTTACAAGAATAAAATACACCGAGCAACAAAACAGTCTGAAAATCTTCCCAGCAGTTTTTTAGCGTACCATTTTGGTGTTTTTCATGTTCTGAGCGTCCCACAAGCCTCATTTGCCGAGCTACTTCAAGGAAAGCGTAATTACATGTGTTTTCATTATAATTCACAAAGCCAATCGATAACTGTGGCTAAGGCTTTCTCTAGTGCTCATCCAATTTTCTGTTCTTTTGACAAAAATCTGCACCCACAACAAGTAGCGTCTACACATTTGGTATAAAAGCCGGTAAATAAATGCGCTAATTAAACGCATACAATGTGTTTTGGAAATACAGCGTTCTTCATTTGGCTTTTGTTGAGTTATTAAAAAACATATGCGCTGGAAAATCCTATTGAAGGAATAAAATGCACATTTGTTTGTTTGTGTTTCCACAGTTCTCTTTCCTGAGACGTCAACCGCACGATGAGGCCTCCAGCAGGTAGGACACATGACATTTTTTTTTATTACGTGATTTTGATAAGTGTTGATTCACAATTGTGTGCTGGACTCGACCAAAAGTTATTTTTGATATCACATTCTGGAATTGAAAGTGGATTGTGCATCTTTTCCTGCTTTTTTCCGAGAATTATAACATTACATTTGCATATTTTGTATTCATCCAGTCCCGTGTGTTACAGTTAAAGTTACATAGTGCACCTTTAATATTACCAATTCTTAGAAAAATATAATTGGCATTTAATAAAAAGAATCGTTGGCTTTTATTTAAACAGTTGCTATGTTCACATACTCAAAATTATCATAACTGATTTCTGGAGTTGTCAGATTATTATTTTTATTATCTGATTTCTTTCCGATCGTTCATACCTGTGCAAGTTTTGACAGAGAAAAAGGGTAAACTAACATGGCAAAGACAAAAATGCAAGAGAAAATGATACAGTTTGAAAAAGTTATTTTAAACGGCACTGTATTATATCTTAGTACAACATTTACTCAAAAAATTCCTCTTGGGCATTTAAACACACAACAAAAATCAGGACTTTTTGGTTTTCTGTTTTTTTACTGTTCATGTAAAGTATTAGAAAGCTTAAAGGGGCTGTACCTGAGTTTTACTGTTTTGAAACGTGAAAAATCTAGGTACATGCGCTACAGTATATTGAGGATGTAAGCAAATCCTTGTTGTAAAGTAGTTGTATTTGAAGTAATGATAGTAGTAAGCGTGATAATGGTAGTACAGCAGCATAGCACAAGAATACAAAATATATTGATACTTAAAGGGCCTGTGACATGTTGAACCACTCATTTAACTAAAATACAGTTAAGATAGATCTATTTCAAATTCTGCTCAAATCTTTACAAATTTTACCCCAGTTTTGCTATTTTTTAGGTTTTAATTTCACTTCCTGGTTGTAAATGATGACACCATGCTAGGAAATTACTGAGAAATCATCCTGTTCACTGCATTAAAACTCCTAATTTCACAGATTTTTATTTTTATTTGACAAAGAAAAATACGAACAACTTTATTTTGTTGCATCAATATTTAAAGGGTCAAATAAGTTGTTTATTTTGTGTAAATTATGCATAACCTTTAGCTTCCTAGTGTGATGCCATCTATTTGTTTACTTCCTGTAACATATTTTTCAGCTTTTCTCCACAAACAGCGACCAGATTGGTGTAAAATTTGTTATTTGTTATATTTATATTTACAATACAATACACTGAATAAAGTCAAAATAAGACAATCGCAAAAACGTGTCATACGCACTTTAAGGTAGTCATCAAAACGAGCTGTGAAAACTAATATTAACGTTAATCTTCCGCTTCCTTACGTCTTCAAATGACTCCACGTTTAAGAGGACCAGTGCGTTTTGAGGCAGAACGTTCCGATGTCACCCAATATCATATCAAGGAGCTGAGCCAAATCTCCACTCGGACTCAGAGCCTCTCCCGACCTGCGCGAGGGGAGAATCCGACTAAATCTGGCAACCCGGACCCCTTTTAAAGTGAAGGGAAGGGTGAGTGGCACTGATGGGGCCGGACGGGGGAGGCTGCAGCTGCGACGGCGCGCTGCCGTTTGCTGCGCGGCCCGAGTCCTCACAAGCCTGATTGATAGAGTGTGATGAGACTGTCACGGAGCAAGGAGGGGAAGAGGGGGAGGAGAGGAAGCGGCGGGCTGACCACAGAGCACAGATAGAGCGAAATAAATCTGAGCGCGTGCGGAAGATGAAGTGGGGGGGAAATGAAGGGGTTTGCGGCGGACGGCTGACGGACAGGGGGAGTGGCGGCGCAGGTGAGCGAGTTCGAGCTCACTGTTGCAGGTAGTCGGCGGTAAATGGGAAGGGGAGACAGGTTGTTTGGGAGTAGGGACACAAATAGATGCAGGTAGAGTGCCATTAAGCTACGGAGCTAAGGAGTAAATAGGAGAACTGCTAACTGTTTATTTATGTATGTATTTATGTTTATTATGGCTGGATATTGCCATTACCTCATGATAAAATTGATATCCTGATACAAGATCAACAAAACATATGTACTGCAGGGGCGTCGGACTGGGGGGGGTAAAGGGTACTGATTTCCCCGGGGCCCTTGAGAGACGAATTACTATCATGCATGAGTTTTGAGGGCCCCATCACCGCTTTAAAAAGTTGTAGTAGTTGATAACAAATACTAGTGATCATAATTTGCAGTTAGTGTATTTTCTTCTAATAATAATATGTTTTGGGATCATTGTGAAATTGGTCTGGTAGTTATTGCAAAAACAAACAGTACTGTGTCATAATTTAAGCCGGTAGCTACACAAAATGTCTATAAATTAGCAAATTAGAGTGTATATATTCTAGTAATAGTGAATGAAAAAATGACAATAACAACCAAATTTGTAGGATAAATAAATGAGAATGTTTGTACTTGGGGCCACGCATTTGGTGCTACGCCCCTGGTATAAATCAGTGTTAAAAGTTTCCTAAAATGATCTTTTTCGAAATGCAGTGAAATTTTGTGTTCACAATTACATCAGACAATTATATAAGAATACTATAGTTAAATTATAGACATTAGAAAAATGTGAGGAAAAGGACATTCAGTCTTAATTTTAAAATAGACATATTTGACAAAATCTGGACTAAATGGGACGTTTATGTTGGACAATGTGTGCCGTGACTTATTGGATGTCATTTGTTTGTTTATTTTGCTCTTGTTGTCGGGTTCAGCAGGTTAACAAGAGTAGAACTTGCCAATTATAATTAATGTAGTTGTTTAGTAACACAATACGCCTCTCTGTACATACATATAATGCACATATTGCCAAGAAAATAGTTTGAATACAAATCTAAGGTTTGGTATTTTGTTTGGTACAGCGTATGTGCAAATACCCATTTTGCAATGAAACTGCCTACACTTACTTCACTTCTAAATCTATAAATCATAAAGCTTACTTGCAAAAAACAAAACAAAAAAAACACCACTGAGTTGTGTCTGTGAAATGATCAAGATTTGCAAACCGCTAATTATGACTCCGAGGCTGGTCACTGAACAAGAGCAACCAGTCCTATCGCTGCGACGTAACCAAAGTACACCGCGCGGATCCAAAATGACACTCGTTTTATTCTTTTTATGAAACGTCTCAAGAGAAAAACACGTTACTCTCTCTGTTCGGCGCGGCTCTTTCTTCGGTGGCGCCTTCCCTCCCCCCTCAGAGTCCACGTTTCCCGGGCTGTCTGTGCCGCCGACGTGTGAGGGGCTTATCCTGCACCTGCACCGGGCACAACGGCGCGATCCCGGGACGGAAGAATCCTGGCAGCGCACAGCACCGCGCCGGAACTACAGCCTGTTCTGGGAATCCCACACTTACAGAGTTCAGACCCAATAAAAAAAGAGACAAAGAGTGCAGGTTTGGGTTTTTTTTTATCCTGAGCCTGAGGAGAGAAGGCTGAGTCGCCACAATGAGCGAGTGCATGTGTGCGCCGACCGGAGAAAAGGCAGGGCCGCAGCCTTATCTGTGCAGGTGCCGACGGCCCTGCCCCGGCCCTCTTCTGTCTCTTTTCTCACGCCTCGTTCCTCTCCGTCGTCTTCCTCTCGCTCTCTCCCGTCGTTGTGTGTTTTCCTGCCTCTGAACATCCTTTCTCTTCTCCCTGTCCTCCATTTTCCGCCCTTCACTCGGCTGCTCCTGCTTTCGCTTTCTCTCGTCTCTTTATCCGGTCTCTCCTTTTCTTCCCTTTGTTTTCTCTCCTATCTTTCGCCTCTCTTGTCTTTTTCGCGTCTCTCTCACGCGTCACTCTCTCTCTTGTCTCCTTCTTGTCTCTGTTATGTCTCTCACATGTCTTTCTCACGCATCTCTCATGTGTCTCTCACTTCTCTCTCTCTAGTCTACTTTCTCACACACACGTCTTCCTCGTGTCTCTCTCGTCTCTCTCTCACTCATGTTTCTCTCGCGTCTCTCTTGCATCTCTCCCGCTTGTCTTTCTCATTTGTATTTCTCATTTCTCTCTCTCGTTTCTCTTTCTCGTGTATCTCTTGTGTCTCTCTCGTGTCCCTTCTCTATTGTCTGTCTCTCAATCTATCACATCTCTCCCGTTTCTCTTGTTTCTTTCTCATGTCTCTCACATGTCTTTCTCACGCATCACTCATGTGTCTCTCACTTCTCTCTCTCCAGTCTACTCTCTCACACACGTCCTCCTCGTGTCTCTCTCGTCTCTCTCACTCATGTTTCTCTCGCGTCTCTCTTGCATCTCTCTCGTTTGTCTTTGCTTGTCTTTCTCATTTGTATTTCTCATTTCTCTCTCTTGTTTCTCTCTCTCGTCTCTCTCGTATTTCTTTCTCGTGTATCTCTTGTGTCTCTCTCGTGTCCTTTCTCTATTGTCTGTCTCTCAATCTCTCTCTATCACATCTCTCCCGTTTCTCTTGTTTCTTTCTCATGTCTCTCACATGTCTTTCTCAAGCATCTCTCTCGTGCGTCTCTCTCAGGCCTCTCTCTCTAGTCTACTCTCGTCGCTCACTAGTGTCTCTCTCACTCACGTTTCTCTCGTGTCTCTCTCGCATCGCTCTCGTTTGTCTTTCTTGCTTGTCTTTTTCGTTTGTCTTACTCATTTGTATTTCTCCTTTCTCTCTCGTCTCTCCCGTTACTCTACCTCGTGTATCTCTTGTGTCTCTCTCGTGTCGCTCTCCACTGTCTCATGTTTGTCTCTTTCTCATTTTTCTCTCTCTCGTTTCTCCCTTCTCTCTCGTTTCCCTCTCTCATGTCTCTCGAGTCTCTATCTCACATCACCTTCTCATTTCTCTTTTTTGTTTCTCTCTCTTGTGTATCTGTTATGTCTCTTATGTCCTTCTCTATCACATATCTCCCGTCTCTCTTTCTCATTCTCTCATGTCTCTCTCTCTCGCCTCACTCTCTTTTCTCTCTGCCTTTCTCTTGTGTGTGTCTCTCTCTTTCATTTCTCCCTTCTCTCTTGTGTCCCTCTCTCATGTCTCATGTTTCATGTTTGTCTCTCTCACGTGTCTCTCTCGCATCTCTTTCTCATTTCTCTTTCACTCTTTTTTTTTCTCTCGTCACTTGTTTCTCTCTCTTGCGTATCTGTTGTGTCTCTCCCACATCTCTCTAGTTACTCGTTCTCTCTCCCGTCTCCCTTTCTCATTTCCCCCCTTCCTTTGTACTTTCTCTTTTCTCCCTGTCCCTCATTTTCTGTCCTCTTCTCTGCCCAATCCTACTTTCTCGTCTCTCTTGTCGCTCTTTGGTCTCTCTCCATTCCTCTGACACATTCTAGCCAACTTTTCTGCCTCATCTTCTTTTCCTCTCCCATTTCTATCCGTCCTGTCTGCCGTACCTTTCTCTTTTCTGCCACAATTGCCTGCCCCATCCTCCTCTCTCTCTTCCTTTCTCTTATCTCTCTCTTGCTCTCATCTTCAGGATAAGTTAACTCTTCGCATTCAGGGGCACATAGAAGTACACCTGCACACTTGGTCAAGCCTGTGTCTCTGTTTACCGACAGTCCAGTTTAAGTCAAATAGCGTAGGGAGTGGCCTGTCTGTGTGCGTCTGTGTACCAACGATGCAGCATTAGCAGGCCATTTAATAATATTTGCCACGGCGCTTTCGACTGAGAGGGTTTGGAGGGAACGGGGAGGCGCTTTGCATAAACTCCAAAGACATGCAATATTGCTGTTGCTTCTTTGGGAGGAAAAAGTGCCGCTCCTCGGCTCCTTCCGGATATGAGAATATTCAGCCAGTGAACTGGAAATTTTGCCAATATGAATGATATTAGTGACAACCATATTAAAATGCTTAGCAGTGCCAAAATTAATTCCGTCTTTCTGCTGTGAGCCTCAGAGACATGGTTTGAGAACAGGGGTTAGTTGAAGTCAGAGTAACAATATGAAATTCTACAAAAGATGTAACCGTACAGTATTTTGTGGACAGTCAGTCTTTTGTTATAATAGTCTAGCTGAAGAAATATAAATGCAGAAAGGTTGTAATGGGGATGTAGCATGCTTTCTTTGGACATGTTGTGTTTGAGAACAAAAGACAATGGAAACATGGGAAATGACTAAAAACAAGCTCCTTCCAGCCACTAGATTCGTGTTGGAACTCCCTCTGCTGACAGCAAAAGGCACGAACAATGAAGAAAAACAAACAAACAAACAAACAAACAGCCATTATGCAACAAAAACAGGGCGGGAGACTGTCAGGTTTCCAATATAGAGGATCAAAGATTAAAGAAAACAAAAACCTTTATGTTTGTGGCCAGACGAGCAAAACAAGATGCTTTAGCAAAAATAATGTTAAAAAAAAAAAAAAAAAAAAGTAAACAAAAGAGCTGTAGAACAACCTAATAAACTGCTGCCTCACTTCTGGTAAATACATTTATCACACTAGTGTCAGAACACTTGAGCATCTTAACTCTGGCAAAAGGTTTTGAGCTAAATTTTAGAGAAATTGATTGATCAAAAAAAATCGCAGCACTTTTCAGTCAGGATCACCACATTTAAAAAAAAAATGTGCATACATTTCAAACATGTACTACTTTTTATGATACTTTTACTTTTTGTGTTCTTGTATCTGTACTTTTAGTCAAGTAACAAAATTGAGTACTTCTTTTACTACTGTCCACATTCCGCTAACTAAGAATCCAATGACTTGTGGTGACATAATGGGGAAAATCAAAGTTTGCGAGCGCACAGAGTAAGACAACCTCGTAGACAGGATTAACAAAACAAGCGTCAACGAAGCGCAGTACAATCCCAGTTCTGACAAGGGAATTACATGGTTAAAGTGAGAAAAAAAGTCTATTTATACGTCTCCTTTAAACCACTATCAACCATAATGAGCCAACAACAACTTTTCAGATTGTATTTTACATGCCTTCGTTTAGTTTCCACTTTTTCGCATCCATATTTTCCTTAATATTTGTGTCTCTACCTCATGAAAATCCACTTTCAACTGCTGATGAGTCACTACATGATTTCCCCTATTCATATTTATGCCTAGAGACTCCATTAGAACTGTATTCAACGCCATTACACGCTAAAATTATTATAACAATGCTCTTTCTGAATTTGTTACTCAGTTCATCAAGCGTTCCCACCACACAATTGTTGGCAAATCTTAAAACACATCTATAAATCTCCTATTTGCATAATTAACTGCACCAGAACAAAAAGCCATGTTCATTATGTAAATACAATTCTGCAAATTAATTCCAGCGCCAAATAATGTAAAGGTGATTCATGTGGAGAGTACACATGTTTGATAGCGTAAAGGCCTGCGCTAATATGAATAATGCAAATTGAAAAATTGAAAAAAATGATGCCGCCGTCATCAAATTTAGCCGCAAACCGATAATTATTCAGGCCATGTTCGGTGGGCCCAGTGTTACTGTTTGCAGAGCTAACAGTTCTGGCAGAGTAGATTACGTTTTTAAACTAAATTAAATCACTTAATTCCCAAATGTACATCCTTAAGAGGGGTTGTCTTGACTATAAAAAATTCATTAAGGGCTAAACGGGTTAATAAACGACTTAATCGGTCTCGTGGCAAGGGCAAAAAGGAAAGACATGAGCTGTGTTCTGTGTGAAAATATATAGCTTTTTCAGATTCCACTTCTTAATTTGATTACTGTTGGTATTCTTAGATGTTATTTTACATAAAGCAAAAAATTATGTTAAAAATTGATTGCAATGTTGACGCAGTAATCCAGTGTTTCATTTACTTTTTGGTTTATTTATTTACTTATTTTTTTGCTGTGTTATTAGAATGCAGAATTTCATTAACATTTTCAACAACAAAAAGAAAGAAGGAAAGTCTCTCCAGGAGGTGAATATAATAGATGGCATTACAGTTTAAAGTCATTCATTTAACAATAAAATCTCACACTGAATCAAATATAAACAGTGCTAAACTTTGTGTAATTACTAACGCAAGGGCTTTGGTAAATTATGTCAAATTTGATTGAACAATTAATTTCCTTAAAACGCAATTAAGATCATTATATTAAAGATTTTGCAGAAAGTAAATTAAAAAATGGCCAGTTTTCTGTGTTTGCCATTTAACTTCCTGGTCTAAAATCTCGACATCACACTATGAAATTCAACACCTGTTACACTGGGCCAAAACCGAACTATTCTTTGACAAATTAAATCATGAAAACACCTTTATTTTGTTTCAGAAAAATGTTTCTTGCGTGTAAATTGTGTCAAACCTTTGGATGGAGTCTCACAGTGTGATGTCACCATGTTCTCCGCTTTGTTTCCAGCCATTTTCAACTTATTTGACAACTTTTCTTCCCAAACTAGTTCTTGATTGGTGTAAAATGTTCATAACAAGTATCATCCCACCAAATAAAGTAAAAACGTGAAAATTATAAAAACCTGGCAGACGCACTTTAAGCGTTTAGCTCATGACTAGAGGATTTTTTTCTGGTTCAGGTCAGGATATTAACTATTTCTTAATCATAATAATCAATTGGTTGTATCTAGCTTTGATTTTCAGCTTGGGGTCAGTCAGCCATGACACACTCAGTATATACAAAACTACATTTCAAAATTGTGCTTTCCATTCCAGTGAATCACCTTCCCTTGTTCATATATAATTCTATCTGCCTGCAAAAAATGTACACTTCGACTGCTAGAGTGCACTGTATGGCCCACATTAGATTATATGCTTGAACACAAAAACAAAAGTTATATTGAAAAGTGGAACGGATCAACCATTATGCCCAAGCTCTACTCAGTGGCGCCGTTTTCTCTGCCAAAACGGTGAACTCCTGCCGTCTCTTGAACAATGTTTACTAGTAATATTGACACGCTGGAACATTTTAGAGTGGGAAATGTCAAAGTGTCCAATCCGAAGCAACACTGTCAGGGTCTGGGTTGCAAACAATGGTGGAAAGATAGAGGGCAGAGATGGCCAGAAGAAGCATTTGGAACATTAGAGTGGTTGAGTGTCAAGTTTGGAAAAATAGACATGCCACAAAGGGTAAAAGAAATACGAAAAAGTGGATTCCATTTGGCAGCGACATAATGATAGCTGTTAAACAAAAGAGTGGAGAGGCTAGGAACACAAAAGGAAGCGGGCGACAGGACACCAATGGATAGAAAGACAGGCAGAGAAAGAGAGAGCGGGCGCGCGCCAGAGAGAAACGAGCATCCACCTGCGCCAATAATAGTGTTGACATTCAAGTCTGTGACAATGGAGCGGGCTGAGGCAGCATCCCGTATGCAAATAAAAAGAACACATCAGGAAATATTAGCTGGCGTCAGGAGTTTTTCAGAGCTGAACACTGAAAACCACTTGACCCTCGCCATCCCGTGAGTGCTCGGGGTATTATATCGTATGTGCCGAGGCAAGTAGTTGACATCGCAAAACAAGCTGATTTTCCGCCACACTTTTCACGCTAACCGCCGGTGTCATCCCAGCGTCGGCGCCGCGAAATAAGTCAAAACATAATTACATTTGTGGATTGAAAAGGTGGGTTTGCACCTGAAATAGATATGTGCGACATTACGGCTATAGTCTTATGTAAAATGAGTGGGTAGGTGCAATTGTACGGTCCAGTTTTATGTTTTATTCATGCCATTTAAAGTTTTGGACGTTGAATCGTGGTTATTTCAAGTTTTGAAAGTAAAACGATGTGCATGTATGGAAAGCTGAAGTGTTTCGGTCCTGATTTCTGTGCATACAAAGCATGATTTCTGCTCGTGGAGGCGTGGACAGGAGTGAAGCAGTTTAGATAAGGTTAAAGACAAGTATCTGTATAGAAAGACATGCTTTGTACGCTCTTTGAAAAGGACGCAAAATATGTACAATTTAAGAGAGAAAAGGTCGACATCCATTTTTAAAACCACTGGTCAATATTTATCAGATTTTGTCAGGACTGATTAGAGGTGAAATAGTTACGTGTTAAGCAAAAGTTGTATTTCTGAGTCAGAATTCAGAAATCACATCAGTGGAGAAAAATAACACCGTACAAAGTAAAAGTACTGTACTTTAGTTTAATTTTAGGATCTCTGCCCTGTATTTTTACAGTAGATACTTTTACTGCACTACATTTGAGAGCAGGTGTCTATACTCTCTGCTCCATTCTTTTTTAAAGGACTGAAGAGGAAAAAGTACTTTCTATAGGATAAGTGATGGGCCATACCACAATTTTGATATGGATACAATGCCTAGTACTTTGGGGGTGATTTTTTTCTATTCCGATACGAATACTCAATACTGGTGTGAATATTAGAAGCTGTTTCAGTAAATTTATGTATAAAACAAGTTTCAAAAAAGCACAAACAGAACACCTGAAACAGATAGATCAGGCCAATCTGCTGCTGCTGAGTGTGTTTGCCACAAAATAATGAGTCATTTATATAATCTCTATAATTTACATATGCTAATTAGTATCGATGTTTGGTATCGATGAATCAATACATCAGTATTGATACTCCCATCCCTAGCGACATCCTGTAAAGGTTTCAAATTCAAGTCCTCCAAACAAAAATATAAATACAGTATAAAAAGTCTAGCTGCATTGAGAAATTGATTGACTAAAAATATATAATTCTTTATCAAGATTACCACATTTCCATCTTAAATAATTATCTGTGCAAACCGCTTTCTAAACGTGTACTTGAATATTTTTACTGAGATTTTACTACTTTGTGTTATTTATTTGCTCCTGTATCTTTGCATTTACTTACGCACAACATTTAGTGCAAAGGTTAGTCCCTCCACCCCTGCATCACACTAACCATGTGGTCATAATGTTATGGACGATCCATGACAGACATATTCCGCTCACACTTCCTTCCTTTGATTCTCCGTGTCAGGCTACCTCGGATACCCAGGTCAAACATAATTCAGAATGTTGAAGGATCATTAGTCGGCAGATTCATTCCTTTGATGCACCCCGCGTGGCCCTGCGGAGCCTATCGATCATAATCAGACGTGGACGATCAGGCATCTCGCACTTTTTTTTATTCCCTTTTAAGTGCTTTGCGGTCTTTTGTATCGAGGAGGAGAACTTTCTGTCTCTAAAGCGCAGTGGGGTTTGAAGGACTGCAGATTTCAGCAGGTCCCCCACTGTGCCATCGGTCAATACTTATTATTGAGAAGCCAATAGTCAATAAGTCCAATGCAGTGAGCCAGGATGCAGTGACGGATAGCAGTGATAGTTTGGTCTTGTCAAATGCTTTATCTGGATTCCTGGGACAGCAAATTAGGTTGCATGTTGAATAAAGGCCAGTACAGCTCCAAAACGTGGATTGATTGGCCGTTTGCCATGAGTGCTTTTTAGCCCAGCTCCTTCTAAATCACGATCACTACTGCCTTTATTGAGTTGCCCGTACAAAACTGCATTCGGCTAATTCTTCCAGGACTTGCAATCCAGCGGCACGATCATTAGTATTCAGCCTAACTAGCACAACTCGCTTTGCATAAGTTATAGTTTATAGGTCAAACGATGAGGAAACAGCCATTTCTAGTCTCTCGAGCAAACGTTATATTGAACCACAGTGTCAACAGTAGCAATAATGTATCATAAAACTCTTTATAACCCTGTTGTAAAATGTGCGTTTTATGGCTACAGTATGGAGGAAATCTTTAGACACTTGGCAAGGAATGAATGAGAACATAATCACGCTGTAATAACGAATAAATTATGAGCGGAATTCCTTATGTACTTGATTATGTACTTTCTTTTTATATGTTAAGAATTTTTTACTCAAATCAATGGGTGACAGACATTAGCAATTATGCAGTTATACTACAACTGTAGTAGCAGTACATTTTACAACAAATCATTCTAAAAGAACTTGGTAATCCTGAAGTTTGCACCTTGCATTGTACAGCAACGTCACAATACTTTTTGGTTGTGTTCATGCCCTGGTTTGGTCCTAATGTTGTCTTGGTTTGGTCCTGTTCTAGTCCTCATTTAGTCTTGGTCTAGTTCAAGTTTGGTTCTTGGTTTAGACTCAGTTTAGTCACACTTTAGGCACCAAATACAGCACAAATGTGTATTCTCAGCTAGTCGTAAGAGGTTAGACGAATTCTTCAAGTTGCAAAACCCAATATCGAGCCAAAACCCATACTTTATCTTATTGTATCTGATATTAATCACAGTTAGAAGAAACCGTCATTCTGCTGTTGGCTCGGCGTATTAATATTAACACAAAGAAGTTCGTTTCAGTGTCCTTGTCACTTGTTCAATCTTTAAAGAGAAAAACATTAAAGGGAAGCAAGCGAATAATTTAAATATTGAATGAAAAAGAAAAATAGGGAGAGACACGGTGCGCAAGACAAGCTCCAGCGACTTTTAAGTTTGTATGGGAAATGAGATTTGGAATATGACAGAGCGGCTAATATCCTTTTCGCCCACTTCCCTAGCGCATATGCTAATGCCCTGTCCTGACCACTAATACACAACGGGGCTGAGGGAAAGTGGGCTAAATGAAACCAAGGTGGAAGCTGTGAATATAATTTTGAATGCGTATAAGCCGGTACAGTATCGCGTGTCTTGGATCATTCGGATGTTCTCATTTGTATCCACACCTGTGTCATTCAGCAGCCCTACGTCTTAACTTAATTTCATGGTCTGTGGCTTTGGGGAAAGGATGGTTTGGCAGTAACCTGTACACCGAAGGGAGAATATATACAATAGCAGGGCCATAAAAAGAAAAAGCGCGACCCGGGCTGGGTTTTAAAAGGGGCATCAAAATTTCCCCGAAGTAGAGTAACTTTAAAAGCAACATTTTAGGGCTTAGTGGGTTGTAGTGGCGATCCAAAAAGGGTTGGTTCTTGAAAAATAAAACCACGATAAATTCCAAGCGTGGCTTTGGGTTTCATAAATTAGGTTCTTGGGGCTTTGTCAATCAAATGACTAATTATAAGGGGGTAAAAAAACATGCATTCACTTAATTTCATGGTCTGTAGGTTTTGGGAAAGTATGGTTTGGAAGTAATTGTGCACTTTGAAGAAGAGAAAATATGAACTGACAGGGCCGTAGAACAAAAAAAAAAAAGGGTAGAAGTTGAATTATATTATAATCAACATTTTAGTGATTAGTGGATTTTAGTGGCGATGCAAAAAGTGTTAATTCTACAAAACTACACTACTACTGGGGTTTTGTCAATCGAATTAATAATTATAGAAAAAGCATGCATATTTAACTTAGTTTTATAGTTTGTGGGTTTGGGGAAAGGATGGTTTGGCTGTACTTGTACAGAGAAACTGTAGAAAAGCAGGACCATAAAATTATGTTGTTGTTTTTTTTAAGGGGGCCCAACTAAACTACATATGTTTAGGATTTCATAAATAGCTTCATAGTGTTTTTTTTTTTCAATGACATTAATAATTATAGAAAAACATGCATTTTTAACTTAATTTTATGGTCTGGAACAAAGGATTTGGCAAGAACTTGAACACAACAGAGAAAATATACAATGGCAGGGATGTAAAATGAAAAAGGGGGGCCAAGACAGGGTTATAAAATAGGGCCCTAAAATCCCCCCGAAGTAGAGTAATTTAATTAAATAAACCTTTAATGGTTCGTGGGTATTAGGGGCTATCCAAAACGTGCTGCTTCTTGAAAAATACAGCAAGATACATTCATAGCTTTGGGTTTGACAAATTAGGTTCCTGGGGTTTTGTCAATCAAATGAATAATCATAGAAATAACATGCATATTAAACTTTATTTTGTGGTCTGTAGGTTTGAGGAAAGGATAGTTTACCAGTAACGTGTACGGAAAAATGAAGGAGAAAATATACAATAGCAGGGCCGTAAACAGGGGGGCCGGGCAGTTTTTTCTTATGTGGAGTAATCTTATAAACAATATTTTAGTGGTTAGTGGACTCCAAGTGGCTTTCCAAAAATGTGTAATATAACAAGGATGCATTCATTGCTTTGGGTTTCACAAAACCTTTAAAAATATACACTTTTACAATAATATAATGTGTATATTTGCACAATTTCCTGATACAAGTCAAGTTACTCACTGGTCTATGGAAGTTTCAATGGTTTTCATCTGGACATTTTCTTCATACCATACCATACCATACCAACTTTATTTATAAGGCACTTAAAAAACTTTTTACAGTCGGCCAAAGTGCCGTACACAAAACAAACAAAATCACATAGTATTAAAAGCTAGTGAAAAAAGGTGCGTTTTTAGAAGTGATTTAAAAACAGACAGAGATTGAGCCTGCCTAATCTCTAAAGGCAGCTGATTCCACAGTCGCGGAGCAGCAACTGAAAAAGCACGGTCCCCACGAAGCTTGCGTTTTGTTTTTGGGACAACAAGCTGCAACTGATCTGCTGACCTGAGGGCTCGAGAGGGGGCATAAGGGTGGATCAGATCAGAGAGGTACGAGGGGGCAAGGCCATTCAAACATTTATAAGTAAACAAAAGAATCTTAAAATCTACTCTAAAATTCACTGGGAGCCAATGAAGTGAGGATAAAACAGGTGAAATATGATCACATTTCCGAGTTCCAGTTAAAAGCCGTGCAGCAGCATTTTGGACGAGCTGCAGCCGGGAAAGAACAGTCTGATTTATGCCTGAATAGAGCGCGTTACAATAGTCCAAGCGAGTGGTCACGAAGGCATGAATGACCCTTTCAAAGAGGTCCCTTGGTAGCATGGGCTTCACTCTGGCCAGTTGTCGGAGATGGAAAAAACTGGATTTGACCACACCACTTATTTGGTGGTCAAGTTTTAGGTCAGAGTCCATTTTCACGCCCAAATTAGAAATAATTGGCTTCACATATTGCGATAACGGCCCTAGATCCACCGGAGGAGCTTGTGATGCACCAAAAACCATCACTTCAGTTTTTTGGTGATTAAAATTTAAAAAGTTTACTGACATCCAAGCTTTAATGTCATTGAGGCAATCCAAGAGAGGCGTGACAGCATGTGGGTCATTTTGTTTTAACGGGAGGTAGATTTGGCTGTCATCGGCATAGCAGTGGAACATGATACCATGTCTCCTTAGAATAGATCCAAATGGGAGCATATATAATGAAAAGAGCAGAGGTCCTAAAATGGATCCTTGGGGAACTCCCATTTTTAAGGGGACTGAAGAGGATTCAAAGTTTCCAAGGTTCACACAAAACTGTCTCTCTGCTAGGTATGATCGGAACCATTCCAAAGCTGGTCCACGAATTCCCACCCAGTTTTCCAGCCTGGAAAGAAGGATCTCATGGTCTACCGTATCAAATGCAGCCGTCAGGTCCAACAGCACCAACACCACAGTGTGACCAGTGTCAGTACAAATAAATATATCATTAAAAACACGCAAAAGGGCAGATTCTGTGCTGTGGAGACTTTTAAAACCTGACTGAAATGTTTCTAAAATACTATGTTGATCTAAAAATGTCTTAAGTTGAATAAAAACAATTTTCTCTAATATTTTAGAGAGAAATGGCAGTTTAGAGATGGGCCTGAAATTTGACAATGCAGAGGAGTCAAGGCCTGGCTTTTTGAGCAAAGGGTGCACCACTGCATGTTTAAATTCAGCAGGGACAGTGCTGGTTAACAAGCTGCTATTTAAAATAGTTTGGACAGCAGGGGCTAAACTCTCAAACACCTCTTTAAAAAGACGAGGAGGGAGTGGATCCTTAGGAGAGCCAGCAGGCTTCATATGTGCAATAATTTCCCTTAGTTGTGGAAGGGACACAGGCTCAAACTGCTCAAAAACAGCTGAACAGGGGACGTGCACAGAGGGATCATAAGACGAGGGCTTTATAAGTGCTCTAGATGTCTCAACCTTACTGACAAAAAATGAAAGAAAGTTTTCACACAGTTCAGGTGAGGGTTCTAAACAAACAGACTGGGGTACATTTAACACAGAATCAATAGTCTGAAAAAGAACACGTGGCTTATGACAATTTCTAATGACAATATCAGAAAAATACAACATTCTTGCTGACTTTACAGCATTCTGATAATAGCGCCAGCTTTCTCTCATAATTTGAAAAGACACTTCCAGTTTATCTTTATTCCATTTGCGCTCAGCTCGTCTACATTCTCGCCTGGCGGCGCGAGTAGTTTCATTTAACCAAGGCTCGGATCTGGATTTGGATGTTCTGATTTTAAGCTGAGCCACAGAATCAAGAACAGTTTGACAGACCGAATTAAAGTGACCGGATAGCTCCTCAACATCTGCAGATACAGACTGGGAGAAGTTTGCAGAGAAAGCGGTAGCGAACTGAGCAGCAGTGGAGGGGTTAAGTATCCGACAGCAGGAGCGCAAGGTCTGGCCATTACGCACGGCATATTTACATTAAAAATGACAGGCATATGATCCGAAAACATTGCATCAAGTATCACAAGATTTTCAATAGACAATCCATAGGTTAAAACAAGATCGAGTGTGTGCCCTCGCTCCTGCGTAGGGCCAGACACACACTGTACTAAGCCAAAGGAATGGATAAGGTTAAGAAAATCCTTGGCTAGCGGCTTTTCGGGGCAGCACACATGTATGTTTAGGTCCCCGACAATCAACAGCTTGTCGTATCCTGCCATTACATTCGCGAGAAAGTCAGAAAAGTCACTGATAAAATCCTTATTGTATTTAGGGGGTCTATAAATGATCACAAGACAGGATCGGCGTGGAGCGACCCATTTCAAAGCAACACAGCTCAAAACTGGAATATGTGAAATGCTGCGTTAGCTCTTTGCACTTTAACAATTGCTTATAAACAGTTGCAATCCCGCCTCCACGGCCAGACACCCTCGGGGAGTTGAAGTAAGAGCACGCCGAGGGCAAAAGTTCAGAAAAAGCAGTGGACTCACCAACATTTAGCCAAGTTTCTGTCACGCAAAGAAAGTCCAAACCCTGGGTCGTGAAGAAATCCCTGAGAATGAATGTTTTATTCCCCACCGATCGGGCATTAACCACGGCTATCCTGATAGCAGCTGGAGCCGGAGCGCTAGCAGAGACGGTAGCCGGCTGAGAAGTCTTGCAGAGCGGTCGAAGATTGCACAAATCCACTCCTCGCCGGGAGACCCGCGGGGACGGGAGCCGTCGATGGGGCCAAACGTCCAGGCCAACCAAAGGGACCAAGCAGGGAGCGATGGGATCCAGCGCACGCCATGACACGAGCCGGCAATGAGTAGCACGATAATCCAACGCAAAAGCCGGGAAGGAACACGCCAAGCTAGCCTTCAGCTTCACCTGGCGCCCACTGCGCCTTCCTCTGCGCGCACGGCGTCCTCTGCGCAAGAGTGGAATTGGCACACGAAGCAGGTAACCTGGGATTGTGCGCAAGAATGGGGGTACAGAACTGTTTTGCCCATCTTGTTTAAATTTTACAATATTTTCAACCGCTGGTTTCAGATCTAAAAGTGCCTGACGATCATACATCAATATAGATAAGACATAGGCAGGGATAGTTGATAGAAACAACAAAATAGCACAAAGTGCCGACAGGGACAGACAGCGGGCCAAATACACTGGCGCCATCTTAGCTATGAATAAAGCTGACTTAATCTTAATTTTTGCTTTGGTTAAACTATTAATATTAACACATTTTCAGACACACATTTTTTGTTTTGAGATAAATATTTTCTCATATTTTATATTATTGTTGTTATTTAAAGGCATTGTTGTTATGCACAGTACTATTGTTGTTATTTAAATGCATTGTTGTTATGCACAGTACTATTGCACAGTACACAGCGATTATTGTTGTTGTGGCGTTGTCATTGGACTGGATGACATCACAATGACGCGTCACTTTAGAACACAGGAGTTTATACTTATATAGGTTCTTCTCTGTTCAGAGATCATTACTCATCTCGACCTCGTCACGAACAGACACGTTTCAGGAGAGATCAAGTACTTTTGAACACAACCTAATCTTGACAAGATGAAGGATTTCAAGAGAAACGCCGCCCTGGTAAAAGAACTCCAAGGCCAGCTGAGTTCAGAGCAGGCAAAAAACCAGGCTCTCCAGACACAGATCCTCAACGAGAGAGCTGAGAGGGCTGCCCTGGAAAGAGCCTTGCAGGAGGCCAAAGAGACCACCAGGTCCATCATGGAGGAAATGGAGCAGAGGACAACTAAGCTCCAGGCGGAACTAGACGCTGGAAAAAGGACTATGGAGAAAATGACTCTCATGTTGAAGTCCTTTGCCTCTCCTCAGCCAGAGGAGAGTACCAGCGTCCGTGAGGAAGTGACGGGGGAGGTGAGCCGACTGCAACAGCAGCTACAAGCTCTGAAGGCCGCTTTTGAACTCTCTGAGAAAATGGCCAAGCAGAACGCAGAGAAGATGGAGGAGACATGGAGGAGCAGAGAGCAGGACATCCGCCAGACTGCGAAAGAGGCTCTGCTCAGTGTCAACAAGAAGAACAACCATCTTCAACGTGAACTCGACCTGAAAGAGGAGGAGAATGCAAAGCTCCAGAAAGAAATTGAGGACAAAAACTATGGTCTCAACTTCCAGGCGGAGATCATCGTCGGCCTCCAAGACGTCCATGAGGCGGCCAAGGACCGTCTGGAGGAGGAGATCTCCAGCCTGCAGGAGGAGGTCCGGGTGTTGAAAGGCACCCGCAGAGAGGAACGGACCGAGGCTCAGCAGAAACATGCTTCGGTACGTGCTCCCAGCGACACCACAGTGTCGAGACCCCACCAGCAGAAACATGCTCCGGCACGTGCTCCAAGCGACACCAGAGAGTCGAGACCCCACCAGCAGAAACATGCTCCGGCACGTGCTCCAAGCGACACCAGAGAGTCGAGACCCCACCAGCATCCTCGATTCCAATCCAGAGGAAAGCAGTGGAGAAAGTCCTCGCACCAGCCGAGAGTAAGGAGCCGAAGTCCATGGAGGAGGAACAGAACCTTCGACTCTCACGTTTGAGATTTGAGACTGAATTGTGGTGTTTAGCATTAAATAAAAAAAAAAAAAAAAAAAAAAAAACCCCAAAAAAAGTTACTCTTTTGTGTTTTACTTTTTTATCAGTTTTTATCATGTTTTAACTTGTGTTCTAATGTAGTTTGATCACACAAAAAAAACAAAAAAAAAAACATACTGAGCTGGGCGGGTGTATTATCCAAGGTTTTCTGCCTCCAAATTCTCCACAATTAGTCCCTCATTTGTCCAGGAGAGTTCCATCGTAAAAAAAGGCTTCAAAGGTCGTCATCTGGGCACATCAATCACAAATCAAGATGTTTCGACTTCAATCTGAAACACCCCTCCATTATGTTTACTGTGATTTAAAGTACTAAACCAGAGATAAAGCAGCATTAATGTTTATTTATTAATGGTTTTAATCAGGTTAGAATTAATTGCTGAAGCAATGTGTCATTTCTCTCTGGTTCCAAGATCATTTTTACATTTGCCAATAAGGTAAGCAAACATGTCTTTGGTGAATATTTTGGCTTCACATAAGAAAGATATTTATTGAAACAAAGTAGAAACATCTTGAAAAAAGTAAAATAATCTACGTCCATGAAGTAAATACAATTGAAATGGTGAACACTACAAAACAAACTGTAAATAATCTAGAATCCAGCTACTACGCAGCTGGATTAGAGGTTAGCGAGGTCACTTTGGTCAGCGATATGAAGCTGGATCATTTTCTACCAGGGTAGATCTCTATGGCAACAGGCCCTGGAGAACCTGCTCCAGACGAAGATCAGAAGAAGACGACTCAGAGACGAGAATCCAGCTGCTGTGAGCCAGACGATTCCTGTAGCTGAACGACATATTTTTAAAAAAAATTTTTAAGATGGGATTTTGTTTTGTTTCTGCAAAATTGCATACTTGAAAATTCCCCATGGTCACGCCCAAAATCGTATTAAAAAATCTAATGATAATCTTGTGGGTTTTGTGTATTTTGACAGCTGTTGCGAGTCTGAGGTAAAACAGATTTCACTTTACCACATGAAAAAAAAATCAAGTACATGAACTAGCTCTCTTTTTAACGTAAATTTAAAGGTCCCATAACATGCAAAATCGACTTTTCAGAGGTTTTAACCTTCCTACAGTGCTATTTGGGCCTCGTATGTTGTGCCCAAAGTGGTTTTTTGATTGATTCCCGCATGTTTTCGCTAGAGAACTGTCTTTTCCGTCCCCCTCGGCTGAGCAGGCAGACGGGGGCTCATCCCATGGATGACGCGCTTCCCAAGGATGACGCGGTGTTTAAGCCACGCCTCCGGGAAGCGCGCAGCCGCAGAATAAAAACAGCTAATGCTAATGCTACACAGTAATTACACGATGGATATGACAGATTGAAGAGTTAGCTTGTTATTTACCAAACGGCAACGTCCGTCGTCGAGGTACTGGAGCACGTCAAACTCCAGGTCAGATCCAGGACGTAGGACTCAGCACGACGCACCATCAGGACGGATAAAAGGTTTATTCCCGTGTTTGTGTATCGCTGTTTACCGGAGCACACGGCGCATGCGCACTATCTCCGCTCTAGGCTTTGGCACGAGTTGGGCGGGGGAGGCAGCCTGCTCTCTGTTCGGGGGGGGGGGGTCAGATCTCAGAGTGAGCCGTTTGCTTTTTCAAGGAGGGGGGCCAGTCCAAGAAATTGGTGTTTTTTGGAAACTGTTATGTTATGGATATTGCACAACGCAAAAATTTATCAACAAAGCCCTTAGAATAGACTGTGTAAAGGGCAAAATAGCAGAATATGGGACCTTTAACTGTAAAGGCACTATACCTGTCACAATAACACATTTTGACGTGCTAACAAACATTGGCATGCTAACAGCACACTTCCTGCTTCTTGTAGAACAAAACACTCTTTACAACATCCTGGTCGCTTTCATTTGACAAAACCACTTTGATTTTTTCAATATTTTGTTTCCCAGTTTCTCCATGAAATCACATTATGTTCCTCTTCACTTTTGCCTCCAGATGCGTCAATTCCAAAATGTGCAATGGTTTTATTTACCATTTTTCAAGCGTCTGTAGCAAAATACATTTCTGGGGTTATGTCAATCAATCAAATGAAGAACGACATGAAAACGCAGACGTAACGTACTAATAAGAAAATTACCGAGCCACTTCAAACGCAGCGCCGGTGCCTGATCGTACAGTCCTCGCAGCACAATCGTAAGCGAACTACAAGCAGCTGGGGCTACAACAGCATAGAGAATTGGGCTTCCCGCCTCATATTAACCTCTTCACCTTGTACTTTCTGTTAACAAAATACATTAAGCTCGGGTGGCAGGCTGACAGTGCATCGAGACGTGAGTGAGCAGAGGTGAAGCCATTTTGTGGTAATGCACTTCAATTACAGTAAAGGCGGCGGGAAACAGTGAAGTTAAAAAGAAGAATAGTGATAGTATTGTTGGCCGTTTGGTCTGGGCTGATAGTAACTGGAAAAATAACCGAAGAAACATGCAATTCCTCTTAATAATGGTGTATAATGTTGAATCATACATTTTTAAATACGTGTTTCTAGCCGTAATGGAAAGGATCTGCGACTGCAAATCCTAACTGTTACTTTGCCACGAAACTATATTTACTGATATAATTCCAGTGCCTGAAGTCGCAACAAAAAAGCTAAGCAAAATCACTTAAATGCTGCGTGTACATGGCGAGTTACAATTATTATATTACGTTTCGTTTTTGTAAACACATTGCAGAATGATCAGAGCAACCCCAGAGAGACTTACTAAAACGCCGCACAAATAGTCCGTCCAAACTGACGGAAAATGCATTTACTAATTAAAACGTTTTACCTTCGCAAAGCTTTACCTTTTCTCCCCCCCTTTGAGGCACTTCTTGTCATTACACTTGCCAATTGTTAGAGAAAAAAAGCAGCTTATTTTAATTAATACGGTATCTCATTCCATTGGTACACTTCCCTTGAAATATAAAGTACTTTGGAAGATAAGTAAAACCATAATGAATATGCTAATTACCTCTTTTATATTCACAATCCTACAATGGCTTAACATTATAATAACAATTGAGCCATTTCATATAGGCTTTAATAAGTGTGTGTAATTACAGAGTTGGGACTAAGTGATGCGTCACTAGAGAAGTCATATGTGAAGTTATATATGACAGTACGCAGTAAAAAAGTACTTTGAAATGCCCCAATCCTACCATATTTAGACTATTACTTCAATTCGAGATTGTGTGCTGAGGAGAGCGGATTGACACTTGTTGTCAGTCTTCATTGCTCCTCCAGACGTTATACTGGCCCAGATAGAGACAGACTATTTCCTGAAGTCCTCTCCAACTGTCAGGCTCTGTAGACCATGAAAGCCCTATATGTGATGCCCAAAAATTACTTCATCCTGCAAGTCACAAAAAAGTGGAGTTGGGAAATAGCAAGGTTCAACTTATATCTCTCAAACAGGAAAAGGCACATGGCAGAAAGAAGATGGAAGCTGGATTTTGAAGATGCAGTGCAGTTTTAGGAAACGTTTGTCTCTTGTTTTTGTTGTGTATTGTTTTACTCAGGGTATTTTTTATCTTTTAGGTATTATGGATTCAAAGATTATTCCTATAATCAATAATCGGGATTATTCAGGTCATTATATGTTGACCTAAAAAATTACTACCATTTCAAAGTGAAGTAATTCCCATTCAATCTATACTATAACAGAAACAATATGAATGTAAAAAGTGCTGTTTATGTCATATTAACTTTAATTTATCATTCAGAAAGACTGATTTCTTAAAGCTGGTCATAGACTAGAGTTGATTAGTAATTTAGGGAATTTAAATAAGAAGAGAAAATTAAAAATTTGACTGTTGTTTAGCAATGGATTCAATAACCTGAATAAAAGATGTTCACAATAATCGTAAAACTAAAATGATATACAGTGACATCCCTATTGTACAGTATATTAATAACAGTAGTAGTGTTTGCAGTAGAAGCCGTAAGGGATGCAACAGCACTCAATATATTTTCAAATTGTTCAATACGGCGCGCGGAAGTGACCCAATACTCATGTCATTCCTCCAGCGAGATAATTGTGCCACACTTTCACAGGTACGTCAGAAAATAGATCCACGAAGCTCCTTATTTATATTGTGTTTTTTCTCTTCTGACTTTTAAAATGCATCAAAATGAGCACGACAAAAGTGTATCGTTGCATCGTAGCCACCGTAACAGCTGCAATACGACCGACTGTAGCTATATTTATCTATATTTTCATGATGGAAGAATTTCAAAATGACCATCCACCCACAACTGGTCAGGTCAGACTTCAAAGTAAATTGCAGGAGGTAGTACATTCTACATACATATTGTAGAGAATGAGTTTGAATATGATTTGAGTATTAACCACAATAAATGGTTTCTTAATTGGCATCATTTTAGTAAAGTAATTATCCCAGCGTCATGAGACTGTGATTGGATAAGTAATAGTATGTTTTTTGTTTCCAATTTACCTCACATATGCCAGATAGCGTTAACAAAAATGTCCAGATTTGCTGAAATTCTCTGAAATTATATAGAAATTATAATAGAATTAGAATTATCACATACAATGGAGTAATTTAACCATAATCCCAAAACAGAATCAAAGGTATAATTCCATAGATACAATCAGGTACAAACGCTCACTAACGGACCTCCATTCATTTCAATGTCAAAGAGCTGCTCTATCGCACAGAGCAAACACCAAGTTTAAGAGTTATATTCTCCCAGACATGAAGACAGAGAGGAATAAAGTGGTCGAGAATGCTAATGATGGTGGCGGGATAAATGCTACTGCAATGCTAGCGCCACCTGCTGTATTTTAACATCAGAACAATCCGTTTACTTTTGTGAGGTAATGCCAGGTCAGCAACCTCCATTAAGACTCAGTTGTGACTAAATAGGTGCGTTTAAAATAGACACAATTACCCAGGAAACGTATTCGAAGAGTGAAAAAAATCAGTGGAGAGTTTTCCCCAACAACAACATAACACAAAAGTGGTAGTTGCTGTTTGTTTGATTCACCACACATTATCTTATTCATTGAGTCACACATTGAGTCATATTTACTTCCATCATTAAAGTGTAATTCCCATCTCTCTGTGTAACCTATACTAAAAACGATGGGTCAACACTTAACATCTTTTCTTTGCCATTTCATTTTCTTCTTGCAGTTTCAACCGCAGACTTTTGGGCAATGCAAACATAATTTATTAGTCAATACATTATTACCAGAAGATAATGACCAAAGAGTGGCTGATGTGTACGTTAGACACAGAGCAAAATTGCCTGTCCAATTACAAAAGACAAATGTGTGGAACAAATGGTTAGGACCGTCTTCCACAAGCCTCTGCATCCCTCCCTGGTACAATTACAGCGGTGCAGCGCAGTCACTTAGCCCGCTAATACACGCCATGATATTAATTACTGTTTGTAAACAATGCACTTTGCGAAGATTATTGCGTGCACTGGCATCCCCCGTTTGTGTGGGGTAATTCTCACGAGTGATTAAGTGCTGAAGCCGGGACAGCTGTTCAAGATGACTTCATTGGCATGTTTAATTAATTGCACTTGAGATAATTATTCAATCATTACTTTGATTAATTTTCTGGATCTAAGATAATGCATCAAATGTCTGCGTGGTGTCAATAGTTGTGGGTTTGCCAGTAGAACAAGACTAACTGTGGGAGAGGTTGGGTTGTGGATTGTTCTTTCTGGGAGACAATGGATGTGTCAGTTTGACTTGAAAAGGATTCATGGTGATTAGTGTGATGTGAGTTTTAAGCGAGAACATTTGTCCCAGTGCAACCTGTTGTCCCGGTTTAAAGGGCATATATTATGATAAATCAACTTTAATGAGCATTTAACCTTTTCACAACAATGTTTCCTCATTATTAGTTTACTAAAAGGTGCATTTTGTTTGATTCCTGCATGTGTGAGTAATACTGTATTGTCCTGCAACTGAGGCTTTAGTGCTCAGAAAACTCCTGTTTTCACCTAACACCTATGCCCGCCCACATCCCTGTACTTAGTCGCAATTAGAGTGACACATATCGGGTTCTAATAACTTTTCAAAAATAAACACATGTAAATGAAAATCCACTGCTTGTTAAGATGAAATGTCAGTATATCTATTCTGCAGTTTTGAACAGGAAGTCAAAGGATCTGTTTCTGTTTAGCCATTTTAGAGTAATATTGTGGTTTACAATGAACAAAATGTAAAATTATAATCTACCTATGTTTTAGTTCAATACTGAGTGCCAACAAAAAACATAATATGGCTCCTTTAAATAACCATATACAATTAAATGGAAAAAAAATATTTAAAAAGGACTGTGTTATGTGTTTTGTTTTGGGGTTTTTTCTTCCAAACTACTCCGGACACCAAAGCCTGGATATTTATGTTAAAAAAACGCATGAGTATGGAATGCTAGGCCTTAATAAATAATAATAATAATAATAAATAAGATAAAAGTACAGACAAAGCCACCAGATGGTGCTAGACCTGAAACAGGAAAAGGCTAAATAGACTTAAAAAAAAAACAATTCTGCTCACTGTAAACTCACTACGCAGATTAAGCGATGTGATTTGAGCAGTGACAAGATCAGAACTTGTCTTGCCTAAGGACACAAAAAAGTGCAATACTAGTCACTGGAATTCAACCGCCAATCTTCTAGTCACGGTGCGATGATATTTGATACTTAAGTTTGCCCTTCAGTATCTTCAGAATGCCTGTGTAATATCTGTGCAATTATAAGAAAATACCTGCGCTATACACCCTTTAAAATTGCAGAATGGAGGCGACTGGAGGGAAAATAAAGTAGAGCATGACACATTTTCAAAGATTAACTGACATCAGATCGAAATAATAACTTTAAGTCTTGAATAAGCAACAACTTCGAATTTCCAGGGTACAAATGTCAGTTAGGTTGCTTGTTTTAACGCAAAAGATGGACAAATTAAAATGTTCAACATTCAAATGTAAAAATCACTCTGGGACGAAGTGCAGATAAAGTATTTTTGCATTTCAACCTTTCTGTGAATGCACTTCAAGGAAAACCTAAAAAAATCTGGATTTTGCAAAGTATCTTTCATAATCTCCTATTAAACCAAGAAATAATGTCAAATATAACTGCAAATGTCATTCAAATCACCTCACTTTTGCTTCCATTTCAGTATTTAGAACCGTTATTGTTTGCAAACTTTTCGTGCAGATAAAACATTTGCATCACGGTGTTCATTTCCACTGATCATCCAACCATTTCCCGACGTTGTTTTCCATTCCCGAGCGCCACCGCCGCTCCGTTCTGGCATTCTGTCCGTTCTGTGCGTTGTATCTGAAACACGCGTGCTCTCACATCCGCAGCAGCCGAGGCAGAAGTAGCATCGAGCTGAAGGAAAGCCAGGCAAATGGTTTGTGAGAGATCTTGTCAAACAGATTAATTCCCACCCTGGGCCTGGGGCTTCTGGACCGTTTTTCTGTCATGCTGCTTTGCCGGGCTCCCTCTTGATAATACCCCAAAGATAAAATTAATTGTGCAGGGAGATGTGGGGTGGGGAGTATCTAAAAAGGACCTTGAGCAACACATGAAGCTCTTTGGGTCGTGCATGTGTGCGCGCGAGAAGACAGAAACAATCGAGGCGTCAGGAGCATGACACGCCACATTCACAGCCGCCAAGTTTAAGACGGAGTTTGGGGAAGGGAAAAGTGCCGAGGGAGAGGTGAAGAGGCTGAATCAACACTGGGGATCGCGACGAGAGAAATAGTTAAAACACAGTCGCACAAAACAATGTCAATTACCTTCAAATCTGTTGGGAAAACGACATTAATTGTGCGCTGTTTCACCTTTTTGCTATGGCTGAAATAAAAAATGCAATACAATAAGAATAGCATGCATTCTTTCGTGAGCAGGGTCACAGATTTGACCAGTAACGTGGTAGTAGGAGTGTTAAGAGTATTCATGCAGGTCACAATCAACAAAAAGAAGTATTAAACAAACAAAAAAAAACTAATGATAGTGACAATTAAGAAGCAAAATGACGTATTTCTGCTTCAAACTAAGGTCCAAAAGTACATCTTGGTGTAAAGGACTTTTTTCCAATTTCAATTTTTGTTAGAGTTTGATAGAGCTGGTTAGAAACTGAAGAAATCGTAACGCGTTAGACAATTGAGGATTAAAGAAAGTGAAAGATTTTACTGTAGTTTATGGCCTCTCAATAATCAGGAATAATCATTAAATTGTGTTTGTACTGGCGTTTTGTTCAGAAAAACAAACTTGAACTGACTTAAACCAAAAGGCCACTGGGGTGAAGCTTTATGCAGCAAAGTAAAACGAATTGCCAAACCAGAAATGCATTTTGAGCAGGTTTATTTGACCTCAGTAACAGGTAACATTCTTCCTGCACTCTCTCCGAACGCAAATATAAAAACAAAAAACAAAAAAACATGTGCCCACAGACTGCAAAGCCCTCTTACCTTGACCTCAAACAATTAATTTAAACTTTCATAAATCATGTTAAAGCATTATCTGTGCTGTTATTAGCCTTGCTCTTGACTATCTTTACTTTGGCATTTTGTGTATTAGAACTAAAAAAACAAGCCTTGAGAGACGGCAGAGTAACCTAGCTTTCTACTGGCTGCAGAGGGAATTACCCAAATTTAAAACGAATTCTTCTCGTTAATGCTAGCCGTGTCCTGCCTTGTTGATGCAGTCACGCAGTTGTGACGATCGTGATTTGACGGCAGAAATACTCAGAACGGGTCTGACGTTGATTTATGGACTTAAAAACCGTGATTTTCTCACGCCAAAAAACGTCTCACATCAAGGAAATTCAGACTGGATGGTTTTGTCAGTTGGAGGGGAGAGCACTTTCTAACCAGGATTCATCAAACTAGCGTGAATGAAGCTAAATGCCACTCCTGGTATGTTTTTGATGACGGACCAATGTTAGAACATGGTTAAAAGCTCAAAAAAGTCAATTCAGCTTAATAATTGTCCTTTAACAATGAATAATAAATATAGCAAAAAAACTACATAAGCAATGAAGAAATAATCAACATTTTTGACTAAATATATTTTTAACTTAGACGAATAGTTCCAACAGTGTTTCTTTTCTTTTCCTGTGGCAAAGACAAAAACATCTCCATGGAGACAATCATAAAAGTTGCATTGGTAGCTAAAAGAATAGTGTTACGTTTTATTCTGTCATAAATTTTCCTTACAAAATACCAATCACAGCTGCAAATATGATTATGAAATATGTATTTGACTGTGTCCACTTGGCTAATGTGGCCGCAAATGTACGATTTTAAACACTGGAGAGGAATTGACGCCAACCGAGCTCTCTGACGCAACAGTGGAAAATGTATTGCAATCTGCTTTTGCTGAAGGCACCATTCTTTTAACAGCAGCCAAATTGTTTGCATATAGTCTACATGTTAAGTAAGTAGCAAAGAGCACTTCAATTGATCTACAAAACGAAAAAATAGAGTACAATTAGGTGTATAAAAAAAAAGAAAGCACTTCAGTAATCTGTATATCGATATCCAAAGTGTAATCTACGTCTATCTCCAAAATAAAAGTCCACGGAGATAGATAAGTTGAATGCCATGCAGTGGAGCATTTCAGGCAAAGCAATGACATCTGCACAGAAAACCCACAAGAAAAAGTGAGTGCGTTTACATGTGCAAGAATAACCCGGTTATTGAGCCGTATCCCGTTATGACAGTATTCTGGACATGGGGTTTGCATGCCCTCAGAGAAACCAGGATACTCCGCCTGTTTACATGTGGACTTAGAGGATTCTGAGCGGTAACTAATACATCCGACACCCACAGTTTCAGTTCAATCCCAGAGTCATGGTTACAGTGACAGAAATGAGTTGGCTGTATTGCACAGTAGATGACTTAATTCGTTTTATGAGGATAGAACAGTCCAGGTAGAAGTTGGAGTCCTTTTGGTAAATTATCTGCCCCTGTCCTGGTTCTTTGGTTCGCACATGCTCAGTACAGACTCATGTTGAGAAACCAGGATATTGTGTTTACATGGACACAGTATTCTGGATACTACGGGGATTTTCCTGTGAGAATAACTCTGTTTCTCATAAGCAGGATACTGTCATAACCGGGTTATTGAAATCAGAATACTGTGCTTACGTGGACACTCACATAACCAGGATAAAACAGGTCATAACCGGGTTATTCGTGCACATGTAAACACGCTCAGTTACATCCTGCACCTTTAAATATAATGACGCAGTGACACTCTTCGTGCTTCTGTCTTCATCTTTTATCAGTAGAACTTGAACAACCATCACAGTCTCGTCTGACAGCCCTGCACTCGCTGACTTCCAGAGTCCGAGGGCAGGTGTGGCAGATGTAGTGTGTTTGAGGGCCCTCTCGGCTCCTCTGCGGCCCCTGTCACCTCCACGCGGCAGATGGTGCAAATGAGCCTTTGAATGGGGCCGTGGACGCGGTGGGCAGCAGGCTAATGTGCGCGATCAGCCACAGGAGAAACAAGCGCGCAGAGCTGGAATCAAACAAATGCCGCAGCACGTGTTGTCGTTTCAGCGGGAGCTTTGGTTTGGGATATTTTTAAGAACTATGACTGGTGCGATCACAGTTTTGTCAGATGAAGTCGGCTTCGGTTGGGACAACTGTCGACTGAAATGGCATACTAGTTGTTGTTTATTTTTATAGTGCTGTCAGGATGGCGGTATGAATAAGAGATTAGATCACAGAATTGTTTTTTTGATACTAGTCCAAGGATGTGTCTGCGCTTAAGAAACAGAAGCTTCTTTGTATTTTTAGAGTGTGTAAACAATATGGCTTCGTACTTCAAAACATTACTGTGGAGCATTTAACATTAACCGATCATTTAAAAGACAACTGACACCAATCACATATCAATCATAGGTCCACACATGATAAAGGTGTACTCTGGAACTTTTCAGGTGGAGCGTTGGCCACCTCATGCTTGTCTTCGTAGAGATTTTACTGCTTTGCCTCAAATGTTCCACAGTATGACCTTAAATGTATTTCTCCGTCAAGCTGTAGCACCACTAGGGCAAGTTACAAGTCAGATCTGTGGACAAGTGCTGGGCAGTAGACACTGTAGTTATAAAGTGATCACTGCAGTCAGATTACTTTTGCAGTAATACAGTAATATAATGAGTTAAAATGTTAAATTGAAGAAGAAGAAGAAGAATTTTTATTTATAGAGCGCTTTTCCGCCTAATAGGCACCCAAAGCGCAATTAAATTGATTAATTGTATTACAGTTACTAGCCCTAGTGACTTCAATCTAAAGAACTGTGTCATTAAAAAAAAAGAAAATAAAAAGCTTCATGGTTTGGAGACAGACACAGAGCTGTGAACAAATACAAATATCAGTTTATGGAGGTCTGTATGCATCAACTCTGCTGCCGTTTATTTGGAATTAAGTTAAATAACGATAAAATTATATGTTTTTTTAAGTTGGTTCTTGAGCTGTATGTTTTCTTGTTTACTGGTAAAAAAGGAAACAAAGTAATGAAGTGAAATAAAGTAATCAGAACTGCATTTAGATTACTTTTAGAAGAAGTAACCAGAGTCAGTGATCAGATTGTTTTACAAAGTAATCTGACCAACGCCTCACTCACAGTAAGAACTCCTGTTTTTCAAGGCATTTTTGCACAATAAAAACACAAGTAATAAATACAAAATGAAAAAAAGAGATAATTTTAGTTTTAGTTTTAGATGATCAGTGCCAAGTAAACAATATCATTTGCCATCGATACATTTCTACGGTTCTGCTTTCTACTGGTCAGAAAAAACAGACGGCTCCACTTTTCTCGATAGGTCACAACTTTCCTAAACACATCACTCACGGGTCTATTCGGAGGCCTCCCTGATCTGTACTAGTTTGACATTTTGGGAAGCATTTCACGCTCTTACACTGTGGCACGGCGGCCCACGACAAGTCCACAGCCTTGCCTTCCCGAGCTGTCACAGTGACATCACCGAAGGTCCCCGGGGTGCTCTCCGCTCGGCGCCGGAGATATCCTTCAGCTGAGCCCTGAGTGTGACGCCGCCGTGTCACTCACGCGCCGAGACAGGCAGCGCGGCCCGGGATGACAAGCCGGGAACCAGAGCCGGGGAACAGGTAGAAATATATTCACATCGCCCGAGGGAGCAATTAAGGATTAGACCTACGGGTGTTTTTGAATCAATTTACAGGCTTATAAGGACGGGGAAAGCGGGCGCAATCTGTAACGTGTGAATAGGGAATAAATGCAAGATTGCCTTTTCGGACAAATAGTTGAATGGTATAATAAGTCGTTTTTGTGTCAGCTCCAAGCGCGGTTAAAAAAGAATTAAAACCTTAGAGAGAAAATACTCATTCAGGGTATCCGTGGAGTCTTAAAAGCATTAGAAAGGCATAACATTTGAAACTTAAGGCAGTGGTTCCCAACCTTTTTTGTCTCGAGTACCCCCTAAACTTTGTCTCATGCTCGGCGTACCCCTTAATTTGATTTTCAGACAAATACATGGGTTTACTAGTTACATATTGTAATTATTGCCATTATATTTTTAGTTTTAATTGTATTTATGGTCCAAGATACTTCAAAAAATATTCTAAATTTACAACTAATGATATAAGTACATTTCATCTTCTTAAAACCTGAAACCATTTCAAGTACCCCCTGGTAATTGCTCACGTACCCCAAGGGGTCCCCGTACCCCTGGTTGGGAAACGCTGACTTAAGGCCTTAAAAGCTTTACATTCCACAATAAAGAAAAACGGCCTTAAATGTTCTTAGTCCTTTATGTTTTATAATTAAATAAATTCACTCGCACATGTTAGATTTCTTTCTTGGATTTGCATTTTTAACCGACAGTATTATAGACTAGGCCTAACATCCTGCGTTAAAATAATACAAAATATTGTAAAGTTTGCGTTAAATGTCTCATAACTATCTTTTTTATCAGTATTAAGATTATAGTCTTTATCAGTGCATACATCTTGTAAATTGAATAGAAATTATTTGTATATGGCAAAATAAAAGAAATAAGTGTATCACATTTGTGCCTGGCATTAAATTTTACCTAAACGGAAAAAAAAAAAGGTCTTAAATTTCACAGCAACATATGTCAAAATGGTTGGACGAGTTTTTCCTTTCACAGCAGTTTGCAATTAAAGAATCGGGATTTGACCCAACAATTAATGAATAATAGACACGCAAAGTTAAACAACACTGAAAAACAAGCTCCTTTCTTGATTGTTTGAATAAGAATGTTGGTATTTACAACTGAAACGAGATGATAAAAGTGCCATAAAGCATACCAGCTGACGCAGAACAGATGACAGACAATGCAGAACTCGTTTGGAAAGTAGTTTAAATGTAAAATGTTAAGCCCTTAAAAGTCCAGCAAACTTTAAAGCCAAACGGGGAGCATATTAATCATAGCCCGCGCGCCGGTTGTCAAACTTTCCTGGTTTACACACAATATTAAAAGATACGACTCGCTCCTCATCTTTTCACAGATTTATGAAAGATGTAATGCACTTCTGTGATTAACAAGCTGACCTTACGCAAGTTTTTCCTCAAACCTCAGCATTTGTATTTTTTAGGCCTAATAAAAATCCAAGGGGGGATAAATTGAAAAGCTAGCGTTGACGCCCGGGACATCACTCTCCATAAAATACCTGCAAATGATCAAGGCAGACAGATAATGGCTGGGGAAGAGACTCGGCTTGCTGCCCCGTGACAGACATTTCCAATTAAGCAGGGTAAATAACTTTAGATTCATCTATTTCACCCTGTCCTGACGTTTATCACGCCATCGGGCCTTAAATCTGCTCACCCCTGAAATGGTAATATCACAGATTTAGCTTTCTCAGGCAAATAAAAATGTCATATACTCGCAATATCCCCGCATTCCTATTTAAATCTTGCTGTCTGCGGAGGAGATTTCGGTGGGGTAAGCAGAGCGGAGGAGCACGTAAGCGCGCTGACATCTTGGGAGCGGGGGACCGAGTGCAGGGCTGATGCGCAGATACAAAGTCTAATTATTATGACTATCTGCCGTAATAATGCACATGTAAGTAATATTGTTGAATTGTAAACAAAAACAAAAGATTGAGATTGAGTGAGGTTGTGGAGTCAGAACGTTGGTGTATTTTTGCAAATGACAGTCTCCATTTCTCTATTTAGTTCTAGTATGAAGAATACTTTTCCTTTTGAGCTCTGGAAAACTTGTACATAAAACGTGGCAACACAAATGCTCTAAAACAATGACATAAAGAATAAAACGCAATAATTCACGGTTGTTCAGAATCAGAAGAAGAAGAAGAAGAAAACGGTTTATTGCCATCGTCAGTGAAATTCACAAACATAGGAACTTGCTTCGGCGTAGGTGCAACATAAAGCAATGAATAAAATATAAAAAATATATAAAAAGGCATGCATAAAATTAAGAATAAAATGGACTAAGATAGACTAAGACTATATTCAGAATGTTCGTTACAATTTACGAATTAAGAATTGTATTTTTGGAGCTGCTGTGTCCAAGTTATTTCTCTTTCGCGTCAAAAAAGATGGTCAAAGTCAGAAAAAGAATGAAACATATATCCCAGTAAAGTTAAAATAAATGCACTTGTTTTAACAAAAAGGTTCCTGGTGTGAAAAGTGAAAAGTCTCAGAGTAGGAGCTAAAAAAGTTCCCAAAGCGTGGCCCCAGTCCTTAGTTCCTACTGTGTGTGAATGTGCATCAAATGGGCACTGGAACTGAAAAAGGTTCCTTCAGTGGAGTGTGTGAGTGGATTTTTGGCATATTAGTAACATTAATGTAAAGAAACCTAAAGACGGAAGGCAATACTGACAAAAATAAATGTCCAGATGATAATATTTAGACAGTACAATGTCAATCCAACAGAAAAGTGCTAAAATGTGTAGATGTTTTCTACCCTTATTTGAAATAGATTTATATTGCGAGTCTGATCTTTTTGCAGACATTTTTAAAGCTGTTTTGTTGTTGTTACTTAAGGCGATTTATTCTGCATTGTAATTTTGCATTTCTCCAAAGCAACAATTGCATTATATATGTTTTTATACCTCCCACTTCTAATGATAGGTATAATATGAACCCATTTTCCTGTTACATAACAGTGGTTGTGTTGTGTTCCCTAATGGTTTTTATACTGATGGCATTTTTCTTCAAAGCGGCACTTTAAAGGTGGAAGGTCAGAAACTTTAGTTATTCGATGGAGATTGTATAGTTTTGCCTGAAATGTTACACAAAACAATGGCATAAAAAGTAGCCATGGAGACAATCAGGTTATTCCACCAAACACCTGCAATTGAACAAATGAAAGATAGAAATGTTTATACTATACTGTAACAAAGCAATAACATTTTAATGAGACGAACGGGTGACAAAATCTTACCAGAAAAGTTACATTGTGCACCAAAAAGAAAAAAAAAATGCATTAAAAGCCCCAGAACCTAAACTGAACACAAGCCTCAACCAAAACAACATTATCGATAAAGCAGTGTGCGACCAAAGCCCTGAAAGTATCCTAAGAATCCTGGCCTATCCATAAATTTGTTGTCAGCGAATTTGATGAATGACATGTTACTGTTTTAACTGGAAAGTTCGACTATATGGCATAAAACAAAGCGGTGATTACCCTCAAGCACGCATTTTTAGTCAATAAAAACACTATAATTGTAAGACATAGCTATGTTTATACTTTATTGTGGCAAAGTAATACGAGAAAAGTTACATAGTACAGCTTTAATGGACTATAAATAAACAAAAACACATTGAAAGCTTCCAGCCTGCTAGCGACGATAGCTCTATTTGAGGTCATTTGATCTGCAAGGTATATAAAGTCCTCATTTTCACATACCACATTCTAACACCGAACTAGCTGTTCTGCAATGACACGACATTATTGATGAAACAGTGTGCCACCAAAGCCCTGGAAGTATCCAAAAAATCCCGGCCTATCCATGACCTAAATTTGTTGTCAGCGAACTTGATGAATGAGTAGCCTCTGGCCCAAAGCTTGACCAACTGCTAATAACTGGCTCCGAATGTGCCCTAGTTCGGCGTCCTTCCTTCGCCGACGCCAGATTTTACGAACCCAACACCAGCTAACCACCAGCATCGGAGATTACTTCCCGTTTCGTCCAATTTGATTAACCCTGACACGCGTTAAGAAAATGCCACATCGTGACAGCGCGGACGGTCCGAGGGGCGAAACGTCTTTCTCTTAGTAAATACACTGACACGACTCATTAACGTGATGAACGACCGCGCGATTCCCCAGGACTTCAGCTTATCCGCGCCCCCTTCCATCCCACCCCCAGGCGTCCCTCTCGTGGGCCATTCCGGGTGAGAGGCGAACGTTTAACCGCGCGCCGCTAAGTGCTGAGGCAAGCAGAGTCGCCGGCCAAATGGTGGTTCGCTCTTCAGCTGTTGGACCATTCCGCAGTCAGCGTCAAGTCGTTAAATTCACACCGCGGTCCGACATGAGCCGTGGAGAGACGGTTGGAGAGGCAAAGGAAGAGAAGAAGTTTAATTCAAAGGAACAAAAAAGGTCACTGTCAGATAATAAGACGTGCATGTTATCAGGTCGGGACTAAGTTGTACTGACAGCTGTTTTTCCAGTCTGAGTTCTGTCGGGGTGGGTTTCAACTTCATCGCCGCAATTATCCGCGGAATTGGATTTGACTAATGTGTGACCGATGCAGGGGTAGTGTCTTCTAAAAGTTCCTAACCAGTTCACTTTGACCCTCTTGGCAGATTCACAAACTCATAAGCTCGACACCTGAGCAGTGGAACCATGTTTGGATCCATTGGTACCATTTGAGACAAGACACAACAGGCAAAACCCTTTTTTTTTTTGGTCAGTTTGGTCTCTCAACATATCGGCTTTCAGGTGGAAACAACAAGCATGTCAAATCTGCTTCTATAAATGTTTTATTTCTGCATTTAATCCATTTCATCCATAGATTTCTCTGGGACATTGTGACTTCAAAGGCCTTTTCCTTAAAATGCATTTTTCTCCACCACAGTACACACCAAACTTTACAATCTTGGACTCAATAAGATTTTGACAGAACATACAGAAAGATTTGTTGATATCTAATTCTAAGCCTGATTTATTAAAGTTTTAAGTCAAAAAAAATGTGGTAAAAGTTGAATTTTCAGGCCAATTTTCAGTAAAATCTAGTTTACTCGAAAACTCAAAAAGATATTAAAAATCCCCATTGTAATTTTTTCCAATGACTAATATATGTACAAAATGAATCAAGACATTTAAACCTGGTTCTGTCAATTTTTTCAGATTGAAATTTCCCAAATATGTAAAATGTTGGCAGTTTTACACATAAAATGTCTTATTTCTATATGGAAACATTACATAACGAAAAACTACATACAATGCATTTATTTCTTACATTTATTTGAGTAAACTGCAGGAGAAATTTCTTTTTTTCTTTCTTTACAGCCATGTTTTTGCTGCTCTTTGTGCCGCGTTTGTTGCTTTTAGTCAAATGTTTGCCGCTGTTAGCCGAGTTCTTGTGCTTTTTAGTCATGTTTTTGACGCTTTTCGTTAAATTTTTATCACTTTTAGACACAATTTTTGTCACTTTTGATCACGTTTTTGTCACTTTCGGTCACATTTTTGGCGCCATTTGTCACATTTTTGTCTCTTCTAAACCACAGGGTGAGCGTTGTTTATGCAGAATAAAACAATATATTGTTTTGTATGTGAAAGAAATTAGTGCACTTAAAAAATTTCAGCCTTTGAGATTTGCTAATTGCGTCCCTTCAAACCGCCGTCGCGATTCGATTTCGATTAATTGTGCAGCCCTATAAAATAACTTTTCTCTTCTTATTGTCAGAGTTTATTAGTGAGTTCCAGAAAAAGCATAGCATGTCTACTTAAAACAGTCAACCCCGTTTCATCACCTCCCCATCACCACCTAACGCACGCTCGCAAAGTTGAAGAGAGATGGCTGGAAAAGACTATGCTGAGAGGAGTTTTGGTTCATCAGAAACGGGATCAATGGAATCGGATTTGACTAACGTGTCACTGCCACAGGACTCGGGATTATTCTAGTGTATTAAAATTTTAATTGCATCTTCTGTCACATCTGAAAAATCACAGAAGTGTCACGCTGTGTGCTTGGAGCAGATGTCAAGTAACAAATTAAGACTTCACTTTCACTTATATAACCTGCTTGTCTGCTTTGAGCTTGGAAAAGAGCAGGTTATATAAGCAAATGACACCGGCAAAGTCTTTAGAAACCTCTGCAAAAAGGCAACCTCGACGTATGCGCGTTTGACAGCCCTATCCATTGTATTCTTTTTATGCCACTGCAAGTAATTACAGTCTTAATTTGTGTCCACACTACATCCAGAACTATTTGTACATGGACAAATCTGCGTCTGAAGTAGAAGGTGGAGAAGAGAAAAAGTAGACGCCAAGACGGTGCATGTAATAAAAGTTGAAAAAGTTGTAATTTTGTCCTATAATTTCATCTATTCTATGTGACGATTTTATACAATTGTTGCAGTGCAGTTTATAAAGATTAAACACAGAACATAGAGGAGAAAAACACACAAAAGCACCACAATACATCAAACAAAATCAAATTACGCCGCCTTTTGTTCAATTTGGGCCAATGTCTCTCAAAAAGGTTGATTTTTGAATCCCTTTTTCGGATGTCACTTATTATTCTGTTATTTTTGGCTGAGTTTGTGTCATCCATTTCTGTGTTACGGTTTTCTTCCCTACTTCCAACAAAATAATGCTCCATCCATTTGTTGTGTCGATGGCAGGAGTTTTGAGGCCTCAATTGTTCTGAAAGTCAGTTGGATTCCAATTCCGAAAACAACCTGCAATCTGACATTTTCAAAACAAACAGAATGCCAAATGTCAATGTTACATACTTATTTCTAAAGTTTTGTGAATGTGAACGTTAGGCTACACATCAACAAAGAATTTCATGGACAAATCTTCTAAAGTTAAGAAATTGTTCCACTTAATGAAAAAATGGTCTGGAAATTGTATCCATTCCAACCCTGGATAAAGATTAAGTAGTGCACCAAGTAAATAATTGAAAGAAAATTGATCATTTACTGCACGTTGAGAGGAAAATTGTGACGTTCATTAACTGCAAGAAAAATATCGTACCTTTCTTACATTCCTACTGCCGCCTGAGAACCTAAATCCCTTCAAAAAAGTAGCTGTATTGAATGGGCGTAAATGTCCCCGGGTTCCTCTTGTGCTGAATACTTAAATATGGTATAGACTGTTCCGCATAACACACCAGTGAAGTACCAATTACTGGCAATTATGTCCACCCAGTGCAATCTTTTATAACCCGCGCAGCATAAAGACACTTAGAGGTGTTCCAACTTTGCCTCCTGTGGGTGACCGGCACAGTTTCTATGGGAACCAAGTGCATCATAATCCAGGGACTCAAGTTTACGGACAGAGAGATGTTATTTTCCCCCTTTAAATCCCCTTCCCTTTACAGTTTGAGCGACAGGGGGGAGTTATCGAAATGAAAGAATGGACAATTTCTTATAAATTGGAGACTGTAATTGTGATTAAAAAGAGCAGCGGGGAGATAAGTGCAATCATTTAGCGTTGAGTTGTGCGGGTACAGTGAGTATTACGAGTTTTTTTGCGGGTTGCAGATGGGGAAAGACTGCGTTGTTCACACAGATTTTTAAAATTGGAATGTACTGGTATGATTGTGGAGCGAGCATTTAAAACAGTTGACAAGCACAACACGATAATTCGAAATAAAGTTAAAAATAAAGACAGTATTGATGCAGCGTGGCAAACTCCAGCTCCATCGACGTTCAGTTTGATCAGAGATGTTGGCGTTTAGGGCGGTATTTTGGAAAATGGGGGAAAGGAAGTGGGTACAGGCTCGATTATTATGGCCTTTGGTTGTGAAGTTGTCAGAACATGCACAAAGGTTAATCCTCTATAGCTAAGTGCCACAAGACAGATTTAACATTATTTGGTGTGCACATGTCATGGTCCAATACCTCTTGTTCATTTTATTTATCAGAGCATTTCTTGATACTTTGCAAAGGATTAAAAAAACAAACAAATATGCTTTATTATTATTATTTAAATGGTGTTTGTTAACTGAACTAGTCCCCAAAGCCACCAAAATATTGTTGTTGGGTCAGAGGTTGTACTGCATAGAAGTAGGGCTGCTCAGTTATGGCAAAAATTCTCATCACTATTTTTTGTCTTGACTTTGAACTCCCCATTATTTCAAACAAGTACTTCCTTACTGTCAAAATGAACATGTAGAGAAAGTATAGACTGAATATGTTTCATTAGTAATATTTTAGAAAAGTGCTCTCGCTCCAGGTTTTGAGTGGCAGAATGAGAGAACTGAAGCCAGTAATTATATTTTTGTAATCAAATAGAGTAATAATGGAAATCCTGATTATATATAGTTAATTGCACAGTCCTAGTTCTCAGACTTTAAGATAATATGTGCCTTTCTGAGTGCTTCTGTATCAAAACTTTATTAGGATCAGCAATCAGGGCCGGCTCTAGGCTTTCGCTGGCCCTGAACAAGATTTTGGTTGTGGCTCACCATTTGACACAAAATTTGACAGAAAAAAATTAGATCAAAATGTCAATAAATCATGTGTCATTTCTGGTATTCTGATGCATTTTATATTTTAACTAGTGTTTTAGTTGGACATGAGTTTGTTATTTCAAACGATAAAGCTGTAGCAATTGTTGTGTGTACTGTTTGTAATATATTCGTTTTCAATAGCCAAACTGTTATACCAATAGTGCATTACATATTTTTGAAGTATTTTTTGTAACAATTTTAAGATGAGAATATAACAACTGAAGGCTTCTTGATAAAATATTTACAAATCAAGAATGTTTTACTGTATTTAGTGCACGTCGGTGGTGCAGTAGTTTAAGGCAGTGTTTTTCAACCTCTTTTCAGTTGTGGCACGCTTTTTGGGTTGAAATGATACCACGGCACACCAACCAGACCATTTTGTTTAACAAAAATACGGTAAATAATGTCTGTGCCACTGTCTGGTTCTTTAAATTTGTCAATAGTGATGTTTTTTGTGTTAGTTTTTGGTGCAGAAGTTGTTCAGGACACTCCAAAATGTCAATTCTATCCACAACTGTCAATATGTAAACTTAAATTGGAGATTTCTTCAAGGCACACCTGGCAAAACCTCAAGGCACACTAGTGTTCCCCAGCACATTGGTTGAAAATGAAGGGTTTAAGGCGTTGCACGTGTGTGGTTGTGTGTTCGACTCCCAGCCTCCAGCATTTACCGAACGTCTCAAACCTCTCTCTGCCCATTTCGTGCCACATCCGTCCAGTTTAATAAAGCCAGAAAAACTGAAAAATAAAAAGCATTTGAATAAAATAAAATACACTGTACCGTATTTCATCAATCGATCCCAGTCACGATCATTCGTTTAGCCGATGAAGCCAAAGAAACAACTATTTAAAATGCATGTATCGCTGTGTAAAACTCAACCTGAAAGCGCGCGGGGTGACGACACCAGTCAGCTGCGTTGCTTCCGGGGCTTTGCGTTTTTTGGCTGCCGCTCTCACCTGTGTACGCGGGCACGAAAAGGAACAGAAAGCAAATATGTCCGTCCTTCTGTCGGATCAGCCCACGAGGCAGGGCGCATTTTTCACACGACCATTACAGGGTGAAATCAGAAAGTGAATTTCAACACAGTGGCATATGAAGCCGTTGCCTCCAGGGCCTGATTTCCTCATCGGTGCTGTATTAACAATGAGGCCGCACTCGACAGTCCAGCTGAGGCAGTCATGTTGAAGTGGCCCTTGAGATCGCCGCTGCTTGGCCTAACAAAGTAAAAAGTGCCAAAGGAAACTAGCCTGACGCGTTTAGGGAATGAAAATGCATCGGGTTAGTATTTTCACCTTGGAATCGCGCGAATACAACACGAAATGTCAGCAGAAGTTTTCATTAGATTGTCTTTAAGATAGCGGTTCGGTGTGTTTTGATCAGCTGGGAGACGTGTGACAGCCAGTTCAATTTGAGCCATACTTTCTGACGCACAGTTCCATCCAGAATGTAATGCGTTGTTGGGGGTTTTCAAGTATTAGAACTGACATGAATGAGAATGAATGCTGCAATGTTTGGAGTCTGGTTTAAAACTTCTTATTTGGGAATACTTCCATAGAATGCACAAATATCTAGTCTATAATTGGTCATCATGCAAGTACCTTCCATTATATTTTTATTAATTCCATATAATTCTTTTATTTCCATTATGAACCAGATGTTGTTCTTGATAAAGTTGAATTGAAATGTTCACATAGTATTTCAGTAGTCAATAGTCCCGCCCACTTTGATTGTGATTCCATTCGTTTTCAAAATTATAACTATTTAGAGATTAAAGGAGTTGTACCTATTTTATACTGTTTTGAAATCTCCAAAACAGCACATGCCTGATTGGTTGTTTTTTTTTTGTTGTTTTTTTTTGCATGTAGTAATGTAAAATCTGTTTTGCCCGAGTCCAGACATGTAGACAAGCAATTTTTAACTTTGTGGTGACTGGACAGGTTCATAAATTTGGGGTGAAAAGTGATTATTGGAACTTTCAAATCATATGTGCAATAGCAGGGGGGTTTGAAGGTCCTTCCCCAGAAGAATATGCAAGAAATCAGACCATATTCCCCAGATGTTGGTACATTTTAACATTTGTTCCAGCTGATTTAAATACATGACATTCATTTGTACTTCTACAATGTTATAATTGTTACAATCAGACTATTTTGTTGGTCTTTTTCTTGTCTAAAAGTACACTACACCACTAAGAGGACTGTTTCAAGGCCTTGTGTCTATTATGATCGGTAAGGGCATCTTATTGGGGGCCCCTTCAAGTTGGGGGCCCAAGGTAATTATGGCCTGTCCAAAAAACACATATAAAACTTCAAATTCAGCAAAATGTTTTAATAACTTTGCTTAGTTTATAAAGTTTCAGAAACAGATTTTGAATACATATATAAATCGTGTAGTTCTTAGTTAACACATGGCCTATTAGCCCCCAGTGTTTTCGGAGAGTCTGTGGGAAAAAAAATAATAATACGGCATTTACTTTTGGAATCAAGTAGTGGTCAGTGTTCGTTGTGATCCATATTTGGTCAGAAAAATGTCCAATGTTACGTCCAAGGTAAACAAAACCTGTGTTATTTCACAAGTTACGTACTGGAGTGGGCCATGCAGTTGAAACGCTCTTATCAATTTGAAAGAATGAAGTTATAAACCAAAGTATGACTTATATAACATGAAAACAACAAACTGAATGGAAGATAGATGGAGGCATGATCTTGAGGACTTGATATATTGCAGGTGATAGAGTATATATTTTGTTTAAAGTGTTTTGTTTAATTGGTACCGCAGTGGAGCTACATTTCCACCACTCCAATCCATGAACAGTATGGTATGTTCTATAGCTTGTACTTCCGATAACTTTTCCTCGCAGTCAGGCTGATCCTGTTAGCTCTCGGGCCATTCGGGGACACTTTTTACCCAAGTTTTTCGCCAATTTGGTCGCGAGAGCCCCTGGATTCTTGTCTTCATTAGGGGAGTTCCTCATTGATCAATCACTGTCATTGAAGCTGCTCTGTAATTGCACTGGGTTTCTAATGATGACTGACACCTTCCCTCCCTCCCTCCCTCCCCCCTTTGTGTCGCAGGTCTCAGGAGAGAGGATGCTCCATGACTTTCACACCTTACACCTCAAGGTAGGCCTCCCCCAGGGCTTTGAAAATGCTTTGTCATGAAGTACAGTGCGAGCCGTGACTATCTTAACTGTGCGGTTGGAACACAGACGGAATGCGATGGTCTGCAACTCTCGAAACTCTAAAACAGGGCCGGCTGTAAAGGGTTGGGGGGCCCTGAACGAGACTTTCCAAACGGCGCACGGTTTAAATGAATGGACATATAGGATATAGAAAAGTAAAGGCAAGAAATAAGGAGTGGACAGGGAGAAAAATTGATTCCAGATCTTGACTGGAGCAGGCTACATTTGTCAACATTTACATTTTTCTTTTTACAATTAGAATTAGGCGAATGTAAAGGGGGATTTGAGAGTATTCCCCCAAGAAAATTTGAATAAATCGCATTCGCAGTTTCACTATTAGTTTTGTTTAGAGATGATTTTATTGATCTTTTTGTCCTCCTTTGGGTTAATCAATATTTAGAACTACTTTGGACCTGATTTAGTCTAATTTTAGACCATGTCTGCGCCCATTTTTTGCCTGATATAGTCTGATATGTTGTGGTTCTCGGAAAGCCAAATATAATCTTAAGTGGTATTTGATGTGAAACATTTGAGTACTACTGAGCAAGAGTTTTAGTTTTTTTTGGATTTGTACATAGTTATAAATATTCATTTTACATTTTAACTTGAGTTTACGGTCTTTTTCTGGCCCCCTTATTGTTTGGGGCCCTAAATATTTGCTCAGATTGTTAATGCCACGAGCCGGCCCTGCTCTAAAACTTGAACAATTAATCAAACACACAATACACATAAATGCCTTTAAAAAGCATGCATCCTTACAGCTTCAGTGGAGACTGGTTTAATGCTGTACTGTGGAACATTCCAGGAAAAACGATAACATCTCAAGTTACACAGTGCTTAAAACAATTACACCAAAAGCGATTATAGTTATTGACAGTATGGCATTTAATAGTGTAAATTGAGATTAGCAGACCATTGAATTCTGTATACCCTTTTAAAACAACACTATTTCTCATGATCTCATTTCCCAACATTCTGCTCGTGGTTCTTCGAGTCTCCCGCAGCCATGAGAAAGACTTGAAATAACAAAACTATATTGTTAGGTACCTTGAAACTTCACTCAAAAGCCATGTCTTTCATACTACGCTTCAGTCAGTTATCCGTGAAACCCAACAGAAGTCTGCAGTTATTAAGTCCTCACAGTGAAACATGTTTGTTCTGGGATCGCAGTACACTTCAGGCCTTCCCCACGGCGCCGCACGAAAGAGAAAAGGCACGACCGTATGGATATTGCTGCTTTGAGGGAGGAGATGAAGTTGCCGGGGTTCACAGTCACTGCAGTCAATATGATTACACGATTGAAGGTATAGGAAATATGTTGGAACACGCTTCTATGTTGCCGATTATTGAAGTCTGACAGCAAAATGATTGAGTTTGGTGTTGTTTGTACTGCATTCTACCAATTGGTTTGATTTGGACACATGGTGGAGTAACTTTTTTCTATTGCAAGACTAACAGAGGTTGGTTGCTTCACTTAAGTGTACACTGACTCCGATTCGGGTGCGGTTTTGGACCCGCAAGCCGCAGAAAGAGCTCAAAATCAATCCGCCCTGTTACACTGACTGCTACACTGCTACAAATCATACATAATATACGTCACAACAGAGAATCCGCAAGAAGTCTAATGTGAATTTGTGCGGTCTTTGTCAAATACAGACTGCAGTAAACCAGAGCTGGTGTGACGACCCGCACCCGCGCTGGAGTCAATGTACACCAGGCGCAAGGTGGCAGCAATTTTGTGTTGTATTCTTTTAGCCTGTAATTATTTGGGGTGCACGGTGGCAGAGAGTTTGAGCTCTTGCCTCAAGGAGTTCGAATCCTGGACCAGACCAACGTCACATGATCTCTGTGGGTGGAGTCTGCATGGGTGTTATCATGGGTTCACTCCAGGTTCTACGTCTTCCTCCCGCCGGCCAAAGACGTGCATGTGTTGAGTCAATTGGGAGCTCTAAATTGCCCATAGAGAACGAATGTGAGCGCGAATGGTTGTCTGTCCATGTCTCTGTGTTAACCCTGCCCCCACCTAAGGCCCAAAGTCACTGGGATAGGCTCCAGTCAGCCTAGCAGGAACAAGTGGTAGAAAATGAACAAGTTAATTATTTGTTTGATTTGGCGAGTCGTTAAACTATTGTCTGTACTTTATTATTGCGATTTCGAGATCAAAGCCTTGGTCTGAACTCTCCAAGTGAGTCTAGTTTGTCTTTATTGTTCAAAATAATATTGGTTGTATATGTAATGAAAGTTGGTATTCATTTCGGAACTAAACTAACTAACTAACTCAAAATAAATATCTTACATCACCTTTTTATTTTAAACTTGAAACTTTTGAAAATATTTGCTGCGGATTGTCATAAAATAATTTAATAGAAAGAGGTTATTCTTTTGAGTGATGCTAGTTCATTTTTTCCATTTATGAAAACACTCCAACTTAATTATTTTTGTCAGAAGCAACTCTAATATGTCACCGCATTCTATTGAAATATTTGTCAATAAATTAAGGTATAAATTTTGAATAAAGCGCAATCAATTATAGTCCTAACCCTGCGGCTCATCATGAAATAATTACTCTGAAAAAGGCGACAGAATATTTGATATTTTTTCAACATTTCATTTTTCGAGTCAATTTCGGAGACATTTTTATTAAAGTACATTTCAATAGACTCACTTGACTAGACACAGCGACGGCAGAGTTCCTTTTCGAATGCAACACTACCGCGTATCCTTTGACATTTCTTAAAGATTTCCGCTCGGCGCCAGCTTGTACATATGCTCCTACACGCCATAATCTGTCATCTCCCGGAGAGGACAACAAACCCCCCCCTTCCCCCTTATGCTAATCCTCCGTCCCGTGCCGTATATTTCATGCAAATGTCTTTTCATCTTACATTTTCAAACGTCATTGATCTGACAGCTGTACCACAAGCATCCATAATGTTTTGACTAGGAGGGGGAAATTGCCACAGCTATCGGAGTCATTGCGGATTCAGCCCACAGCCGGTGTAAGAGAAGGTCAGGCGTGCTGAACTCTCCCTCCTACCGAACACGATTGTTTTATTAAACTTTGAAAGCATGTTGATGATTAATGCCGCTGCGGTGATACATAAACACGGTAATGGGAAAATGGCTATATTGCAGACACAATAATGCGGTTTTTTTGTCCCTTGCTTTGGCATCTGGTGGGAACAATACGCAGTTATGTTCTATAGTGTACTGACAATGGAATGGGCTTGGGCGAGGGAGAAAAGTATTAGACGGAGTTTGAAAACGCAGGGGATTTGGAGGAAGTGCAAGATCCGTGTATCCCGAGTTTACCTTTGCTAATGGATGGCACGAAGACGACTTTTTAAACTATTTCAGTATTAAAAAAACAAGGAAAAAACATGATTAATGGACTTCTTCACAACTAGTGAGTGTAATCTCATTTGTGCAGGAGTGGTCTGTGGTAGAAAAGGTTCCAAAGGTCATCTGCACAATGTTTTTGAAATCGAGACGTTTTCGTTTTTTCTTTTTTCAAGCATTTTTCTGCACGTAGGCTATATTGCGCAGGACTAGTAAAATTAAAAACCCTAAAGATAACGAATAAAGTCAGACATAACCAGCTCCCAATAAATATCCAGTACACGTTGGTAGATATGACTTGCGAGGATCAATGAATTTTAAAAAACATGTAGGTTTATCTCACGGAATGGGGTTAATCTTTGGAACACGCAAGACAAACAAACATTTAAACAAAAAATGAACAAGCAATTATAGCTCAATACGCTAGAAGAAGAAACAACTAAATATAATCAATAGAATATTATCTGTATACTGTCAATGGTTGGATGGAGTTGCGTAAAACAAATAAATGAAATGGGGATGAGAGGGGACATGTGACAAATTTTGAAGCCAGATTTGACACTTCGGCATGTACGCTATCCACTCGACCACCGAGCGGCACTGGAAGTCATTTTCAAACTGAAGGGACTGGTTTGAGAAGCTAGAATGTAGAATTTCTTTACAACTAAGTTAAATTAAATGTTAGAGATGGAAATTTGACCTGGGTACATATTACTTGGGTCCAGTACAATCAAGAGAGAAGACAATAAGAGCAGATATCTGTGAAATCAGTGCAATCAACATAATCCAAAGGAAACAATACAGCAGCAGCCTTGGTCTTGGTCTTAAATCTCTCAACACAGAACCAGCAGATAGAATCAACGGGAGAACTACTACTACCACATAACTACTACATTTTACTTTCTGACTGCAGCGTTGTGCCCGGGACACATCTCTTAAACTTGAGCCAGAATCTTACGATGATCTCGGTAGAAGATTATACAACATTTTTTGAGTTGCTGTGAGAACCCAGAGTACGAAGCCCACACTCAGACTGAGAGAACACGCAAACTTCACAAAAAAAGTCTTACGTCTGGCCCAGATATCAAATCCGGGCCCCTTTAGCTATGTGGTGGTAGTGCTAACTGTTCTGCCACCTTTGCTACATCTCCTACAATAATTTACACATGTTTTACAAAAAGTTTCATGTGTTTGTGGAATTTTTTATGCAAAATGTCTTCCAATTTTTCATAATTAAATATACTTTTATTTTTTGTTTGTTTACTCGCTAAAATCTAAATCGCCAGCTTTAATTTTGCCTGTCAAATATTACAGGCGCCTTGTTTTGGCATTTACCCGCCTCACTTTGTCATTGTCTGTTCAGGACCTGTACGAGCGAGAGAAAGTTTTAAATTTAAAATGTAATCAGCACAATCACCAGCTGCAATCAGTTCCTCTTCATTTCACCTGATCGAGCCCCCCGCTAAAAATACAAGCCGGTTAAACACGCCATCTTATCATCAGACCTGGGATTAAGTTCTGACTTTGATTAACATCTGTAGTCGTACTTTAGAATGTCAAAGTTCACCTTCAGAGAAAATGGAGTTTTTAGATACGAACCAGCGGCGTTCCGAGGGCTTACATTATCATCCCGTTTGATATTGCTGCTAAATTAAAAGATCATACTGTCATGGTTACATTAGGTTGAACTTCCATCTTTCAGGAAGTTAGCGTTTCCATTCTTTAAAACGTGCTAAAGTTACATTTATAAAGCTGTGTGGAGCAATTCAACTTCACAATACTTCAATCTCCTACGTCTGACAAGTTATAAAAGTATAAATAGTGCAATGTGGAGCCAATCAAGGAACAAAATTGCGAAAAATGACCGATCTTGCAATGATAATACTGTGGTATATTTGGACTTCTAATTCAGCGGTAAATTCTCAAAGATCTAAACACAATACATACAACAAAACTTTTCCTTTCTTAAGACTTTTGCTGTCATTGTAGCGCAGCTTTTTTTTTAAAGGAGACCTATGGTGCGTTCTTCGGTTACTCGGTATTGAACTATAACATAAATAGATCATCATTTTACATTTTGTTCATTGAAAACAGCAATATTGATCTAAAACTACGTAATAATAGAGACCGGTTCATTCACTTCCTGTTCAAAACTGTAGAACTGATAAGCCCCGCCTCTTCATAGAGAAATTTTGCAGTAACAAGCAGCAAATTTTCATTCATTTATGTTTTTATTTTGAAAAGTGACTATTATAGAACCTGACATGTGTCACCCGGAGTTTTAATGTTTCCAAATAATCTCAAATAAGTACAGGGATGTGGGCGGGGATAGGGGGTAAGTGAAAACAGGCATTTTCTGAGCACTCGAGCCTCAGTTTTGGGACAGTACAGGATTATTCAAACATGCAAGAATCAAAATATAAGTTACTAATGATGAGGAAACGCGCTATTAAAGTTGACTTTGCATAATATGTCTCCTTTAAGTCACCAGCGTTAACCCTTTTTTATCCAAGTTAAACTTAAAAACATGGCATAAAAAATCTAAATTCGCTTTTATTTTATTCATTAGGGTTTGCTATTATGTGCTGCTCTTTGGAAACAATGCGCTATATAATTTGGATTAAAAAACGCACTCAATCCTGTGGCAATTTAATCTCACGACATCTTGTACCATCCCAAATACATGATCAAACGTATCGAAAATCCGTACTATAAATGTATATTGTTTGAATGCAGATCAATTATGGTCAGGCACAGAGTTTAAACTATTAATAGTCTTTCATAACGCAGTGATTGCTCCATGTGCAGACCCTGATTGTGAACAAATGGGCCGACATGCTGGCCTCACAGTGACACAGGTGCTGCTGCAGGAGCGTGGCCACCTGTACCTGGACACCACACACAAAGGACAAGCTACAAGTTCAAGCATTTTTTTTTTTTTTTTTAAACGCACAATATCCGCTGGTATGCTTGGGAGAAAATCAAAGCTCCGTTTAACACAGTTTGCAATCATTCTGCGAGTCTTGTTGCTCAATTTGCCCACGCTTAATAAACAACTTACAGTTTTTCTATCCATTTCGGACGGCTTATTAAAGTTTGGGGCAATTTTCACATAAAAAAGTAAAGGGGAAGCTGTTTTTTTCCCGCGTAATTGTTTTCAGATAAGCAACGCTGATTTGATGCGACAAGGCAATCTAGACTGGGAGATTAAGGCATATCTAAGCACTGTATCTGCCGCTATTCAAAGTTCATTAATAGTCCATAACAAGCAGCCCCGGATGACCTCATATGAATTTCAATGTCACCACAGATGGGGGAGAGCCAAAGCAGGCGCTCACAGTTTGCACATAATGACGAGTTAAAAGTCACATCTGCGGCCCGCGCGACTCGCAAAATCAGACCGTCTTTTTGTGGGGGGAAATAGGTCAGCCGTGAATACCTGGCTCCTTCCATCTCAGAGATTCGTCTAACATGTTTAATTGTGAGCGTGGGGGTTGTTCAAGCGTGACTCCAAAATGTTCTTTGCTAGTCGGATTTTTGTGGTCGTGCACAAGGAAAACGTCAAGCTGTTCCCCAGGGAAGTTTATCACAAAGCTTGGCCGTACAATTGCATTTTCAATACACAAACATATTAATAATTGGGTTTTAAAAAGAGAAAATTGAAACAAAATTTGCTTTAAATAGTAGTATGTCAAAATAGGTTCAATTATACGTTCAATTATCTTAAACATGTGGGATTTTAGCTGTAAAAAACCAACAACTTTGCACTCAAAAGTTGATTTTAGTGAGTTTGAATGATTGATTCTTTAAACCAATGATCATGCTTGAAGTATTGAAGACAGTAAAGAGAGAAAACACGCGCTAATGCCAGCTTTGCCCCACATTCAGCTGGTGCCAACTTGGCCCTCGTTTAGTCACTGGATCATTCCGATTGCACCGCTGTGATTGCTTAATTAAAAGCTCGGCTGTGTAATGACTTGGTTTGAAAAGGAATTCAATGTCTAAATGCTGCAAAATCTGCGTCAAGCTGAATAGAAATCAATGGGACACGATGCTGGAACCCAAGGTGTTTTCCGACTTGTTTAGGGCCAGTGCTGAGTATTGACGCTGTCCTTCAGTCAGTGAGTCAAATGCTCATTCCTCTCAGTCCCGGGCATTGATCAGCAGAGTACAGTGCTTACTTGGTGTTTTCTAGGGGAAGTTGACAGAGGCAGTTTGCATAGCTCCACTAGTCACTGTAGATATTGAGTGGATAAATAAAGAGTATTTAGGTAATTTACAAACACAGGTTCAGTAAAATATTTTGTCCTCAAAGCAAGTCTCCTCAGCAATTGGTCCGTCTTAATGATTTGAAACTTTCTTTTCGACAACATGACAGATGTAAACTGAGGCTTTTAAGGTTGTGAAGTTGTCCAAATCTTAAAGGTGCGTCATGTACTTTAGGGTTGGTCTGTCACCTGCTTGTCACCGTGGAGATGATACTGCTTAATCTGGAATGTTCCACAAAATGGCATTAATCATATCTATAGTACAGTTATTAGAAAAAGTTTCAAAGGTAGTCATCTGAACAATGTTTTAAAAATCAAGACGTTTCGACTTCAAACTGAAAGTCATTTTCAATCTGAGGAGGTGGTCTGAGAAACTTGACGTTAATCTGCTCCGAGCTGAATTGGCCCTGGCTTGAAGGCGGAGTTTCACCTGAAACTAGCATGCCGTTATTTATCCATTAAACCTGTTTTGGGCCATTACAGTCCTATTGTAATCTCATGCCGTTTCTTTATCACTGTTAAGCACACAATTAGAATTTGATTGGCTTGTTTTCTCACTTGACCAACACTGCGTAAACAGCCGTTAAATTTTACCTTAAATCATTAATTGTGTTCAAAGTGGGATTTTTTTTCTCACAAAAATGGCCTCCTTCAAACCTTTCAATTCATCTTTTATCCTGGTTAAAATCTTCACCTCATTATCGTCAAACAAGTGGTTCATGACTTTAAGACGGTGCACGGCCGACTGCAATCCAGCATTTGAGTGCCTTCTTTGTTAATACAGTCGTTTGTTTTTGTTGCATCTATGTAACCCTCATCTCTGTTTAATGCCATACTGTGAAACACTCCAGGTAAAGTAACAACATCTCCATCAAAACCAGCAGGTGATGGGCCTTCCAAAAGAAATGTTACATACTGTACCTTTAAAAGATTCAAATTCAGAGGTAAATACGTTGTCAATTAAGTCACTCAGACAAAATGTGGTTTAAAATCAAAGAAAATGGCTCAATAATGCCAGTATAACTCGACTTTTTGACACTACTCTTTGTTCAACTGCAGTATATTTTCCAGTACATGGTGTATTCCTCTTCCACTTAAACCAAATGTTAAAAACCAACCCGGCACTGAAATAGTTCTTGAAAGGAGTACGAGTGACTAATCTCGCAAACATTTGATTGAACTGAGGACCTTTAGAAAGCGGCAAAGCTGGGGGTGAGGCCATACGCCGCTAAAATGACACGCGATTATCAAAGCGCCTCTAGGCAGGAGGGACTGTGTAATCCGCCTGATGTTGCGGTCCGTAAAAATCGAGTGGCTGAATTAGATCCTTCAAACAATGTCAGCTTGTCGGAATTATAGAAACCCCGAGCATTTAAGTCACAAAATTAAGTTGACCCCATCAGAAAGCTTAAGGACATTTAACAAAAGACGTTCGCAATTCGTCCCCATCTCTCCACTCATCTTTTCAGTGTAATAAGTTCCAACTCGAAGCAAGACCACTGGAGCTAATACGAGCTTTATCTGCTTTTGATGTAAGATATTAACACCTCATCAAAGTTAAGCCAGCAGTGCGCTTTCCAAATTTACATCAGCCGAACAATGTCTTGGAGAGAAATCTTATCAAATTCAAATTAAGCATCGAGTTGAATAGCCCCCAAGGATAGCGCTACCCATCACTCAAGGAACATGTAATTTGGAGAATACAAGCGAGCATTGTAAATCGCTCCAATCGACCGACTCCTTTTTTTTCTTTTCCTATCACAAAGCCATTAATATTTTGAATTTGCTTCTCATAATCCGGAGTCGAAAGGGAGTGCGTCGGAGAATGATAAACGTTTAGCTGGCGGCCATGACAGGCAGGTCTGAGGGACACTATCAGCGTTCGATGTTTTGGACAACTCCAGGAATAGCAAATGAAGTCAGTCGGTGGCTGCGAGGAGGAACACAGCGGAAAATATGAAACCGGCATTACATTATGACCATTGACAAGTGAAGGGCACGGACGAGCCACTTCACGGTGCCGCCTGAGAAAAGTGGGTAGGTTTTTATGCTTGTGTTATAGTTTTAGAAGCAGGAAAAAGCTGCAAAATCAAATATTAAAGGTGCGCTATGGAACTTTTCTGGTGGAGAGCCTGCCAGCTGCTTGCCTCCAGAGATGTAATTGCTTTTTCTGCAATGAAAACATTCCATAGCCATGGCTTGTAACGTGCCCTGGTGACGTCACTTGCCTGGTCTCCTTGGAAATAGATACATTCAGTGCCAAAACAGAGAACATTTCTAGGGGAAATAAACATCTACAAAATAACCTTGTGCACCTTTAAACGTCATGTATCAATTAGTCAAACTGTGATGTAGAGCTAGTTGAGTTCAAATGCATTCTTCAGGGCTTCAGGGTTCAGAACCTCACAAACTTTTTGAGACATTGCTACGAATTCTTGGGGAGAATTCTTCTTCAGTTAACGATTATTTTCCTAATTGATTAGTTCAGCGATTATTGTTTCGATTAGTTCTTTAGAACACTAAAGGCCCATGAATATGACACATCTTTTAGCCAGACAAAGGTGAAGTAAATACCGTTAGAGCACATCCTGTTCTGGAATATTTACGGACAAAAAGGTGTTTTAATCTAAAGTCGTGTCATTTTGGTGTGATTCCTGCTCTGTCTGAGTCAAGTTAACGGTTTATCAAGTACTAAATTAGTCAACAAGTACTTCAATAATCGATTATTTGCGGTTAGAGAGATCGAACTCTTCTGGGTTTTTTGCCAAATTAGACCACGGCACATTGTCTGCATCCAATAACAAAGCTTTAACACCCATTCTACAAATACGTGTTCATAGTATTTTGATGTATGGATGCTAGCATATTATGAAATGACCAGTATCTTGATTTTAGATCAGGGAAAAAACAGTGACACCAGTGATTGAGACATTGGTGTTAAAAATGGTAAACAGCCAGTTCAGACACTAACATTGCCCCATAGTTTTGTGCATTTTAGGCAGGTGCTAAAAGCCGTAACATGACATAACCATATTAAACCTCAAACATGGACAGAACGTGGTAAAGCAGAACACAATGCATTGCTTGTATAAGGCCATATATCTTTGTATTTTTTTCTCAAGGTAAATCCTGTGTGAGAGCGCAAAGGTTTCAGAATTCTTATCATCCCTTGTGGCATCTTTTGTCAGAATGCATGAAAAAAGAGAAATATTAACTGGAAAATATAGCTCGGAGAGATAGAAAATAAATTACTTCAGTGTGGCAAGGAAAGTGGAGATCGTGAGATTTATCAAGTCGAGATGGAAATGCCGGCTAAGTCTCTGTGCCCTTACCTTGAAAAATTAAAGCCACATCAAATGCCTGAGAGTACACGGGGAGTGAGCTTCTTTGTGAGGCGGGGGATGTTTTTTTGTGCAGTAAATTATTAATGTAATGTTATCTATTTTAATTTCGCGCTGGCAGATGAGATACTACTGCTTGCTTTTCTACAGTATATTAATGTTTCGATATAGTATATTTCAGAATGGAGTGGCGCAGGGTCACAAGCTAATCTATGCATTATGTCAAAACAATATAATGGCCAGAAGCATGAGTGAGTTTGAGAAGTTAAGGGCATTTGATCTCTGCATTTGACCCATCCCTCAGTGAGGCTGGAGCAGAGTCAAAGTACTTGAGCAAGCATTTTAGTCCTGCTGAAGGATAAGCGGATTGTATGTTTTTGTTTGTCATTGATCAGCGCAGGCCTCTGTTTGTCCTTAATCCAACTGGGCCAGAGCTCAAGATCACAAAATACAACTTAATGAAAACAAACTTACTGAATGAAAGGTTAGTGGTAAGCGTTTCTACGTTTACCATTACATTTTTGGTGTTGAATTGCTTATTTTTGTGTTAATGTAGTAACACTTTATAACAACTACTCTTATAACTGTCTTAATAAAGCATAAACAAAGACTTAATTCAAAGTAGTTTATTAAGAATTATTCAGGCGTAGCAACTATTTCCTAAGCCTAAACCTTCCGTAGTTACTAATCCTGAATCATGCTTAATAAAATGTTCATTATGAATTAAGTTAAGTAGTTAATAATTATAGTATAGTTATTATAAAGTGGTACCAGTAACGTTTTAAAATAAAAGTAAACTATTTATAATACATTAATAAGCACTTATTTGTTTATAAGCACTTATACGGCATTTACAAGGATTCATCACCCGGTAACTGAAAAACATTTTAATAAGCAGTTAATAAACATTGTTTACACTGGTTAATGACATAAGGTATTAAAGGCAGTTTACAAACGCTAGTAACTGTAACCCTAAGTGCTTATTAACAAAAAGCCAATGCTTATTAACGCCTTATAAACTAAACCTCATCCCAATCTCATTTTAAAGCATTACCGTTATTGCTTTTATAATTCCAACAATTGTGTTCTCACTAATCAAGGTTATTATTAATTAAGATTGCCCAAATTATCCTTAAATCTCTTCTCATGGCCCATAGTTGCTGAGTAGGTCTCCAGCCCACACGCAACGAGAAAAAGCAGATTAACAAATGCATGATTCTGAGCTCAAATGCACTTTACACAATTAGCCCCACACCCCTTTTAACACTCAACAGATTTTCAGCGCTTGACTGGCAAAATCTCTAATTGTTCAGATAAGTGACCATGTTGGCCAGATAAAGGTTAAACTCTCAGGGATATGTTCTCCATCCTTCTCCGGCCGAGTTTACACATTCAGCTCCGGCATTAGTGGTTGAGGAAAAAAGTGAAAGGAAAAAAGTCAAGTCAATATTGATTGATCTGGGAGCCTTAGCAATTACCTCCATGCGCAGAAGACCATGTTAAGGTCAGTATTATCTTAGCTCATTTTATGGGTCAGTGCTCCGGCGTTAGCAGAAATAAATTAATGGGGTAAACACTTTAGCTCACCTTGATGAAATTTACGGCGGGACGTTAGGGGCTTTGCATAGGCGCGGCGTGGTGTACAGAGTGTGACCCTTTGGTATTTGGGAGTCATGAATTCTACTGGTGAAAGCAGAATATAAATAACAGTGTAATGAAACTGTAAAGGCACTGTAATATACCGTGCAGAGTAATAAGCTCATTAAGTTCCAGTATTTTATGGGAGGACTATTTTGGTTTATACGCCAACAATGACACCTGTATTTCTGTTGAAAAGATAGCTATATTTACTTCATGATTTGAGTCATCTTCAAGCAGCGTCTTACATGAACATAACTGCACTTAGAATAGAAAGTTAATGTAAAATGTATTATTACATGTCATTAGGTTGTTTTATGAGCAAAACAAAAAAGTTTAGACTCAACAGAGCAAACTATACAGTCTCTGAGCAAGTGATAATGCCTGGAGGTTGGTGAATGCTTTTCTTCATTACTGTTTTACGTCATAGACACTGGCACATGGCTATGATCTTCTCCACAGCTCACATTAGTCTCATAAAACTGCATCCTTCTCAATTCTTTTGAACTGACACTCTTCCCACAACAGTGACTCAGTGGTTAGAGTATTTAGTCACAAACAAAATACTGGCCATTCCAACCAGTGCGTACTGTTGTTGTGTCCTTCTGCAAGACTCTTCTTCCACATTGTCCTATGATCGTAGAAAGGGGTTCAGAGGTTGTCATCCGGACGCCGTTTAAAGATCGAGACATTTCGACTTTTATCCAAAAGTCATTGTCAATCAGAGAGCTTGTCCTATGATATTTTTAAAGATATATTTTAGCATTCACTGTTTTGACTCACATAAAAAATTACCTTGTCAATGACCCAATACTATTCTCACAAGCATCTAGTAAAGCAGCATTTCACGCCTGTCTCAAACTTCTCCAGAGCACTGTGCGTGCGTCTGTATGTCAATGATTTATTTTTCTACATCTTATACCACTTTGTGCCTAAGGCCTTTATCATTGCCAAGTAGGTTAACAGCATCAAGCACCCTTGTGCAAAGAACTCTCCACTGTTGGAGGCACTTTGCATGTTACTTCTTGACACCTGAACGTATTTGACTCCAGGGTACAAGAGACCGTCATTACTCAAGGAAAAAAAAAAACAACAACATTGTCTTTCAGTGTATTGGCAAGCTTCTCTGGCCTTCAGGCGAACACTCAAACCGTCTCAGTTATGTTCTTAAGCCCAAAATAAATTCAATTTCCAATGCAGTGATCTCCTTAATGAAAAGTCAATGCTCCCACTGGGACAGTTTGAGAGATGAATTCATCAGTGGACCCGTGACGGCGCCCTGGGGGACACCGTTCCTTACGATCAAACAGAACAGCTGCCGAGTGTGTCCAACTAGTCCGCCGTTATTACCTGCCCATGCTGCTAATGTGAGCTGACGGAGGAGGGATGACTGTATTGATCTAATAAGAGGGCTATTTATATTCACTCAGATCCTCCTGCCTGTGATTACAAAACTACTTCACAAGGATGGCCAGCACAATTAGTTAAACTTGTAACTTTTCTGATAGAGGGTATGCCACCTGCCTGTCCGATGTTATCACTAACTATCCATCAGTGCACCTTTAAATTTGGAGGTCAGCAATTTGTTGTCATCAGTGGTTTTATGGTCCTTGCCCCAGTTATATACAGTAAAAGTCTGAGAAAGAAGCGCTCAGTATAAGGGTCAATTTAAATGTAGAAGCATAAATAATGAGTGGATCTCGTAACGCATGCACTGTGAATTTGGGGCACAGTTACTCATTGAAAAAGCATGATTGTATTCTCAAAGGCATTAAAAGTGCGTACTGTGTATAGATTACACCTACCTATGTCAGTGTCACAGACTGTCTAGATATCTTGCCAAATCTCCCAAAAATAGCACTTTCTCCATCTAATTTGTGTTCTGGTCTCTGGTGAAATAAAATATGGTTTAATGAGATATCCAAAACCACTGCACAGTGTCCCAGACTTGTTAAAATTGGCTTTGCGTTTAGTGCCAAATCATGCACCCCAGATACTGTATTTTGCATCCAAATATAAATAGACATTTCTGCCATAGACGCGCTCGGCATTGTTGAAACGTTCCGGTATTTATTTCATTTAATTTTAGTCTGGATCCTGCAACGCCGCGCAATGTTTCTGGGAAGAGTTCAAAGGCGTTCTGATTATTAATATCGCCTTGTTGTCTGGGCGGCTAACCTGGCGATAAGGGAGGACATGGGGCTGTTGTCATGGAGGTATGGTTAACAGAGCCGCAGATAAGCCTAATCCCCACCAGGCTGGATGTAATGCATAGCAAAAGGTGATGGGAGCGCAGAACATACATGTGTAAACCGGATCAAATAACGGTGTGTTGAAATGACACCCGGCTCAAAGGGAACAGGCGGTGGAGCTAGCGTCGTGTGCGATTCACTTATTCGTGTTTCTGATAGCGCTGGACCAAAAAAACGGCCGGCGGAATGGGCTGGGTTCGCGCGACGACATAACGCGCAGTGTTTGGAATTGAGATAGAGGGCGAGTCAGAATTATGCGGAGAATTGTGTCGGATTTCAGATTTGTTGACCTGGTTGACGATTACTCGATCAACGTGGAATCAAAGCTGGGACAAAGTTCAACGTCCGCTGTCAGTGCAAATAAACAAAAGTGAAAATATGTGCAAAGTTTTAGGGAAAGAGCTACGTATCGTGCTTTGTTTGTCCAATCAAAGCTATTAAATCCTACCTAAAGTACATTTTTGACAGCTCAAGTAATGTGCAAAAATCCGAGAGGGACGGTATCTTTTTAAGGGACAACATAACTTTAACTTCAATCAAGGACGTGCACAAGTAGGAAAAGATGACTGCGGCATAATATAATCGTGGCAATAAAACATTCTGTTAACCCAGGACAGTTCAAATTCAAAATGAAAATTGTCAATAGCCACAGGGATGAAATGAGAGAATTATTGTGAATGTGTATGTATTTATTGATTATTTCTAATCGGCAGCAGACTTTGCTTAGGGCAGATATGGTAAAATTGTGTTGGTGCGATTTGATTGAATTGTCAAACTTCATCCCACGTTTGAACCAAAAATCATGTTGTTTATGTATTTTGCATGTTTCTTTTCAATGAAGTGTTCAAAATTATATAACTAGCTAACCGCAAAGATGTGATTTTTTTTTTTTTTTTTCCATTCTTGTATTAGGCTGTTTTACCTATTTACTTACTTATTTTCCTAATTTTTCTATTTTTTTCCCTTCCTTTTTTCCTTTAATTCTATTCGTTTACTTTGTTTACCTATTTCTTTATTTATTTATTTTTTTTTTCTGGAGATGATGGTGGGAAAGGGGCGGGGGTAAAAAAAAAGAACATTGATTGTACAGCGTGATTGTATGTCTTCACTTAAACACAAAAAAGCAATATATAAAAATAAAAACAACACTGAGTCTCCATTTGAAACATATTCATCGGATTCTAAAGTATCACGAACACAACAAATTACGCAGATTGTAATTTCACTGTTGGAAATTCCACAGACATCATTAGACAACCAAGAATGACAATAAAGTACTGTATCTATGCAAAAAAAAAAACTGTATAAACTGATGAAAGCGTTGCACCAAAGAAAAACAATTTACTATGATTGTTTGCGGTGCGTTTACTTGCCTTTTTTATCATCTCGTTGTTGCTCAAACATCATGCGAGTGACAGATATGCCAGAAAAAAAAAGTACAAAATCATCCAGTTTTTTACACTTCCCATTTGTTTATTTTGTTCTCTCTTTGAGTTCTCATATCAGACCGAATGGAAATCAGACGCTGGACGGACACATTCTGCCCGAAGCGTTGCGAGTGTGAATACAACACTACGCGGGTCATATATCAGCGATGGTAATATGTTTGGCTTTAGAGCTCCGCCCACTGGAAAATCTGTAGGCGCCGTAATCTGCATCGACTGCTGTGAGCCTGTCGGTCATTACAGAACAGAACGTCGATGCACTCACCGCTCACACTTTCTATTTAAGACTATTAGGGTTCAAAAATTGATTCGCGTTATGGAAATATATTGTGTCGGCCGTCGTTTTGTTGTATTTTTATTGTGAGACAGGGTCAACGATATATATGAACGTTTGATCCTATTTAATGCTTTCTTTCTGAGGAAATATGCAAACGGTAATTACTATGGTTACCGGTATTATAATTATTGTCAAGAAGCATTCACGTGGAACAAGAAAATAACCGTAAAAATGTAATAAAACAAATCACGGTCCAAATTTGATTGATTATGTTCGAATATTTACAGAACGCTTATGCAATAGAGCTCCGAATCTGAACGTTTATGGCCAAATGTGCAAAATGTCCGGAGAGATATAGCAAAAACAATGCAAAACTGTAATTAAAAGAGTCGTGGAACAAGCTAAGAGTCATTACTGGCAAATCTATCTCTAAATAGTGTGAGAATACTTCTGAATGAATGCTATGTCCTCATTGGTTTAACATTGAGTTTGAGAACATTTGTTTGATCTATGTTGTGTTTTGAGGATATTTTCCCAATCAAACAATATGATATTTTGTTTTAAATTGTTAATCGCTAATTTCTTCTCTGTTTAAAATTGAGCTGGAGGACGGGTCAGAATTCTGTGGTGGAATTTGTTGTTTTTAACTGTCCGGTTGCAGATATTTTGACTTGGATTATGGTTAATATCCCTGTAATTAATGGGCCGATCCACATGAAACAAAAATTGGCACGTCTTCTCTGTCAGAAGAGATGAATAACAACAAGTGAAACAGTTTTTTTTCAGCCTCAGTAATTGGAGCCATGATTTAACTCTAAAGACCCGCTTGTTGAAAGGACCACATATGCTAAACTTACTTTACTGTACTCCGTAATCAAAAACATACCTGGATTTGCATTTTGCGAATTCGTTCACGCTAATTTGATGAATCCTGGTTGGAAAATCCTCTCTCTCCGATTGTCAGAAACACTGAGAAACTTTTGCGCTGTTTTTAAGTCTGTAAGTCATCGCCTGACTCGTTCTGAATAATTCTGCCGTCTAATGTCGATCATTACTGTGTAGCTACTTAGAATCTCCCGGACGACAATCTGCGGCCAGTAGATTGCGCCAAAACGCAGTGCCCTGAGAAACAACAGCGATACAGATTTTAATTTGGATTTTAGGAAATATAATAAATACAATAACAATACAAATATTGCAGGTTTGTAGATTTAACCCAATTAAATAATGGTATAAGTTTCAATATTTATTAGGGGTGTAACGAGACAGAATTTTCACGAGACTAGACAGGTCACGAGATTGGGTTCACAAGATGAGAACGAGACGAGATTTTCATAGTTGTTGTTTTTTTTGTCTTCTTTTATGTAACTTTTTTCTTTTTTTTAATAACATTAAGTTGTTTAACCTGTTAAAAAATAAGAAAAAGCAAGCCTAATAAACTGCTTTCCTTTGGTAGGTTTTCTGTATTGCAAATGAAATATGGCATAGACCATAAAGAACAACTCGGTTGCACTGCAATTTAATACAACATATTAAATAATTCTCGTGAGATTACTCTGTGGACGCCAGCACAATCTTGCGAGATCTCATGCCACTTCAAATATTTCTATTTTGGATATTTCTTTCAAAAACAATAAATATCCCACAGACTTAGATCTATGTGCACAATCTAATCCAAACTGTAACTAAATTAAATCATCTCCTCTGTCTTAAGGTGCATAAAACGGACATTGTTTGTGATGGTGTTCAACATGACTCAGAAGTTTGGCTATTTATTCCAAAACAGTGGATCTCCAACAGAAATTCTAACATGATCAAATCCTGGAAGGTGAACAGAGCTGTAGTCTAACCTGCACTGAGCTCCATGAATATGTGCACTATCTGTTGGCGCACACACTACGGTCATTTATACCGGGGTCCCATTTATCGGATGGCTCACAGATAGAGGATTTCCTTCATCTCGGCTCCTCCAGTCTCTCTAATGTGGCTCGACCGGCCATAAACAGACAGTGAGTGATTAGCGCTGCTCTGCCATTGACATCATTTGCATTTTAATAGACCATAATTACAACTCAGGGAAAATAAATTGCAGTTTGAAGAATGTTTGAATTACTCCAACTCTCGGGCTCTCCTCGTGAGATAGCAGCGAGCAGGCGAGCGCTAATGTCTGCCTCCAAAAATTAAAGGTTGGAAGAAAATACAGGTTTAGCTCGGACCGTTTTTTCAAATCGTTATGGTCCATTTTGAATGATAAAACTTTAGAAATACAGTACATGATTTTGTTGAATGTCAAATGAATACTAGTAAACAGATATGCAAAATAAAAAGAAACTGCTCTTTTAATTGATATTTTCTAATCATAGAATTGATTTGTTAAGTGGAATTTTAGAAAAGAAAAAAATATTCCAGTCTTATTTAAACTGTACAAGTGAATTTCAGTTGGCAATTTATTTTTAAAATGACTAGCTCTTTGAACACACCAACATGAATAAATACTTAGAGGCAGACAAAGATGAACTGCAGGTGGGTGTCACTGACTAATGCTAATTTGAAGCATAATAAAGTTAAAAATGACACAAACCAAAAATGTCAATAGAAACAGTCAAGTAGTCTTTACTCTACATTTTAATTGATTGTTTGTTTATATTTTACATTTTAATAAAAGTTAGCATTAGTTCTTATCTTAGCCAACTGCTGTTGTACACATACAGAACCCATTGGGAAAATTTTAGCTTTTAGTGACCTTTAAGGTTCTTTATGCTGCCCTGCCCTTTTAGGAGCCTTCTCCATCACTGCACCTCAAGAAACAAACGTTGGAGCATAATTTGCAATATTGGGCAGGGCCCTCAAGTCTCACGCACTGACCTCAGCCCATACAGTACTATCCACATGGGGTCCACACATGGGGCCCATACAGTACTATCCACATAGGGCCCACACATGGGGCCCATACAGTACTATCCACATAGGGCCCACACATGGGGCCCATACAGTACTATCCACATGGGGCCCATACAGTACTATCCACATGGGGCCCATACAGTACTATCCACATGGGGCCCAGCTGGGCTAACTCAAGTGGTGCCCAGTTTGTCTAACTGAAGTGGGGCCCACATTGAATTTACCCACATGGGGCCCATACAGTGCTACCCGCTTGGGGCCCTTTCAGTGCTACTAACATGGGACCCAGGTTGGCCAAACCAAGGGGGCCCACATACACTTGCCCAAATGTAATTTGCCCACATATTCTGCGTCCATGCAATGCAATACAGCCCACTTGGGTCCCACTTTTGGCTAACCCAGCTGGGGCCCACTTAGATTTGCCCTCCTATGTTTACTTCTGACAGACAGACAGACAATAAAGCTACAGCTTGCTCAGAGTGGAGCTGCCAGGTTGGCTCTAGGTGTGAATGAGATGCACTCAGCTTTATCATGGTTGAAGGTACCAGACAAACTAAGGATACGCCTTCTGTGCCACATGCATGATGCCATATTTAAAAATAACTTTATAGCAAATTCTATGCAAATAAATTGGTGTACAGTGGGTATTGTCACAAACATGTCACTCTATTGGTCAGTTCTGTGAGAGTATTGTTTAGATCCTCAACAGCATGGAATCATCTGTCTGTGAGTAAAAGGCAAAGAAGCGACAGAAGACACTATAAAAAAATGTATGATTGAATTGTTTAATTGTTGTCCAATATGAAATTAGAATTATTACAATTTCAGTTGGGATTATTATTGTAATAAGTGTAATTGTAAAGTTATTTGCTTGATCCATTGTGATTATATACAGAATGTGATTTTATCTTATGTTGAATGGACCGCAAGAAGACTAGCGACCTCTCTGTGGAAGCTAATAGGGTTCCAAATAATATATAAAAAAGAAAACAAATAAAAAAGCTAAAGGAAAAGTACTGTACTGTATGTGTAAATTCACATAGTATCACATATATACAAATATGACGGACATTTTGAACACTACAGATGCATCCCTCTCGTCCAACCTCTGACCTTCTCCCAGTCACTCCTCCGCCACTCTCCGGCCTGTTTTGTTCTCCATTAATACCTTCAATAATTGCGTTTTGTCCTCTGTAATACTCTGTTTTATCACCGCACCTCACCTGCCGAGATTTGACACCTCTTTTGGATTTGCGGTTCGCCCGGTTAACCCTGGCAGCGAAAGCCCCGGTGACCCTGTAAGCAAGAGTGACAACACAATAATACTCCGCGCTCCTAATCTCTCATTGCTGGATTATCAGATTATGGGGAACCTCAGTTGTTTACGGGCTTGGGCGACTATCGAAAAAGTTGATCTGTCAAGTTTATCTCTTACACTTGTCGTATCGAGGCGACGTCCGACCGTAGAGTTGGCTGCAATTGGAGATAAGGCGGACGGGGCAGAGCACAAAATAAGCAGCGCAGCTTTTTTCTTTTAACTCTATAAGAAGGTTTATCTGACTTAAGAAATGGAGCTTGCAGAGGTATTACCGATCTCTGGATTCCAACATGATTTCCTTGACTTCCTCAGTGTGACCGAGTGGGTCTTTTTAGTTTTTGAACAATATCAGAAAACCTTTACGGCAAGCGGACTCAAACGCCAATAATCAGTCGTTTCAAAGGTATAATCATGTATAAATGTGTTTGTTTTTTAGCAACGGGAGTCCTTAAAGATACACTACGCAACCTTTTTGTGTTTTTGTTTTTTCCGAGGATCCCACCAGACGTTGCCGTGCCTGGAAAGTTCCACAAAACAGCATTCGTCTTATCTCCCTTGCATCTTTTCTATTACAGGGGTTGTAACATTTTCGCTGCACTCTACACAGACTCGACTCCCGCTCGTCGCTATGGAGATAGATAGGTTTAATGCCATACGGTGAAAAAAATCCTGGAAAAGCAGCGCAATCGCACGGAGAAAAGCAGGTGCTGTATCCTCCGTCAGAAAACTTTGCCAGGTTAATTTGCCTCATTACTTCGCGGCCGTTATTCTGAAGGTCAACACTGCGACGCGCTGTATTTGACCAAAAATATCAGTGACAGACCAGGAACATAGATGACTATCACAGGCTGACACAGTAAAAGCACAATGAAAGATCTGAAAGCAGCAAGAAAATAAAAGCTAAATGAATATCGTACACTCAAAGTATTGTAAAGAATTAGATATGGCATCTTTTAATTTATATGTCCCTCCTTTAAAGTGCCTCTGACAGGTTAGATCACTCCTTGAACTAAAATGCAGGATAACACTTTATAATAACGACACTTATTCATGTCTTAATAAAGCATGAACAACGACTTAGTTCATAATCAACAAATAGTTTATTAAGAATGATTCAGGCTTAATAATCAACAAATATTCTGACCCTAATTTCTAACCTTAACCTTAATGAAGTAGTTACTAATCCTGAATCATGTGTAAAAAACTATATATTCATTATTAATTAAGTCTTTGTTAATGCTTTATTGAGGAAAAATAAGGTGTAGTTATTATAAAGTGGTACCAAATGCAGTTAAGATAAAGATATTTCAAATTCTGCAGTTTTGCCATTTTTTTAGGTTTGCAATTTTACTTCCTGGTTGTAAATGATGACATCACACTAGGAAATGACCATAGCAACCACACTGTACGCTGGGCCAAAACTCCTCTAATATGAGATTTTTTTCATTTAATAAAGAAAAATGTGTTTCTTTTTAGTGTAAATTATGCAAAACCTTTGTCTTCCCAGTGTTATGTCATCCATTTGTTTACTTCCTGTAATTTTCAACACACGTTTAAACCTTTCTCCACAAACAGCTACCTTGGTGTAAAACTATCATTTATGTTTACAAGAGGTATTAATACACTGAATAAAATCAAAATTATAAAATCATAAAAACCTGTCATATGCACTTTAAATAAAAATGGACATGTTAAGATATTTTGTTCCTTATTCCAAGACAAAAAGGTATCTGGAATCTTTTAACCCGGCTTTTAGTCACCTTTTAAATTTAAACACTAAGCGAAATGTAAAGTATTGCGTTTTAATGAGTGCTGTTTACTGACCTCTGAGCTATTTTTGTTCATAATTGCTCCATTATGTGCGATATGTTTTTATAGTATGTTTTGTTGTTCTCTGAGTGCTCTTCTACTGCTCACTAATTGCCCCTGGTATGATTAATAAAGTTGTCTGAATTTGAATCTGAGTAAAAACACAATGTCTATAATACATATGTCATTACTTACATGAAAACCGTAACTGTGCTCTATATAATGTTGCTGGTGGAGGGTTTGTCACCTAGAGTGAGTGAAGCCGCCTCTCCACAAATCTGACCTGTAACTTAGCGTGGCTCCATTAAAATACATGAGTTTAATGCTTTGGGACATTCCAGACAAAGCAGTAACATTTCCCTGAAAGTTACACAGTGCACCTTTAACTTGAACTCAAACAATAGAGTCCTTTCACAATGTTAGTGCGCATTTCCAGGTTCCCGTTGAGTACGCGAGATTCTGCGAGAGTTCATTTGTATTGCATTGTTTTTATGGGCCCCGATCTACTTAACGCAAATCGATTTTCAAATGCAATCATCGAAGGGACAAAGAAGCGAACAAGCGTGGTTTTTATGAGTTCCCGCGCGGGACTCACGGGAAATCCACGTCTTTCCCTGTCTGGAAGTGGCATCCTCAAACTCTAATGTTCTTGGTGAGCGATTTTAAAGTCAAATGCGCTCCACCAGTTTGCCTCAGCCACATTGATTTTCCGTGAGTCCCGCTCGGAAACTCGTAAAAAGCACACGCGTGACTTGTTTCCTGTTGCATATGGTTTTTCGTGGTCAGTTAACCACATTGATCAATATTGTTCAATACTTTTTGTTTTAGCGCAAGCTGTGAATTCGTTGTTGACAAGGAATTTAGAGAACGCAATAGCCTTTTTTGTCTGTTTTGAATTTGAAGCTGATATACTCAATTTTACTCTTGTTAATATATACTTTCCCCCCCACAGATTATATTAAAACAGCACTTTGTCACAAAATCCGACCGCTGTGTGCTGTCTCGTAAAACACGTTATGGATCGCGATCTCAAATGTTGAAAATAGAGAGCGTGTTGGCTGCGCAATGAAGCCTGAAAACGCTGTTCTAAAATTGTGCATGTGAATACTTTCGATGCACCAAAGGGTTCGTCGGAGCCAGGAACAGGTTTTAAATGCCTACGTCCTCCTTTCTCAGTTTAAAAATCAGGCACCCCAGCTTTAAATCTTACGTACATGGCATCATCGTGTATATTTTTGACTAGTACGAGCAGAAGAGCCTCCTATAGGGGTGATAATAATGTCCCTTAGTGCTATTGCCGCCTTATTTACAACGCTGCTCTGGTTCGTCACTCCGAGCCAGCGTGATTATTCACCTGGCGAGAGTATTATTCCAGCAAATACCCCGCACCATAAACATTTTTCATATTTCCTTGCAGGGGTTTGATGAGAAGACGCTGGATCTCGGTTTATAAAATATTGAGTTAGTGCGCGCGACAAGAATAGGCCTTCCCTGATTACATTATGTGATGCCTAGGAGCTGGGTTTAGTCAAATCTGTGCGACTCGCGAGCGCAGTGTGTACAATAGACTGTACCACTGTGGCGCGGGAAGACGAGGAAGAAGAAGTACGGGGAAGATAAAGAGCGCCGAGTTTATAAAGGTCATGCTATGCCGTTTGTCAAGTTGAAGGGGAAAGTGTGTGATTTAGAGTTAGCTGCACAGATTACCGCTTCATTTATAGATGTCTTTAAGTTCGGGGGGTGAGAAACAAGTGCGTTTTAAAAATAGTCACAGTTAGGGCTGTCATTAACGATTATTTTAGTAGTCAGTGCTTATTTTTTGATTGGTGGACAAGTCAAGCGATTATTTAAATTGTACATTGAGACTTTTGGGCTTCATTAACAACCACATACATGTTGAAATATGGCAAACTAACTCTTCTAGATAAAGAATATTTATCATTAATTATTATTTTAGTAGTCAGTGCTTATTTTTTGATTAGTGGACAAGTCAAGCGATTATTTAAAGTATACATTGAGACTTTTGAACTACATTAACAGCCACATAAACATTGAAATATGGCAAATTAAGGCTTCTGGATAAAGACTATTTAGAAATAAAGTTTATTATACATAAAATTAAAGAAGGTTTTTGGACATTTTAATTTAATAATACCACTGTCTTGTTAAAGCTGCGATACCCACTTTTTTTTTTTTTTTATGTTTTCCATCCAAGAGCGTCTGTGCCAATGGGCCTGTGAGAGCTGCAGATGAGTTAGATTTAAACACCTACTTCTGGTGAAAATCAAGTACTCCAGCTTTAAAAAAAGGTATTTTCTTCTTCCTCGAGTCTGTTTACAGTTACGATTATAACTATGACAATCAAACTACGAAGACAATTATTGTTCATAGTCAACAATTCACAATATATTGTTGCAGCTCTAGTCGTAGTAAGTTATTTATTATTATAAAAAGAAAGAAAGAAAAAAACTGGATTAGTCTGACCAAAACAAGACTACCGACCATAACCGCTCACGCAGTCGCGCCCCACATTAAAATATAAAAGGGCTTTTATGGAAAGAAAATACAGTAATAAACATAAGAGAGAGCGTTTTTAGTCTAATTTCTATTAAAAAGAGATTTGAGCCGAGTGGCAGGCTGCTGCACAGATGCCGGCGACGTGGGGCGGATGCAACTCATTTGTTGCACTTTGCGCTTATTTATTTCTCTCCCAGAGTCTGAATCAGTGGAACATCTGTCACCTTTCCTAAGTGCCTCCTGTTTTAGGAACTAGAGCAAAAGAGAACATTTTTGTGATCCTCAGTTCAGACCTCAATGCTTCTGCGTAGAGATTTCCTGAGCCAGCGAAACGGCAGACGTCTTGAATCACGGTCTTTCCTCGTGGTCTTGGAGATGGGAGCACGTCGAGTTTTATCACTGAGCTGTGAGAAAACAGTCATTTACAGTCTGAAGTTTTGACTATGGTGGTCGTTTTCAGTCAAGGGGGGAGTTTTGGTTGCATTAAAGGTGCAATATGTGACTTTTCTGGTGGAGGACCTTCATGGAGAAAAGGATAAAAATTGAAGATGCATGGTTTTCAGTGCATTTTAGTAAAACGCCAGTCTATAAAGTATTGTTTTCCCACAGTGTTGTACTTTTTTCTGCGCAAAAAAAGTACTTGGGCTACACACTGTTTCCTACAGAGGGCATTTTATAGTGGTCACGTCATTTTGCAGTGGCATCCGAATGTCCAGCAGGTGAAAAAGTAGCGCGATCAAAGTCTCCCGCAATGCATCTCAAAAAGTATTGTCACTATACCGATCAATACTGACCACAATGCACTACGAGAATCTGAAAAACGTCCAGTCCGTTTGATTTTTAATGTGAGAGTCCAAAACGCTCCAGGACTGAGTGCACTGTAAAGTCCACTGAACAGGGCTATTTGACTTTGTTTTGTGATTGAGGGGTTAGGGACTAGTGTTGACATTTGGACAGAGCGTTGTCTCATGAATATTTCTTGGTTTTATTCAATCTCCATATAGAATTGAATGTTTCATACCCTTCACCAGCAAATTAGATGTGCCCCTTTAATACTAACCTGCTAATGAAAGCAAAGTATTCAAGGGACCCTTCAGAAAAGCCACATAGTTCACCTTTAAACAGAAGTAGAAACAGTAATAGCATCAGTTTAGTTACCGCAACGGCAACTAAACCTTCTTATTGTACATCTTTCTACTTTATTTAGATACTTTTACTTTTTCATTACGCAGCAGAGGCAAAAAAAGGCCTGATGTTTTGTGCAAGAAATGGCATCTATTTTGAGCCATTTTCCATCAGCTGCAATTTCTCAACTTCTAAAAAACATGTTCCTTTCTTTTGTTCGGCACATGACATCTGCTTTTCACAGATAAAGGGTCAAAATACCACTATTTCTTGTGTGCTCTTTTTACTTGTGGTCTATACAACTCTATAATTGCTTCTTCAGACATTTTACAGTCCCAGAGGCGCGCTTGCCTGTTTTTAAGAGCAAATTAATTGACTTGGCGTCGTGCCGCGTTTGAGGAAGAAAATCTTGATGCATTTGTTTTAAGTATCTAAAGTGACACAGGCATAACAGATGTCTAAAGGGTACATCTCCCAGTCCCAAATTATTCCAGTGGTCATCTGTATTCCGCCACTGAACAACCATGCTCTTTACATCTTGAGATTTTTGTTTTTTCCCATGTTTCAGACTTTATTTTACTGTTATCTCCGACTAAAATACAAACACTGCTTCAAATATTGTCTTTGGGGCTCAGGCCCAACACCAGAGATCCAGCCTGTGTCTTGATGATTATTTCAGTCAGGGAAGAACACAGATGTTATCCCATTACCAAGAGGACCCTCACATTTACACTACTACATCAGCTTTGTTGACAGCTTTGTAATGGCCTCTCTTTTTACTACTTTCCAAATCCAAATTCACTTCATTTCTATAGCACATTTTATAAACAGAACTGTTTCCAAAGTGCAACACAGACATAAAAAAAAAAAAAGTATAATAACAGCTTGAGTTGATTTTACTAGTTACTAAAAAAAAAATGTAAAACTGGTCAAATCAAATCCAAGCAAAAGCATAAAACCATAGAATAGACATAAATAAGTTCAAATGAAATGTAAATCAATGAAAAACACCAAGGACCACACAACTTACTGTAAAAAGCCAGAGAATAAAAGTGGGTCTTAAAACGAGACTTAAAACACTCCGCTGCATAGTCAGAATACTGCAACTCAGGTTACAGTATACTCCAGTACTTCAACAATTTCTGACAAAGCTAAATAAGATGGAAAGTTTACAGTACAAGTTTCTGTCAATCAAAACATCAGAATAATCATACTTTCAATTCATTGCATTGTGCACAGTGAATTATTTAAATGTCTGTTTTGTATTTTTGCATGTTTTCTTCACAAAATGGCATAATTTGAGTTAATTATTTCACAAATCAAATCTATTTTAAAGCCCAACTGGCTATAATTCAAATCTAGACATTGGATTTTGTGTTCAATCTGTGTTCTTGCATGTTTCAAGAAAAAGCAAAGAAGCAAACAATGGGTTTAGTGGAGTACAAGGCGCTTCATTGCAGCTTGTTTGTGTTCTGTTGTGGTTTGGTGGATTATTTGGCCCATATTATTCGTTTTATCGCTCACACATAACATTCTGTGTGGTGTTTTTGGTTTGTTTTGTCCACAAACATCTGGGCTCGTCCACAAATGGACTTAAGTGTAAAAATAACCACGTGAAACCTTCCTCATTCTTTCAGGTAAGCCTCCCTTCGTATTCCAGATGAGCGCGTTTGGTCAAAACAGATCTGCGTCAATTCATGATTAATGCATCGGTTTTCTATGATTAACGCATGAGTTAGCGTGCACTTAGCCCTAAATATGACCATCGTTGCAACCTTACTTGTATGAATATGTTTGGTGTAAAGAATTCTGAAAATGTCAATATAAAAAGTCACTTCCATTAGAGGTTCACAGAAATCTCAAAATGGCACACTCGTTTTTTTGCGATGACATTTAGCAGCCGATTCTTCCTGAATGTGGAGTTAGCGCTCGCATGTCACACAAATGAACAGCGACGCGATCATTCCGAGACTTCGTCATGTGCCGATTGTACAATTCAATTACTGTACCGCCAAAAGAGGGCCCAAATCTGCTGCAGAATGTCTCGTTACGACTCGCTGCTTCGGGTAATGGTGTTTTTCTTCGGCGGGCGAAATGAAATATAATATCATTAAATAGAGATATGTAGAATGAAGTGTTGGTAGATTTGTCTTTGGTGCCAGCTCAGATCTTGTTTGTTGTACGGAGTGGATTCTCCCCGATGACAGATCCAGCTTATCATCGCAACATCCCGCGTGGAAAAAAAAGACTGGAAAAAAAAAGGGATTTGGCCAGATCCGACATTTCCGCGAGATTTATAGCTGTCAATATGTGGGAGCAGGAACAAAGGCAAAGACAATTAGGGGGAGATTCCGAGGAATGCTGAACAGTCTATTACCAGGGATTTGTGGGAGAAGATGGAGCGCTGTAGTGTTCCGGAGATAAAGGGGAAAATGGGGGTAGAGCACGTTGGGATTGATAATGTAAACTGGTGAACGTATGGCAGTAAACTCATCTACCTGCACGGAGACAAGCAGGTGACGCCTCCATCTGTTTTCCGAGGTACATTAAAAGACGCCGTACTGGATTTTTACTGTCTTAAACGAGTGGAAAGCAGAACTAGCCCGTTTCAAACCGTTTGCAATGATCCAAAGTTATTCTTCACATTCCTAGCGTCGTAATTATTCACCGCGATGAGTTTATAATCGCGTTTCTCAACTTACAGAGGTGGCGGTTTGCAATCATTGACAACTAGTTTGATAAAACGCTATAAAATTATAATCTTCAGAGCTACTTTTACAATATATTTGTACATTTTGCTTAACTACAAAGGCAACAATTGGGGACAGCCACTTTGAGACGCACAATTTCAAAATCTTTGGACCCAGAGCGATGAAATTTCACACTGTTGTTGTTGACCCATAGGGCAATAAATGTCATGAATTTGGAGTGTCTACTGTGAAAACAAGCATTACTTTTTATATCAAATAAATCAAACTTTTAGACATGCAGTAGCTTTGCCAGTGGACCACTTACTCACTTATTCAGATCCATTCACATCACCAAAAACTCGACTTTCTTACCTTTCAAATGGCGTATAACACATGCATTTTGGCCAAAGTATTCTCTTTTAACGCTTGGAAAACTGCAATTAAAAGACACGTCGAGGATGGATAGAAATATGTGGGCCTTAAGATGGATAAGTAACACTCCCCCGCCCAAAAAGCTGCACCTTTAAGTTTACGATTGCCATTTGTGGCTTGATCACATCCAAATGAAAAACAATTGCGATAAAAAACAGGCTCAAGAAAATGCTAACGCAGAAGGATTATTGTATTAGAAATGTCCGCAGAAGTAGTAGTGGAAGTGGCATTGTAGTAGTAGTTGCTGCTGTAGACATAGTAACAGTATAGTATAACAGCATTTGCAGCAGTAATAGTCAGTTATATATAGTAGGATTATTAGCATTAGGTGAATTACAGTGTAGACGTCGGCAATTAATAATTTTGAAGAACAGAACACTCCAAGTACATACTGTTAGGAGGAAAGAGGAAATCACTCGGCAGCATTTCCATCACTTCCTGACTGCCGCGACGTCTGAATTCATATTGATAATCAACCAATATTCCACGGCAGTTAAGTGCTCCCAACGCCACTGGGGTCTGTGTGAAAAGCACGTCCCATCGAGTCAACCGCAGACTGTAAAAGCAGTTATCATTTCAATACGGCCAATATATTTATGGGTTAAGGACAAAGAGGTCGGCCAAAGTAGACTAAGTGTTCCCTGGGGCCCAAACACTAGACCATTCAAAATGCCCACAGAGAACCTGGGGGAAAATTGATTTGAGTGCTGTGCTTAAAATGCTATGCTGGTGTGTGACCTAGTAGGACTTGCCTGGTAGAATTAGGAGGCCATTTTACAGATATGGCCACATCAGAATTTTCGACGATATTCCAGCGGTTGGCGATTTCGTTTTGGAATGATAGGTCACGCCATTGTGGTTCGGGACAAGTTGAATGCTGTTATGAATGCCGGGAAAACAGTACTTTACGTTTGACAGAAATGACATAAAGACATAAAAGCTTTCATACGCGCTGCATTTGGACAAATTGTGGCTTTCAAGTTCTCTTTGGGAGTACACGTCCCGCACGTGCTGTGAAAGACTGTGCTGCACGCTGAAATATGTGCGTGCATAAATGAACGGAGATGTGATTTCAGATTATTTCTAACGTTTGTTTTTTTAAAGGAGCTGTACCTGATTTGAACTGTTTTGAAACGTGAAAAACAGAGCTAGTTTATTTTAAAAGTCTTTACTGCAGTCCACATGCATCCTGAATATTCACTGCGATGAGTGGTGCTCACAGTGGGGCCCATCGGGGGGTCTAATTTGGCCCACTAAGGGGTGCTGAGGTTTGTTTGAGGTATCTATTTGATTAATTAGTGCTTAAAAGATTGTCAGTAGTTGCAAAGGAGACCAAATCAAGTCTATTCCCCTGAAAACACGTTGATAATAAACAATTTAATCATCATCTCTTTGAAAATAAACTTTAAAAATGCAGCATAAAATTAGGTTTGGCCCTTAGTGTGTTAATATGTATTCATTTTGGCTCGGCAAAGAAAAAAACATGCTAATTCTGGTCCACCAAGGAAAACCGTACATTTGCACGGTTGACATCATAGTAAAGCTAACAAACATTCTAACAGCACACTTCCTGCTTCTCGTAGAATAAAACGCTAAATAGATGCAGCGAAAGCGCTGTGGTCTCATTTTCACCCTGATAGATGCTTTTACAATATATCTGTACTGGAGCAAGAACAGATTTTACTTTATTACATGCAAAAAAACGGGCACATGTACTACTTCTGTTTTTTCACGTTTCAAAGCAGCACAAATCAAAGCGCCTTTAATATTGCTATGATCACAATCAGCTTATAACTCAATGTTGTACTACATTATAGTCATCATCAATATTAGTATTAAATAAATGATTACTTACTTTGTGTTCTTGATCCAGAGATAGTGTGATGGAGATTCTAAAAAAACGAAGTAAAAGATAAAATTAATTTTGGTTAATGCCATATTTTGATACAAATCAAAAACATTACATTAGACATTATTCAAACAAGGGATTGGTGTATCAATACCAAGTGTCATTATATTGATACCGACAACTGTGGGTATCGACACTGTTATGCAAATATTGATAAACTTCAAGCTTACTCATCACATTTTGACATATCAGGACTTAGTCTTTAAATATGCCCTTGAGTTCCTTAAATAAGCTCTCTCATGTTTTGAAACAAACAAAAAAGTTTATTTTGCACTATATGAACAAATTTCTGACCTGATACTTACCACTGTATGCAGCCATTAGATGGCGCCTAGCACTATACACAATTTAGTTATGTTACTACTTTACATGGCTTGACGCTACGATCCAGTTAGCAGTAGTAGTTATCGTGTTTAGATGGCAGAAATGCTCAGAACGAGTCTGGCAATGGTTTAAGGACTTAAAATAGCAAAATATTCTTGGATAAGTGATGTATGAAATCTGAAAAACGTCACTGATCGAGGGAGTTCAGCAGGAAGTGTTTTTGACAGTCAGAGAGGAGAGGATTTTCAAGCCAACATTCCTCTAAATAGCGTGAATGCCGCTAAATCCAACTCCAGGCATGTTTTTGACGACTGAACAATGTTAGAACATGGTTAAAAGCTCCAAAGTCACTGTAGAAGAACATGTGTCCTTTAACAAGCACATTACGGGTATATATTCCATGCCAAATATAGTACAGCCTTTGCCAATGACATGATTTCCTGTACAATATTATGAATGCACTGTATTGCCCTATTCAAGTTGTATTTTTTGGCTTTCCTCTCAGAGCACAGTGTTGCCCTTTGCTGCAGTATATGAATCAGGACGGGGGCACTGGTTCGGAAAAGCGTGTTGCACCAGCCGCTGGTGTGTTGCCCTGTACACAGTGGACCTGGGGGCTCTTGTGCTGCCAAGCCTGCCCACCCCAACCGCGCTGTGTGCTTATTTTCTCCGGCCCTTTCTTGACCATATGGAGCGGGAGGGTCATAGGGACACGGTGTATTGCGGTTTTGTATCCCTGCTTGTACATGTTCGCCTGTGGAACCGTGAGCTCGGAGTGAAATGAGCCAAATCTTGCTCACCAGTGTCTGTGGCTTTGGCAGGAGGGCGCAGTGATTCTGTCAGCATTTTCATCCTCCTGCCAGCTCTGAATACTTTTATTAGCTCCACCGGCAGAGAGGGGAGAGCAGTTTGGGCGATTCACATTATGCTGTGTTGGGCCTTGTTCTCGTCTATTCTTTTGTGTTCATCAGAGGTCAAAGTGGTATTAAAAGTCGCACTTCTACAACTGCTAACTTTGTAAAAGTTGCAGTGTTATAAAGTTTCAGATAGCGGCCGTGTGTCAGTGTCCTTCGTTTTCATCCGTCATTGCAACAAAACTCAAAGTAATATCGCAAGAATCATTGCCTTCTTTCATCAGTATCTTGACTCAAACCAATTAAACTGGACAAGCAAATGCTCTTGGTGTGTTAAGTCTTCAAGTCGTTAGTTAGAACAGCAAAAAAAACATTTGGTCAACGTGCATTTGGTGATGTTCATAATATTCAGTGTGACATATGTAGAAGTAATTCCACAACTGTTCCCTAGCAACGATACCGTAAACAAGGGCCAAAATCCACATAAATTACTTAATAGTTATGGTTTCACAAATAATAATACCTGAAAACACCTTTAATTTGTTAAATTATGGTTTAAACTGTTAAAAAAATGTCTGCTGCGTGTGAATTGTTCCTGCATGCGTCGCATTTTTTTTTTACAACCTTTTATTATCTTACCTGCTCCAACCCCAACCCTTAACCAAATTAACTGTTCCTAAACCTAACCCTTACCCTAATTGTGAAAAAAGAAATTCTAAAAAAAATACACGCATAGCAACCAAAGCAAAGTGCAAAGTGGTGGTTTAAGAAGTTTGGGGGGAAATGACGCTTGCTTGCAATTTGAATGGAATGTCGCTCAGAATCAGAATCGGTTTATTGCCATTGTCAGCGATTAAAATTCACAAACATAGGAACTTTCTTTGGTGTAAGGCGCAACCTAAAACAATGAATAAAATATTAGCAAAATATATAAAAGAGGCATGCATAAAATTAAGAATAAAATGAAATAAAATAGAAAAGACTTGAAGTGTACAGTAGTGCAATTTGGCTGTGCAAATAGAAAGCTCTTTTGTAATATTATTGTTAAAGTGGCAGGTGTTATAAAGTGTTCCTGAGTCCAACGGCAGAGGGAAATAAACTGTTACTTACACATTAAAACACAATGAGCTGATTATCACCAAGAACACCGCTAACCTTTACCGGTTTGCAAAACATCCAAACTTCATTCTGCAGCTGTGACAGTGTGTGGGGGGCCCTTTAATCCCTCCTTCTTCCCTTCGTTTCATGCCTTGTCTTTAACTTATAAGTGAGCGCTACTACAGCAATATCTGCTGGTCGTCACAATATTTCAATTCCAAATTCTTTTTTGGTACTAGATGAGTCTTCAAATAGTGTTGTCACAATACTAAAATGTATAAGTCGATTTTGATAGTGAGGAATATACTCTTCTTGATACTGATTTCGATACCACAAGATCATTCCAAAATGCCTTTTAGTTCAAGGTTTTACACAACACACTGACATTAGCAACACCAAATAACAGTACTTTCTTTATTAAACATTTTTGTCTTATTATTGTTTTTGATTAAACTCAAAATCCTTCTGAAACTGTTCACATTTTGTTGTTAATAAAATAATTTTAGTATCTATACTCAATGTTTAGTATTGATTTGTTTCTGATGTTCAGTTCTTTCGAAAACCCTATGTTCGACACACTAAAAAGTAGACTTAAAGAAGACATTATTGACATTAACCACAGTATATAATACAAAGATTATGTTGCATTTTAGTCATTGTAAACCACAATGTTGAACTTAAATGACTTGATAATAAAAACAGGTTCATTGATTATTTTTAGATTTTTTTATTACAATTATTATAATATTATATAAACATTATTATTATAACAATTATAATCACCATAATATTAATATTATTATTATTATATACACTACAATGTATTTACAATTATTCATACTATGTACATTTTTAACATTTTCTTTTCAAACAAACAGAAATAAATAGTCCCAGGGGTCCTACTCATCGTCTGAGTCCTGGTCCTCACGCCTTTTCTTTCTGTTTGCTTTCTAGGACTCATCCTTGTCCTCTTCCTCCTCCCTCTTCCTCTTTTTACTCTCCTCATTCTCGGACTCCTCCTCGTCCTCCTTCCTCTTCCTCTTTTTACTCTCCTCATTCTTGGACTCATCCTCTTCCCTCTTCCTCTTTTTACTCTCGACATTCTCTGACTCCTCCTCGTCCTCTTCCTCCTCCCTCTTCCTCTTTTTACTCTCCTCATTCTTGGACTCCTCTTCGTCCTCTTCCTCTTCCCTCTTCCTCTTTTTACTCTCGACATTCTCGGACTCCTCCTCGTCCTCTTCCTCCTCCCTCTTCCTCTTTTTACTCTCCTCAATGTCTTCCTCACTTTCATCTCCACTGTGGAGTGTGTCATTGGAGCTTGAAGACTCAGTTCTTTTTCTTTTTTGAACTGGAGGATCATCGTCAGCCACTTCCTCATCTTCTCGTTGTCTCTTCCTGACCTCTCTCGGGTCTTCTTCTTCATCTTCTTCTTCTTCATCTTCTTCTTCTTCGTCGTCTTCTTCGTCGAAGAAGTCGTCTTCTTCTTCGTCTTCTTCGTCCTCCGGAAGTACTAGAGGTTCAAGAACAGCTAGAGGTAACAGTCTCTGGACTGCCTCCTGCTGGATAAGAGCGTCTTCTTCGTCGTCTTCTTCGTCATCGTCTTCTTCGTCATCGTCTTCTTCGTCATCGTCTTCTTCGTAATCGTCTTCTTCGTCGTCTTCTTCGTCGAAGAAGTCGTCGTCTTCTTCGTCGAAGTCGTCGTCGTCTTCTTCGTCGAAGAAGTCGTCTTCTTCATCCTCTGGAAGCACTAGAGGTTCAAGAACAGCTAGAGGTAACAGTCTCTGGACTGCCTCCTGCTGGAAAAGAGCGTCTTCTTCGTCGTCTTCTTCGTCGTCTTCTTCGTCTTCTTCTTCGTCTTCTTCTTCGTCTTCTTCTTCGTCTTCTTCTTCGTCTTCTTCGTCCTCTGGAAGCACTAGAGGCTCAAGAACAGCTAGAGGTAACAGTCTCTGGACTGCCTCCTGCTGGATAAGAGCGTCTTCTTCGAAGACGTCATCGTCTTCTTCGTCGAAGAAGTCGTCTTCTTCATCCTCTGGAAGCACTAGAGGTTCCAGAACAGCTAGAGGTAACAGTCTCTGGACTGCCTCCTGCTGGATAAGAGCGTCTTCTTCGACTTCTTCGTCGTCTTCTTCGTCTTCTTCTTCGTCTTCTTCTTCGTCTTCTGGAAGCACTAGAGGTTCAAGAACAGCTAGAGGTAACAGTCTCTGGACTGCCTCCTGCTGGATAAGAGCGTCTTCTTCGTCGTCTTCTTCGTCGTCGTCTTCTTCATCTAAGACGTCATCGTCTTCTTCGTCGAAGAAGTCGTCTTCTTCGTCCTCTTCTTCGTCCTCTGGAAGCACTAGAGGTTCAAGAACAGCTAGAGGTAACAGTCTCTGGACTGCCTCCTGCTGGATAAGAGCGTCTTCTTCGTCGTCTTCTTCGTCTTCTTCTTCGTCGTCGTCTTCTTCATCTAAGACGTCATCGTCTTCTTCGTCGAAGAAGTCGTCTTCTTCGTCCTCTTCTTCGTCCTCTGGAAGCACTAGAGGTTCAAGAACAGCTAGAGGTAACAGTCTCTGGACTGCCTCCTGCTGGATAAGAGCGTCTTCTTCGTCGTCTTCTTCGTCTTCTTCTTCGTCTTCTTCTTCGTCTTCTTCTTCTTCTTCGTCTTCTTCTTCGTCTTCTTCTTCGTCTTCTTCTTCGTCTTCTGGAAGCACTAGAGGTTCAAGAACAGCTAGAGGTAACAGTCTCTGGACTGCCTCCTGCTGGATAAGAGCGTCTTCTTCGTCGTCGTCTTCTTCGTCTAAGACGTCATCGTCTTCTTCGTCGAAGAAGTCGTCTTCTTCGTCCTCTGGAAGCACTAGAGGTTCAAGAACAGCTAGAGGTAACAGTCTCTGGACTGCCTCCTGCTGGATAAGAGCGTCTTCTTCGTCGTCTTCTTCGTCGTCTTCTTCGTCGTCTTCTTCGTCATCTTCGTCGTCATCAAAATCCGGATCAACACCAGCATCTCCGGCACCTCCTCCAAAGTGACCGTGACCGTCTTCTTCGTCGAAGAAGTCGTCTTCTTCGTCCTCTGGAAGCACTAGAGGTTCAAGAGCAGCTAGAGGTAACAGTATCTGGACTGCCTCCTGCTGGATACGAAGTTGAGCAGCAGGAACTATATTGGCTGGAGGCTGCATTCCAAATGGAACAAACATAAAATCCCGATCAACACCAGCATCTCCGGCACCTAATTCAAAGTGACCGAGATCGTCTCCTTCTCCACCGATGTTCGGCTGAGGATTGTTGACTATGCGGTTCATGTTCACGATGTCTATTTCGACTTTTTGCGCAAATATGTGCGAAAATGAAAATCCTATGTCGCATTAGAAGCCCTCTAAAGAGCAGTGTGATTTGGTCTGTGTTTAATATTAGTTATAAGTGGACTCACTGCTTTGTGATGTCATCACATTCTAAATGTGATGACATCACTTTTTTTTTGCCCATGAGAGAACATTGCCATGGTAACCCATATTAACCACACTTTTTTTTAAATCTGCAATATAAACTGACACAATTAAACATTACTAATGAGAGGTAAAATTATACAGTAAGAAAATGTTATTTTCTGGCAGAGTTATAAGAGAAACAAAATGGGGTCAGAAATTACCTCAAAGAAGAAGTGTAACTCTGACTCAAGGAACACAAGGGTTAAACGTGTGCCAGTCCACCATTGACAGAATAACAACAATAAAACACCTTCATTTTTAAGTAAAACATATTTAGTTTTTAATAATATGCATATTATTCATTTTTACCCAGTTCAAAACTGGTTTAGTGATCAAATTATGTCTGTCCCTATTTAATCCCGGTTTTGTCTTAATTTTATTTACTCTACAGGTCTTGGTGTTGTTTTGATTCATATTGGATTTTGACCTTTGACCTATATTTTTCCCCTGCATCATATCTACATCTGTGTTATTTCCCATAGCATAAAAGGAGCAGCTGCCATTCCACGACCCCTGAACCATTCCACGGCCATTCTGTAACTGTCTATGTAACCTATCAGACGCACCAGAGGCTTGTTTTGTCGTCATACTAAACATATACGTGTGTACGGATGTTAAACTAACCCTGATCGTGTTAATATTACACTATATTAACCTGGTCTGCAGCATTTGATGGCAAAAATCAACGGTTCATCAAACTCAAACCCTCATACGTCTCTCATCCATCTCGCCGCTGCACATGCTCGCAGTAAGGAAGCCTCAGATGATGAATGTACGTGTCAAAAGGTCAGAGACAGTCTATAGGGCGACTATGATGAAGGGTCCTTTACTCAATCTAAAGCTGATCTGGGGTCAGCTCATCAGCCCTGACACACTGACACAGAAGCAACCTCTCGTTTAATCACCGTATTAATGCAGCCATCGCAAAGTCCTAATGACGCTGCCACCGGCCAATTCATCTCCCAATCTGATTTAGCGACTGTCCATTCATCATAAGTGAGTGTTTCAGTATGTAATCAATATGGCCCTTTTAGCACTGGGGACACCTACAGCTCAAAGGTACACGGGCGGTGGCACGGTGATGTTTTGATCGACGAAAACGAAGAGCAGCGGCATAAATCGTGTAAAGGGTCGAGTCAAAATGGGACTACGTACAGTACAGTGCGTAATTTTTGCAATTTTGATTAGAATTCTGCTCAAAATGGCCATGACAGGTTGGAGTACTCATTTTTTGAGTTTATAATTTTACTTCCTGGTTGTAAATTATGAGTCACACTATGAAATGGCCTTATAAACGCTACACTGGGCCAAAACGCATCAAGTTTGAATTCATTTTCCACAGATTTTTCAACTTTTCTCCATTAACGGCTTACATTTACGTCTACAACAAGCATTATTATGCCAATTAAAGTCAACATTAGACAGTCATAAAAACCATGTCCACTTTAACGTTTGATAAGACTGAAATATAAACTGACAAATTGAGGCGAGAATCAAATGCATTTCAGAATATGTTTGTAGATATAGGTTTAGCTGGTGTCATACATTTGCAGTAGTAGTCGCAGACATTCAAATTGCAATTTAAATTCATTTGTTATACATCTTGTAGTGTTATCTTGATATACAAACTTCTGTATTCTAGAAAAACGGTTAATTCCACAAGACTGCAAGCAAAGCATATCAAATCACACTGCAAATGACTACTTTTAGTTATTAATTCTAACCAGGACCAAAAAAAATCTGTAATAATTCTCTACTGATTGTACCAACTCTCTAAATTACCATCAATTTTGCCACTGGGTGATATCCTCTTTCCTTAAAATGAGATAGATTGCACGTTTTTTTTTACAATTGCAGACCCAATGATTGCTAAGCTCTATCAGTCAGGGGTTCCCAAACTTTTCAGACCGGGATCGGACAGCGGTGATAAGTAAAAGTGGCAAAACATTTTGAATCAGTTTCAATGCTGTTTATCTGAATAGTTTATTGTGTTATTGGACCCAATTTGATTTTGAATATATTAATTTCAATTATAAAGTCGAATAAATACAATGTCACCGTTTGTAAATGATAGCGACCTTGAATAAATCTCTTGGAAAACATTCTTAAAAGCATTCTTTGTGTGAGTGGGGTCACCTCTCCACAGACCCGGGCTGTAATAAGTTTTTAATCCATTGATTAAGAAAATACATTGAAAGTCGCTGGAGAACAGCAAAGTTTTTTTTCTTTTTTTTTTCGATTTTATCACGATTTGTATTTTTCTATTGCCTATAACAGACTTTGTCATTTTTAGTCGTGTCTTTAGTCGCTTTTAGTTGCGTTTTTGTCACGTTCAGTTGTCTTTGTCGTTTTTAATCGTGTTTTTGTCATTTTAAGTCACGTTTTTTGTCACATTCAGTTGTCTTTGTCGTTTTTAATTGCGTTTTTGTCGCTTTTAGTCACGTTTTTGTCACGTTCGATTGTCTTTGTGCATCGAGTTGCGTTTGTTGTTTGTAGGCGCTTTTTGACGCTTTTGAACGCATTTTTGTCACTTTTGGACGCGCTTTTGTGGCTTGGGTCCGAACATGTTTGTACAAATCCAAACTACAGTGTTAGCAGTTTTTATTCAAATCAAAGCAAGACACTGTGGGGGTTTTCAGGAAGAAATTATTGCACACAAAAATTGCAGCCTTTCCGATTTGCTAATTGCATCCATTTAAATTGAGATTTAGTGTAGAAGTGGTTTAATTGTGCAGCCCTGGCCTATAAGAGGTAAATAAAGTCATCTGCTCAGATCCTTCAGAGGCTAAACAACAGGAGAAAAAGTGTGTTTGAACAGACAGCTGCATTAAAGAGACAAACAGTGAATCACAATACGACAATTTCACAAAAATAGCAGATTATCGCAGGGACGAGCTCACAGTTTGATTTTTATCACGGTATCACTCAGCCCTATCTACTATGTCTTTCTTTATGTTTTGTTTGTTTTTTTCATGAAATTGTATGGAACGGTCCATTATTTCTAAACAGGACAGTCCCAAAACAGCAACCACAGTTTGTCCAACAGTTAGCATTTCCTTGTGAATAGTGAAAAATGTAATGTATACATATTTTCCCATTCTTTGTCTGTCAAAACAAAATGACCCTCTCTTTCCCACTAGCCATTCAGGTTATTAATATATTTACAAAATTTAGATATTATTCCCCTCAGATTTATATGCCTTAAAGCGAGACACTACAGACAAAATTAAGGAATAACGCCACTTAAAGTTTACAAGTTTACAAACTATACAATCTTGGATTTAACAACATTTTGACAAAATGTACAGACAGATTTTTTGATATCTGATTCTAAAACTGATTTATTGAAGTTTTAAGTTAAAAAAATAGGCAAATGTTGAATTTTTAGGACATAAGCGGTAGAAAATAAATGAATTAATTAATATATTTACAAAAAGAACCAAGAAATTTAAACCTGGTTCTGTCCATTTTTCAGATTTATGTGTCCCAAATAGGTGTATTTTTACACATAAAATGCCTTATTTCTACACGAAAACATGACATGATGAAAAACTTGTAATACATTTTGTTCTTACATTCATGTGAGTAAACTACAGGCCACATTTCAAATTGATAACTTTAAATTTAAGATTTTTTCCTATTCACAACTGCTACTATACAACACACTACGACACAACAATCACAAATACTGACTGCAGCACCTTTTTCCAATCCTACAACCTTATAACGTGAGGTGTACTCTGTCCTCAAGTACCACTCTAATTCACTTGTTTATTTTCTTTGTTGGAAAAGACCCATGTTGCACCTTGGCCACACACACACACACACACACTCCCACACGCACACGCACACACACTACATGAAGCCGCTGCAGGGTGAAGACTCCTCTCTCTGCCCACTCGAGGGGAAAGACAACAGCTGTGCCCGTGACAGCTGGAGCGGGCGTGACATCCCTTCAACCAAATATCGGGCGCGGCGGCTCTCCAAAGCGCCGGCGTATATATCTGCCGTGAGGGGTCCATTTACAACCTGGACGAGGCGCCGAACGCTTTAGCCTGTAGCGACCGCCGCGACTTCCTCATCCTGGCGTTCGCAGTGATAATGTGAGAAGTAATGAGTTTCTCCTTGGTCCGCGGCCCGTATAATAGTCCCCCATTTGCTTCCAAACAAGCCCAATGGAGCAAATTAGATAATGTTGTGGGACTGAAAAATGAGCGCGATGTTGATTTTTGTGGCGATCGTCGACTGAGCCAAAATGTTGCTTAAAATCTAGGAATTACAGGTGTATTATAAAAAGAATAAAACAAGCAAATGACTTGTCGGCCAGATCATCTACATTCCCCTATTTGGTAAAGTAACTTACATCAAAATCGGGCCTTAAATGCGCTGTACTTGATTTTTACTGTTTTAAAACGTGAAAAACAGAACTAGTTTATTTACAGCGGTCCACATGTATCGCTCGCTTACGTAAAAACCTCTGTAGCGTCCTAAATATTCACCGTGATGAGTTCATAAGCGTTTTCACAACTCTGAGTGGGGTTTTGTATTGTTGGCAGAACTTCAGGACAGCTTTTTTCAGACCACAAAGTGAAACCGGGATGGACCAATCAGAGCACGGCTTACGTCTCTTACTTCCTGGTTGACAAAAAATGAGTTGCAGAGAGAGCGCGGTGGTGTCATTTTGTCAAAAAGTGCTGCTTTTACAAAATACTCTTTTGGGAGAAATGCAAATTTGACTAATTTACAGGTAACCCAGCTTTAACTGACGCTTAAACTGGAACTAAACATGGATCAGGACTAAACCAGGTCTAGAACAGGACCAAACTGCAACTACGTCAGGACTAAATGGGTCTCAACACAGGACCAAACCTGTGCAAGTGTTACTGTTACTTTTATAATATTACAGTTGAAGTCTAGTTAGAAAATGCACATAAATTATCGAAATTTATCAGATAACAACGCGTCACTGTAAATATATAGCGCTCTGTCATGTAGGAAAACACGAGAAAGAAAGAAGACAACTATTGCCATCATATTTTCGCTAACGGTTACCACAGCCTGAAACCAAAAACACCACATTAAATAAATATTCAAGCTTGAACAATCTGCTTTGCTACTAAATGTTTTAGTTGCACCTGTATTTCCAGAAAACAATGCTAATTGTCCCTGGGGAAAGAATTATTCCTTAAAAATGTCGCCGCTTTTACTTGTCAATCTCGTCGGCTCGCCTCTGCCCAACCTTCATTAGCCATGCAAACTGTTATCTCCCATAAACACTTTTCCTAATCATCCCCGAGTTTGGGTTTTGTTTGAAATATTAAAAATGACGGATGTTGGAATATGAAAAAAGTGCAAAGCTATAATTGTGGAGGCAGCATTATAAAAAGAGGAAATCAGTGTACTATGCAAATGAGTATAATCACCTTGAGCCCTTTTAGTGCCAGACCGATTTTAATTACACCTTAATTTCGTGTATAAATACCCCCAATTCAAACGCGCTGCAGTGGCGAGGGGCAGCAGCGACGGTGTGGGAGGAACTGTGTGGCAATAGATAATTACTGCTCGCTGTTATGGACTCCTGATTATATGAGGTGCGAGTCCAGTACCTCGTGTGAACCTGATCAGGGTGAAAGATTAAAGTCGATCATAGCTTTGACGGCAGCGGCCTTGTAAACTTAATGGGAAACGGTGACTCCGCCATGTGGCCTGCCATTAGTGTTTGTTGAAAGTTTCATACATTTTTTTTACTGGTGACGGGAAATGGTGCAGAGTGGAAGAAAACTCACATTTGCAGTAGTGTATGTTTTAGATGGATTAGTTTCATAGATATGGATTATTGGGTACTGTATTGATAGTGAGGTACATCAACTGAAAAGTAAATGATCACTTTTGGTTTGTTTGTTTATTTGTTTTATTGCTTATTTATTTATTGTGGGTTGAAATTACAAGATAAAGCAGACAATGCAACCTCTGTCCACAAGAACATTTACCACAGAAATATATGAGAATGTATATTTTATTACAGTTACATGACATTATTTCAGCTGTAGAGCCAGATCAGGCCCTCTGAACTATTTGATCCGGCCTTTGACACATCTTTCAAACCTGGAAACCTAGAGTTGTCTTGTTTACTGCTTTAATTCTGGCTCAGTATTTTGGTCTTAGTTTAGTCCTTGTTTAATTCTGCTTTACACCTGATCTTTAGACCTTGACTTTGGGTAACTGGTTCAGAGCTGGTTGGTACCAGGTTTGAACTCTAATCCTAGTGTCATTCTGATTCAGTGCTGGATTTGCAATTTTGCAGAGCAATGTTTGTAAGCCTTTTGTATTTTATTTTTCCACAAAAAAATCTTTTTTGAAACAGATCTAGTGTTCAGGCGTTTTTGCACCTCCAGCCAACAGACCACGGCCCTCAGGAAAATGTGACCATCAGGAAATATAAGTTGAATCCCCCTGCTGTAGAGTCATTACTGAACACAGATTTATATTATATTTTCAATTGTTGACATTTTACATTTGATCAAGCCAAACATGTGCAATTTTGACAGTTTTTACACTTAAAATGAATTATTTTTTGTGAAAACAGTGCATCCAGCGCATCAAGTAAAACGTGCTATACATTTTAAGAAGACATCTTATTGTTATTCTTTCAAGTTTTTCAGAAGCAAGATTAGTAACACTGCGCAGGAGTGAAACATCAGAGCCCAGCCTCCTGTCAGCACTAACCTACTAATCTGCCTTGTCGTCCCCTTATTACTCAAGTCATACCGTCTGTCTGAATGTTTTAATATTTACTTAGTTCATTTTAAAATATTTATCAGTTAGGCTTAATTATGTTCCTTTCTGTCACTGTGTGGTAAATCTACTGTTATTGAAATGTTTTAATTATAGTATTGTGTTGGCCCTTCTCTTATTTAATCACTGTTTTTAAGCAGACAATCCTAACATCTGCAGGGACAATGGAAAGAAAAGTAGTATTTTGGCTAATCCTGGTACATTTACAGTAATGTTTATTAATGTACCCTATTCCTGACAAATCTAGAATTAATAAACATTGCAATAATCATCGAAAACAGAAAGCTTTATGTTTGCAGGTTACTTCATTTGAACCTGTATTGTGTTTAGACAGTGATTGTATTCCAAAGCAGGTGGAAAGTCTCAGCCATTGTAATTATGAGAATAGTTGGATTTGTGCACGAAGGCAATTGTCGACTTGACATTTCCATTTGTCCGCGTGACAGGCGATCAAGCCCGTGCAGCAAGTGATATCATCCCACTTTGTGTAAACACGGAGTACACGGAGTCAAAGTCATGAATACTGGTGAGCATCGACTGCCTGTAGAAGTTAGCATAGCATTAACGTCAGTCTGTGACACAATCCGGCCCATAACACTTCAATGTCTTTTTTTACAGAAGCCGGATTCTTTAGTTTGATTGATTTTCTCTGACATTTAAAAGTGAAAATGTCAGTGTAATAGTGTTACTTTTCTTTATTCTAGTGTAAATGCACTTTATATATACAGTACAGTTCGATAAATGTGCACACGATACGACGTCACGTGAAAGAAAAGATGATCTATTCTGCTCCACCAATCGCTATTACGAAAATAACAACCACGACAGATAATGGACTAAAATAAAAAATGACTGTAGCAATAAAATTAAGCCGTGCGATACAAACAACAACAAAGGAATAATGGAGATATAATTGCTTTTCCTGTTTATCTAGCTTTCATTTATTCAATTAGTGTTTTATTGCTAAAAACACCTTGAAAATATAATTGTTCAGATGTTGTTTTTCACAGACCAGTGCAGTGTCATGGTTTGTCGTTACTCGCCTCTCCACAGATCTGACTTGTCACACGCTTGTTTCCATGGACAGAGACTAGTTCAATGCGATACAGTGGAACATAGAAAGAAAGAATGAAAGCAAGAAAGAAAGCAAGAAAGAAAGCAAGATTATGACTCAAATATACTTTGAAACTGAAATACACTTTCTATTTATTACTTATTTAACTAAAATGCAGTTAAGATAAATATATTTAAAATTCTGCCAAAACTTTTAAAATATTTTCTTTAGATTTTTAATTTTACTTCCTGGTTGTAAATCATGACATCACAGCGGGAAATGATCAAGAAACCATCCTGTTCACTGGATCAAAAACACATTTCACAGATGTATTATTTGACGAAGAAAAATACATGTACTTTAACGTTGAAAGGGTCAAAAAAAAAAGGAGTTTATTTTGTGTAAATGATGCATAACCCTAGTGTAATGTCATCAATTTGTTTACTTTTCAACATATTTTTCAACTTTTCTCAACAAACAGCGACCTGATTGGTCTAAAACTACAATTTATATTTACACTGAATAAAGTCAAAATTAGAAAATCATAAAAACCTGTCATACGCACTTTAAGAGGAAAATCCTCCAAACATTAGAAGAATATACTGTGTTTTCTTCAGGTAAATCATGATGTAAGCCTCACTGTCCTGATCCACAGACTCCATGCACTTGCTCTCCCTCCAGACCTGTCGTTTTTTTCACGTGGTCTGTTTTCAAACCCTGTCCACTGGCCTCCTGACAGCAGCCATCAGCCATGGGTGCAATTTAAACATCCCTTCAGCCGCTGCCACTCCAGCGGCCTGGCTATCAGTCCAGCTGCCACGGTCCAGACAGCCACTGAGCCTCAAAAAACAGCCCTGGACGTCAAACGGCAGGCCTCCTAAATCCTGGATGAACTCAAGGTGAAAGACTACAGCACTCAAGGTCTGGTTTGTGGTGAGGTTTCAAAGATGTATTAGCGCCTAGCATTAATCGCCAAAACAATGTCGATAGCTTCTCAGACCACGGCGTTTAGATTGAAAATGACTCCCGGATGGTGGCGAAACCTTTTCTACCATTAATGTACATAGAGCTCGGGGTAGAACGTCAAAAAACAGCCGTTACCATGGAAATCCGCCATGTTTGTTGTTGGTGTGCTGAACTTACATAGAAAAACAATAGAAAACAATGTAGAAAAGTGAACAAAGAATCCATGGAAGAAGCTGATAAACTACATTCATCAATAGTCTTAGAATACTTTTGAATTAACGCTAAAAAGTGTAGTATTTAGAATCTTAAAATCTCCATTGATTTAACATTTGGCTGACTGAAAATTCTGTTATGTGTGACGTCACGATCCCAAGCTCAATTAGTCTAATGTATTCATCTTATTCCGGACGTTGCCATGGACACCGCCATCTTTTTTCCGATGTATTAGTTTGCAGAAAGTAATTTCTACAGACTACAAAGCCGTTTTCCGGCCGCCCAGGACATCGGTATATTGCTGGCTTGTTGCACGTGTACATTAAACATTTTACACAAATCTATCTACTTTATAGAATGTTTTAGCTAGGACTGTAGTCGACTAAATACATTCTTGGTCGACTCAAGACTTGCCCTATCGAACGATTAGTCGACAAAAAGGGGTGTGGCAAAAATATATCAAAACTATGAAGTATTTCCATGTATCTGACCCAAACTGCCCTCAAAAAACACAACTGCAGAAGAATTCATGCAAAAGCAACAATTTTTAATAATGATAAGCACTAGGAAACCATGTAAATATATGTTGGAGTCTTCAGCTAACTCACTCTATATTTTCTTGTTTTTGCTGTTATTGCCTTATAAAATCTAAATAAAACATTTAGTCGACTGATATAAATGTTGGTCGACCAATACACCATTGACTGATTAATCGACTAAACGACTAAAGGTACACAGCCCTAGTTTTGGCGGCGAGACTTTTCCCTCGTTGGCCATTTGCGTGAACGGGGTTTTTGTCAAACTGTAAGTGTGTTCACCACAGAAGCGCGGATCTGTGGCAAAAAGAGGCAAAAGTTGGCGGTGCGGAATGAGACGAATATGCAGGACAAGTTTTCGTAATGAAATCAAGGCAAAAATTGGCAAATTGTACCGAAGTCGATTATTCCGTTGGTGCTAATATGACCAAAACGACTGATAGGAATATTTTGGAAAACATGTATAACTCAAACAACCAAACTCAAGACCAGTCATGACTTTGGAAAAGGTTATCATGCTTGTAGTCCATGTGAACAGCAATCTTCTTAATAGAACTTTACGTGGAAATCTGACTAAAAGTGTACATACGGACAAACCTTTCCTTTCGAAGTTCAATTAGAATCGCTTCCTCCTTGAGCACAAATCGCCTTCTGCCTCATCTGAAGAGCCCCACACGCAGAGTTCAAGGTTTCTGGGCAGGACCGCTCATTTCCAAGATGTCGTTTTTTATAGATCACAAACAGAACGCAGAAAGTCACAGAAAGTTTGTACATGGCATGCTTGATAAGTCAGTGTTACGCAATGCCCTCTAGGTAGGAGCTGCACGTTTAGATTGGTTTAGTTTATGCATGGACAAGCTAAAGCTGGATTTGCTTTCTGCTTGAGAGCAATATTTCTGTAGTAAACTTTGTCGAATGAGACGGTTTGCCATGAAGAGTTGAGCCAAAGAAAGTTCGACTTACAATCCACGATGAATTGATACTCTTGTTGCTGTGAAGTAACTGTTTCTCGCTGCTAATGCTAACTTTTAACTATTTAAAAAAACTTAAAAAACCAAATAGGGTTTCCGCTGGGTATTAAAAAGCAAGACATTAAATTAGTTTTGGCTAAAATAAGGCTTTAAAATGCATTTAAAAGCCTTCAATTCAATCCCTACAGGAATTAAATCTGAAAACCATTCTGACAACATAAAAACAATAATAATACATATAAATAAATATAAAGAGAACACCAAATAATTACTGCAGTCCTTGTCTCCCAAGAGCCGCTGAATCCATGAAGTAGTTTGGAATTTAACCTTCAAATATATTTGCATGGTTTAAATGTCGTGTTTAATTAGCTTTCTGAATATTCTAAAGTAGTTTATTATATTCTGGTCATTCTGCTGCCCGATGGACTGGTGAGACCGCAGTAGTTTTGAAATGATCAAAGTGTAAACGTCTTGTTTGGATGTTGATTATGGCATTAAAAATCTTGAAATGCAACTTTAAAAAGCATTCAATTTGAGTTGCTAAACCTGCATAAACCCTGAAAAACAAAGTATAAAGAAACAACCAATTAAAATGTGAAGTCAATTAGGGCTGCACAATGTATCGAAAAAATATCGTTATCGCACTTGTGATCGTGATATGCATATTGCAAAGATAGGTGCTAATTTCTAATGGTTAAATGCATTAATCTTGCATTTCTTGTGCGCTAGAGCTTGTTTTTACTTTACTTTTTTTTTACACTACTTTACAGTTTTTACCCATGAGACTCAAATGTTCACTGCCAAAAGCGCCGTTTTGCAAAGTACAGAAGTGTTGTTTAATGTTTAAGTGTTTTTAGTTAAACCTCTTGCTTCAAGATCCTCATAACTCTTTCCACTATTTCATATATGAATGTGAATAAAATTGTTTCTAATGTTTAAAATGCCTCAGTAATGTATTTATGTGGTATTATGGTTTGCAGAGTAATGCACAAAGCAACTCCAGGTTTTAACGCTCCAAAGGTCTCCAATGTGTGTGTATTTGTACCTAAGTGTGTGTATTTTAAAGTAAGAGTTGAGTTATCCTTAATACCTGGAAAAGAAAAGAAAAATATATGCAAATGAGGAAAAAATATCGTAATAATATCGTTATCGCAACACTTGACACCTATATTGCATATTGCACTGTTTTCTCATATTGTGCAGCCCTGAAGTCAATACTACTTGTTTATTTATAGATTTAAATATATATTCATTTTTATTTGAATTAGTTTAAGTTTTATCTCTATTATGCTTCAAAATCAGCATTAGCGATGGCGTTAACCCACAAGCCCCTCCGTTTATCCACACAAGTGTCACCGGGGAAGTAAAGTCTCTAATATGTTGTCACCTGAAGCTCACTGTTCACTGCTTGATCCTTAAGTATTATTTTAGTTGGACTCTGCAAAAACATCATAGAGACAGAATTGGACAGGAAGTACTCAGTGGTACAATGAGCTGGCTATTTTTGAAAATCCCGTGCACAGAGCCTATTGAACGTTGAGCGTACTTGTCAGAACACCAAACAAAGTCAGCACAATACTGTATTTGTTGTAAAATGCTAAACTTGAAAATCACTGCACACTGAGAGCCTGATCATTTACTGTGCCACCCCCGAAGGCAAAAATCCAACAAAAGGACGACAAGTTATTCTGCAAAAACGGAAATGAAAGTCTAACGTATGAGATTCACGACTTGGCTGCGTGCTCTCGTGTCCGTGTATCCGTGCTAGCGAAACACCGCATGCATCGCTTGTCGACATTGTGCATGTAGCCCGGAACAATCGAGCGAGGATGGTTGGAGCTCGGGGCTGGGCGGCCTGCTGCTGTGCACTTCTCTCCACCATATGTCTCTGTCAGAAATATTTGCTGTGTGCCGAGTGAGGGATGAAATCAATCCAAGTGCTGTTTTCCCAGTTGCTCCGTCTTGAAGGCAGCGAAATCGGACTTGAGACTTGCCAGATCAGTATACATTGTCGAATACAACAACTGGCCGCGACTGACAGCTTTACAGGCGCGCCATCTGGTCTCAGGCGTCTGATTTTGGAAGAAAAAACCAAGCACTTCGTTTGCATTAACTGGCAATCATGATCAAGTCCAGTCCTGGATACATAGGGTAATTTTTTCGTTTTATTTTTTCCATCTGGGCTAGCCACTACAAAAAAAACAAACAAAAAAAACCTTCTATTATTGCGCATTGATTTGAATTTGACAAAAGTTGTGCGGCCTTCTTGGCTGCAACAATTGGAAAAATGTTGGTCGTTATCTGGACCACAAACACATACTGTTGGCAAGGACAAGTCATTAAAGCAGAATTAAGTCACTTTAGCGACAGAGCTCCCCCTGCAGCTCTCTTGTGAAACAACACTGATAGCAAGTAGTTTCTTTCTTTTTTTTTTTTTAAACAAGTGCAATCAGGTACAAAAACATTTCACGTTGCCAAATATTTTTTGAAAAGCCAGGGTTTCTCAGGAGAGGTGTCTCAGTTGCGCAACCACCACACAGACTGTTCAAAAATGTTACTTAGTTTTGCTTTAAATCAGATCAAGACAGGAAGAATTCACATTTTCTTTGTTTTTAAATGATAAATGCTATTAATTTGTACATTTTCCCTATAAAAAGCCTTGTTTTAGTCAATTTGAAGCTTAAATTGGTTCAAATGTATGTAAAACAATCTTCAATATACAACAGAAATTACCGTTTTAATAGTCAGCTAATCAAAACAAGGATTTTTGACTTGTCAACTTCTTAAACAGGCTAAAGAAGGCCCAAAATGTGCACAGATTATCTTGTGGCGTTGGCTAGCGTTTTGCAAAACTATGAAATAAACTTGGATAAAGTTTTGCTGTTAGTGTAATGAACCCACAAAGTCACCCTGTTTATAAAGCCAGAGGTAATTATGATATTTACAAAAGGTCGAAAGCCCAGACGTACAGCAGCATGATGGATGTTCGAAGCACTTTAGGGTTAGCACAACTTTTGCTACCTGATCTTTTTGCCAAATGTCTAGCTTGGTTCACTATAGAAATTCTCGATTGGATTATATATGTTGTTATCTGCGCAACAACAAAGGCCCGTTGCTTTTTCCCACCTGGAGATTACCCTGCAGGGACCTGGAATAATGTAGTGGGTTCCCCATAGACTCCACAGTGAGCAAGAGCAGATGATGTACACATAACATCAAAATCAAATCCCCCGACCTTGTTCATGCATTATACACCTTCATGATCCGCTTATTGTTAAACATAACGTATAAAATCAAAACACCTTCTCCGTGCATGTGCTGTATTCCGCTCAGGTGTCAGGGAACGTGCACTATATCCAGAAGGTCTGCAGTTCAAATCCTACAATAGTCACTTCACTCTGTCATTGTATATTTATCTTTTTTTTTTTTTTAGATTACATTTGTGCTTGTTTTAGTATTAGTATTCGGCATTGTGCTCAGAAAAGGCTTGTTCTGTTTTGACCCGCCCCCTATCTCCGCCCATTTTTTTGACTCAGAAATGACACAAAGCCATTTTTCAACAATATAAACATGGTACACAGAAATCAGCTGCTTTCTACTGTGATGTGTAGCAATGAAGAGGCGGGGCTTATCAGTTCTGCACATTTGAACAGGAAATCAATAGACCTGTTTATATTATTAAGTCAGTTTAGATTAATATTGCTCTTTACAATCAAAAAAATGCAAAATTATGATTATGTTATTATACTAAAGTATTCTAAATGCCTAAAAAAAAGCATGTCTTCTTGATAACAGGCTGGCCCACTCATTTTACTATAACACAATCTAAAATGTTACTGTTTTTGGCTATCTTTTTGGATTTATAATTTTACTTCCTAGTTGTAAATTGTGACAACACACTAGAACATTTCAGAACGACCAAGCAACGATGTTTTACACTGGGCCAAAATGCCTCTAATGTCACTTAAATTACAATTTCCTAAATGAAAATAAAAGCCCCTTTTGTCGAATGAACGTTTAAACGGTGAGAAATGTGCCAAAGAGTCTCCCTATAGAGCGATGTGATCAATATGTTTTAAATATTTTCTACTTTTCTTCACAAACTTACGCTTGTTGTGTTTAAATCTCATTTATATTTGCAACAGCTATTATCCCACTATTGAAAGTCAAAATTACACGCACTTTAAGGGATGAACTCTCAACCGTTCCTTTAAAGGCTTGTTGCTACACATAGCAATTCATCCGACATTAATCTACAGCAGCAGAATACGTTTTCTTGTTTGCACTCACTCACTTGAACTCTTGCACTGCCTGCCATTGCCGCGAGACACAACTACAATAAGGCTATGTCAACGCATTTGAATAATACTTCGTCCGACCAAAGGTTTCCCTTCAAGTAATGGATAAACCGCTAATTTCCACCACCAAAAACCAGCTGATTCTTACTTCTATTTAACAAAGCGCTGAAAAGTCCAACTACCTGCTGAAGAAGTTCGACTATTTTCAACTATTTCTGCCTCTGGGCTCACTACAGCTATTGTGTAGTCGACTCCAAAGGCCCGTGTCCGCCAAAGCTTTTAGCCCATTGTGCGGCGAGCAACCCTTTGGCCGATGCCCCGAGACAGAATGCACAAAAGCTCCAGTTGGCTAGGTCAGGCCTGCTATGTACCTAAGGGAGCGCGAGCCGGTTTTGCATGGGCCCAAAAAGGGTAATTGTTGGGGTGCATTAACATGAGAGAGAGGCGCTGCCGCTTTCCAAGTCGCAAAATTGCCCAGGGACATTATGTGGGAGGTACAGTGTATTGCCTGGTCGCATTCAGCAAAGAAAGTTAATGGTGTTGAAGTGGGTCGTCTGCAGAAGTAAAATGATTGCGGCGACAATGGAATAGCTTGGATGTCAGGAAGATTAAGCAATTTGGGGAGATTTTGTGGGAAACTAGCCCTGCCATAAGCCTCAGAGGAACGGAACTTGATTTCTATAACAGTCTTGGAAGCACGTGGAAAAAGATGGATGTATTTGAAGAATTATGTAACAGTTTTACCATTTAGACCTATTTTACCTTGTGCAAAATGGATATTAATGGTGATTGCATGTATTTACATAATGATTTGAATAATGTAGTATTGTTAGAGCAAAAAACTAGGCAGAGGTCAATTAAGTAAAGGTCTTATGAGGACTGTTTTAAGCCTAGTTCATGCTCAAAAGACATACAGAGACATAAAATACTTCTGACCGTTCGCTGCGTGCTCTGTCCAACATTTGGTCCGTCTCCTCAGAGTTTGTGGATGCGTAGCAAAGAGTGCATGTGCAAACCTCTGGAGACGCTGGCGAACATAGCGCAGCAGTTTTAGCAGAACTTTCTAATTTTAAAAAATGACCAAGCTCCAAACTAAACAAACTGTCTAATTTTCTTGACTCCTTTCCAACAAATGTTCTCAGAAGCCATTTGCACGTGTTTCCGTCTTTGTTTTGTTAATGTTCTTTGTGTTTGATTTTGGTTAAAGCTGGGGTACCTTACTGTTTTCTTGTTTTGTTTTTGTAAATGAATCAATTCTATATAAAAGCTGCCCCGTGCGACAAAAACATCTAGTATTTAACTTGTTAATCAGGAAGTAAGAGAGATTGGCTGATTGGCTGCGCTAGCGTGGTCCTCAACAGTTTCAGTTTGTCATCTGAAAAAAGCTGTTTTAAAGTGGCACACGAGCCTCAAAAACATTCCACAGATTAAAACCTTGACCAGACTTGACATTAGAAACAGAAATGTGAATGCAGTGACGGCAAATACGTTTGGAATGGACAGATCTCTTCATGTGCGAAATTGCAGCAGAGATAAGCCTTTATAAGCTGAAAATGTAATTCAAAATAGTGACTTTTTACTATACCAATACCAATTTTACTTTATACTGTTACTTGGTAATCTCTGAATTTCTGAACTACGTGGCTTCTTTCTTGGTTGAGGTGTGTTCCGGAACCTATTTTTCTAGAATAGAAAGTTAGAATAATCTAACTTTAGCCTTGAGGATTCCTAAAGATGATTAGTTTTATTTTTGTAGATTTCTTTTAATAGAAATGTGGTTGGTTTGTCTGAGTTAACAGTTACCACTGAACTAGAAAATGAGTTAAATTCTTGTTTTTAATCATACATGAGTTGTTTTTCCAGTTGTACATTTGGCATATACATTCTTTTTCTAAGCCAAAGACTTTGAGGTTTCGAATCCAGTAAACATTTGAGGCAAAAAATTCCAATCTCCGGCGGGATATATCATTTGATAGCGCCGGTGTCCTTCTCCTGCCCTTCTGTAATGGCGAGCATCATTAGTGCGCGGGTTAAGAGAGGGCCAGCCTGTCCATATGTTTCAATAATTACCTTGCACTTCTGTCACGGCGCAAAGGAAGACTTAGACTTATATCTCACCCGCCAAAGGAGCCCAGAATAGGATCCTTAATACCAATCTTTTCTCTCTCCCTCTCCTTGTTGCTTTTGCTTCATGAAATTTAAAAAGCCCAAGGTTAAAAGTACACATGTAGAGGCTTTATCACATAAAAGGGGTGCGAGGGTCAGACTTTAGCTTGGCTTGCAGTTTGAGTGGCATATTATTTCTTGCTAACCGCGCCGCTTCCCATACTAACTCGTCCCAATCTCCCGCTCTGATCTAGAATATTTTCTGCCTGGCTAGTCGGATGAAAAGTGCATATATTCTGTCAGATTACTGCAGTCACATCCCAATACGGTTACATTTGATGCTGTTGATTTTGGAAATCTAATTTGAGCTTTTCTGTTCCTGTGATTTCTGCGTATTGAAGTGAAAGTATTTGATTTATAGCTTAACGTTTAAGAGCATTTATCTGTGAAAATACAAAATCCTGATTGGTCAATTTCACCTAATACAAAATGATAGAATATGCATTAAAGGTGCACTGTGCATGTAACTTTTATGGTTTGGGATCTGGTTTTGAGACTTGCTTGTCTCCATGGAGATAGTATTGCTTTTCCTGCAATGTTTCACAGATTGGCAACTGCATTTTTTTCAATTACAGGAATTTGTAGTGCTAAAAATTGAAACTTGACTTGAAAAACAGTCACTCTTACCATGAGAAGGCTCGCTGCTCCACAGATCTGACCTGTAACTTGGTCTGGTGGTGTGATCGGCTTGTGTTCATGGAGATAATTAAGTTTAATGCCATACTGTGCACCATTTCCAGGCCAAGAAAATCTACATCAGGGATGTCCAAACTTTTTCTGTCCAGGAACGCATATAGAAATATAGACCAAGCGGAGGGCCACAAATCAATCGTGAAACGTTCAAAAAAGCTGCATTTATCTGATGTTTGAAGTACCACCACATCGATATTCAGCCTCATTGTCTTAATATCAGGTCTGTATTCCACCAAAATGTTAGTTTTTTAGGTTAGAATTGTAGAAAATGTGAAATTTGCTGTAAAAATACTTCTCAGGTCACCAGGAAGCCTGAGGGCCAAGAAAAATTGGTTTGAGGGCTGCATTTGGCCCCCGGCTATTAGTTTGGACATGCCTGATCTACATGGAAAAAAGCCGTTGACAAACCCTGCACAATAAAGTTACAGAGTGCTCCTTTAAATAACAACACAATTAGCAAACTGTGCTGTCTAGCCAAACCAAAGACTGTATCAGGCTCCTCTTTGTGCAATATTGCAACAGAAACTGAGAAAAATAAATGTTGTTGTTTCCAATAAAGTTTTTGAAGCTATACTTTAAAACAGCCAGAAAATATAGCATTTATCAAACTGTATTTCTGTATTCGATTTTTACTGCAATGCCATTTGACTTCTAAATACCAAAAGTACATCGATAGCGTGGCATAATTCCCTTTAAAATGTAGCCTACATTGTCCAATCCACCAACTCACTAGAAGACGATGACTGAGAGAATTTCATTTGCCGCGAAATTACCTTAATGCATCTATTCATTGTGCACCCAGACTGGCTGTGCAGAAAAAGTGCATGACAGACATTCGCTAATAAAAATGCACAGTAGCTACAATTCAAGACTAACAGGGCAAAACTATTTTTATGAGCCATCTACAGAAAATCAAGCCACATATACAGTGCATTGTGCTGCATTAGATACGGTACTTGTTTAATAGAATGAAAATGTTCTGTTGTACTAACTTTTTCTTATCGTAGAATGGATTGGAGTCTATAACAAAATGAAAAATGGTTCTCATTCTATGTGTAAAATGCTATTTTTCATGACAATCCCAAAATGTATTCTACTCATAACATAAGATTATTCATTTTGTCTTCTTAATTGGAATACTTTTGTTGTTTCATCTATATCAGACAATACGTGGGAGATTATCTAGTTACCTTGACATGTTTTGGCTTCTATCTGAAGCGTCTTACGATGGTTGACGGACTTCAGGTTGACCACGCCCCTCACCGGTTGATGGTTGTTTTTGGATAACTGTATCCCATGTGCAAGAAAGTTGGAAAGTTCCTTGGGCATGTGCCTTGTTTTCTAATCTCTATTACTTCTTTGATCTAGCGTTTGTATTCACTGGACACATGGTTGATGATCCGTGTGTTGTCCCGGGCCATTTTTGTGCTTGCAGTGATCCGATTCAGCCGATTTTAAGTTGTCCTGTTGCGTCCCCAGAAGACAAAGAAGAGCCCGATAACAAATGTAACATAACAGATGAAATACTGTGCAAATCATGTAACAAAACATGCACGGGAGCAACGAGGAACTCTTGAAAAAACACAAAAAGGGTTGCGAGAAAGAGACAGCAGGAAGACTAAGCAGAACCAGACGACTGTACAACTTAAAATGAACTAACAATGAATTAACAATGAATCAAGACAAAGGAGCTTTCCTACGTTCTCGCACATGGGATACACTTCTCCAAAAACAACCAGCGGCCAGTGGGGGCGTGGTCAGGCTGATGTCCGTCTTGGAACAACAGCTCTTAGGACACGTCACACCAAACATCGCGTGAAGTTACAGGCGAAACATATCAAGATAATTACACAATCTCCTGTCTTACGTAGAAGAAACAACAAAACCAAATGTAGTGTATCGTCATTAGCAGTAGTAGTACAGCTGGTAAATATTAATAGTAGATAAGTTAGCTATGGCAACTTTCTCTGGGACGCTTGCGTTAGGGCTGATATTCCATGCTACTTATTGCAAAACCAAAAGACAATATCCAGTATGGAGTAACCTTTTTTTATCATGAACTTAATGTTACTCCAACATTGTGTAAATTGCATCCTTTACTTTTAAGTGAAATGTCAGATGAGAGGAAAAGGTGAAGCAGCTCTGCAAATGAATATTCTTTCAGTAAAATAAGCTTTAGATTCAGTAATGCTGACAATCCCGGACCTTTATGTGAATCTCATTCAGGCGGAAAGGGGGAAATGGCAAATGCGCCGGTTCACAAAGTCCGCTCTCTCTCTCTCTCTCTCTCTCTGGAGTCTATGGAGCAGAATCTGGAGGAATATGACTAAACTGTCCTTGGCTAAAGAAGAGCTATATGACACAGCAGTGGATTTGAATTGACTACATTATCTTAATGGCCGGACTCTGGAATGAGAACGTGAATGAAAGCTGCTGATTGATATTGATGGATACATTCAGTAGTTCTGTAATAACCGTAATACAAAGCTTTCTCTACCTCGAATTCTTTGACTGACATATTGTTGAACTGTTGCCTGCTGGTAAAACTGTAATTTTCTCAAACATGAATTACGTAGAATGTTATATTGATGTATGAAATTCACGGAAAGAAGCCCTAAACATGAGTAACTGTCAAGCTGCAGTTCACGGTGGCACTCCCGTCGTCAGATTTCGAGATGTTCAAGTTTTTCTCAGTCCATTTTTACAGAGAGCAAACAGCAGCGGTGGGACGAGAGGCATCTTAAACCAAAACTGTAAAATCCAACAGCGCAGGACGTCTTTTGGACAGTCAGCCTTTTACTTTAGGAGCTGTACCGACTGACATTAAGAACGTTTATGAGTTCAAAATGTTCAAGTCGAACCAGAACTGTTCCATTTGTAAGCTGTACAATCAAAATGGGTTTGGTGTATATGTATAGGTGCAAGAACGATACCAGAAATGTAAAAATGCTCACTATTCACAGGGAAATAGTAGTTGAAATCGTGGTTGCCAACTGGCCCACCATTATGACCTGTTTTGAGACTGTTCTATATAAATATTTGACAAAGATGAACAAATCATTGCCCACTTGACTACAGAACGATGTATTTGGGCCTCAGAACTTCTACTATGGACGCAATGAATGGATACCTTTGGAGTAGGCAGGAAAGAAGGCCATTACAAAGAAATATGACACAAATTGCACCATAAATCAAGGACTGAACCTTCATTATAACTGGCATTCGAAATAAGGAAACAATTACATTCGGACCAGCTTTGAAAACAGACAAATGGTATGACTATGTAAAATGTCTGTTTACTCTCGCTCTCTGTGTCTTTTGTTACTGAAAAACTCAAAGAATATAGAAAAAGAAAGACAGAAAGTGTGTTTTTAACTATTTCTAAGCTTCCTAGATCCAAAGCTTTAGCCAAGAAAAAATTATTTAGTTCCAGGGTAAATGCCTCTATAGAACAACATTTTTGAATTTTCCCCCTTATAATCTAGCGTTTCAGGTCATGATCAAAACGAGCAATTTGTTTCCCGATGAAGGCAGCTTCTTCAACTTTCAGTGTTATAATTAATGAGATGGACATTTTCAATTATCTGTTTCCTGCCGGTTCTGCGCTGCCGGGTGCACAGCGGAGGAACAACTGTTAATGGAGACACGGACAAAGAGGCCACGCAGCATCTGCTTTTCTCAAACATGCAGAGTTGTTGTTTTTTTTTCCAACCGCCGGTGACTTACGTGGCTTGAGTGTATTAAGGGTTGGTTGCTGCCCACTTACTAGAATCGTGACAGTTTGAATCCCATTACCAGTATTGATTATTGCTGTTGTGTCGCTCTTGTCTTGTGTTCTTCTGCTGGTAAAGTTGTGGTCACTTGTCTTTCCTGTGTGCAGAGCTTAGAATGTCGGGTCAAGTGTACAGTGAGACCCGGAGATGTTCTGGAAATTATATACATACATTTGCCTCATGAAGTTTAAACATAACTTAATTAAAGTGCCACATGTTCAAAAGGGAGAAGTTTAAAGCGCATATGACAGGTTTGACTACACATTTCATCATTACATCGTGAACATGATTATTTGTAAGATTTTACTGAACCGTTAGCCTATTTTTCCCACGTTTGACCATTCTGGAGACATTTAGAATTGTACTTTCTGATCGGACATGAGCAGCAGATGTCACATAAGTAGAAGTAACTCCACAACTGTTACCTAGCAACCGTATTGCAAAAGAGTCAAATCCACACAAATTACACAATAGTTATGATTTGACAAATAATAATACCTGATAACACGTTTATTTTGTTGAATGACCGATTAACTGTCAGAAATATGTGTCAGTTGTCTGTAAATTGTCTCTGTATTTACAATGGCATGTCGCTTTTTGACGAGTCACAGAAGGATTTTCTACATTTTTTCATAAATTGCAACTTCACAGATGTAAAACTATAACAAATATTTACCACAAGTGCTATCCCACACGAGAAGTCATAGAAAAACACGAGAACCTGTCTCTTTAAGCTTATCCAGCCCTACCCCACATGTACAAATCATGTGATAAACAAAGTTACGCGACAATAAATATGTATTTTTCTTTGCTTGAACACATGTCCTTTCTTCATTGTTATTTACCTCAGACATGATTGTATGCTTTTATTTTTAATTGCTGAATGTTCTCAGGCAAAGTATCCCATAACTAGACGCTAATTGACACATTAAAGCTCTTCATTGTGGAGTTTAAACATTGCATTTTGAAATGAAATTTTCTTCGAGGTTGGGTTTTTCAAATTCTACAAAGAATATACTGTAGAGCATGGATTGTTTATCATGATACAAGTTATTCAAGGAAGGCTGAATTAGCTGGGCTGAAAAGGGGTCTCCATAAGAGCGTTGTATTTTGATCTTAAAGGCATTGTGAACAAGGTTTTATTTATTTTACATAATCAAAAGCTCAGTTTTAAGAGATATCCATTTATCACTACACACATCATATCAAGCTCAGATTATTGGGAACATTCAATTACTTACACTTACTTTTCTACCAGCAATACATCTCCACACTGCACCATAGAAAACCTTTACGTACTACTTCATTTCTTACTTCTACACCTAAAACTCTGTGAACCACAAAAGTGCACAACAATTACCCAGGGGTGGCATGACAGATGTTAAAATGTTTCTCATCGTTTTTACAGCAGCCAAAACACAACAGTTCCCTCTACAGCAAAGCGGAGTTATTACTGAAATATTTCCAGTGACAAAATGGGTCGTATGGAGGCACGGGGCGGACTTTTTGCTGTAGCCAAGGTCAGTAGGTCTCGGTGGTTTAAGTCCTATTCTGCTGGGAGCTGCAATTAGGCCGTGAATGCATGGCTCATAGTGTGTTAGTCACCAGCTAAACTTTGCCTGGAAAAACACAGCATCACTCCGAGTCTGAACTGCACCATGTAGCGTATTTGAAGGCCACGGCAGAGCCACGGGGGAATCATTAGTTTATATGTAAATATGAGGAATGCAGATTCACCTTGCCCACCAGGATTATACTGTGAGAAGCAATGGTGTAATGACAAATAAGGGTCACAGGGAGCACTCCAAAGGCTTCTGGTTTGGTTTGGCAGTGTAATTACAAAGGATGGTACATCCGGGCTCGAGACTGCGAGTAAAACAGTCTGTCACATTTGTGCGAGTGAAGAAAAAAAAATGCAGAAAATAAACATAGTAGTGGAAGAGGAAGAAGAAGAGGAGGTGCCGTTTTGGACTGAAGACAATAGGGCTTGGCCATGGCAAATCACTCATGATATATCATTGTATGCTTTGGGATGGATATGAAATTCTAGTGTCATGGTGTAATTTGCATACAGATTGCAGCTACCTGGAGCGGCTTCAATCTTTATTTTAGTATTGAAATATTAAATTTCAATTTGATGGCAGCTAATGGGGATTTAAATACACAAATATGTACTCAAACACTTATTAAGGTTGTATGTTTTCCAGTGGAATGACAGAGAATGGTTTTGTGCCATGAAAACACACCTTTGGAAATTATGATAACTTTAAAATCTTGAGGCACTACTAAGATAAAGGTCACAGCTATAAAATCATTTCTGTTTCATATTGCAATATCCATTTTAGGCCATGTTGCCTTTCCATATTAACCACCCACATCTGTCTGTGCATCTTGGCCTGTTTCAACTAGTCCAAACAAGTTTAGGTATAATATGCATTGGGATCGCCTTCCAAATACAACAACGAAAAATCAGAGTTGTGGACATGTGTTTTAGATTCTATATCTACTGTAGATGTGTTATGATGTCTAAAGAATAGCTGGTTGCCTTGAAATATTTTATGTTTCACAAACCTGTCAACTGGAAAAAAAAGAAAAAGCAACACTAATATTATAATGGTGACAGTCATCAGTTGATTGATTGACTGAGTTGTATTAAAACTGGAAGATTTGTGGTCCACTCCATATGGAAAAGTCATTCTATTGCCGCGCACTCACTTGAACATGAACGTGTGTGAATTCAAAGGGTTTTTGAGAGCTATGTATGTCTATCTACTAAATTGTCTGTCTACTACTTTCGTGATTTGAAAATAATTTATCCCCATTTTATGTATAACAAAGCACAAATACTTGCCACCTCTGATTTACAGATATGCCTGTGTCAAGAACGACAATAAAACTGCAGTGTGGCCTCTTCAGGAGAAAAAAAGAAGTATAAAAAAGCAGAAAATCCAGCATGACAGCCAATACAATGACACGCTTCTCTTGTCTGGGCCTTCATGTCAGCCTGTGTTGTTTACAGCAATTACAGTGCACTTTGTGAATAATGGCAGGGCTAAGTTAGATTTTCTCAAGCTCTCTGCACCTTAAGAGCTTTATCGAGTACAAAACAAATCATTGGACGGGGGATATCAATAGTGATTATTTTATTTTGAAAGCTGTCGACTGTGGATTATAAGAATAGCATGTGAAAGTGTGGCAAAATGGTCATGTCAACATCCAAGCGTTCAGCAAAAAAGAACAAACACGTCGCAGTCAGAGTGCAGCAAAAGGCTGTACTGAAGTAGAAGTCATGTTATTTAAACTATCAGTCCATATCGTTAATCGAGCAGATGCAAACACACCAAAGATAGATTCGTTTTTAAAAGACTGAAGATAACGCATCAAATGGTGTCATATATACTGAAACCTCAACGGAAAACTGCTCGAATTTTTCCTTTTGTCTTAGCAGTTTATTATTTTTTCTGCAGTCCAGACTTGCGAAGCATCCAAGTGTAACGTGTTGAGAAATAATTAGCACAATAACGCGGTGAAAAGGGAAGAAGCTTCTTGAGGAAATCAACTGTTAAGGAACATCTGAGACCGCAACAAGCTGTGCCTAAACATATGCTCCACAATGAGCAATCTTTGGAGAGAAGAATATGCTATTTTTAGACAGGACTCAACTTTATAATGTGTTGTTGAACAGCCTTATTGAGTACAACTTGCACTGCCACCAAAATCAGCAATTATTATATTATACAACTACAAGGAATGCTGTTACTGTTCAAATGTTCAAATTACTACCAATACTGCACCTACAAATATACTTAAAGTGCATAAGATAGGTTCTCATGTTCTAATTATTTATTTGGAATCCCTCTGTCTGTGTCATCACTAAGCTCCAGGGAGAATTTAAACACATTTTTCTGACAATTTAAACAATAATTTAACAAAAATAATGGCGTAATCAGTTATTAGTATTTATCAAATCATAAGTATTGTCAAATTGATATGGATTTTGGCCGTTGTTTAGAGTCTGGTTGCTCATTTACAACCAGGAAGTACAATTATAAATGTTACCAAAATTGTCAAGCTGGGGAAAAATAGGAAAAAAGTTAAATAAAATCTTAAAATGTGTAAAACAGAAAGGTGTAATCACAACTGTCATATGCACTTTAAACTATTACAGCTGCTAATACAATTCTTGCAACGACCATTTTTCGTAACTATTAAAATATTTGTGTAGATATCAAAATATATAATTACTATTAACTAATATTAATCGATATTACAACTAAAGAAAACATTTTTACTTATCAGTTTTCAGGAAAGACATTTCTAAAATAAAAATATCCAATTACGTTCTACCACTTATCTGAAATAGCCCATAGCTCCCTGGAATATTGAAGATGTTGCATATAGAAAGTTATTTTAATAAAACAACCCTATTAGTGCTGTCACAAATCCTGACTGCAGTAGCCCTCGCAGTACTGTCTGTCACCCCAGCATCTTTTATAGTGCCAACCAAAGACAGGCCAGGGCGCTATTAAATCTGACACCTGTCATACAAAACCGGCTATTTCTGGTTAGCAGCCCTCCTTTAGACTTCCCACTATTTCTAAATGGTGCCCCACGTTGGCCTACATCCACACGCTGTTCAGCATATACAGATTTGGTCGATAAGGGGAACCATTATGGAGATATTTACAGCCAATTATTGGTCAGAAATCTATGTACAGTGGATAAGACCTCTGGCAATGGGCTTTCATGTTGCCTTTATGCCTTGATCGTCGGCAATAATAAGAATAATTGCCATATAAGAAGGTCTTTAGCAACATTTGGGCGCCATTCCTTGTCTAGTGTTGATTTATATCTTATTTTTAAACACTATATTAGTCCTACTCTCCAAAATGATTACATATAGATCGATAAAATGTGTTGGTAGCGATTTTGATGCCATGCTTTGAGGGGTAGTTTAAATAGCAGTAATATTATTAAAGTAATAATAAAGTTTGATTTTCACCCGTAGTTGCAATACCAGCAATAGAAAGTAGTATTTTCTTAGTTTAAATTATTATCATTGTATATACTGAAGTTGTATTAGAGCGGTAAATTGTATGAGCAGTCAGTTGTAGTAGTAATTACTTTTATTATTGGGTGATCTTAACGTTCATAATGACCCTACTACAATAGCCTACATCATGTTAAAATAATATACAATTCTTTGTTATTACATACTTCGGGAACTTCTAGCTTTAATCAGAATTGTAAGTTCACTCTTTGACCTTGTTCTAATTACAACAGATTTCTATTTGAAAATGTCAGGGATTTGTCACTTCCTGTATGAAGCCATGTATTCACTGGAATCACACTAAGCCCGTGCCCAGCTTGTGATTGCACCCGGCAAATAGGCAGCACACTGTACATCACACTATAGCCATTTCCACTAACTCCATGATATAGCCAGCATATAAACTAGGCATCAATTCCTTTCAGCATTTTGACAGCCGCTATTCACATACTTAGCCCTCACGCTCGCGCAGCAATATTCCTCCGGCATATTTAGTTGCATTGCCAAGACTGAATTTCTAACTCTTTACCTGCGAAGAAAAAAGTACAGAATAGCATGGACCTATATGCTGTTTATCTAGACTTACTGTCAATTTTTGAATGTAAACTTAGTCTTTTTCCTAATTCATGACCATTTTGGAGAAAAAAAAAACATTTTGTTTAAAGCTGGGATATAGTGGGCATACAGCAGTTGGGCAGCAATTGTTGGAGAATGAATGGATCTAGGTAGAACAAAATAGATTGTTCTAGTTCATTTCAACCAATCCAATCCAGGTTTAAGGCTAAATTGCAAGTTTCCTAAATGAATGAAAAAGAGAACGGTCTGTGCGTCAACTCCAAGCGCGGGCGTTTCAACACGGCTCCCAGTTTATGCAGTTTATGTTCATGCTTATGCTTAACATGCAACGCCAATCAAGCCTTTAGCAGCTAGGTACGTCGACCATGCCCAAGCTAAAGATTGTACAGCTGTTTGTTTACTGAAGAATTTTTAACTGAGAAAAAGTTTACAATCTGAAAAAAAAAGCAAACATGGCAACAAAATCCGACCTTTTTGAAAGCTGTCAGCTGAATACCAGCAGTTTGTTTTTACATTGCGCTCAATGGGAAAAATGCTTCTGGGCTGCAGATAATTGTTTTGCTGCAGCACTACAGAATTGGCAACTCGTGATATTTTAATAGATCCATACTCTGTGCCTAACTTGTCATTGTGATGTTCTTATGACCGGTAATATCTGTAAATAAATAAATTAAACGTAGCCTGTATGTTGCCAAATAACATTTTGATTCAGTGCAGAGTTGTGATTTTCTGAACCTTTTCTGATCTCATATTTTTTATGTTGTCCTACAGCTCTTGAACTCCTGGGACCGGCTGCTTGAGTGCTGAAAGGTAAGACTCTTATTATCAAATCATTGCTGTGTCAAGCGCCCCATACACTCGGTGACAAAGATGGGTGGTGGCATTTCCTGCTTGCTTTCCATTTGGGATTGTGCTAATGCTGGCTGCTGCAGGAGCCAGTCTCGGAGGGTTGAGCGCTGAAGGAACTCTTGCACTTTTCTCCCCCACTGTTTAATTAGCATGGGCTGGCAGACTGGCGGCGCTGCTTTAGCAATCACGAATCCTGCCCAGCCAATAAGAACTGGTGTTCAAGCACGTCTGACAGAGATAAATGGCGTGCCACGGCATCTCGGCTTCAGCCCGTCGTCCCCAATGCAATAGTGCCGAGTGGAGAGAACAGAGGCACAAATCTAAGTGGGCATTTAGGTCATTCAATAACAGCATGCATCTACAGAGTTGTCCTTTTTGATGTGGAGGTGGCGTTTTCTGCAAGTTCCGCCAGTTCAAACGTGCAAACGGCCACAACATTATGACCATCTGCTATTTATGCCCCCTATTTACAGACAGCATTAGTATTTTTTTTCACAATTTTCTATCAAAATCACAACTAACTTCATCAAGATCCCTGTTCCCTTTTTTGAACGACTTTTGAAAGACCAAGAATACTGGCAATTTGCATCAAGCTTCACAAATTGTTCTTGATCAACTCACTAAAGCTACACTATGGAACTTTGCAAACTGTTTGTTTCTGGCCAGATCATTTTGGAGATCATTTGCTTGGACTGTTTCATGGTATTAATCTTATCTTATGCAGCATTATATCTATCCATGGAAACAAGAAGGTGACGCAACAAAGCCACGTTACAGGTTACAGATACGACCCTAATCACAGTCAGAATGCATGTTTTTAAAAGTATTTTCAAGCACTGTTAAAGCTGGGGTGTCAGACCTTTCTTGTACATGAGTCAATTTTGTGTTTTCCCCCGGAGTATATTGGAAATGTACAGCTTTTTGAGACCATTGCACACTGTCTGCATCTAGTAATAACACATTTTCTGTCTCATCAACCCGGAAATAAGAGCTGCACTCTGATTGGCTGCGCTTAGCTTGATCTGCATAAGTTTCACTTTGCCATCTGAAAAAAGCTGTTCTAAAGCTGAGCCTGTGACTGAAAATGAATGCTTAACAGTGTTTGTGAGACATAGGAACTAGTTGGACACATTTAAATATGTTTTTTTCTGTTGGAAAATTAGGTACCCCAACTTTAATTGATAAATGCAAGCACTAAAAACAGTGTTAATAGAGGTTTAGTGCCATACTGTGGGACATTCCAGGCAAAGCAATAACATCTCCATGGAAATAAGCAGGTGGCAGACGCCCTACCAGAGAAATTATATAGTACGCCTTAAAGTTACTATCATATTCAAATCAGTCAATCATTATTTCCAATTGTGCAGAGAAGGCGTGATACAAACTGCTACAAAGGCAAAATCTTTTTTTTTTTTTTACTCCCACAAACCGCCAGTTTGCTGCAATTCTGAAAATATAAATCGCAATGGACAGAAGTTCGGCCTTTCTTATAAGCAAACTAAATCGTACCCATATGTGCAGAATGACAGACAGGAGCTAATATATAACAATCTGCAGACAGAGATCCAGATGCCGAGCTCATCAAAGTGTTCTCTAATCATACCAACACTTCGCAGCATGTGGATGCGCAGCTGAAACTCACTTTGTTTCAGCTGCTTTATATTTAGTACATTTAGAGTAGACATATACACAGAAATGGCAACCGTCAAACTCACTACCTCCAGTTTAAACCACCAAGGATGTGGATGGTCATGATGTTTTGCTATTTCTTCATCCATAACAACACTCTTTTAATACTTACTGTCATCGTTCTGACGTAAGCCCTCAGTGAACTTTAGTTAATATGTGTACATCTTGGCTCAAATATATTCAACAGGCTTGTTTTTGCAGATCATAGCATGCTAACAGTTTGAAGCAGTCGGGGCATAATTAGTGATAGGTTTTGGACACGTCGTACTCTGTTAGCCTGCCTCCTTTTCGCGGCTTTGTCTTCTATTCATGCTCAGTTGTAACATTCTTCTGTTACTCTCATGCACAAGAGTGGTAACAAAAACTACTGCTTGAATGTGTGTTTTTGAATCAGAACGGTTGAAAGACATTTGTCAGCACAGTTGCTTTTCGCTTGCAATTGTGAAGCAGAAGTGAAACTGCACTGTTGTATTGATTCGGTGTCTTTTATGTTTTTAATTTATAGTCAAAGCTTGATTAGTTGCAGCGACGACTTGTACTGAGTTGCTTGTTTGACTGAGCCATACTTCCCCAAGAATGTCCACAGCTAATTTGCTTTTTCAGCTTCTGTTTGTCTGTCTTTTTGGACTTTTCCACCACCAATGCATGTTAAAACACATTTGTAATCTCCAACATATCCTTCAAGCTATAGACAAGAGTGGGGATTTTGTTAGAACTTAGTGCAAATGTGTTTCTTTGATGTAGAACAAAGACAATTTTCGCCTCGCTTCAATAATCAACATTTGCAACAATTTGAGCCTACAATTACAAAAAAAACGAAAGCTTTCGGGGTCTGCTCTCTGCTCGTGGCTACAAATTGCATAAAAAGGTTTTGGTCCGGTGCCATAGTCTGGTGATTACTGCCAGAGCGAGCTGTTTTGGCGCGATGATGACTGTGTTTGTGAAGAAGGGGTTTCTCTCCATCCCGGCCTGTTGATGTGAAGGCGGATGAAAGCTGCTTTGAGGTTACAGTACAGCTCTCGCTCGCCTCTCCTCTTCTCCCTCTCTCGGCTCCTCTCTCTCCGGGTGCTATCTCCGTCAGCCTGCCTCCCGCCTGCCTCTGTTGTTTCCCCATCCAATTTTCTCTATGCATTCAGCCCACTCTCCATCACCGCAGCCTCTTTTGCCTGCCACCTCCTGCACTTTTCCCAACCCCTCTCGCAGAGCTTTTGTTCAACCTTGACCAGTTTTTTAAGAAAAGGAGGGAAATTACGGTCTGTCAAATGTTGCAAAAATGTACTGGGTAAAAGCTGTGTTTTGGAGGTTTTTGTTCCGTCCTTAAGTTCTCACAATTAAAAGGTTTAATTGTTAATGTAATGTTAAATATGCTAAAGGTTTTCAGATGTTTTCACACTCCCAGTTTTCCACAATGATTGCGTGGTACACTCACAGAAACTCACTATATTACAACAAAAATATCAATTTTAGTTATGATGTCATCTGAATCCCAACAACAGAGCTACTGAGGTTTAAATCCATAGAAGCTCAGTTTCTTATAAAGGTATTATTTGCTTTATTTTGTTGTTTTATGTTTGTTGTGCCATTAATTCAAGTTTTTGTATTTCGTGAATTCTTTTCAGCGTAGTTTAACATACATACTGAATGTGAATAGGGCTAATGGATTAAATATTGCTTATGCCCATTAGCTTTACAAATGGAGGTGTTTTTGTTGTTGTAGATGTCATTTTAGGCAATAACAGTAATGGAATTAAAGGACACATATTCTGCATTGTTTGTATTAGTATTGATCTTTAAAAATGTGTTTTTGTTTTTTAAAGTAAGTAGAACTTAAATGACTGTATGAAAGCATATGCTGGCAGCAGAAGGGATTACCAAGGGGAAATAAACAAAAAGCTAGCTTGCCCATACCATGCTAATTTGAGCATGCACCTGGAATGAATGCAATTTGATGGCAGAAATGCTAATAATGAGTCTAGTGATGATCTAAACACAGCACATACGACCTCTGGATCTCAACCTATGACATCCCAGATCTGAAAAATATTCATCAAGTGTTTTCTGAGGCTCAGAGGGAAGAGGACTCACTGAATAGGATGCATCAAACAAATGTGAATGAAGCTGAATACAACTCCAGGTCTGTTTTTGATGAGGAGACAATAGTAAATCATGGTTAAAAGCACAAAAATCTGGAATGCGCGCCTTTTACAAAGCCGCAGTTTGTTGGTGTTAAACCTGAGCAAAAAGATATGGAAGTAAAAGGGAAAAAACTGTCCCGAGTGCTTCAAGAAACGAGCAACTAAATCTGCAATTCATCTCAAGCTGTACAATCGTAAGTGAACAGAACAAAGGGTTCAGGTGCGTGCCCTTAGCCATTTTGAGAAATATTCCCTCTGACCGACCACATGGCACCTCCGAAGATAGCAACAAATGTGCATCTGTTCCCATCACGCAAGAGCTCCGCCATTTCCACCTTATAGTTTAAGAAGTCTTGCTATATTTTTGTCTGCTTGGCTTGACTCGATCAGTCCTCAGGTAACCTACAAGCCAACTTCATAAAGCTCCTCTATTCAACGTGAAGGAGCGGCAGCAATTAGTTTCAGAAAAACGGAACGGAAAATTACTCTTTTGATACAAACCAAACCGGGGTTCTTTAGATTTCATTTTGCACTCAAGGAGACTGGCTTTATGGAGTACAAGACACGTACTTAGAGCAATTCTGACACCTATCAGATTATTTGTTATTGCCTCTGTAAAGGCCACACAATCGCTTTGGCTTCTGTTGTTATAATGCAAGAGGCACATCAAAGTCCGGACGTTGTGCAAAGCTTTTCTGCTCGTCCATCTTGAGTAATTTCGGTGTGTTAAAAATATGGACGATTCTGATTTTCTTTATTTTGTAGGGCTGTGGCATTAGAATATACAAAGTGTGTTTCTAGGATTGGTTGGATAAGAATTTGGCAAGACACTGAACCTATCTTGCCTTAGGATATAGATAGATATTCATGGGTTTCAGCTTCTTGAAACCCATGCCAATTTGTGGACTAATACAACACGATGTTCTCATACAATCTCCGGCAGTTGACGTGCGGTAGAGTTTAGATCGAGCCCAAAAAACCCAGCCCGACTTGGCCCGAGCCCAAGCTCTAAGTCGTGAGGTGAATGAAGCACGCACAGGTTTAATCATCATGGTGACTGTTCAGATGTTATATCGGGTGATTTGTTTGAAGTTTTTGAACCTCTTGACACTTTTTGTTGTGTTATTTATAGCTTGCTCCACTTCTATCATCTTTGATTTAAGTGAAATCTTTAAGAAGTACAGCGTAGAGAGAAAAGGGGATGAAAACAAACGGCAGAAAAATCCAAGAATATGGCCATTACCAGAGGTGGAAGAAATGTTAAATTTTGTAATTAGGTAAAAATACAGATACAGGAGCAAATAAAAAGTAAAAAAAAGAAAGCTGTGAGATAAGGTAGGAGAGATAAGAGAGATAAGAGAAGGTAAACGGCTCCAGTTAAACAGTTACGCAAATGGCATGAAGGACAGAGGGCACACGAAAAGAGAAAAAGTAACCAGGGTAGTTTAAAAATGTGCTTTTAACGAAAAAGTATTTCAGATTGAGCACTATTAAAGAGTCATATTGAAGGGATTTTTGGTCTTTCAGAGGAGTTCCATATTCTCCCTTCAGACTGAACGTCCCAGGTCCGTTATGCTGAACAAAAAGATATAGAAATTGCCTCGTTGTGGCTCTTAATAAATTGCTCAACTCATGTTACGTTTTATGCATTGTTATCGATTGAATGTTGTCTTTACGCAGAAAGTGGGAATTAGTGTGTCTGACGCTAGTGTCTGTGCGAACCGTGAAGTGTTTCAGCTTGTTTAACGCCGCAAAACAAATCTGCCCACGGGTACCAACAAAGTCACCTCAACCTGAACCTGAAGTAACTCATATTGATTAGTCTTCTAAAAGGAAAGCACTCTCTACTTGTCAGTCCAGTTCAAAAATGTGGAGTAAAAGCAAAAAGGACTTGACCTTTTGTATTTACGATGACGTTTGAGAGTAAATACTTGTTGAGTAGTGGCAGGACATCGTTGACCCTGTTGATCCAGTTCAGATTCAGGGTTCTCAAAATGCTGAATCTGACTCGGATAAGATACAATAAAAAATAAAAAATCACCATTACCATAACCTTATTGTGAAAGGTAAAATGATTTGTCAGAACCAAAGGTTTGATAGATCAAGTCAGTCAAGTACCAGATAATGAAATTGCTTTTGATTGACCTACTTTTTTATAACGTACAATTAAAAAATCATTAAAAACATTTTCCATATTACTCTTAACATGATGTACATACATCAACTGTATCCAGCCCGATACGCCCACATTTATACCTCAAGCTTACTGTACTTTTCAGATCGTATTTCTTCGCACTTTGAAGAGGCGTGCTCGTATTCTCATCGATTATATTTACAAGCCTTCTATATTTTACAGTGCAAATCAGAGCAATTGTTTCCAAGTGCATGCATGAATCAATGCCTCCGTGCAGCCTGGGCGTGCGTGTGCGTGCAGCTCAATATCTCCAATTTATGTTTTAATTACGATGATCTACTAAGTGCCGTGAGTTTGGACCCGCTTTCACATCGCGAGCCAACAAAGGAGGAAGGCATGATACAATGAATTCTATTGTCTAAATGAAGCAGCTGTGGACTGGGATCCTATGAAATTAATATAATACACCATTGCACAATTTGCTGACTAAGAAAAGATGGTTAAAAGGGCAAAAAACATAATGTGGTACCACTTTATAATAACTAAACCTTATTTTGCGTTAACAAAGCATGGACAAAGCCTTAATTCATAGGGAACAAATCATTCATTAAGCACGATTCAGGCTTAATTAGGGTTAGAGTATTAGTTAAGTAGTTACTTAATAAACTATTTTGTTCACTATGAATTAAGTCTTTATTAAGGCAGGAATATGTGTAGTTGTAGTTATAAAGTGTTACCCATAATGTTTTATGGTTCTGTTTTTGATCACATAAAAAATAAAATGTATTGACTAACAACAAAACAAACAAAGACACTATTATTTTCAGTTGTACAAAATACAAAAGGTCAAGGTATCCAAAGTAGTTTAAATCGATTTTTATATCAGTTGTTATATGGTCTTTTCTTTCTTTTTTGCCCAACATATTTTAGATATAAAGCCAGTCACAACCACCGCTGACTTCTTGTTAGGTAATGCAGCCATATATTACATTTCATAAGCCCATGTGTTTGTCCCGTCACAGTTTTTCTTTGGCAGGGCTCTATATCATTTGATCACTTGCCATTAGCTGTGATTGCTCAACTGAGTAGCTCCTGGCGAGCCTGAAAGCCATACATTTTATGGACTTGTGTAATTAGGCCGGATCAATATAAAGCTGTTCTTTCACTGCTTTCTACATACGCAGTGCTTCCAAGTCTTTATTCCGTGAAGCCTCAGAACGCTTACAGTCTATTTTTTGTGGGCTGCATGGCTTTTATAGAATTTTACCTTTACCTCTGCCTTTGTTCTAGCCAAATGAAGTAAAATGTGAGTAGCTCTGTCCTGATATTTAGTATTAGTATTGGTATTAGTATGTGCAACCCCTAAACATGATAAAGTCTTGGGAACGCACAACTTTCACCCTTTCACCTGCCAGTCATAAAGTTAGGCCTGGTTTACTTTTCATATCACTATTTTCTGTTAGCCGATTGCCAACATTGTTCACACTTGAAACGTTCCCCATTGTGGCACAAATAATGGCTCTCTTATCTTTACAAGGCTTAGAGCTCTGATAGAAAATGAAAAAGACTACTCTTCACTAAACTCTTGTGGCTGGAATGAGTATAGTTGAGTCTTACTGTATTTATAAACTATGTGAACCAATTTCGTCTTGATTGTCCCAGAGAACGTAATCAAAATCCAACCATTACCAACGATAATCCCTACATGATATTGTAGAACTGTGGTTTCTAAAGTGTTTTATTTTTGGAAGACGCTGGAGACGGTTTTTCTTGATAATTAGTCAATCGCAGATGCTCCGGCAGTACTACCTATTATACTCCAGTGGAAAAATGGCCCCATAGTGCGCTGCTGTCAAGCCTCTTAAGTTGATAGCTATGTCTTTGCACGCTGCGGGAAGAATCCCTTTCTGTCAAACAGCAGCTGGTGAAGACAACATGATGCGCGGGCCATGGACGAGTGAGCCATCAAACCTCGACTCTGTGACAGGATTTTGGCAAGAGGAGCTGCCTCACTCCGTACGGCTTTTATGGTGCATGAATCAATGATAATTGTGCTGTGTTCCTCGCTTAAATGGAAGAACTATACCCTCAGAAGTAACACTCAAAAACTCCAGGCTGAGGAATAGAAGGAGGTGGAACGGGAGTGAATGAGATGAATCATAGTTCCCCTGGGATTAAGCTTCATTAACTGGAAAACACTCAGTGCACCGAGTACGGCTTCCCAATACAAGTCATATCACATAAATTATCAGGATCAATGAAAGCAAGGTTACAATATGCACCAGACGAGGCTGATTTCAACTCGAAATTGAAAAGGAAAATGTGCACAGTTTCCAGCGTGTTCTTTGAGGGATGAAAATAAAATTGACTTGGCTACATATTATTGGATCTTTTAGAATCTTGGCTTGCCATTGACTTAAAAATGAAAAATGAACTGCCAATATCAATTCATCAGCTGTATGCAGGTTTTGAAACGGTTTTGAAAGTTCAAGGATGATTACCCGACAATGTCACATGGCAATAGTCCAGTTATTCAGATATAAAATTTGTGATGTCTTATGATGTACTATGAAAATGTCTCAGAGATTAAATCAAGAGAAAATGATTCAAATGACGCAAAAATAGAAATGTGCTAATATCATGTTGGAGTGTAGACCTCGAGAAACTTTAATGTTGCCTTGCAGTGGTGCAATCTTTTTACCAAAATCCATCACAATTTAAAGCCGGCTGTTTATTTTCCACACCCCGTCCAAACCTTCGTGCAATACTCTGTAACTTAAATACTTTGGCCATTCCACACCCATGCTAGTAACTTTAGCCCCACATGTTTGTCACCAGCTTTCCAGCAGTTGCGATCAAATCAAACCCAATAACCTTATCCCCAGCTTCATCAGGCACTAATTCCATTTCAAACCAAGCCTCCTTTCTCCTCTCTCCTTCATCCCTCCTGAAAAGAACAGTGATTAGAAGTAGTCTTATAGGGTGACCATTGCCGCCCATCCGCCTCACCCGACGGGACCTGTTTGAATCTACAAAGCCTCAGCCACTTCTATAAACACCGGTGGGATCAGGCAATTTTTTCCACCGCACCCCCACCTGCCTGAACCTTGGAGGGCCGCAGTGTTTCTGGGCCTCGGTTGTAATCTCTATGGCTGTCGACAGATCTCGCGAAAGGGTCAGCGGCGATAACAGAAAGGCTCAGGGGGAGGCAGGGGAGAGGAGGGAGAAGAAGAAAGATCCAGGGGCTAAAAGCACAGAAATGCGGCTAAGTGCTGTAGGGGAGGCAGAGGCAGAGATTTAGATGAGAAACATGATTGTAATGCAAAGCCAGTCCAGGTACAATCCACTACCAGTAACCTGTGGCCCGCAGCAAAAAAGATATATGGTATAGAAGTTGTGCTTTCAGAAAGACTCACAAAGAACAAACTGTAGGCTTTGTCTTACGATGGCAACTAAAATAATTCTTCTCTGTTCTTGGCCCAAAGATCAGGGGGAAATGCTTTCTTTTTACTAAGGTATCTGATTTTTTTGGGCTACAAAACCTATTTAAGTCTGTCTAAATAGGTCTTGAAAACCCTTTCGCACATCGTTAATGTTCACAGGTAAATGTATAGCTTTAGAAGAGCTTTTTTCAGACGGCAAAGTGAAACTGGTGTGGTCCGGCCCAAGCACAGCCAATCAGAGTGTTGCAATCGGCACATCCAATTTGGTGGGTCTAATTTTGCTACAAAGTCATGTTTTTACCAGTGGTGACCCATCAACTCATTGGGTTATTCCACAGCTTTATCATCTACTTATTAATTTTTTACGGTTTGATAATGTATCTGTATGGACGTTTTGCATGTCTCGCCACAAAATAAAGTTTTTGACGTTCAAGCCCAAGCTCTGTAGTTAGAATACCCTTTAAGATTGGGTATACATTTAAAACAATTTATACAAGCTAATTATCCATATGTTTTCTATATATATATTTATTTTTTTTAACTGCCAATGCATAGTTCCCATCTCTAGTCTAACGGGCAAACAAACCAACAAACAACAGTCTTCGAAAGTTTTCAACCCAGACTTAATATAATAAGCTTTTCCCCCAACACTAAAATTAGTCTTGCATCCTTAAAGTCATGGTGCTAACGCAGTAACAAACCAATCAGCCAACCAACATGAATTTCTTGCTGGAGCAAATCAAAGGCAATTACCATTTTAACTATTAGTACAAATCACTTCTAAATCAATATTTCGCCACAAACTGGGGCCAATCTGTCATGGGTGAACGCCCAACGAACCAAATGACCCAGCTAGAAAACACTATTTTTGTTTTGTCACGACCTTAAGACCTTGTTACATTCAGTCTGGCCTGTGTCTTATTAAAATCGGTATTAACCAGAACTCAACAGGACATAAATGGTGGAAAAAAATAGCAAGGTGAAAGGTCGGAAGCAACTGTATCCATTTTCCGCTTTGGGATCAGCCTGATGTGGCGTACATAAGACATTACTCACAGTCCGTCACTCGAGCTGGCTCCCATGTATTTGATATACATATGGAGATTCATATTCTGGGGTTGCTTTTTGCACACTGCACGCTGAGAAGCAGCATGGTAGGCAGTGACACAAAGCTAATGCCTTGTCACACAGGCTGTCGGCAGATTAGCCAGTGGATTACACCCCAGCCATTAGATGTGCAGGGAGCGAAAGGCCACAAACATGCCAGAGCGGAGAAAGAGAAGAGCAGTGAGAAGCTGCTGCTGCTGCTAGCAAAGTAATACTAGATGCTGTTGCAATAGCTGAAGCTATTGCGAATGACTGCGCAATTTAATTCGTATGATGTTGGTCTGGTCCGGGATTCAAACCCACGACCTCCTTATTGGGAGGCAGAAGCTCTAGCTGCTCTGCCACTGTGCACCTGCCAATGACAGTTTAAACAGCAACATTTCCTGTAGAGGACCAATAGAAAGGCTCCCACTGTAAAAGATAGGGAAAAATTGCTTGGTAAATTATGAAAAAACTACAAAAGGTACATGTACCAAAAGTAATAGCAGACATTAGAGGACTAGGAACTATTGAAAAATGCAAAAAAAATTAGAAGAATTTAAAAACGGTGGCCTGTGAAACGTGCCGAAAAACCGGAAAATACAAGAACAAATAGTGACTGCCTATGCATAGGCAGTCACTCAATTAGTAAATGTAAAGGGAAAAGTTTTACAGGCATGTAATGTGTTCAACTTAAATTCAACTTAATTACTACCACTGCATTGTAACTACTAACGGTATATATCTCCTCTTACCAATAACTTAATATAATATTTTGGAACATTTGACAATCTCCTCTCATTGAAGAAAATCTGTGGTAGCCATAGCTGCCCTGAGGCATAATGGAGTGAACAGGGCCGTTAACAGAAATTTGGTGGCCTGGGGCAAAAAGCTTCACATGGGACCCCCTGTAATAAATTTATAGGAAAGGTGTCCATTTGACCCCTTTGTCCCACTGGAAATGGGCACCATATATTGCCAGACTGTCACAATTTACAGTATGTATTCTTTTTATTTGTTTTATTGTATTAATTTGGATCCCTATTATCTTCCCCAAAGTGATCAATAAAACATTTATTATTTTACAATTCAGCACTACCAAGAATCTAATTGAAACTAATATTTTTTGTTCAGTTTTATATAGAAAACAAACAGACAATGGCTAAGATGCACACATTTTAGCAGAATAGTTCATGAAGTAGCAGTAGTTGCATAGCAGTAAGCGTTTTGTACTTGCGTTTAGTCAGAAGTTTAGCCTCATTTACATGTCCGGTTTTAAATTGAGCACTTTTTAGTTTTGCTTTTGTCAAAATACAGTGTAGGATGAAGTGTAACGAACAAAACAAGATGGATGGCTGTCGGCGAGCTCCCAGAGGAAATGTACAGATGTACGTTAATGGGAGTCTCGGCAGGGAGCGCAAATTTACTTGACAAACATTCTGTCATTTTACTCCTATACGAATGGCCAACATTAACGGAAATATGTTTGAAAAGTTAGATCTGTGGCTATTATGAAGTCTGTGGAGGAAATCTGCCATAATTAGAATTGTGAGAATCAATCATTTGGCTTCTTCGTTTGACTCATGGTGACAAAAAGCCCATAATTACAAAGAACAGAATCTAGTATTATAATTGGTATCGTTTTCCATGGCTAAATTTGGAATCAGAATGAAAAATGACAATTTCTATTTCTACAATAAAGTCAGAAGTTAACCTTTAAAGCCTTATCAGATCTGGTTTCATTTTAAAATCACCAACTCCACTGGCCCTCTCATTCCCACATGCAGCAGCCCCCACCACAGAGCACTTTATGGATGTAATGACACATAATTGTGCTGGATTTGCCTGTTATAGGAGCTTCATTTGGAGCTGGTATTTACGTGAATGGAAGGCGAGATGTCAAGTTAACAGAGGCTAATGGAAAATTCTGATACCCATTCAAAACAACATTGAGAACGTGCACCTCGTAATGTCATCCTCTCAGTGATGGTGGAAATTGGCTGGTTAAACATTGGAATCAGTTGGTTGTACTGAAAATGAATTTGTAGTTGCAGTAGCTATATTGTCCAAGTTCAAATTATTTAGCCAATTTGATATATCCCGATAAAAGTACCAAGATTGTATCATTGGTTCGCAAAACTGCTAAGGTCTTTGCCAACCTCAGTCAGTACATTTACATGCACGCCTGGAAAACTGAAGTCTAATTTAAACACATTTTTCGAGTATGATTGAGGTGTCTTGATCGAAACTCAAACATCCCAATAAAACAGCTGAAAAAGTCTGCATCTAGTCAGATTGCAACATGTAAGCAGTGAACTTCGATCACACAAGGAGCACACAAAGAGAGGCATTCAACTGCACGAGGTACGAGGAATGTATTTGGTTATGTACTCACTCATTTTATGTCAGTACAGATGAAAAACTATGACCATTCCACCCTGAACTTACACTTTTTATGCTTTGATTAGCTGTGTTAAAATGAAAGCAAAAACTTCCGGCGTGTCAATACGGGCTGTTTCTTTGCACTGAGAGCACTTGTTCCTACCATGTCTGAAAAATCAAATGCTTCAACATGAATGAATTGTTTATGTTTGCCAAACGTTTCATGATATGTATGACTGCCATTTTCAATCAATTATAGCTTCAAACTTTCGGTGCCAATGTTAATTACTGCACAGGGTATGCAGATGACATCACATCATTCTAAATGCAGTGATTTTGCAAAGAAAAACAAGTAAACCGTTGAAGAAAACCAGATAAACAACAGGAACACTGCAGTTTACACTCACATTCATCACTGATACAGACTTCACACACAGTTGAACGGATTATCTTTCTGTCCTTTAATAAGAGGTTTCTGAGTCCAAGTGTTGAGGAAATTAATTGTGCGGCAGTTGAAGTGAACCAAATCTTCGGCAAACAAGCTAACTAAGCTCTGCACAGTCGCGAGAAACTATTTTCAGTTGGCATTTCACCGTATAAAGTTGATTTCAGCAAACCAAAAGCTCCACGAACAAAAATTTGGCATAAGAATATAGAAAACAAACACACTTTATTAGTCGTGCTGCCCATAATTCTGCCACTCAAGTTGGATATCGAGGAGCATTCTTCAAAAGAAAATATCTGCATAACCTCTAGTCCCAACTCTATTTGGCTGAATCCTTTCCAATAAAGTTATCAAGCCAAAAAACACACCAAAGCTTGACCAGTGATTAATAGTATTCATTATCTATACCAGTGGTTCTTAAACTTTTTCAGTCGCGACCCCAAAAATAACAATAGTTCACATTCACGACCCCGAAACACAAAAAATAGGCGACATGCAGAGTGATAAATTAGCCTTATATCTAATGTTTGACTTTATTATGAGAATATAGACCTACAAATAGGAATCTACATTTATCACTGCATTTGAAGGATGTCAAGTCTTGTTTAAGACTATTGTATCAATTTTTCCCCATCATCTGGGGACCCCTGGAAATCATTTTGCGACCCCATTTGGGGTCCCGACCCCTAGTTTGAGAACCACTGATCTATACCTTCTAAAAACATAAACGTAAAATAAGGGCTATTCAAAAACAGGCATCTGATAAAAAAAACATACATCATATTATTACTATGGACAAACGCCACTGGAACAAAAAAGCAGCAATGATATAAATTTAACATTATCCCACACAGTTCCCATATACCACGATATACATTCTAAAACTGTGCAGCCCTGAAGTATTGCCCTATATTCCATGCTTCTCCAGTGCATAAAGTGGGTTTCTCTGTGTGTCTGTGCGCTTGTATGCCAACCTCCATGTGTGCATTATGTGTGGGCATGCATGCAGAGATGACGCTGATGTCATTGAGGGCGCTTTAGCTGGTTGACTGATTTGGATGTGTGCAGTGGAATCAGGCCTGTCTCGCAAGTGCCGAGGGGAGAAGAGAGCGGAGAAACTGTGAGTCCCCACTGGATATTTAGGCTGTTTATTATGATAAGCCTGCGCACACTTCCATCTCGCGCACACATCTAACCAGCAGAGTAAACACGAGCGCAAGGGGAAGGAGATTTAAAGACAAAAGAGAGACTCGCGTTGAACAAATTGTGCTTTAGAAATGGCAAATAATGTTTCTAATCCTGTCCTGAGACGTTGCAAGCGAATGTGATTCTTGTGCCAGTCCCAAGTTTGGAGAAAAGGTTGTTTTGAGGAAAAGCAGAAAGATAATTGTTTGTTCTGTTTCGAGGATTGGCAAGGTTTTGACTAAGTTTGATCAAACCTTAAGAGTGAAAACTAAAATACTGCAAATATATCTCCAAAATGTCATGGAAACTTTGTGAAATTCTTGTTATGTCATCTTTTGCAAGTTGACAGGGATGTCGGAATGGGAGGGAAAGGGTCCTCGTTTCCCCGGGGCACAGGGCTCTCAAAAGCATGTGATTTTTTTTTTTTCTCAGTTGTATTTTTCTACTTTTTAGTCTATTTTTGTTGTAATAAAATACATTGTGGTTGAGTAAAGTCCTTGTGCATGAAATCTGAGGGCCCCATCACCATTTTAAATAGAGGAAAATCAAATAAAGCTAGTGATTATACTTCGCCGTTAGTGTATTTTTCTAATTGTAGACTTTTTCTTTTTTTTCTTTTTTTCTCGACTTTTTCGACTTTTCAAAATGGTCTGGGAGTTATTGCAAAAACAAAAAGTACTGTATCATAATATAAGCCGGTTGCTACAAAGGATGTCTATGAATGAGCTCTTATTAGGTGCAATGTAGAAACCATACGGTGTATATTCTGCAATAGTGAATGAAAAAACAATACGGAAGAAGACGAAGAAAAAAATAATAAGAACCAAATTTGTGGGGATTAATGAACCATTTACAAAACTGTTTAATAGGGGCCCACTGAGAGAGTTGTACCTAGGGCCCAGAAATCGTTGCTATGCCCCCGAGAGCTGTTTTCAGAAACTTTTTGTCTTGCGAAAGTGTTTTCCAAACGCTTCCGAAGCAGAGACGGTTCAATCGTAATGCATACAATTTGGCTATAATTTTGTCACAGACTTGCTTGTACATTTGAATTATTTAGACAATTTTTCGACCACACCAGGCGAACTATAAAACGAGTCAATGGCGGTTTTGCAACAGTTCATGAAAGCATTCTCAACAGTTTGCCAACGTACCACTTCTCTATATTGGAACTCTGAAAGTGAAACATTTTCCTTGGCAAGCGTCGAGATGGAAAGCAGACCTGAAAGAGAACTTCGCGACGACATTAATTCAACTGCATTCCGCTGATAGTTCCCATACCACGGTTTGAGAAGCACTTTACTCGCATAAGTGTGAACACAGGATCGTTTAAACACAGAAGACAGGAGACTTACCACGCGCATACGGGGAAAGATCGCTGCCAGTTCACAACCTATTAAATCTAACTCCACATCCGTCTCTCCGCCTCCATCTCGCGTGGGAGCCATTGCACCTTTTAAACCCTTGTCTCGCTTAAAGAGGGGCCCAGATGTAAGTCAAGGGGCCGCTTTGGATTAGCCAGAGAGAGAAGCTAATTTCCTTTTGCCATTTTACGAGTATTTAATTTGAAACAATTAAGATATTACGGCGCGGTGGATTCGCTACACGGAGTGACAGCTGGGAGCAATCCCATAAACCCCTGAGCCATAGTGAACGAGGAACCTTGCAGCCGTCTCCTCCTTTTCCTAGATCCTTCTTTGTGTAATTTCACTCAAGCATTTAGCAAAAGGCTCCGCTGAGGTGAATGTGCGAGCGTTCACGATGGCCAATTACTTAGCTGCTCATAAAGGCAAGAGACGGAGGGTGGGAGACTTATTTTGATCAAGACCAGGCACTTGAGTTGTTTACGTTGTGGATGGCTTTTCTTTAACACCTTTTTATTGCGATAGTAAATTTATGGCACAACTTGTAATCGATCAGATAAGTGCCAGCTATAGGGGGCACCAGAGAGCAAGTGAGATAAAGAGAGTCATTTTGGTGAGAACTGAGGCGAGACGCTGCAAGTGAATAGGAATTAAATCTTAAATTTAAAGATAGCAATTTCAAACCTCTCCTGTTGATTACTCACATAAATGTTAGAAAATGTAAGTTTAGGTTTACATTTCTTGGTTCATTTTGTGTATATATTAGTTAAAATATAGAGGGTTTAGAATTTTGTTTTTGGGTAAACTTGATTTGACTGAAAATTGGCCTAAAATGTTTTATTTTGCTTAATTTTTTAGACTTAAACCGTCAATAAATCAGGCTTGGAATTAGATATTAACTAATCCTTCTGATGATGGGCCAACATACTTTCCTGAAATTAAACAGTTGTTTTGTTTATGTTTATTTATTTTGTTTACTTGATGAACCATAACAGCAAAATCAGGAAAGGTTTATTGGCTGTTGTCTGTGAACAAAATTCACACAAACTAGGAACTTGCTCTGGCAACATTATGCAAGATAAAACACTGAATAAAAGTATTTATTATAAACTATGATAAAATAAGCAATGAAAAGATAAGTGTAAAATAAAAAATGCAAAATATATACAGTATGGGCAAAACAACAGTGCAAAACTAGCAACTGTTGTTGACATGAGTTGTTAAAGTGACAGTGTTCATGAGTCCAACGACAGACAGGAAGAAACTGTTCTTGTGACAAATCAATTGGTTTTGGCGCAACAAACTCATCCTGGAAAGTATTAAAATAACAGCAAACGAACAAACAAAAAAAAGGGAAAAAAACACCAACACTGCATTCCACTTTTTGCTCTCATTTTACCCGTCGCCCCAACTTCTTGGACCTGGGATTGGTCACCATATTTTGTGTAGATATTTTGGCATCCTCTATGCTGACTTGCATGCCAGCTTTGTCAGCACCAACCCATCAATTCTTTGCGTGGCACTTCTTTAGCGGTGGCACAGAAGGGCATCGGTCGACGAGAATTGATGAAGGCATTCTAGTGAAAATGCCAGGGAGGGGATTACTGAAGGTGCAGGGGTGTATATTTTTGACGTCCTATGGGGGGATGGGGCGTCGGATAAGAGTGGCCCGAGCATCTTTTCATGAACACTGAACTGTAAAATGGAAGAGCCAGAGCAAACAATAGCAGTGATCAATTGGCTTTGGTGAGTGGTTTCCCGTAAAATGCCCCGCTGCAATGGACAGAGAGGTAAAGGACGAAGGCTACAAAATGGGGCGTGTGTCGATTTAAGTTTGAGGAAGGCAGGACAATGAAAAAGTAGAAATTTCTTCAACGTTTTGTAGCTTTAAACCGCCAAACAAAAAGAACAAATGGAACGTAAAGACCAGATGCCCTCGAGTTTGAGTTTGCATTATTTCATGTTTTAGAACTTAGAATAATCTATCTACTAAGCACACATTAGTAAGGCATTCCCTCACCAGGAATTGTGTTAAAACTCCACCTACTTGCTGCAGAGGGAATTACAAAAGGGAGATAAACAAACCTAGCTTGCCCCAATATGTTAATGCAAGCATGCAGTTGTAATGAACATGATTTGATGGTAGAAATGTTCCGAATTAGTCTCTGAATCTCTACTTATGACGTCACAAAACTGGGGACTTTGAAACTAAGTGTTTGTTGAGGCTTAGAGGGGAGAGGACCTACTAAACAGGAGTCATCATACAAGCATGAATGAAGCTAAAAACAAACCCATGAATGTTTATGATAAGGGAACAATTTTACAACAAAAAATATCCTTTAATGGAAGTTCTTGTGTATTTCAACAATAATACCTGAAAAATGGTTGCCTGTGCCCATGTTTTTTTTCCAATTACATTCAAAATAAGCTTCTAGTTTTCACAAGAGAATAAAATACATCTGCCACCTAATATTCAAAAGTTAAAGCTGCACATGAATATAATAGAAGATAAATCATCTATTTAAATACGCCCACATGATTTGTGACTCAGTAAAATGCAAGTTAATCCTATGCTGCATTTTACAGTCGGTGCACTTCGAAGACAACAAAACACCACATTATTAGAGTATTATGGGGACTGGGGAGAACTCAAAAAACATCTATTAGTCTCCATGGCAACAAAATGAGTTGTTTACTAAGCCTTGTACATCCTCACCCGTCCATCAACTGTGAGCGCCCCACAGAGCCGCTGAGTGAAAGCGCTGTCATTGGCCAGTGGCTTTTGTTTATTCTTTGACAGATTTTAAGTCCCCTCTCTCCCAAAAAAACCTGACTTTCACTCAGAACGTATTCTCCCTTTGTGTTCCAATGCAGGAGGAACATTTAAACTGAGTATGTGTTAAATATGCTATGTTAATCTAATCAGTTATGACATTTCTACAGCTTTTTTGACTTGGTTTATGGTCCATATCTTTTTAACACAGGTTCTATACATGAAACAAAAACTGAAATCAAAAGTGAAATTCTTCTTTTTTTTCATAAAAGGTTCAGAAAATAGTTACATTTTTCGACCCCAAAGATGTGATTGTTGTCAGTTGAAAGGGCTTTAAGACACGAGATTGATTTGGCAATTTTGTGGAGCCAGTCCCAAACAAATAATGACGAGGAGCAACATTTGTGGATCACACGATTGGATTTCAAAAACTGTAATAGTTTTATAGGCCCCTGAAAAAAGGGTTAATACAAAGAACAGACAACACCAACACAAATAATAGACCAAAAAACACACGAGTACAACAGGAACCTGACAGTCATTGCGCTTAACAATTTTTTTAACAAAGAAGAAAAGAAAAACAATTGAGGAAGCTGAAACTCATGAACAACATGCTACTCTGACAGAGAACCAATATTTTTACAAGAGTTTCTGATGTTAAAGTTTATAACATTTCACTTCTCCTCCAGTATTGAAATTGGTTATTCCCGTGTAAGAAATAAGGACTTTAACTTACAAAACAGAGTTGGACCTTTTTTGACCGCTTCTTAACAGCCAGTTTTATATTACAAGCATGGTTGTGTTCACTACTTGCTATGCTACGAGGCCTTGTCCTTGATGAGTACCTCCTTTTTCACATCTATTACCAAAGAATATTCTCTAAAGCACTCACTTTTCTTGTCCTATGTAATGTTGAATGTTATGCGTGTTAACACTGCTGGGAAAAACATGTCCAAGTACTGTATCTGGAAAAAATGGACAGAAAAAAACAAAAAAAAAACAAACACACTTTCCATTGTTGTTTTTAAGCCCCCTCGTTATGAAGCTTAAAATATTTAGAAATACCTTTATCACTTTGGTTTTGCATATATGGTCAAATATGTATGATTTCTCAAACATCCATGAATGAAGCAAGACACAACTCCAACATTAGAACATAGTCAAATGTTTCCAAAATGCACTGATCTATATACAGCGTACCCTGAAAAAACATAAGTCTTCTTCAAGACCTGTTAGTCGTAACACATGACCCTTTTTTTTGTTTCCTTGTTTAATGTATTAAATTATCCAACTGGAAAGCTGAAGGACTTTCAGTTGCCGATGACAACCGGGGTGGCTCTATTGTTTATTGTTGAAGACGATCCTGATGTGCCTTGTCAAGACCGGTGTGCTCTCCTGCTTGGTCTGCGCCTCAGATGTTGGCCGTCTCTTGTTGTTCTTAGTGTGGACTTCCTCCGCTGTTGTCTGCACGTGCTGGATTAGAGGCGGCTGTTGGGTAGTAGGAGAAATTTTGTCCTCCTGACCATTTGCCTGGTTTTAGTTTGAAGACTCGCCTGGTCCAGCTCCATTGTCCTTTTCCTGGCCTGGACCTGGTGTTGACGTTTTAGTCCTTCCAGTTCCTGGTTGGTCTGAGACAATTTCTCCTCCAGTTTTTTAAAGACCATCTCTTTATCTAAGATCTCAAATTTGAGTTTCTCGATGTTGTCTTTTGCATCGTTATGCTCCTTTTCAATGGATGTCCTAAAGGTTTCCTCCATCATCTGGAGCTGGGCTTGCTGTTTAATATTCTGCTCTTTTAGCTCCATTTCAGCTGCAAGCAGATTCCTCTCAAAAGCTTGTTTCTGCTCCTCCAGGTTGTTGTTTGTCATGGTCAGTTCTGCCTCAAGCTTTGAGATCTTTTCATCAAGCCCATGGCACCTTTCTTCAGCAGACTGTACTTCGTCTCTGGTCTTCTCCAAAGCCTCGCTAAGCAATTTATTGTTCTGGTTTTGTAGTTCCAGTCTTTCTTGGAGGCTTCTGGTCGTGTTCCTTTCTTTGAGCAGAACCCTCTCCAGTGCAGCCAGATGTTCAGACTCTTTCTGGAGTTCTTTCTGCAGTGACGTGCTCATCTCTCTCCTCTTTCAGTTCATTTTGAACCCTTTCAAACTCATTTGCCTGCAGTGTCATGTCCACCTCTGTTTGCTTCTGGAGTCCAAGTACTTGCTGCTTCAGTTTATAATTTTCTTCCACAGCTGCACTTTCTTTTAACTTGCTTCTCTCCAAGTTATTGTTGGTCACGATGAGTTCTGCTTCCAGTATCTTAATTTTCTCATCTTTCTCCGGCAAAGATGACTCTAGCATGTGCCGCTCCTCTCTCTCCTTCAGGACAACATGTTGTAGAGACTTGATCTCCTCCTTTGCTGCTCTTTCTTCTGACTTGCTTCTTTCCAAGTTATCTTTGGACAGGACCAGTTGTGCTTCGAGCTTCGCAATGACTATAAACTCAGTTATGTTACTACATTGCACTGCTTTACTTAATTAAAGTATTATTATTTAAAAATGTATTTCTAGAGCAATGATGTTCAGACATTCACAGCCCTGTGTCATTACAAACCTAAGTCCAGTGCTCTCTTCTTCTGGGCTGAAGTTGCTCTAAGGTGGTCAAACAAACCAGATAACACTTGAGTCATCAATGGTTATTTTAGTTGTCCTTTAGTCTGGAATCTTCTGATTTGTATAGTCTTCCAATGATTTGTATTTTATTGTATGATATTTTCCACAAATATCCAACATAAAAATGTTCAAACTGCCTTCATAGAGTTTATACTGTACTTCCCTGTCTGTGTTTCCCATCCTTCTCCATGTTTCGCCGCTCCCGCCGTCCCAGTTGATCTCTTAATGCACCTAATTGCTTCTCAGCTCACTGCGCCCCCCATACCAACACGAATCTAAATCAAACCAGGGTCCCATGCCTTCTCCTCCCTTCTCGTCACCCCTCATTCCTCCTGACATCATAATAAGGTGATATTGACTCCTCGTGACTCAGTGGGCTCGGGACACTCCGCTAAGCATGACCTGAAAGTGGCAGAGATGTGCTAAGTCACGTTCCACTGACATGCCCTGGATTGTCGTCGTCGTGGCGTGGGAAGGATCGCACCGTCTACAATATCAAATCAGAAAGGCTTGCGCTAACTTTATTTCCTCATGCTAACCTTTCGTTGGATGGAGTATGAAAAGGTCACGTGAAAGCATAGGTCAGCTAGCGAGTCCAAATGACCTCAATCAATGCGGAGTAACTGGTCATTTGTCTTTATCTGTCCCAAATTGGCAGACTTGTGGCTATTGTTCAAGGTTAACCCCCACCTCAGGCCCATAGGTGGATGAGGTTGATTCCTTGCCTCCTACTGGAAGAAAAGGAATGAATTTGCTACATGACATAAATAAATTAAAATCATAATTAAGTAGAAAAATAACAAGGATTAATACGCTTTTACCTTTGTTTAGCTTAACATTGTTGTTCAAAAGACAAAGAAATTGTTAACTTTATTCTGAATATACCATGATGTGGGACCCTTAACAGTTTTTTAACCATTCTTCTAAATCTGAATTAGAAATTTTTACTCTATTCTAAAAGATATTTATTCAGATTGAATAGTTTAAGGATCCTGCCAAGTCTCCAATCTTTTTGTTTAGTTCCAGTATTTAAAATTTGTTCCCTCAATTCTTCTTTTCTCCATAAATCTCCACGTAGACAGCTCCATTAAAGTCCAAGTATAGTGACACCAGACTGCAGTTAGCTCCAACACTTAATGTCTAAAAAATAACTGTTGGCACAAACTCAACTCTGAAGTAATCTACCTCTGCCAGCCAAGTGCTTGGTAAGAGCTGGCACCCGTCGACTGCTGCAGTGGAGGTAAAAGGCCCTGGCAGCCGTGTTTATCAACGAGATATTGTCATTTTAAACAGCCTTCTGAAGTTATAGGAAGTTTAGACTGGTAATAAATGTGGGAAGTGGAAATTAGGTGGCACAATGGCAGAGTGGCTAAGACACTCTTCTGTGTGGAGTTTGCATGTTTCTCCCGTGTCTTGATTTACTCCGGGAACTGTGGTTTACCCCATCAACCCAAAATATGCACCACAGGTAAAATACTCCAGCTACAGAAGTCCTGATCAAGCCTGGCACAAAGATCTGGGGATGGGTCAAATGCAGATGACAAATTTCCTACAGGGACAATAAAGTGTACTTTACCACCTTATTAGCTGTAGACATATCTGTTCTTGTCAATACTGAGTTTGCATTTTATATTTCTAAAGTCTGCTATAAACAAATAGACAATTTATGACATAATTTATGATACATTTAGTCATCAAGATGAGACATTGCAGGTGAATAGGAAAAAAAAAACTTCTTGAGTAGTTGATGATGGAAAACTAATACATCTTTTCTTGCATAGAATGCTTTCATATATAATTAAGACATTTTATGTCAACAGTTTGTCAACATTTCACATAGCCTCTAAAAATTATGATGAAAATGTCTGGTTTTCAATTTCTTGCTTCATTTTGTTGTATTCAATACAACAATCATACATTTTGTATATCTTAGTTACTATTTGAGTAAATTAGATCTTACTGAAAGTTGGCAAAAACATTCAAATGTTTTGTTTTTAATTAAATTTTAAAGTTCAAACTTAAATAAGTGGTGCTTTGCATTGCATTTGCATTTTAAGTGCAAGATTGGTGTGTGAAAGTGCCACTTTAAAGGCTGATCTTTATGTCTCTGTAGGAGAAAAATGCTGGTTAAAGTTGGTAATAGTGATATTGGTGGCAGCAGAGCTGTAACTCTTATAGTGTTGGTATTGGCAAACACCAGCAATAAAAGTACTAAAAACAAGTCTATAATACGTGTAGCCCTGGAGGTACTTTGGCTAGTTGATTTTTCATGAGTCAGGTAGCTGTATAAACTTGAAGAGGGTTAATTTGATAATAAAGCGTCGTGAGGAAGACCCAGAGGGCACGTTACATGGCTGTCACTGTTTCAAACTTATGTAGGTCACTCTCTGAATTATAGATGCTATCACAGACTAGGAGACTCTTTATACAGCTGTCTGGCACACCACCAAAAATGTTAACCCTTTGTGTCCGACATGTGCACTGCATAATTATGGCAATTAATCTTCCCAGAAGGCTGATGTTGAGGAAGTGTTACAGGTCTGGAATGAAGAAAAGATAAGGTCATTATGGTCAAGTCAACATCTCTGAAATGTCTGTGTGTTACTGCAGTTTTCAGGTGCGCTGGGCCAGAGGGGGGTAGCTAGGGCCCAGTGGAGGGAGGGGGCCTCAGAAATCTGGAATGTGAAATTTTCATAGAATATGTTGTGCGTGCCCACCGAGATGCTTTCATGGTTGAAATCAGTGGCGGACATTAGAATTTTTGGGCCCAAGGCAAAATTAGGTACATGCCAATTCATCATCAAGTGTGATTTTCTATAACTTTTCTGCCGTGTCTCTTGAATTGCTCTTGAAGGGAACTTTTGGGATTTTTGTGTTGTTCTGCTTTTGTTTGTTTTTTCTTTTTTTACGTGTGATGGTTGGACAGGTTTATAAATTTGGAGTGGAACGTGAACTACTAAAAAATTCTAATTCATGTGTGCCATAGCTTACATGTTCTACAGAGGGTTTGGATGTCCTTCCCCAGGGAATATTTAAGAAACCAGACCATATTCCCAGTATGTTGGTACAATTTAACATATGTTCCAACTTATTTAAATACATTATATTCATTTGTAATTTTACGATGTTATATTTTATTTGGGGAGATGGCTTGGGCAGAATTAAATCATTTGACAATCCCAGACTATTGTGTTGGGCTTTTTTTGTTTAAAAGTACACTTACTTTACTGTGATATTGAGAGAAAAGCAACTGTTTGAGAACCTTTCGTCTATGATGATTGGGAAGTGCATCTTAAAGAATTTCCCCTTGGGGATAAATAAAAGTAATTCTGATTCTGATTACTGGGGGCCCCTTCAGGTTGGGGGCACAAGGCAACTGTTGCCTAACCTGACCAGCCATTCTCACTATCTCTCAATATCTTTCAATTTTTAAATAAAGTGTGTATGGGCATGATCGCTAAACCCCCTACTTTCTCTATTTTGCGGCAATCGAGCCAATCAAAGCCGTGAGAGGAGAACGTCACATCCCGTGTGCCGCGATTACAAGCAATAACAAGCAAGATGGCGTCCACGACAGAGAGAATGTTTGGGGCATCTCTTTTTTAAAAGACCAGTACGTGTCATTAAAACCACAGCCAGAGGAAGCTTTACAGCTGCACGCCATTTTGGACTGACAGCCACAGCTCTCTGCTGCCTTTCACGCAGAAACCATACTTTCGTGGTGCTGTCGTCACGTCCGCTGTTTGTCTGATTGACGCATGTTTGTCCCGCCCCGCTGAAGTCAAATTATGTGGCGGCATCTCCAGATTAATCGCCAATATTAAATAATACATGGAGATTAGAATGGAAGCCAGGCAAATTGTGGCCTGCTGCCTCATGGTAAGTCCGCCACTGGAGGAAATTGCTTACACGTTCAGGAAAAAGCACAGAAGTTTTAAGGAGAGTTGGAGACTAAAGCAGCCTGGATCATGCAGGAACTAACTCTTTGCACTTGTAGTTTATAATCCATGACTTGTTTTGTTCATGCTGGATGGGAGAAAACCAGGTGTCACAGTGGAGCAGCAGTAGCTCTAGACCATAATGTCATTGTGTCTTAAGGCAAGATACGTCACTCAGATGAGCTTGTATGAAAGCAGTGTGTGCATCAGTGAGGTGAAGCGTCTTTGAGAGTCCAAAAAAGCACTCTACAAATTGAATGCATTCAATTAAATACAAACTGAATGACTTTTATGCTGCATTAACTTAAAGTGGTGTAGTGTTTAGAACCGACCCACCCGCACCTGCTGTACTTCTTCTAATTGAGCTGTCCGACCCTCCTGAGTCCCGAAGCCGCAGGTTGATGTAGCTCTGGGGTTATTCGTGTGGTCCAGTGTTTGTCAGTTGCCAAAACAGCCCTGGTTTTTAATCATTTATGACGTTTAGAGGCCAACGCTAAATCTCCAACTGAAAATGCATCAGAGCCAACTCATAGAAGTGTAACAGCCTATAGAATCCTGGCATTCTGTTTACAAACAATGGAAGGGTCTGCAGTAGTGATGACGAAAGTGAAGCCTCATGAACCAATGAAGCCTCACAGCCCAAAGCTTCACCGAAATGAAGCTTCAAATTACTGATAACTCATATCTACTGTATTACAAAGAATATAAAGTTTATTTTAACCGTTGCCAACCATTGTCAGTGAACTTTTGTCGATTATGAAAATAACAAGGATATTCATAAATTGGTTTATTGGAGTATTTCTTGACTTTTCTAATTTCGCACAAACAGAACCCTTGGTCACGTGACTTCTTTGTTACTGACACACGGTTCATTCCGAGGCTTCACGCCCACTTCAGCTTGAACCAGACTTTCGTTGTACATCAAGTAGCCACTATGCACCAAACGAGACATTTAAATACATGTCTCTTACAACAATTTTCTTGATCATTTTAATATTGCTAAAATGGCAAGGTAAACACTCTGTAGCTTAATAAGCAGAATGCAACTTTGTAACTTTTGTCTCCATTAGATGTTATTGATCGGTCTGGAGTGTTCTAAACTTTTCTGTTTGTTTTGCTCAAAACTAGCTTGAAAAACTCCCAATCTGACTGTGAGCGGGGTCGCCTCTCCACAGATCTGACCTGCAACTTGTCCAGGAGGCTTGTCTCCACGAAGACAGAAACGTTTAGTGCCACACTGTTGAAAATGCCAGGCAAAGCAAGAACATTTCCATGGAGACAAGCGAGACAGTGCTATACCATCCATCAGAAAAGTAGTGCACTTTAAAGTCAATAATTGTATTTTTTGTGTGGATCACTTTCTACCACCTTGGCATTTGTCGCCGCTGGCCCCGCCCCTTCCCCCCGTCCGCCCCTGACTGCTTGGGCAATGGCCATAAACAAGTCAATCTCCGTCCGTCTCAACACATCGGATTAGATTTATCCGCTTAAAGATAGATTGTTATCCCAAAGTGTGCAGGTCTCGCTTGATGGGGAAATTAATTTTACGATGACTGGTTTACTTGATCAGGGGCCTGGGGTGAAAGGAGAGAGGGGGGTGGGGGTAATAAATGCATCAAGTGTGGGGCGTGAGGAGGCTGAGAGGGAATAAATAAACACAGGCTTGTTGTGGATGCCGACAAGTCGTTTTTTTCCCATGCAGTGTTTTACTTGCGGTTGTTTTTCAGTGGTCTAACTCAAATATGTTGCCTCAAAAGTGACTGGTTGCACATAAAGCACATGCTCCAGTGACTACAATACATTGACAGTTGTTAAAATCGTTTTGTATTAATAAAATCAGTATATTTGAACACTTTGGGGGCCTTAGTCTACTAGATGCAGAAAAAAATGCGCTTTATCGTGTTAAAGTGAGACCTTAAAAGTAAATATATCAATTTGAAGCTTCTCCTATAGTTTACTCACATAAATGTATGAAATAGTTATGAAATATTTTCATGTTTTCATGCATTTTATGAATTCAAAACACCAAATTGACATATATTTGGGACATTTAAATCTGAAAAATTGACAGAACCGGGTTTAAATATTATGGTTCATTTTGCACGCATATTAGCTATTAAAAATTGACAGTTTTTGGATATCTTATTTAGTTTTTAAGTGAACCTGATCTAACTGAAAATTGTCCCAAAACATTTTTTTAACCTAACTTTTATTAAATCAGTGTTGGAATAAGATTAGAGTTCTGTCAATTTTTGTTAAGTACACGATTGTAAAGCGTGTGCTACTTTAAGTGGTGATTTCTGTGTCGAGAGAAAAACGCATTTTAAGAAAACAGCCTTGGAAGTTACAATGCCCCATAGAAATCTATAGATGCAAATGAATTAAATGAAGTAATAAAACTTGACTATTAGGAGCAGATTGGACACGTTTGCAGTTTCCATGAAAGCCAAAATGTTCAGAGACCAAACTGACCCCAAAAAAAAACGGTTTTGCCTGTAGTTCCTCGCCTTAAATTCTATCTAACATTATGACATTTATTGTGATATGCATTGACTGGTTCTTGTAGACGCACAGTTCTAAAAGCGGGGGCGGTGAAAGCTTCCATTTTGCGTCGGGTGGAAAATACCTGGCTTTGTTACTGTTGTCTCTCCTCCGCAGCCTTATACATGCTGTTGTCTTTAGGTCGGAGAAACCAGAGTAATGGCTTGAGTGACAGTCATTTGTAAAGCGCCAGCGACTTGTCAAGGTGAGGAGGCCTGCACCCGGGGCTAGCACCAGATTGACACGGAGAGATATTGTGTTTTCACGTCTGTCTGCCTCGACGCGATACGTGAAATTGACCCCTTTTGCATGCTGCATTGACAACAGGCTGATCAGCACTGGGATACAATGATATGATGTCCATTACGGAAGAAATTGACAACAAAATCAAACGTTGGAGCTACTACGACGACGTTTTTTGGTAGTAGTGGCTGGTTGGCCATAGTTTTAAGTTAGACTGGCCTTGGTCCCTTGTGGCTGGATTTAAAATGCGGTCATGTCAATGGCATTCAAATTCCTCTGAATATGAAAACAACGTTATAAATGTACCAAATGTCAAATATTATAACAGAAATGAGCTAAAACTGGACAACTTAAGCCTATGCACACTTTGGGATTAGAATAATTATTACTATTTCAACTTATTTTTCAATAAATAAAAGCTGCAACAATATTTTGGAATGTTTTCTTTGCAAAAGTGGGTAATTGTTTGTCAGATTTCTGTAGTTTGCCTGTAGAGGGTGAAATAAGTCACTTTAATGACTCTTTAATGATATTAAGTAAGTGTTTCATTCAGCTTTTTATTTGTTGCAGTTAATTCAATATTAGTAATTTGGAAAATGGGTAATTGTTAATGGAATTGTTGTTCGGTTTTACAGTTATTGTGCAAGTTGCATAAAGTACTTTCAACAGTATCTTTCGTTGTAATATTTTGATGTAGCAATATGTCACACTTCAAAATGTGTTATCATGACAGGCCTATTTGGAACTTCCAGGATACATCCTAGACTAGAAGATGAGACAGTATTGTCAAAACTCTCTCTCTTTTTTTTTTTTTTTTTTAAATTGGTCAGTGTGCTCTTTTGGCTTTGATGTGGAAACAACAAACTTGTCCAATCTGCTCCTGTAGATGTTTTATCACTTCATTTCATCACTTCATCCATAGATTTCTCTGGGACTTTGTAACTTCAAAGGCTGTTTCCATAAAGTGCATTTTTCTCCCACAGAGACATGACGATCACGACTTAAAGCAGCACCTACACACACCAAACTTTACAACACTGTACAACCAAGCTTTTGACATATCATACTGAAAGATTTGTTTGTACAAATTAAATCTGGTTCCGTCCATTTTTCAAATTGAAATGTCCCAGATAAAATGTCAGCTTTCCACCTTAAAACAAGAAAGTGTGCCTGAATGAGAAAACCAACCACAACCCCTTTAAAGCAAATTTCCCAATTGACAATCCTTCATGTTAAACACGTTGACTTAAAAAGATGGCATATAAAAGTCACGCCTGTCTCAACGGAGTTACTGTGTAGGTAGGAAATGGCAACATCAAAGCGCTCTTCTACATAATTAATCCAAACAGATGCATATGGATATTCTATAGCCTAGCTTTTAGCATTCTTCGAGTATTTGCATGAGATTTACATAGCCACGTCAAATCAGCGCCACACTTTGCATGACCCCTTACGCGTCTGAATGAATGTACGCCCAGGGCAGAATCCATCGGGAAGTACAACGGCCTACATTGTGTGCGCGGAGCCGGTGTTTGGCCAGTCACGGCGCTCCGACTTGAAGCGGCAGTGGTAACAGCAAATCACCCGCTCGTATCTCAGCCTTGGCACTTGAGGATTTCTCCGTCTACGGTCCTTGTTATTGAAGGACAGCTGGTTTATAGACTCCACTGTCCTCTGGGTGACAAAGTTCAGCCATGATGGGCCACCCGCGTGAGGGCTGGATAAATCTTAGCGCCGGCCGTCTCTTAGCGCGACTGTAATGTGGACTGTAATGTGTGTGCTGCGAACGGATCAAGGAAGTTGTTATAAGCGTGAAATAAATGCGATTCACTCGAAGTATATCTATAATTTTACCCAAAACATTTACTTATATTCCTGTTTTCAACCTAAATGATCACTGTTATTAGAATCCATCAGTACCTTTAAAGGTGGGGTACTGAATTTTCACACAGCAAAGGGATTTAAATGTGTCTAACTAGTTCCTCGCTCTCATAAATCCTTTGGCACATTGTTAATATCCACAAGCATTCATTTTCAGGTGCAGACTCAGCTTTAGAACAAAGTGAAACTCGTGCGTCCGCCCCAAGCACAGCCAATCAGAGCGCTGCTTTGAGTTCTTATTTCCGGGTTGACAAGACATTAAATACTTTACTATTAGATGCAGATGGCACACAGTGGTTTAAGTTTTGTCATCAGGTGCTTAACAAAGATACTCTTATTAAAAAAAAAAAAAAAAAAAAAAAAAAAAAAGTCTAGTAGCTTAGCTTTAAGCAAGTTTACTTAGTACTTACATTACTGTCGTCGCTTCTAACGCAACATGACTTTACAATTTCATGCATTTTGTATGACTAGTAAAACAATTATTTAGTTTGTACACTGACACTTTTTAAATACACCATGAACCAAATAAAGGCTGACTGAAGGTTTCCAGAGAGAGAATATTTACGAATAAAGTGTATTATTGATGAAATTCAAAAATGCTTGATATTTTTGCCTTAATAATGCAATGTCTTGTTATAAATGAACGTATTGCATGTGTTTTAGGGTGCATTCACACTTGTACTTGTTTGTTCCAGGTTTGAGCCCAGTTTAATTCTGATGTAGGTTCAATTTGGTCCTCTTGTAGTCCTGGTTCAGCCCCGGCCTTGTCCATATTTAGTTCCAGATTAAGTCCTACTGTAGTCTTAATTTTAATGCACTGTTTGTCCAAGTGAATGCACCTTTAGAATCTGTTTAGTCGACATTACGATAAGATTATCTAAATACGACAGCAGTAGTTACTTTTTGTAATCAACAAGTCACAATTAATCAATACATTGTTTCAGCCTTATTTAATGTATTTATTTACTGTTTGGTCACACTTTTGATGGTTAGTTTCTGAAGACACAAACATGAGCAAAAAGTGTGAAATGACTTGCACTAGAACACAAAAACAGTGTGCAATATTTGGAGCAGAAACCGTGCGTTTTTGGGCAAAGGGACGTTTTCTGCTGTTGTCTATTATCAAGCGTTTGAACCTTCACCCTTCAGTTCAGATAATTATTGCTACCGAAGAACCCTGATTCAAAACACAGCGCCTCTAGACAAAACTAAACGCTATCAGCTGCTATCGCTCAATGCCAGCGCCAGCAGTCCAGGCCAACAGTTCATAACAGTCATTTCGTCAAGTTTCTCCATTGTCTATTGTCACATAAGCTGCCCTTTTTGTGTACGCTATAAATCTGCATGCGGAGGCCGGATCGTGTTCTGCCCTTAGAAAATAGAACTGGTGTGATTTGCAGGTATAAATCACCGTCGGAGTTACTCAATCAGACGCGTGACATGTTCGAGAGCGGGTTCGAAAACGGATATGCTGACTCCAACCGTCTGTCTGTGCGTCTGGGAGCGCACTATTGTTGGGACGCCGGGTGTTCGTGACTGCGGGGCCAGGCTGTTCATCAGATGGTCGGGGTTGTTGGCAAAGAAGCAACTTTTTCTCCAAAACACGATTGGTCATAGTCGGCTGTCTCTCCGGGCCACGGCAGTTACAGCGCGGCGCCGTAGATCAGAGGCCGGCACGCTTGGAAGTCGGGTGTGCTGTTGTCTCTAGTTTGGCGCGTGTGCTGTTCGCCATGTGTGGAAACGAAGCGCTCGTCGTTGCATATGAGCGTGTGATCATTGAACAAAGAATTAGCATAAGCCCGTCAACTCATCCGGGTGACCTTGGTGTAGACAAAGTGGTAGATCAAGGCGTGTTTTGCGCGGGAAACTGATATAAGCAAAGGTTGTGAGTGCAGATCAATCAACTTTGCCTGTACTTGATATTAAAAGTGCGCTGTGTAACTGCTGACGAATGGTTTGCCTGGAATTTTCCACAGAATGGCATTAAACTCATCATTGTTAGGATGTAAGTGAATACATTTACCTTCAGAATATACATGTTGAGTGGCTTTACAGTTATTCTTTCTTTTTCTTCTTCTTTTTTTGGTTCAGAATACAGTTACTTTTCTTAAAATCATTAAACTCATCATTGTTAGGATGTAAGTGAATACATTTACCTTCAGAATATACATGTTACGTGGCTTTACAGTTATTCTTTCTTTTGGTGGTTTAGAATACAGTTACTTTTCTAAAATCAGAGGATTATATTGTGGTATTTGATCGTTAAAGCTTCGAGCTGCGCAGAATTAGTGAGAAAAACAGAAGACACAGCTCTTACAGCGAGCGCTTGTGTGATTTTTCTTTCTCTAATTTGTCATAAAGGTTCTCTTATCTTATAAATAAATGCATAACAAACAGTGAAACAAAAAGCTGTTTTAATCCGACATTTTGTTTTAACTCTATAATTGAATGCTACTTAATAAGAAACTATTCGGAATACAGTACTGAATTTGGAATACAGCGAGTGGAGAATGTGATTAGACAGTGTATACAATATGTTACAAAAAAGATGTTTATGCAGGTATTGAATATTCTGTCACTAAATACATTTTTAAATAAATTATACTTCCCAACACTGTCTTTCAAGCATTTAATCAATTACATGTATGTTTTGATTCTAAAATGAATGCCTTTTCACAGACCTGACCTGTAACTTGCCCTTAGCAAAGCAAGTTTATTTGTAGAACACTTTTGTACACTCAGAGTGCTTCAAACAGAAAAACATTAATATTAATTCATATGTATAATATATTTGAAAGAGAAGACCCTTTCAGTCATATGCACAGCTAAACAGGACAGTTTTGAGTCTAGATTTCAACATTACCTGCTCGTCTCCATGGCGATAGACACGTTTAGTGCTATACTTTGGAACTTTACAGGCAAAGCAAGAGAAAAGCAGGTGACAGACCCTCCAACACAAAATTTACACAGTTTACCTTAAAGTCTAGAAACAAAATTACTTTCTACTGATCCAGTGCAGTAGATTGTAAACAGAAAGAAACCTGGAAGGAGGATGGATTTTATTTTACGTTTCATTCAACTTCCGTTCACAGTAAATTATTTCATGTGGACTAAGTTTAATCAGTACTCACTCACCGTAAAATCAAAGCAAAATAGTACATCGTCACATAACATAAATATTTAGAAGTTGAGAAGAATCAACAGTATGTGCCATTTGCAGGAAAGACTTGTTTGCTACAGCTGTCTCCAGTCAAAACAGTGCAGTTAGTTTTGGAGGCTTTTCTGAGCTGTTAATGTTTTCTTAGCTCACTTCAATTTCACACCTTATGCAGGGGAAAAAGAGAAGCGGGGGTCTTGGATTACAAAACAGCACATATTTAGGATTTTTGGGAATCCAGGGGAATAGGATCTCTCTGGAAGTGGCTCTTCATCTGGTCATAAATTATGTCGAAAAGGAATGACTACTTCAAAAGAGAAGAGAGAGAAAGTAGCTGCAGTTTTACTCACATGCACGCACTTTTTTTTTTGTATTTTTGTATAATTTGTGGTATATTGTATGCAGGCCATGCAATACTCAAGCAATTTTGATTATTTTTCTTATTTGTTTCTATCCCTAAAGCAACACTGCATAACTTTCTGGAGGTGGAATGTCGCCTGCATAATTCCAAGGAAACTACAAAGTTAAAACTATTCTTAGGAACATTCTTCATGGATATCGAAGTGTTTTTTCGCTAGAATTTGCAACGTTATAGTCACAAAAACACAATTTCTCAGTTTGTGGAGATAAAAGCTTGCTCAGTATAGTATATTTTGTCTAAAAGGTTACGCAGTGGGGTTTTAATACAACATGGGTTCAACGTTTTGGATTCAAGTAAAAGTAAACTGGAACTGTTTTCTAAATTAGTTGTTGTAATTGTGGTGTATAGTCTATACATGCCCAAGTTGTAGACCTGTCACAATAACAAATTTTGAAGTACGATCTATTGTTACAGAAAATATCACGATAAAATTGAAACTACTTTACGCCACTGACAGCAGGCAAATCCCCCCAAAAAACTCTGCAATATCTTTAAAAACATGAGCTGCAACACATAAATAGCACAATGAGTAACTTTTATTGATTGATATGATTACTTAACCACACCATCTAACTACAAAAGTTACTCATTTCACTATCTAGAGCTCAAATCTTATCGAAAAACAACAAAAAAAAAATCCTCAAAGTGCAAAGAAAGCAACCCTGATGCATTTTGAGCCCGAAATACAGTATATTCTATCATACTTGAACGATAAGTCAATATAGTAATTATGGTGCAGGCCTAACAAGTTGTGGTGTGATCATCAAATACTGAATTACTGACATTATTTTAAGTCCAGTGCCAATAAAAAAGAAGTTAAGACATCGGATTCGCAGCCATTTCTTCCATTAAAAGTACAAATAAAGCCATAACCATTTGTTTCGGCTCGATCTTTGTTTGTCGTAGGCGTCTTACGCTACATGTCAACATCCAAAGTGACCAAAACAATTGTCACAAGTCCCATTAAGCACACACTGCGCACACACGACCCGTCTTCTTCTGTCTTCGGCGACATCTTCCTCCAAAATAGCCCCTCGTCTCCATGTGCGCATTCCTGTCATAGTCGTGGGGGCGGTGGGCGCGCGCGATCGAGGGCTGTTCCGCCGTGCGCTTGGAGAGAGTGGGATCTCGCTGACGTCACCTCACCCCCCTCTCTCCCCCTCTCTCTCTCTCTCTCCCAAACGCGCGCACACACACCCGGCCCGCGCCTTCGTCCGTCCGCGCGTGTGTGTGCGTCTCTCCTCTCCAGATTTCCTCGGGTTGTTGTCGGTGCGCGCTCGGGCTCTCCAACGTGGAAAAAAAAAGAGAGAGAAAAAAGTGACAGACTGACGCACGTACGGACAGCGAGGTAGAGTTTGCCTGTATAGTAGTGAGTTAGCAGCAGCGGAGGAGGGAGAGAGAGTGCGCGCGTCCCGGCAGCCAGCCTCCTCTCCCTTCAGAACGCGACCACAGTCTCGCCGCGCTTGGTTCGACCCCGCGAGGACCTGAGCGGAGACGCGCGCACTTGCCCCGGCCGCGACGCCCCACATGTGCCGCTGAACGGACTTGACGCACGGACGGACGAACACGAGGAGTCGAGGAGAAGCCCGAAAGAGCAGCAACAACACAACACACGGGAACAAGAAGAAGAAGCAGAAGAAGAGCATAACCGGAGCTGGATTTTCCCCCCAAAACACAGGACTAGACTGATTTAAATATTGGATGTAAAAAAAAAAAACTCACGACTTGGAAGAACAGAGATAAAACGGAGAGTTTGAAACTGCCTGAAAATGGTGCTAAGGTAAGACTGCTGTGTTTCTGGCAAGTGCTTGTGTGATAAAGGCATGGATAATGAGACAAATCAGGCACGGAAGCAAATAAAACAAATCACCCCTTCAAGCTAGCGAAGTAATTCTGTCGTGATTTGCAAAAACGCGCTCTGATCCAAATTGTGGTGGCGTTATTAGCGACTCGATTGCATTTGTCCCCGATTTAACTTAAACCTCGTGTGCGTAAATGGCTGGCAGAGTGCTTTTTAACGTCCAAGTAGGCGGCTGTTTTGTTTTGCTTTTTACGTTATTGCGCGCATGTTTTGGGTTGGCACTGACCTCGCAATTTCCCGCACAATAAAACGCCACGAACAGACGAAAAAAGGTCGACCCGCTTTGACGCGTTATTTAAAACACGCCATCAACTGTGGCACGAGTGAAATGTAAATACGCGTCCGTTTAGTGGCAGCCCTTCAAAGTTGTGCAGAGTCTTTATGGCGAATTTCAAAGTGCATTCCTGCAACTCTCCAGAGATCCTTCCTCTTTGGCGCTTTATTTTTAGAACACTTGCTTTATTTTGGTTTTGGCGGGGTTTAAAGTTGTCCGTGCTGACATATGAAAACAGAAAGGCGAGCTGGCGCAGTCACGGAGGGTTTGATGAGCCGAGTGAGGCGCCGGTGTGCGGGCACCTGTGCTCACTGTGTGCGTTGGGCCACTAGGGGACTCGATTCCCCCAGTCACCGAGCGATCTGCGCTGCTCAGGCTCACAGGCGTTTAAATGGGTCTCCAGACTGCATAAGACAGCTCTAAAATCAACACCGAATGTTTTAAGGCACGCAGTCTAATTAGTTGTTTGATTAATTAATATGGATTTCAGATTTAATGAAATATAGGCTATTGAAATTCTAAATATTAAAAGTAGAGGAATAAACAACACCGGGGCTTATGTGCACTGTAATAAATTGCCTATGCCACGCCAATAGGAAGCAATTTATTCTAATAAATTGCATATTACGGTGATTGAGGATGGGGCAGCCAACTGTTCCGGTGTGTGGATGTTAAAGCTTGCAAATGAACTCACATGTGTTTTCTCAACCAATTCCCAGTAAAGAGCCAGTAAGCATTCAGGGAGCGCACAGCCAGCACCTCACTGTCTTATGTGTTTTACAGTGGCCAGCTCAAACAATTAGCACTTACCCAATTTTGACACAGCACAATTAACGCTGTCACCACACGTTCGATTTCCAATTTTGCTGTTACGACAGCGGTGCTCAAAAGAGGAGACCGAACAGATAAGGTGCTGCTGGGTTTTAGTGCTGCAATTCAAAGTCGCAGAAGGGAACGTAGTGTTTCAATGGGGGGAAAGCGGCACTGACTGCCATTTTCTCTATAAGCCGAAATTGTGCACTTCTAAACCTTTCAAAAATAATAATTCATAAAACGTCAAAGCAAATGGCATTTGCATCTTAAAAGGAAATGAAAAGAGAGAGGAGCCAAGCTTCTTTTGCCATTCACGGTGTGTGTGTTTGTGTGTAGCAAACAGTTCATGGCATGCAAGCTATTAAATTGAAAAATGATATAAAGCTTTAGAAACTGCCTATGAGGGAGTTGGACCATTTGCTTTCCTTGTGTTTTTGGGCCTGCAGCTCATTCAGAAATCATATCCAACATTTCTGGCAGTGTCTTGGAGGGAAAGGGTATTTCTGGACTGAGTATTGAAGGTCTGCAGTCTATTTTGTACTTTTCTGCACCTGGAATGATCTACTCAAATGAGGTGAAATATTAGGCTTCCTCATGACTGGCTGCTGGAATACACTTGCTCATCGCCTTTTTACATTTCCGATGCAGGTGCTTTTGGGCACAAGGCCAAGCCCTCTCCAGTCAAGGTGTTTTCGGCTCGGAGTCCGTCCTGAACAATCGCTGTCTGACTCACTGTGTACGAGAGGTAAAAATTAGAGCCAGAAAAGCTTTGTTTCCCCCTCAATGAGCGTGAGCGCTACTTCAGGAATCCCAGGGCTAGGACCTCTGTTACAAGTGTGGAATGAGAAATCAACACTTACATTAGAAAAAAAAAAGGATGCATAAACACAGGCAGCACAATTATCAGGCGCCGCTGTGTTGGAAGTGGAGATGGAGAGCCGAAAGGTCTGTTAGCAATCACCCCCCTCACAGGCTGCCCTCTGTAATCCAGTGGGTGTATTCTACTTTATTTTGTGCCAACAGCAGCCCTTAACAACTACCCACTGGTTGTCAGGCCGGGTGGCAGGCTAATGTGGCTGTGGATGCAGGCACAGTCGTAGCAAGGGTCAGACTGGGGAGAAAAGCGCTCTTCTGGTGGCAGGTTAGTGGGGCCTAGCATGTGCATGTGCGACGCCGTTGTTTGACTGTGCGTCAGGGGCCTTCAGCCGACTACACCAGCTCCCCTCAGCGGCGGACGGCTTGATGCATTGTGACAAATGAGAAAGCAGTTTGATTTCGCACAACACTGAGCTGCAGCGCGCCATAATGAAGTGATCATGACTTTACCCTTGGTTCACTTTGGCCCGAGTCCTGCCGTGTTTTCCCTATTCAATCGCTTCACTCACTTATTTACTTGGCAAGCATTTCCTCCTGTAACCTCTAGTACTGCATAACTAGCGTCAAGGGTGGGTTGCTTGATAAAAAACACCGCTATGGGGCATTGGTTTTACACATAGGGGAGCGCTAGCCGTTTTTATTGATATTCAAGTTGCTACTCAGTCGGAATAATAATGAGAGCATTTTCACGCATGACCAATATCACCTCTACTGTCCATCAGCCATCAGGCCAGAGAGCAGGGCACACAAAAACGTACTATAGCTCGAGTACAGTGATGTTTCCTGGTCACTTCTGAAATTCGTGTTAGATGTGGGAAATATGTCAACTTATCATTAATATCGTGATTGTGGTTATGAAGATATGCAACATTTGACTATGGAAGGTATAGTTTATATCTGTTTGTGTGTAATTTGACAGCCGTTTCACTAGGGTTGCAACAATTAATCAACTAATCATGACTATAATAGATAATCGCAATCATCAACTGGACTATACAGACTTTAAAACGCATGTATAACATTATTTCATCAAAATGTCAAAAAAGAATAGATTATTGCTGAATTTCATCAATAATACACTATTCATAAATGTTCTCTATCTAAAAGTCTTCAGTCACCATATTTCAAACTTTATTTGGCTGATAATGTTTAAAAGTCTAACTATACAACAGAAATAATCGTTTGACTAGTCGACTAATCGGAAAAATAAACGCTGACTAGTCAACTACAAAAATAATTGTTAGTGACAGGCCTATGTTTCACATTATACTTAAATACAAATAATAATTTGATACTTAAAACCTGAAATAATACATTTAAAGACACGTTTTAGCACATTCTGACTATTTTCATCTGGATTAAAGTTAAACTAAATTAAACTTAAATTAAACACATTGGTATTAAGTAGTGATGCTATTGCTAAGTGTTGAAGTATGAGTTTGAAATTTTAGCACGTGACAACAGTAAACGATAGATCTGAAAAATATCTAATTGCGATTGCGAAGATTTGCGATTTGTGTTTTGATAATCGCAAGATGTTCACATTTGAAATTTGTCCAGGAGAATTGACAAAAACCCTGAAATATGAATTAACAAACTACGTATTTCTGAAGATATACAGATCTAAACTACATTTGTTAATAAAACAAGGGAAAAAAATGTGATTTTCTAATTGCGGCCATTCAAATTGTGTTTTTAATTGCGATTAATCTTGCAGCCCTACCAAACGAGATGCAAAAAAACGCTGCACGATATGCATTTTAGTCAATATCGTCCACTCCTAATCCATATTTTGCTTCTTTAGACATAACTGTTCAGAAAATATGATGTCACAATGCTTCCGTATTTATGGCAAGTGACAACAAACAAACCAACAAACGTTTAACTAATGCGTTCCCGCTTTAGTTCGGGGTCCTCGGCACGCCAGGAATGAAGGGGACTGCCTCTCTGCATCAGCTGTCCTTTGCTTGCATATTGGGTTTCAGAAGCTGTGATGGATGCCAAATGCCTGTAGCCAGTTGTGAAGAAGACGGGGAGGGAGAATGCTCGTATGGATTTGGATCAGGGTTAGTGGCACTGGCACTGGCTTGGAATTCCGCCCTTGACCTCCATTTTGGATCCTCTCCTGCCTGGCAACTAACGACCTGTCAAATGAACCCCATAAAAACCGTAACAACTAATTATATGAAGGATTGTAAATTTGGATTGGTAACGACGCGACATAAAGGTAAAAGCGTCAGAGGTTGGCGGTTTATTTGTGTGCGGCCGGTTCTGATTGGCTGTAATCTCACACCTTATTTCTTTTTTATGTGTCTGCTATTGTCTCATTTTCTCTTATCTCAATTTTTGGGCAGGCAGAGCAGAATCCGCCGAGGTTCATTTGAATAACTGGCGAAATGAGGAAATAAAAGCTTGCGGACAAAATGGAAGTGGCTTCAGGCTCTGTGCATTCATGTCACAGCTTTATCAAATGATTCCACAATAGCAGCCACACAAGTGATGGAATTTCAATTAAAGTATGACAGTTTTAGAATTTGTTTCTGCTCGCCGAACTGCCAGAGGGTTTGTGTTTCATGAGGCAAAAAGGGGTTAGAAGCTGGACGGCGGGGGGGCTCTCGTACAGTATCCCGTTCTCCCACCTCCCCGACTCCTTTCACCGTCTAACGGGAATGACTTAGCCGGAGCACTTTTGTTCAGAAGCACTGTGTGGTTAGAGCCCGGAGCCAGGAAGAAAATGGGGTGTTATGATAAAGGTCTCGGCGAAAAGAAGTCAAAAATAGAGCCTTTAGTTGACAGGCCCCTTCCAAGAACAATTACGCTACCTGCTGTGCCAAATAGTAGGGTTCAAGAGATAAGTGCACAGGAGTGGTATTCTGCTCAGACTGGTGGCGAGCTTGTAAACCCAAAATGTATATATGACCCAAAGGGATTGTAAACTGTCGCGGGTAAAATTTCTAACACATGCGTGCTGGAAAATAAGGCTGTTCAAACATGATAAAACTAATCCTAAGAACTAGCAGCTTTCCCAACATTTGCATAAATAAGTCCTAAAATCCATTAAGTCAAAGAACAAAGGTGATTAAGATTAGCCGCACATGTTGTCCCCCAGACTTTTATTTTGGCTGAAAAAAAGCAGAATTTTTCCATTTACTAGTGCTCCGAGTCTGCCATATAGTAATTTCACGAGTGAGAAGGACATTTTAATGGCGAAAAGATTAGTCATAATTTGGATAGAACTTTTTCTTCAATTTTCCCATGACTCTTGAAGTGACACAAGCTGTAATAAGATCCATTGCATCTGTGCGTTCGGAGGCTCTGGCCCCTGCACGTCTCCTCACAACAGTTCAAACAAGAAGTAGGTCCCTCAAGCTATATAAAGACAAAGAAACATTGAAAACTCACAGAAATTACATGAAACCCAATCCAAGTGTGCACCTTTATATGTACTTATATTCATATTCAAGCCCTGCATCGCGGCAAGGTTAGGAGTCAATGTCTAAATTCTGTGTAACCCCTGCATTCTCCCTCTACTCAATCTGCAATTACAGCGAGCTGCTTTGAAGAAGCCAGGCGGAACTAAAATGACTTTTCATGTCCGGTATAATGACTGCCATTTGGAAGCAGACATGGAGAGAGAGGGCGAGAGAGAGGGAGCTACAGAGGAGAGAGTCAATAGAGATCAAGGGAGGGGCTGGAGGGGGGGGACAATCAGAGGAGGAAAATGGCTTAGGTCACCTCTGGTTCTGACCAGACGGCCCGACCCAACCAGCACTTTCTCGCTCATTGCCTGCACATGAGGCCACACTTATGCCCAATTATTTCTTCCTCAGCTGCTTCAGTCAAACCTTCTCCTGCTTTCCACTGGTTTAGCTTTTCTACATTTCTCTCCTTTTATTAGCACCAACATAAGCTTAGAAGCTCGGAGACAGATTACAAGACAAATGACAGTGAGAAAGCCTGTAAATTCTCTTTGGGGTGAAGCGCTGAAGCCAAAGGCCAGTGTGTCATCACCTGCGCTCACAGCTGGCTATCTCTTACTCCTGCCTCTCTAATGAGACCAGACAGTCGCACTGAACTTATGGCACACACTGACGCTGTGTTGGTAATCTATTATTTAGTCTCTCAAGGGGAGGCCGGTCTCAAGAATTTCATGCATGCATTTTGCAAAGCAAATGGCAGCCCTAGGGGAATACAGAGCTCTGTGTGGGAAAAGATCCAGCACGTATTAGACATTAATGCCAGTCACAGTGTTTCCCTGCACGTCATATCTCAACATAGTTTTTTTTTGTCATTTTTCCCACAGTAGTAGAATGAGTAGATGCTGTTCACACAGATGTGCTTCAGTGCCACTGACAATTCTATTTGATACATGAGTCTTTATCCTTTTCATTCATATTTTTTTCCTCCCTTTTCTCTGTACTTCATTGAGATATTTTAAGGATGACAGATGAAGGTTGTACTTCAAACAACCAACACAGAAGAACGGGTATATCTTTCCGTTCTCTTTTCATGTATATTTCAGGAACTGTTTCAGAGGGGTTTCGAAGAGTTGCATCAGGCTGCACAGACTTGTTTATATTTAGTCGAGCTTGAAAACTATGGTGATCATGACCCCCTGCATTGTATTTATAGTCTTCCTGTATTAAATTGTAGTTTAATGCATTCAAACTAACAAGGCTACTTTAGCGTATCCCCCAGGTATTCACAAACTTTTACAACTCCATCAACCCATTTAGAATTTGTCTATATTTGACCCGGGTCCTATGCAAATCTCTCTGGACATGAGACGGCAACAGTTAAACATAGAAAGGCAGTTAAAGTGGAGCTGTTAAGCAGACTTGGGTTACTCTTAAATGAAGTTAATGCAAAAGGATAAAGATACCGTGAATAGGTCGAGGTTAAAGTTAGCCGAATGGTGAGAAGCAAGCCGCATACCAAACCCAGTGAAGTCACCAAAATATTTAGAAGAAATGTTAGACTACTCTGGCTATTAATGTTGCCACTGAACTAAACAGGAGTGCCCAGACTAACGAACAAAAAATACCTGTTTCATACTTGTGTAACTAATCTCCAGGTGCAAAACGCTATCACTATCCACTAAATCTCTGAAACCTCGAGGCTACATTCCACTAGAATTTCCTTGACCTTGAATACAAAGATTTTCCACTTAATTTCGGTTCAAGGGAGCCCATGTCAGGTATAGGCCAGCGTAACCCAAACTGCCATACTTAATCCTCCACCTAGCGCTACCTTGTCCTTGCATGCGCTCTCTCGTCGAGTTACCCTAAAGAAACATTCCAGGAAAGTTTTAGCACATCTGAAACTGGACACCTGCATGGCCCTGTGTGGGTGTCTGACAATGAGAAAGGGAAAGTTTGAATGTGGGAAATAGAAGACTTGCACGCGGCCATGCTAGTTTTCGGTTTCATGATGCGCAACAAAATAAGCCTGAGGAAAGGTATGAAGCTGTAAGACGCTGTTGGGTTTTATTCGTGGATGTTCTCAGATAATTTTGTCAGAGTACAAGAAGTACGAGAAACAGCTAGAGCGCAGACCTCTGCCAAGGCATCTCGAGAATTACTGACCCCTCGTGACTTAAAACGTTGATGGCGATGGAATTTCACCTATTCTTGTCACCAAAAATATAGTGTGAAGCTATGAAAGATGTAAGGTGGGCCAACTATTTGCAGTGGTGCACAATCCTTGAAAACGATCCCGATGATGCTTTGACCCAACTTTCTTTGACTCGTTTGGGATCTGATTAAAGACATTAGGGCTAAAGAGTCCATTATCACGTGGCAGTAAAAAAGCGGAGCCGGAAAGACAAAATAGAGGTGACCAAAGACATTCTTGGTGATTACACACTGGACCGTGTAAAATTTCCTGAACATTTTGGGCTAGTCGTCAAATTTTAAGTGCATCCATGGCAGAAGCGGCCAGAAATGCTTACTCTTTCTTTAAACTAGCTGGGAAATAGTTCACGTTTGATGACTGGCCGCAGGTCTCGACAAGGAAAAAGGTATCCATTACAGTAAGGCTTTCAAAATGCAATAACTCACTCAAAAAGCTAATATGCATCAGAAGAAAAGTGTGGATTGATGGCAATTTAACAGTTGATGTTGGCCGTCTCGCCCAGAGCTTTTAAAATTGCAAATGGCTTTTCCGTTTGCCATGGTTAATTTGCATTTTTGCGACAATGCACCAAGTCTCTATTATGGGCGTGTATGTTGTATTGTAGTATTCTTTTGAAATCCACAAAATAGGCTACAATGCAGTCCTTTTTTTGTCCCTTTTCTTGCTACACCCAAAATGCGGTTTGGGAAATGTCCCGACAATCTAAAATCTACTGTGAAGAGCTAAACTTGAAGTGTGCAAGGAGACATCCCACACTAGCTGCTGGCCATATTGGTGCTTCCCTGATGCACAGTGCTGCCAGTCTGCATAAGCCCTCACTGGGGAATTAACCTCCTCCGCCACCTCTTTCACATTCTATACTTTGCTTTTGAAATGGTAACTCCAACTGTGCCACAAGGGACAAGGACTGTAAATGCTGCCAAGATTACTGACAGTTTCACTTGACCATAAGAACAATTACAAACAACTGATCTTTACAATATGAAAGGCCGGGACTTTATTACATGACATGTTGGACAAAGTGGAAATACCTCACTACAAGTATATCGAAAATTGTTCTGAGTGATGAACACCGACGAAAAAACTGATCACTGTTTTAAAATGTACAATCTGCAGTGTTGCCCCGTGGCTTCTGTCCTCTGTACTGTGACACAATACTAAAATTTCAACCTTAATTTGGATACTAAGGAATAGGCTCAATTCTGATAGTACTTTCTTCATGTTACCATGTGGTCCTACAGTTCGGATAAAGCTTGAGAGACTGTTCTGTTCTGATCAAGAAAGGTCAAATTGTGTAGTGTTTGTCTTGTTTCCTATCAATACTTGCTCAAATGCTTATCTATTTTTAGGCCCTATTAGTATCTGTTTGTTGATACTTTGGACAGCCCTAGCAAATTTTGACTGGCTTTCGTAGCCTGACTGGTTCACTTGGAGCTCTTCAGCCTGATTATTTTTAATGGCAGAGTGCATTTCCATGTTCTGGGCCTGGTTCCGGGTCCAGAGGGTGTGATACATGAGCAACTGACCTCACCCAAACATGAATATTAAAAAGATTTCTCAATAAATTAACAAGTCTAAATCTTACCTGAAATATACTTTTTTAATCATGAGGCAATTCACAGAAATCTGTTTTGTAATTCCAGTCTGTGTTGCTATTAGTAAAGTAAGTAAACACAAAGTACTTCTGGTTTTTCTGCATCAAATTCACTTCTCTATGCTTTATGTTATGTACTGGGTTTGGCTAATGTCAGGTTAATTATGCACTTGAAATATAATATTTTAGATCTTGCCTGCATCTGTGTTCTCTCTTGTCCAATTATTTTGCTGCTGTGTCCAGCTCCTCCTTAACTAAAGTGGACCCAGACAGGGTTAAACCCCTTTGGGAGGTAGGACCTCACATGGGCCACTTAGCACCCTTTAAATGTTGTTGTCAAAAGTGGAAATACTTTCACTCTCATATTAAACTCATGGAAGCACCTTGACAAAGCAGAATCGGCTAAAGCCAGAACAGACAGTGCAAATGAGAGCTCACTTCAGTGTTTAATTGCGCCTCTTTGTGTCCCAGTGGACGTCATTACCAACATCTTCAGAAAACTCACTTGTTTGGTCTTGGAAACAAGTGTTTGTTCTTCTTTTATGTCTCTGCGGCAGAATGAAGCGGCTAGTCAAATATTCTCTCAACAAAAGTGGTTTCAAAGCTTCTGATGTGCACTGAGAAAGTTTAGGTGATTATATAGCGTTGTAATGGATCTGATGGCAGCTGCATACAGCAGTGTACAACTCAAGGGTATTTTCATTACAGGAAGTACACTTACAGTTGCGCTGTTTGATCACATATTTACTTTTTCATTTCAATAAGAAAAAGCCACATTTTAATGATGCAAGTAGATTTTAAGTTCTTATGACCTCAGCTATTATGGCAAGTCTTTTATCTAAACCGCTGTTTGTCATGAAAACACCTTGGATTTTTTATTGAAGGCAAATTATAGTGACACATTCAGCCTAAACAGACCCTGCCATAAGGCAAAGGTAATTTTTGACTTCATTAAATCCTGGGCTAAAAAATGTACAGCATCTCCACATAAAACCAGCAGGAGAGGTGATTATCTTTGGAAATTAGCTCACTCATTTAGTGCTGTGTGGATGCAGATGCCTCCGTTCAATGGAAGCCTATTATTCCAAACGACTCTCATTAAGCCATAGTGAAATAAGGCAAGCTGTGGAAGCAGTGAAATAAAATCTTTAGACTGCTTGTGCAGAACTCGGCAGCGCTGAGCCACGGCGTCTTCATTAAGCGCGCTGACGTCAGGAGCGCACAAAACAAGTGCACCGTGTGAAAAGAAAATTTGTATACAGCTGATTTGTTCCTCTTATGCCTTATAGGAAGTTATTTTGTTTGTGCTTGCAGCTGAGGAAACCAAAAGTACATATGAGCCTAATGAGCGAGGCAAAGAAATAACCTCAAACTGTGGGCATGAGTCAGTGATTATGCATAATCTGTGCCTTTTTTGCATGTACTAATTTGGAAACATATTGAATTACACTTTGATTTGGATACACATTTCCTGAACTGCTTATGTCACTAACCTGTCTCCACACATCTGGCCTCAACAGTCCTCAGAAGAAGTTCTTTAAATGTTGTTTATAAAGTATACGTTTCGTTGGATTCTTACCAAATGCGGTCAATGCTCTAAACACACCATTCAGATTCAAGTGGAGAGGATCTTTCCGCGATAAATTCACACTTTTATCAGTAGAGCTGTGTATTAAATCAACCGGGCATATCCGGGACATTAAAGCATCCTGATCTGTGTCAATTTTAAGTGCTATACACCAAGGGACCTCTGCTAAAGCTACAAAGAGAATCCTTGATGAGATGGACTTCAGTCAATGAAAAAACACTGGAGGGATTTACCATTTCCCCAGGTCCCAGTGGTACAGCAGGTCAAGTCGTATTTGCATCTCCCTCAAGTTTACCCTTTACTTGCTTTTTCCCCCTATATTTACTGCCACCACCAGGAGAATTCAAATGGCTGTCAAATATCCATAAAGTTAAGTCTGGCACTGTATGATTTGACTGTGCTACTTCACGTTTTTATTGCTGGTAACCTCACGTCGATTCATGCAGCTGGTTTGGTCTGAACGCAGCGACGAAACTCTAAATCTCCCCAGTCCAGCGCTGGTCAAGACTATAAATTGCCGGACATTATTTTCGATTAACCACGCTGACTTTCGCGGCCGTCACATTTGGTGCCATTTTACCCCCTGTCACAGCGGAGCCATATTGCTAGTGTTGCTTCATTTTAAATTGTCTCGCAGCATGATAACGCACTAGGCAAACCCCGGGACACAAGCCACTGGGCCATCTTATTAATGCAGAGCCGCGATAACGGCGCCGTCCGCAGCCTTTGCCGTATCTCCATCTTCAGGCAAATTCCTAACAAGTCCAGAGGAGCAGAGGCGGGATAGTGGGAGCAAAGGGGCAGCGTCTTGGCACTTTATCATGACTGTGCTGGATGATTTCAGTATCTAGCATCACAGGCTTTCCCAAATAGTGGTTTCTGCCTGGAGAGTGCATATACCTCAGCCAAGGCATTGGATCTCGCAGCAGTAAAGAGTGATGCTGTCACAATCTAATGATCTGAATGCTGAATCTGAAATCAAACGGTATCTATTTTACCCTGAGCTTGGAACTTGTACACAATACTTATAATTAGAGCTCTAGTGTAATCTCATATAAAGGGTATAATGTGGTATTTCTTTCTTTTGTGGTTAATTTTAGGACCCATTCAAGTTTTGTGCAATAATTGAACTTCAACCAATACATTTGCAGACACATTTTAGCACATTTCTGCTGATTTGTTATATCGTCGGAATATTGTTATCAGGATAATTTGAAAAAATACTGAGGTATTCAATTTACTCAATATCGCCCACCTCTACTTCCATTACTTAAAACTTTTTATGCATGTGTTTTGTGTTAGTTAGTAGGGCTGGGCGATATGTCAAAAATTATGATCACAATTTTCTTGGGGCCAGATCATGATTTCGATTTATTTATTCATGATCACTTTTATTTTTCCATTGTCCATAATTGAGCTGCACGATTTAGGAAAACATATCTAATTGTGATTTTTGTGACCAGTGCGATTGGGATTAGGTTTGAGATTTATGTTTTAGAAATAGGATTCTGTTCAAACTCACATTTTAAACACAATTTTGTCACTTTTAGTCTTGGTTTTTTCACATTCAGTTGTGTTAGTCATATTCAAGACATTTTGTTTGTGGAAGAAATGACTGCACTTCAAAAATTTCAGCCTTTATGATTTGCTAATTGCATCCATTAAAATTGCGATTTTGTGTAGATTTGGTTTAATTGTGTAGCCCTGGTCTATAAATAAAGTCATCTGCTCAGAGGCTTCAGAGGCTAAACAGCAGGAGAAAAAGTGTGTTTGAACAGACAGCTGCATTAAAGAGACAGAGAATCTCGATAACACAATTTCATAAAAATAGCAGATTGTCACAGGGACGAGCTCACGATTCGATTTTTATCACCATATCACCCAGCCCTATATTATAGTCATATATAATACTGTAATATGAATTCATTTACATAGTTATGGTAATATCTTAATTGAAGTAGCCCATCATTCATTTCTTATTGAATGTTAAACAGGTGTAGCTGCAGCTTTGACAGAAACAAATAGTTGTGTCTGCGCTCTCTTTAGTTCTTAATGAGTTCATTGATAATCAATCCCACTTTCTCCTCCGTTGGCATGTGACACTGAGGCCGCGACCCACGAGGCACCACTGACACTGCAGTGGAGAGGTCACACAGGACTGGAGTCACTGGCTCAGGCTTTGACAGGCACTTGTGCTGGAGCTCTAGGACGATCAAAGTAGACTTATTTTGCCTAACCAATTGAAGCTGTTGTTTTCAAGCTATACATTGTTGTTGTTTTATGTTCCCACGGTTTGTCTTTGAAAGAATGCTTTGTATGAGTCCGCTGCACCAAATGTTGCGGCAGCTTGTCAATCAAACATTCTAAGCAGTAGCTCAGTTTGCATCTTGCTGATTTAGGCCATTTTGAGCTTGTGTTCTTCCAGGAAGATGGGGCCCGGCCTCCCAGAGTGGGCCAGAGCAGTTGACCCCTCCCTGGCGAGCTCTCACGTCTGCCCGCGATGATTTGATTCAGCCACACTCAGTAGAACAGCGGGGAGTGACCCGAGTGGAAGTGCCACTGCCAAAGCTGATTCCACCAAAGAACTAAGGGCCCATTGAGAGGCGCTGATCAAGTGTGCCGGATGTTTTGGATTCACACTGCTGTGCTTCTGTATATTCAACAATTAAGTCGCGCTCAGACAGGATTTGGTTTTCTGTCTTCAGAATGAAACTGGCACCGCTCGTTTTGAAAACAAAGATGTAATATTTTGGATCTTGTCAAAACCAGTGCATGTGCAGAACATGTTATGTCTTTTGTTGTTAAACCTGATGCAAAGCAGGAGGAGGAGATTTGGCAAATGAAAAACAAGTCGGCCAGGTGCCAGGCGCAAGTCGAGCATGGAAGCTCAATAACGCAGACTGTATTGATTTGCGAGTTATTCATTATTTGTTTTGGATGTAGAGAAAGTTCTTTGGAAGATGATTTTGGTACACAGTCCAGACTCTGAAATGCACACTTTGACAGATCATCAATGGCCAGAGCATATGATAATAAATGGCTTTGTATTGACTTATTTTTCCAATTCTTCTCCTCTCGTGGGCTGTTGTGCTTAAACCAAGACCAAGCACTCTCCTGAGTATTGGATTTTTGTCCAGCCTGCTTTCAGATGTGAAAATGAGGATTTATTTTGTCCTGCTGCTGAGTGATGTTTATAAAAGAGCATGGATTCGACTAGATAAATGGAGATGGAGAAAGGATATAGATCACACTGCGGTTAATATCTCTTGTGACAACAAACAGCCTTGCTGCCGGTAATTTACAAGCATCTACACCTTCAAAATGCAAAATGGCAGCTTTGTTTACTGCATTCGAAATAAATGGCAGAGGCCCCCGCTGTCACTCACATATGGCACTTCCTTTGAGGAAAAAAAGGCAGAGCCAGTGACTCGTAATAATGCGTTGGCATGACGGCAGCCATTTTGCTAAACCTCCGGAGGCGCTGATCGTCACACGGAGGCGATGGCATTGTCTTGGCACTGACCCGACTGCAGGCTCCAAGTAGTAAGTGATAGCCAAGCCGGAGCTTGTCACGCCTGACGCTCATCACTCCTGACATCTGTCCACGCGTTAGCTCTTCCTGGTGTGCAGCCGTCCCCAGATCACTGACCTTGGGATCTGTTTCTGTGTTACTCTGCTGCCCTGGACCTCCCTCCTCCTGCTCTGTCCTCATTTGGCACGGCCACCGTGTGTGTGTTTTGAGGCTATATTTTACCCTTTAGACCACGTGAGCATACATGACTCGCACTCGTACTGTTCAAACAATTAGGTGGCCTCGCACAAATCTTTTATTTGACTTCTTTCCGTAAAACTGGAACACAAATGACGTGCCCTGTTATGGTGAACTGACAATATGATTAATGTTAGAACAGGAGAACAAAACACAATTAAAAACACACATTAAAAGCATTGTGGCCTTGATCTTAAGCAAAACCAAACAATCAATTTGTCAGTTACCTAAGGTAACTTTTCTTGAGCTTGTTTGGTGATGTTGAGACGACAACATTTGTGTGGGGGAACAGAATGCCAAACCCTGCTGGCACTGACAGGAGGCGCCTGACAGAGTGTCTCGTCTGAGCGCTCCTACTGGACCGCTGTGTTTGCTTCGACAGCAGAACAAAAGGGCTCAGGGAGGCAGGCAGATCTGGACACGTAAATGGCATCTGAATCAGTGGTGTGGCTGTTAACAAGAAAACAGCTCGTCACTTTGTACCTAGACTGATGTCCCATGCGCTCGAGACACTAATGACTATGAGATGTATCCTGCCAATCAAACATCAACAAACTTTCTATACTTCAATTTGCAAAGTGGAGTTTTCAGAAATTCTGTGCTACTGTAGTTGCAGTCATGCTTTATTTTGCTGATTGAACTGACTCTCCACTTTAATCAAAACCAGCTAAATTTACAACATTCATTTTCCCAGTCGTTTGGCACGTCCTTTTACAGACTATTGTTGTGAGTCACGAGCGGCCCTCACCCCTGGCCTCCCTCATGAGGTAATTAAGCCCCTGGTTGTTTGCTTAGCTGTCTGCATGTGTGTCCTGCTGAAAACACAGGGGGGCATATGTTCTTCCTACCATAAAGCCATTGAAACAGCGGGACACGGGCGTCGAGAACGGGAGAAGGGGGGCTGTTTGTGTGGGCTCTAATTAGGCAGGCAGAAGTGTATTAGTCTCACTGGGCAACAGCCAGCTGGGAGCATCTGGAGTCGTCTTTCATAATCATAGCAACTTCCCCGCCACACGCACACTATATTAGAAGTCATATGTACGGGACACATAAGAGAGTAGGTCAGGCATGGCGGGTCATACTGTATCCACTGCTATTTATGTGTATGGGACCTCCCTCACATCACAGCCCCCACCTGTCCAGAGCTCTGATGTAAAAGTAACTGTGCCACATAGCTTTCTCTAAGAGGAACCAGCAATGTTTGATGAAAGGAGGATGGAATGTTCTCTGGAGGAAAACTATGTTGTCCCAAAGGCTGGGAAGAATTTAGCAACATATTTAGTCAATAGCTGAAATAGTTGTCCAAGTTTCTTTCGTGACATGTTTTTATTGTCTTTGTATTTATACACTGTAGAAAGTAACAGAGAACGTTATTATCAGTTAAGACCTCTTTACGGACTTCATAATGAGTTCATAATGATTGAGTTGACTAAAATTGCAGGTTTCATTTTAACAATATTTTATAAAGGGATGTAATGGGATGCATATCTCGATATACGTCACAATATTCATTTCACAATGCACCATTTGTTGCAATATTGATGCAAAGCTTACAGACCGACTTATAGCTACGATACCTTGTTTCCATTTAAAATGCTTTGACCTTGCCTTTAAACAAACTAATCATTACTGTCATATTCTAAACAATTAAGATGTAAAAGTGCTTTTCATGATGCCTGCACGGAAATAGAAAGGATATTACTTTTCTCTGTTTCTATAGCTGCTGCTGCTGCAACAAAACAATGCATTTAAGCAAAGAAGCTTACAATTCAGTATATTGTGACAGCCCAGGATATTATTGTGAAACAATTGACGATACAATATCGTGGTATTTTGGCTATTGTTACATCCTCAATTTTACTGCAAGAGCATGAACTGATCATTTATACACAATTACTGAATTTGTGGCTTTGAGCTTGTGGCTTTGGACAACCATGGCATCAAGTTGTCTGAGACTATCCTGGACAAGAAAGTAAAACTGACAAATTGTTGCAGTCTATAGCTTTTGTAGAGCATGATGTGCCATCTGCAAGCCTCCATGGAAATGATATTGACTGGAATGTTTCACAATGTGCATCTATTAAATTACATGTGTTTCAATAAAAAAAAAGAAAAAAGATGACAATAAACATACATTCTTCACATATCTAGATTAAATTTTGTGTCGTATTTAGGAACATTCCAGGTATAACAATAACATCTTCATGGAGACAGATAGTAAACCTTTAATTTTCCTTGACTTTGCTGAAATGCTGGATATTATTGACCTTTTTGGTTGACAACTGGCTGTCTGTTTGAGCTGTATTCACAAAGCTCTTTAGTTTAGCTCGTTAGTCTGAGGCTATTAGGTAAAATGCTTGTGACCATCTCCTAAGCTGTTGCCACTCACTTTCAAGATGTCCATTCAGTGCAGCACACACACACACAGTGCACACATTGCTTACGCGTTGATTGCAAAGAAAAACTGCTTTCACGCTGTGCAGGGTACAAAAACAAAAGAGCAGGAGCTTTGAGTTTTTCTCCACAGCGGCACGCTCACTGAACCAGCTGAAATAGTGTTTCTCTGTGCTATTGATTAGCTGGTTAGACCATGAAGAGGCAGGGACAAGACAGCCACTGAGCTCCTTCCTCTGCCGCGCCACATTGTTTGCCGCTAAATCTGCACGCTCACGCTCTCCCTTTCTCTCATTTATCCGAGTCTTTTCTTGCGGTACTGTATCTCCTCACTCCTGTGCGCTTTACTATTTCGCTCGCACAGACAAAGCCCCTAGTGAGCCGCTTGTTGAGTTAGATCACTAGACCCCAGCTGTTCACAGTCAAGGCAGAGTCTTTTATTAGCTGTCAGTAGGCCGACCTGGTAGGAGAGCCGGGGAGGAGAGAGGAGGAGGGTGCAGGAGGGCGGTAGGGGGCACACATTTCCCAGCTGTTAGTCCACAAGCGCTGCCCCTGTCAGAGATTAAGGAGATCAGCGGGAGACTCAGATCGAGCTGGAAGTGACAACAGACAGCTGAGAAAGGAGATGGCTTGGCGCGACGCGTGGAAAGCCCAAGTGGAGTTTTTGTGCTAAAGAGAAGAGTTTAGCCTGTCGCATAGGAATGTACCGCAGCGTACACAAGCCAGCGGGCCCTAATACCCCTCCAAATCCCCCTGTCTGTCTACAAGTGCTTTCATTTTTCACTAACAAGTCACAAAGCTCATTCTATCTCGGCAACTACAGGGACAAGAGTCTATTCAGTGTTGTGACCAACTGGTGTGCCGCGTTCACTGTATTATTCTCAGTTATAATGGAGTAATATTGTTTTGCCTTTTTTGTGGTTAGCTTTTGTCCAGTTCAATTCAAAGCAGTAAATGAAAAGATTGATAAGAGTACTTGCAGTTGTAGTGCCGGGCAGTCACACTATTTGGGCAAAAATGTGGCTATGCGAACAAAAAGTCAGAAAGTTTGTTCCAAAAGTATAAAGCCCAAAAGAGACGAGAGACTTGGGCATGCCTTTGTCCAATTTTCCTTTTGCCCTGAAATTGCTCAAAATATGACTGTATTGTATTTGCATATTTATGAGAAATGAGTGTCACAGTGATTAAGTTAACTGGGAGCCAGTTCTGCAGAGTGTGGATAATAAAAGCATTTAAAATGTGAAAGTCAAAGGACATTTTCTTAAATAAAAGGATATCTAATTTAACCTTGTAGCACTTTGGTAAAGTTTAGTTTAGAGTTGGACGGAGTAGTAGACTGACTGGCTTGAATACTGGGCTCAGGATTGGCTTAAGAGAACAATAAGTCATTGAAATCATAAAGATATTTTCACTAAACGACCACATTGCAATTAATGAAGTCCGTTGGCCTTCTCATTACTGTGTGCTTGAGACCAAAGAGGCTCCACGGGGCCAGACAAGTAATTAGACTTCACACTGAGGTCTGAGTCAAAAATATAGTCATTATCCCGGCAAAAATACAACCTTTCCAGGTCACATCACTTTGTTTGCAGCAGTAAAACAAGTTTATTTCTGTATCGAGCCACCATTATAGTCGCCCCAATCCACTTTCCAGCATTTTATGGAGCACAGAGCGATCGGGGGCGACAGAGATTCAATAAAAATGTGCTAACACAACTGGCTCGACACAACGCCTCTGTGTGCGTGCTCCGCTCTATTTTTGTACGGAATTTGTGTTTGCATTGTCATTTTCTATACAAAGTGCACTGTGTATGGATAGTTTTCATCACCCTAATTTAACAAGCACGTCCCAACTGGAGCCTCAAGTTCTTTACAGCGCCCTTAGGAGCTAATCAGGGAGGTCGTAATGAAACAGCATGCTTTATACTAGCCCATATCACACAATAGTCCCACTCAACACTTGTTGTTAAACTCAAAGGTCTTGGCAAGAATATGGCTCATCTTGTTGTTGTGACAATTATAGAGAGCTGACAGGATGGAAACGAGGCCAGTGTGGGGCAGTGAAATAAAGGGAGGCAGACATTTTGGGTCCAGACTGCCCTCCAAAAAATGCCCTTGAACTGTAACTATAGAAAGATGCTATTTTTTATCTGGCTTATCATTTTCCTCGGGGGTACTGGCCAAAGTGGAGCTCTGTAACTTTTTTATCCTGCAGTGTCTTCTGGGGCAATGTCACACACTACTGTAATTGCAAAGAATATCACTTGTGCTTTTACTTTTGTCTTTTTTTCTACTGAGTTCAAGTTTGCAGGACCACAGTGTTTTTGATGATCTTTACAGTTGGCATGTAAGCAATAGGGCACAACACAAATTTGGATTTTTTTTTTTTTTTATTGTGTCGCAATTGCAATTAGATTTGAAATTGGGAAAGTCAAGATTATTCGGTTAATGGATAATTGGGGATTATTTAGGTCACATTCTAATTGTAATAACTAAAAATAATAATTTAGTCTTTTTATTGCAATCTGAGTCCGAAAAAAGAACATTTTTACCTGGCTGTTTTTGTCGCCATAAATTTATTTTGTCATTTTGTAAAGCTGTTCACAAACCTAAGGAATGTTTTTTGGTTGCATGATCTCAGTAATTGTGAATAATTGTTAAATCTTGACGTTTTCGCTCACAATAATCGTAACAAATCAAGTTCATATCTTGACATCCCTATTTGCAATATATGAAATAGGATCACACATTGTATACCTGTCCAGGAGCATTAACATTTGAGAGAAAACCGGACAAAAAACTGCGGGAACAAGATTTTTTTTTAATAAAGAGAAAGGATGTTTTGTTCTTTGGACATTCTATCATGGAAATAATTGCAGTGTTTGTGATTTGATAATTGCGGAAATCAGATTACAGTTTCGCTTTGATTGCATCATATTGTGCAGCCTTATAAGGATAGAGGTTTTTGTCTTTAACAAGCTAGATATACTAGCTCTAACTCGCTCAAAAAGTGAAAGAATAAAAAAGGCATGACTTCTGTAAAGCCTAGATTGCAATTTAGATTTTACCAGCGTTCACACACACTGTGTTTTATTGAAGACGTAACTTAAAGATATTTGCTACTTCTGAGAACTTTAACGATACATCACTATTAGTTTTCATATCGTCTACACCTAATGCACTGCTAGGTAAATGGTGTATTAGTGTTTCCCGGATGGAGCGGTTGACTGATGACGTGTGGGAGCTTCTCAGCATGCAGCAGGCAGAGGCTGTACTTCCAAAGACTATACACTTCATCAAACACCAGTGAAGGGCAACAGTAGGATGACCCCTCTCTGATATAAGCAACACTTCGGGCACCAACACCAATTTATCACACGTAATTTCCTGGGCTCTTGACCTTTGCCCTCATCCTGGAGCTGTGTTTGTACTCAGGGCAGCGTGCCACTTCCTGCTCGGTCTGTCTGTGTGAGGCATTAGGCTGTAGAGGCTCAGTGGTGCTCTGTACAAGTGTGCTCTCCTCAAGGCGGTAGAGGGGACTCCACCACGGCGCCGCTCGCTGGATGTCTATCCTTGTCTGCGCAGCCCTGGAGTTTTTAATTCATGCTGCTCATTAAGCAGACAATAGCCACTTACAATGACATGCCACATGGGGCAGGATGTCAGCAAACCCCTGGGATTAAAAATGAAGGGCAGTGGCACAAAACCAAGTAAAGAAACCGACGACAATGACGTGAGCTGAATGTAAAGGAGGATGGAACCAGACAGTATTTGCAATCTTTGACCAGGTTTTCACTGGTTGACTATTGATTGTCACTGCAACAAGAGCTAAACAAAGACGAAGCTGCAGCCACCAAGCAGGCTGACATTACACGCCCTGAGTCACTGTGCCTTCACCTCCTGAACTCGGAGACCTAAAGCACAAGACGACAGTGGTGCTGTAGCTTGGACCGGGCACTGGCTCCATTCAGCGCGTGCTCATTGTTCCCTGTACAGCGGCGCAGGGAGGGGAAGATTAATGATGGTGCTAAGCGCGTATTTATCATCCGGCTGGAGAGTAATGCGACACCTTTCTAATCTGAATATATTTCATTGGGCTGTTATGGCACTCAGCCCTGGGCCACATGTATGTGTGAGGCGCGTGCAGCGCCTCTGTGCATCACCCTGAAGTGTCTGAATGTTAATCATATCTGCATGGCTCTGCGCGGCCGAATGCATGTGCTTGTAAAGGCACGCAAGTGCAGTGATAGCAGCCAGCCAAAATAAAGGCTCACGCTATCTCCCACCAAAACGGCCCTGCAGTAATTAGATAAAGATGAAGTTCCTCTTTCTCACACGCCGGGGCCACGCTCGCAGAGATCCACTCCTGATTCTCTGCTGCCTTATCAGGTGAACAGCCCTCTTCCATCCTCCTCCACGGCTCTCCCTCTCATTCTCCTCTTACTGCTTTTTGGCACTCAGCAGAAATCAAGATGGATGTCTCTCCACAGAGATAGGGTGAAAGGGATTGTGCAAGGCCAAGATGGGTCTCGATACGGTCCACAGTAGGCCTCCTGTTAGATTAGCTGCACTGTCACCAGGGCTGCCACAACTACTAAGCAACTTTGGATAGAAGACCTCTGCTTCAGACGATTCTGAAGAGAAAGATCCTATAGTTTGACTACACACAGCCATGCAAGCACTGACAGAGAAGTAAAGCTGTGCATTCTTTAAAACATATAAAGGCAGTTTGTAATGTGTGTGCATGTTATCCATTTTCAAATCAAAAACACACACCCTATTAACACTTTCAGAAATGTCGTCATAGCCTTAGATGTTAATAACGAGACCTCAGCATCATTACATTCCAAAGTGCTCGCAGCGGAGGGAGATGAGAAGGGACAGTTTATCTGTGGCACTCAGCAGCTGGTATCTGCCCAAAAGACTCCAGTATCCCCCAGCGAACACTGCCTCTTCACATAGCATTAACTTAGCAAACAATTCAATCAAGCGTGAGGCAACTGCTAGCGACTTGCTGGCCCGTCCCCAGTGAACCCAAATATAGTAATGATGAGAGGGCAGTGCGGAGTCACGGCTGGCTTGTCCATGGAAATCAGGTCACACTGGTCATCAGCAAAATATCTAGGTCTTGCATTCTGCTCTAATAACACAGTTTAGACTAACAAACAATCTTAAGGCTGTGACCCGTTAAAAGCCTTTGTCAGATTTTGCTAGCACAGTTCAGCGTGGAGTCTTTGTTGAAGCGCCAACTATCTTTTTTCCAACTAGCCCAGTTTTTGCAGACAATCAAAAAGTCACGCCATGGCATTATAAATAAATCAAGTCGTTTTGCACGTATTGCCTGGGATTTAGTCGTTTTTATCTGCAGTATCGCATGTTGTTTTGGGGGTATTTTAAGACAAATCAAATATATTCAAGATGTAAACATTGTTAGCTTCTCAGTGGTATTTTTTGACACCACGTCTGACACCGCTTCAGATGTTGCACTGAAAACCTCTGCGCTGACAACCCTCAGCATTAGCAAAAGTACAAGTTTGACAAATTTGACAAACATGTTTTAGTCCCACGATGTCAGGCCAAAAGGAAAATTCAACAGTGGTATGTGTACAAATCTTCCCTCAATTGGATTCAATTAGCTTCACGGCTGTGGGAAATGTTCTGCGCTTTGTTCTGTGCCGCTTTTATCAGTTGAAGCAGAGGCCGCACTGGTTTGAAACATTCTCTTTTTATCTCGAGCTGTGTTTTTGTGTGGCATTTGACAGTGTTGCCCAAAAATAGACATTGTCAAACAAGTGGAACATAATTTACATAAGAGAAATATACAAGCCGCTAAATGGTGGACTGTTTGTGCGACTTTTATTTATATCCTGCCGCCACATACTTGGACTGGCTACGATCTGATCAACTGGGAGCCTTAGAAGTGGTTAACTTTGGAGGAGACAGTGTTAAGCTTACATATTCTTGACTAGACACTGTCATTTTGAGTTCGTTTTGACTATACACCATCGAGGAAATGGGTCAGGGAAAGCCCAGAATGAAATCCTCTTGTATCAACCAATTGATCTTTATTCAACCAGGAAAGTCCCACTGAGCGAATCTATTTTTCAGAGGATTCCTGGCCCCAGAAGAGAGCATTTTCAAATCATATATTATTTTACAAAAGCAGCTTTTTAAAAGAGACAGCAGAACTTTAAAAGAGAAATTTATTCCCAAGAAGAAAAAAATACAGTTAAAAAATGTTGATTTCGTATTTTTCTAATACTACCATGGGATTTCAGACACCTCAACGTCACTTTTTTCCCTTCAGGTTTGTCAAAAAATCAAAACTGAACTATGTGCTGATTTGATTTGAATCGATTGTGGGGAAAAAAGATATAAACAGGGATGATTTGACTATAATTGAAAGGTTTTAGAATTACCTGGACCTATATCAGTACAAGATATAAAAATCTAATTATCTTATATTATTAGTCGTCTAAAGAAAGCTATTTTATTATTGTTGAGGTATTGACATCACCATCGGGTATTGAGCCTTTTCCTGAGTATCGTGAAATTTGTTACCAACACTGCCCACACTTAGTGATGGTAAAGTGAGGGCCCTGGGTCAAACTGACTTAAGCCAGGCTGCCAATCCCTAAGACTAGCCCCACTCCCTCACACACCACAGTCATGTATATACAAGGAAAGCGAAGCATCTTGCTCAAGGACACTTTAACAGTATGCACTTTCAACCCCCTGCTAATGGGACACGCAGAGCCTAATAGTGCAGTGTAAACAAAACTAAGCTGTTGCCCTTAGTCAAACAAGGCAACACATGAATCCAAGGTTATACTCCGCATATGGGCACGCGCACATACACAGATCATCATCAGCGACCCTCACCAGCATCACAAACACCGCACTGTCCCCGTAGTACCCTCTTTGGCAAAACCTCAGTGCCAGTCTCTTAATGAAATGCTCAATTAAGGTCTTTAAATAGGTAATTATGCAGTGCCTAATCCCCTAGCTCCTGGGCCCTATCTCATTTAGATGACACTTGGGCAGGCAGAAAGGGAGGGGCCGCCACCAGGGCCCTAGTTTGTGTCATCAAAGCCCCTGAATGGTGGCACAGGCGGCCCCGCTAATGATAAGGCACATCCAGGCAGTCAGTCAACAGTCTCCCAGAGAGACAGCCGCGTCTTCATTATGTTTGTTTGTGAGGGTTCGGGGGTGGATTGTGTCGAGTTCAAACGATGTCTATAAAGCTTTTTTAACGGGACTTAAATGTAGCGTGTGAGTGGCAGATCTCATTTGTTTATTGGTGGGTTGGGCTTTTTTTTTTTAAGAAAATTACCAAGTTAATTTCATAAGAAACAATGACAAAGGGAGCGAAAATCACTTCCAAATGTCATATGGTGTCTTTTATGTGATGCCAAGCGCTGACGGAGGCTGATTTATTTACTGACATTTCATTGAAGGTGGAATTTGATTTGAATTTCAATCTGCAAAAGTGGCTGGAGAGGAGTGCCTGTTCTCTTTAGCTGCAAAAAATGTTTTGTTGAAAAGGTACAATATACATTATGTTCATGGTGTTGGTCGAGAATTCTGGCTCGCATTCATTTCGTGAACGGACAAAGAGAATTATTGCTTTTGCCTTGGGCTCAACCATTGTTTCTGTAGACTTAGTTACACAAGCAGCTCGCTGTGCCTTTTATGAGAACAATCACTTTGTTTGGACTAAACACCTTTCAAGGGCATTCAAGGCCTAAAAAGAAATCGTCCAACCTTCTAAATGTATTATGTGCAATTTCCACATCAAAGTGAACTTGACCTGCAGACTTCTCCCCATTGACTTGTTGTAGTTTTATAAAAGTGGCCATATTATATTTAGTAAAAGTATTCAGCGATAACATGTCGATCAAAATTTTACTTTTTGCCCCTAAAACATTGCAATATAATTTTAACATTACTTAATAACAGAAAAGGTCTATCGGCTTCCTCTTCAAAACTGAAGAAAAGTTTAAATTTTCATGTTTTTATTTTTGATTTTAATGTTTTCGATGTCACATTTTTAACCCTATGCATGACCTTGACCTTTTTTTAAAGTACAGAAGAGAAGGCAGAGATAGGGGGGAGGTGACAACAGGATTGTAAATAATGAGAGGAAAGTAACCATTTTTGGATAAAAGCTCATCAAGTTCGATATTACATTACCATAGAAACATCGTTACATAAAAAAGAGACCTAATGTTTATGAAATATTTAAAGAATTCCTACAAACGCTAACTGTAAAATCATAACAGGAAATACCAAATCTGTATCCCATTTCAATCTAGTTTGAGATTACCTACACATAAAGCAGAGCTACAACTAAATAAACTAAAAGCACAGTCTTCTGACAATAGCACTTGTGAAATGAGACCTTAGGTGAAAGATAGCATTCAGCATGTTAGGCTAATTGAGGAAAATTCACTCACTGTTGCCTGAACAGCGGCAATAATGTGGCGTTACATTTGAGCTGGGGCTATACTGAGGCAAATTAGCATTTAGATAATAGGAGACACTTGGCATTTTAATTATTTTGCTGCCCTCTGAGTGTAACATGTATGCCCCCGGCGTCTTCTTTACATCCTTCTTGTACAGTGAAGTCGTGCATTTACATACCAAACGCCTTGGCCTGTGTAAAGCCTCCAAATGTCAGCGTCAGCCCGAGCGCCTTGGTGATCAGTTGAAATCAGGGGCCATACTGTTGGTGACTTATTCCATATGGACTAAGCTCGATGCAATTCCCAGTGCGCTATTATTGCGTTATTGAGTCGGATGTTGTTTTGTATGTTGGAGGGCTTTGTACTTTCCATAAACACGTGTTCGGGCGGGAACAGCCTCTCTCTCACCCCGACTGCTCTTTATTTTTTCTGCCTTACGGAAGCGAGATTATTCATCCTCCTACAGACCGGTGCGTGTCGGGGGCAGTGCCAGCAGCGTGTGGCGCTCTGGCTCCGGTGCCTGCTCCTGTGGGCTTGTGAGCACACCCAGGCCTGAGTACATTTGTGAGCCTGTACCTGGAGCGGAGTGGCACCGCCGAGGACAGAACTGACCCCGTATGTATTGGTGCTCGGAGCTGATCCGACTTTGAGTGTGTTCTTATTGCCTTATATTTCACCCGCTGTCATGTCGTTTCTTTTAAGAGACAGTACATTCAGACACAGGGGCAGCTCCTGCTCTCCCTGCGCTCCTCCGCTGTCCTCCCCGGTCTGTGTACGGTGCACGGGCACAGACGGAGCGTGAGAAACGTTGGCCGCCTGCACCTCTGCTCTTCTGCACCCAGCGCTGTACCCTCCTCTCCCTCGCTCTCCCTTTCTCTCTCACTCTCTGCCTCGTTGCACCTCTTATCCATTATATTTCCACCTCTCCGCTCCACCCTCCCTTCTCTTTTCTGCTTCATAATATGTAACATGATTTAGCCCACCCCTGTTCATGCGGCGTAAATTTAATCCCAGCCATTCCCAGGTCGGCTGCTGCGTCTAACATTTTTCTCATTTTCCCCGTCGTCCCGCCACACGTTCGCTCGCCACTCTCCGACACAATAGACTCCTCTCGATTCAGCCTGTTTGTGTGATAAAGAGTTCTTTCCCCACACTAAACGCGGATGTGCAAGGTCAAGCACGACCCGAGCGACACATGCTTGTACTATGGCGGCCGCCCACACAGACACAGTCATTTGAATAGTGCACACAGCTCCCATATACACAAGCTTGTTTGTCCCCCGTCTTATCAGCAGCACTCTTAAAAAGGCAATAAGTGCATCTATTAGAGTTCAATAGCTGTGTGTTTTGCGGCAACATCAAGGTCAAAGGAGGAAATCCAAACAAAGACGAAATATACTTTGCTTTTTCTGAGTTGAAAACTCCCTGGAGCCCCAAAAAGCTTTCCCAACAGCGGCTGTCTAACCTTGTGTTCCTGTGTGCGTTTCATCGTGTGGAGGGAGCGGCACAGCGGGGCACGGGGATAATCAGTCACTAGACTCCAGGTCAGGGTCTTGCACTAAGGGGACCATCCATCTGAACCCAACAGCTGCTGGGAAATGTGGCCAGAAGAACTAGACGAGAGCGATGGCGCCGCAAGCAGAGGAAGAACGAAGGGAGAGCTGGGCAGGTACAGGGAAAAGTCAAGGAGAGGAGCGGACGGCAAAAAGGGCGCTCGCTGAATAAGTAATATCGGAAGCTACGTGGACACTTTAGGCGCTCAAGGTGAGTTTGGACAGGCTGCGATCCCAGAAGGACTCGACCTCGCTCTTTGCTCTCGACAGAGGGTAATAGTTTTCAAATTGCTAACATTCCCACCTTGACCTTTCTTCGGCTAGCAAATTGTTTTATTCGACCACGAAACAATTCCCGATCGCTTCCGTATATGTATGTATTTATTTATGAGGAAGAGACAGGGATATTAGAGGTTGAAGGTATGTTAAATTATCGAATTGAAATGCAAAATAGCAGGCGTAATGTTAAAGGGTCATGAGATTGTTGCGCTTGAACCCCAATAAAGACATTCACAGGTACATTCTGGCACATTTCCGATGGACTGCAAAAAATATGGTCAGCGGTAAAGTCAACAATAGAATCTAAAAAACATGGACAAATTAATTTCTGTCCATATGGCCCACCCCAAAGTGAGATATTAGGAAAAGTGAAACGCTATCTGTCATGCCATTCAGATGATAGCTTCTTGTTCCATAATCACAGCGGGCGTTTTAAACCAATTATTCGAAAGGCAAAAGAGATCCGAGTTAATTAGTTTCCTGCTGGGTTTGTATGTTCGGCGAAATCACTCTCTACCTGAAGACACCGCCAACTTTCGCCTGACAAAAATCAGCGGGGCTTGATGGCACGACTATACTATAAACATTCCCAGATTGAAAGTCAGCCGGCGCAGCCCAAAAGCATGGTTTACGAGCGTGAGAGACTTGTTTGAGGGAGGTCAGAGGAGGCGAGCCGAGGAGGGGGAGAAAGTAAATAAAGAAGTATAGTAAATAAACTGCTCTGATGTGCGGTTGTCAGGGTCTTTCATGTGGAGGCTGCACTTGAGGGCATAGCTTAGCTTAGCTTGAGGGATGTTATTACACATGCCGGCTGATCGGGAGCGATGTGAGAGAAACGGCCTTGTCACTGGCCCTTAAATCACACCATCACGGGCAGGAGAAGAAAGTAGTGCCAAAAATGGAAAAAAAAAAATACAGACGGCACAGGGACAGGCGTATTAAAAAGGAATGTCTCGCAAACTAGCAGATTTTCACACTCAAAATCATGTACCAGTGTGTAACATTGTTCCGCTTTAACCCAAACTTAACCCCTCTTGATGAGGAAGTGGAGCTTTCAAAAGGAATCGGGTGGGCGTCGATGGCTGGGGGTGGGAAGCCTTTGATGAGCTTATTTTAAAACATGGTCATATGATGTTCTCAAAAACCCCGGGGCTGTAATGAGTGGGAGCCTGACACCGGTGGATGTGGATTATACGTATATTCGTCCGGAGGAAGGCTGTAGTTCACCTGCTCCTGGTGTTAAACATGCACTTTCACCCCAGTGTAAATCTTACCAGTGCTGACACAATATCTTAAAAGACTGTTAAATATATTGTCCAGAGAGTTACAGCGGTGGCCTTTTGCACTTTGGTTTTGTTGGGTTCATCCATAAGAAGCTAATGGTGTTCGTTTTAAAGAATTCAGGAACACTCGCTTGGTCATTTAAATAGACCCGTATTGGATGTTTCTATAAAGATGAGGGCAGTGACCCAGCGTGTTCTGCTTATGTTTACTGCTGTTACCATCCGGATCAGTAGATTTTGTATGAGGAGGGTAATTACGCCATTCTTTTTTACAGAGGTCCTGGGGGAAATGGAAGTCTTGTATCATAAAGCAAAACAAAGTCTTATTCGCTGTGCCTGGCTGGACATTCCACTGTGCAACTCTTTTATATAACACAACGCACTATCGCTGACATTAGCATTGGCTTCCCCTTTTGTCCTTGTGTTCGTCTAATTACGCAGCGAATAGATTTGGTGACATTTCTGCAGCCGCTATGGTCCGTTAGCATAACATAGCATAATTTGGCTATTTCCTTGAAGTTCGAGTGAGATTAAAAACAGCCCGTTTAAAGATTCCCCTGGAGCTAGCCAAAGTCAAATTAGCCGTCTCGCACGAAAGATGAGCATAATGTGGTACAACCCAACCTCATGTTGAATTTGTTGAAAATGACACCGCTGGCTTTTGGTAAGGCATAATAATACACAGACTAATCTTCTATGAACCTGCTGATTTGACTTGCGCATGAGTATTCCGCTCGCGCTGGTTCCCATAACACGTTTATAGCCGTGTGGTTGGAATATAAGATAAATATGACTGCTTCTTTTCCCTCTCCTAATAATACAGGCTGTCTAAATGGAGCAGAATACCAAACACAGGCTGGAATGAGAAGAGTGCCCAGCCATTACGGAGCACATAAACATCCCTCCCTCAGTCTCTCTCACATTTGTGATAAGGATCTTGGGGAAGAGGAGAGAGTAGACAGCTCAACAGCCTCTTTCTTTCACTTGCCACACACTCCCCCCTTTTCTAATTAACATTGTGCATGTTGTCAGGCTTTGTTTAATAATGCATGATTGCTATCAGAAGCAAAATCCTTTGAATGGAGCACCACTGAATGGGAACACAATAATACCACCAGGGGCTCAGGAAGCACAGACTAGATTGTTTTTTATTCTAATAAATGTTCAATGAACGGCACCATCGCCACCAAATGTGTTCAAATTGATGCAAAGCAGGACAGCCACGTAGAAAATGATATGGCCAAAGGTGAGGAGGCTTGTATTTCTGTAGGAATGAAAGTCATATCAAATAAAAGTAATGAATAAGTCTGGTCATTGTTATGTTTTACAACAATATTGAAGTAATGCCCAATGAATACTCAATGTGCTCACCTGTTGTGCTAATGAATTGTCCACGTTTGATTCTGAGAGGGAACAAACTGTTGCTCTCTCTGTATTATTTGTACTCATTATAATCAATATGTGCCGTCCTAAATTAAGTGTACTTGAAATTATTTTACTGTAACAACCAAACTAAACCACACGTTGGGGTTGAGGTGAGGCAGGATTACGGTTAACATCCAATTCCTTCAAAAGTTCCTACTGCAATTGCTGTAAAGGTTCATGACTATTCAATACTTTATGAAGAGTGAGCCTGGTCATCACTCACTCTGCCACGCCTCGAGCCAAACTCAGACAGAACCGTGCAATCTGATTCCTTTTTTTCAGTGACGCATGTGAAAAGAATGAGAATTGGTCATTTGGAACAAAATAAAAACTTCTCTCACATCAAGAGTTTAGCGCTTTGCTCACTGATTCCACAAAGACCAGTAATGTTTTTCAGTCCGCTGTGATATTTTTTCTCTGTCTTTTTCCCTCGTAAGCAACTGTGTTTGTTTTGATATGGACAGACCTGTCAATTACCAGATGAAACCGGTGACTAGACTGATGTCGATCTGTATAAAAAATACTGCGACGTATCATTCTGGAACCCTTCAGGACACTGCAATTGTGATTTTTGTTTTTATCCTTGTGTCTGTGTGTCTGACGCGTGTTATAAATGCAGGATGATTTGAAGCAAAAATATTTCTCTGTCAATTAAAAGGTGCATTATAACTTTTCGGCACCAGCTTGTCTCCATGGAGATGCTGTTGCTTTGCCTGGAATGTTCCACAGTAGAGCATTCAACATGTCCACCGTGCATTTATCTAATTACAGGTGTTTGTTTTGCTTAAAAAATAAAGAAAAACTTGCATTCTTACTGTAAACTGACTTACCTCTCCACAGATCTGACCTGTAACTTGTCCCAGTGGCATCACCTCCTCGTCTCCATAGAGCTAGATACAATGAATGGTATACCGTGGACCATTCTTTTCCACCAGAAAAGTTAGCGCACCTTTTAAAACAAAATCCCGTTCAAATCATACTACGGCAAAGATTCCAAATTCCACTACCTCTGAACATTCTGCGGGTTTACAAATTGATACGTTGCTCCTGCCAGGTGGCCCCTCTTCCCTTTGCTCATTAGGACCTGTAAATATTATCCCGACAAATCATCAGCCAAAATCATTCCATTTTCACTGTAAACCCTAATTTGCGAGTCGTTTTGTTTTGCGTACGTTGGCTTCCCGTTGTATTTGCTCAAATGGCAGTGCCTCTCGGTGGTCTGGCTGGTGCTTACACAATATACAGATGGTTTTGTTTGCCTCCGTCGGTGTGTGTGTGTGAATGGGAGCGCGCGGGCCGATCGGGGGAGGGGTGCTGAGTAGTGTTTCAGCCTAATGTTGTGTCATTATGGAAATTCACACTTCATTAATTAAGGCTATCACTTAGATTTGGCAGGGCAGATGTGTGGCGGAATAAGCCGAGGACACACACTAGCTCTACGTGGGATCTCTCTGTGGCTTTGTTTCCTTCATGTCCCCCTCAGGCGTCTTCCACCTGATTTTAATCTAATTCCCATCAACCCTACCCATGCGGATCTCTGCTGCGTGCGCTCATATGTATGTATTTGTGTTTTCGCGCGAGGTTCTCTGTCGTGGCTGCCGTTGCTGGTGCTGCTGATGCGAGCGAGGAGCGGAGGATGAGATTGCCTCAAATTGATTCCCTTCGCCACACGTCCCCCGCTTTTGCGCTTGCCGCTAGCCCCGTAGCGCTTCCAGACAGGTAGTCGTGTCTATCTCCCCCCAACACAAATCGAGTGTGACAGGTGCGCTATCTCCCTGTCTTTTCTGCCATTTACAGCCCACATAAATGAAAGAGGGAGAGCTGGGAGCAGGAACCAGGATGATTGGTAACAGGGAAATGAGGTACTTTGTCATCATCGGGCCTACTGATTAGGCTTAGGGGCTTGTTTCTGGTTTCCATTTGTGGGTGGCGGTCAAATCTGCAGATAAACTGTCCACTGAAATATTATCACAAGCAGAAACGTAACCACTTCTAGGTCAAAACTTTGATCTGTTGTGTTTTTTATCTCATGCTGCATAAAGCACCGGACTGTCATGCTACACAGAGCATGCACTGTTCTGACCCCACCAGTCGCCTCAGCTGAAACAACAGGAGCCGTGCTCGTGTACACGCTGGCTAGCTAACCAGCAGCACAGTACATATTGTCATGATAGCTCACACACTTGGATTAGCTGGGAAGACTACCGCAGAGCGCCCATCACTAAGGATCAAGCTCTGGCTTAAGCAAATGGATGACAAGGGATCGAGTTAGTCTGCAGCTACTACAAGCTCACTGTAGCACATTGATTTTCACAGCCGTGAAGATGCCTGCTCTTAAAAGTGCATGAATGACAACACTTGGCCAACAGTGACTTAGAGATTACATGAACTGTTTAAGTAGGGCTCCATCCTTTACAAAAGCACACAGTGCAGCTGAAGAGGCAACTGCACTGAACTACAGTAGAGTGGAACTGGCAGAAATAAACTTGAGTGTGAAGGCTTTATTGAAGAGACATTTCACAATATGCACTTATCTATTGAGATTATAGCTCTACTGTGGGTGCCATTTAAATAATGAACAGCAGCAACAAGTATTTGCTGACTTCTCTTAACTACAGTTAAAGCTGTCTTAATGTAAAGAAGATAGTAACATTGATCTGAGAGAGCCGCTAATCGGATCTCATTATAGAGGCTTTTAATTGGTGACTGAAGCTGTGAAGACAAAATCGTATTAGTTCACCCTTTCATGTGGGTTCTTCTGCCTGGTGTGCACACACTTAGTGTCATTTAGAGCAGTGTCAGAACATAGCCTGTGAGAACATCAGCTCCTCTGTCAGCTGCAGCCGCGGCTGTGTGGGGGTATGTCACAAATGTGCAGGCATAGATAAATCCTGTGGAGTCAAACAGCTTTGTTTCATTCACCTCTCTCTCTTCCTCCCCTCTTCCCCTTCCCCTTCTTCCATCCCTTCTTGTCTTGCCTAGGCTGTGAATACCCTGCATCTGAGAAATCAGACCAGACTGACTCACAGGGCTCTGTGAGCCAGTGCCACAGAGGCTGCCAAAGCATGCTGGTGCCAAGCTGTCCCACCATGCACACAGCCACTCTGCTGCTGCCGCTGCTCCTGGGCCTGCTCCTGCACCTCGCCGACGCTCAAAGTAAGTGTCCTCAGCTGGTTTACACTCATCAGTTCATTATGTTCTGTCCTCCATCTGCAGGACCCGTGGACACTACACAGACCACACAGCACATAACCACAGCTAATGCAATGAGATGCAGCCCATGTGCTCAGAAAGAAACATCTCAAATCACATTCTCACATTAAAACTCTATTTAACAGGTTAAATATTTGGAAAATGTACAGAAACATCCGTACAGTGAAATAAATCATATGACCCTGAAAGTCATCGGCCTGAACAAAGAATGTTAGGATGAAAAGTCAGGAGAATTGAGTTACTTGACACCAACCACCTGCCTATTGATGTGTGACAACAGTTTTCAAAGCTCATTGAGTTCTGGTTCTGCGCGACGCCGTGGCCCTTTCTCACCATCTCTCACACCTCCCCTCCCCCTCCCCCTCCTCCCTATGCTAAGATCCATGAATCATTAGCTCGTAGAGTCACAGAGGGAGGAATAAAAGTTTTACTGCTCCCTCCGCAGTGACTGAAATCCCATCGCTGAATACCTCTCAATGAAGCCACCATTCAGCCAAGGTCATATACCGCTGAGCCACGCAGAGTTAAATTGATGGCTTAGATTTTCAACTTTGTGCTTGAGAAATGTTCCCTGCAATATGTTAAGAATTCGTTTAATTTTTCTACCCTCTCTCCCTCCCACCACATGTGTCGCACAGCGGGGGAGAGGCAAATGACGGAAATCCATTCGGCATTTATTCCTCATTTTATGTGAAACTTCAGGATTTATTGACAACATTTAATTACGGGAACTTCCCAAAACGCTATCAACGGTCGATAAACGTTAACATTTAGGAGCCTCTTTAGTAGCAATCATTTAGACTACCATTTTCTAGAACAAATTTACATATAATCATCAGAAACGTTTAAAAAAAACGCATTCAATTTGGCAAAATTGTGCGGGGATTTTCCTTTAGTGTTGACAGCATGCTCTAAAAAACAGGTAGGAAAAACAATACATATTTTCATTTAAAAGGCTGTCAGTTTGCAGCTGTTGCCATGTCTAACTTGAGTGAGACAGCTGCTCTTGGTCATCATATCAAAGCCAAAACAAACTTCTCACTAGGTTGCCACTCTGGAGGTCTGGGTGTGGGCGTAGAGAGTAAAGTTGACACCGACACTGGCCATACGTTTGAATATGTTATGAGAATATTTATCTTCACTCATCATCTATGTAAACCAGTCTGAAAAAAGGCTTAAACACTGTGTAAGATGTTCACTAGTGTTGTCACGGTTCTAAACTTTCAAACTCGATTCGATACAAAGAAATATACTCGATTCTCCATGCCGATTTCATTTTTTTCGACAACAGACTGACATTTTCAACACAAAATAATAGTCCTTTATTTATTAAACACTGTGATCTTATTAGGGCTGCAAAACAGGTTCATCGATTAATCACAGCGAATTAATTATTTAAGTAATCGTGAACAAATTTAGTTATTGAATAATCGTTAAATGATCTTAACATAAGTTCCAAAACATGCCTCGAGCTGAACTCAAAATGTGCCGTAATTGCATGAAAATGAGGCGGAAAATGTGTACATTTAGTGTAAACACTCTTTTTTCATAAATGTACTCCACCAGGATCCTTGAAACACTTCCTTCAGCTTCATCTTGGTCAAATTTAGTAAAAATCTCATCATGTGACTTTCCCATTCTAAGCATCTAATCAATTCATCTAAAGAATAATTTCTAGACTAAATGATTTTTAGCAGCAGCCTTAGGTCTTATACTAGTTCTAATAAAGCTCAAGACCATTCTAAAACGGTTCACGAAAGGTCAAGTTTTGTTCTGTAAAATAGATTTTTTAATATCGATACTTACGATAGTAAGTACTCAAAATAGTATCTAGTTACGCTTCTTGTTTTAGTATCGATTGGTATCTGATTTTCTATATTTTTGACAAACCTAATCAATACACAGGCACTAATTTCTATCTCTAAATTAGATTGATAATTACCAGACCTTATATTGCCTTAGCAGAGATGTTTTAATGACTAAATTCAAGATAGATGAGAGATCCCTTATTTGTTCTACAATTAGGAAACTCTCATGTTGCAACACAAAGTTCAAGAACAGCAGGATTGTCCATTGGATTGTCCAAGAAGTAACAACAATACATAAGACTTGTACATTGCTTTTCAAGACACCCAAAGACGCTTTACGTAGAGGAGACAAGCACAGACAAACAGTAAAGATAAAGTTATAAAGGCGGTTTTGAAGAGATGGGTTTTCAGTGAATTTTTTGAAGATGGCGAGTGTGGATGTTGAGAAGTACTGTACGTTATAGTGCTGCAAGATTCATCACAATCGAACCGAAATTGCAATTTGAATGAGCGCAATTAGAAAATCACACACACAAAAAAACAACCGCTAACCCTGTAGTTCAAAAATCTTTCAGAAATGCATGTAATTCTTTGTTCTTTGTCTGTCAGTTCATAGGCCTATTCAGTCTTCAGTTAAAATATGAACTTTGAACATAATCCTAATATTAAAACATACATTGAAAATCTAATCTGATTACATTATAGAATACAGAAACAGATATTATTAGATATTGGACATTTTCAGTTAAAAAATGGACTTAAATCTAAACAATCTTATTAGAATATGAGAGCTAGAGAAGCTATTGAATCTACACTATGGCGTTCTAACATTCATGACTCATTGTATTTTAGTTATTGCAATCGAAAACATAAAGTGCTGCAATTATCAAACCACAAAGGCCGCAATTAGCATGCCCCCTGCAAACACTAAATATCTGTGTTTCTATGAATTGTTTACTCTGTGTTTTAGACTTCTACAGACACGCATGGGATTATCATTGAATTAGTTTAGCGGTTCATATTTAAGTTCTCCTGGATGTGTTTAAAATGTGTGCTGTGAACCAAACCTGATTTTAAAACATACACCGCAAACTGAATAGAAATAGCAATCACGTTACTTCCGAAAAATTGCAGTTATTATTTTTTTCCCCCGTTCATTTCCCTCCGCGTCCCGGCTTTTTTCTTGAGATCTCTCTGCTCCCTTGTTTCCTGCTTGATGCCACTTGTTATTCAACTGGCTCTCAGTGTCTGTAGTGGCCCATGTAAACACCCCCCTCTCCACTGGGCCCACTCAGAGCATCAGCAAAGGGAAAGCTGCCCTCCTCGGGTGCCCCTAGCGTCTCTGGTGTAAGATGGCCTCCGGGCGTTGGACACGTTGGACGCCACCAGACTTGCAAAACCAAAATGGCTGAGTCGGCCAAGTCAACAGATGGCCCCCGCGCTTTGAGCCAGTCCGCACACAACATGGACAATATTCATGTCGAATTCATCTCGGCTTTGAAACGGCATTATTTCTCATCTGGTTGTTTTGCTTTCTTCTTTCCACTGGTGCCGTTATTGTGTGTGTTTTGTTTTTTTCCTCCTTCACTCCGTCCTCCTTGCTCTTCAGATGTGGCCCTACTTAATTTGTGTGGCAAATTGAGCTTGGCAATTGCTTGAAACAGGGGCATAATTGTCCCCGGTGAGCCACAGTGATGGAGGAAGAGAGAAAGACACAACAAACAATCCTTCTCTGTCTGCTGCCCAACGGTAACGCGAAAAGACGGTTTGAAAAAGGCACTGAGCAATTAAAGCATGTCCACCTGGCTAGGCTATCTGTGCACAGTGAAAGGCAGCGTTTAACAGTAGATTATATTCATTATGACTGGGTCTTTTTAATGATTACTGAAATTCACACTGCATCGTGGCAATCCATCAGAAATGTGCCCGTAAATGTCGGTATACAAGAAATGTCATCGCAAAATGAAGGGATTGTCGCGTACCTTCGAGAAAATCTGATTAATCCAGTCTGTTTTCCGCACTAACATGTGTCAATAAATGCTGGAGTGTCTCTCAGGTTTGCTATTATTATTGGAGTTTCAGTTAACTTTTTTTCATCCTGAGACGTCACGGTTGTACGGGGGAACTTGCGCGCTCTCTGGTGGAGCAAGTGTGTATTACAAATATAGATAGAAAACGAGGCAAAACATGAAACGCACCAATTAACCGTGCAAAATGAGCATATGACAGATTTGACTCAACACTTATTTAAGATTTTACTAAAAATGTTGCCCATTTTTCTCCATTTGGTGATGTTTTTGATGTTACTTCCTGCTTGGACATGGGAAGTAGATGTGGCATAGTATTAACGTAAGATTAACATTCTCTCGGGGGGCAACTTTCGGTTCTTTGACTTTAAACAGTCGCATCACAACACAAACGCCTACGCAAACAGTCCTCGCTGTGTAAACAAAGCGCAGTGCGTCATCTAAACAGAAGAGATGAATAAACAACAGGCCCAGAAAATACCGTCTTCAGTGAGAGCCTTATGTCAAACGTCCAGTCCAGTCTGCAGCGTCCACGAGAAGTTGAAGCCGAATAGATAATATGATCCAAACTTCGCCATAATCCTCCGCTTAATCCGCTTGGTCCAGGTAAGAGCGTAATCTCACAATAAATGCGGTGTGGTCAAAACGCATGTGTAAAGTTGTGGCCGACGTCGAATGAAGTTGCAGGAAAAACAAAATATTATTCTCCTCTTCGGGTAAACGTGCAGTAAATGCGACTCGAGAGCCATTGTACCTTTTGGCTTTGACACAGAGGAAACAAAAGTGAAACTTAAATCATCACTTAAATCCGTTCAGGAACCGGTATCGAAAAGTAGTTATCGTTAAAGTACTTGTATCCGAAAAAAATGGAAAGCTACCCAGCCCTGGTTATAGGTACAGGTAATTCCACAACCGTTATCGAGCATCCAAACTGTAAACAAGGTCCGACAACCAATTTAATTTACACAATAGTCATGATTTGTCAACTAATACTACCTGGTAACACATTTATTTTGGTAAGTGAGTGTTTAAACTGTCAGAAAATTGTGTCATTGTGTCTAAATTGTCTGCATTTTGGATGAAATGTCGAAGATACACGTTCCGACCTCGAAGGGTTCCAGCTGAATTAACTCGTGTGTCAACAATTTGGCCAACGCTGACCCAAACTAAACACATGTAAACATTAAATGAACATCTTAAATATGCTGATTAACAGATTCTTTTCATATTTTTACCAGTTGCCTCAAATGCACCATTAGCACTACTTCCTACTTTAACTTACAATTTTTTCTTTACAAACTGCCACTTGATGGATGTAAAAGTATAATAATTATTTACCACCGGTTCAATCTCACCAAATAAATAATTAGAAAAACATGTGAATCTGTCATATGGACTTTAAGCATTTGATGACAGTTAATTGGTTAAACATGAACACCTCTAGTTGCTGTAGTGTAGTTTTAAACTCTAAACAGAGAAATTGCGCTTAATGTCAAAACGAGAAACCCTGATATGAAATATGCATAGCTGTACCCCGTGTAGTTTGGACCAAGTCAAAGCCCTGGCCTGAGTGTTTACATTGATCTTAGTGCTGTAAATTGCCGCAGAGATGGCCACTCTGACAGCTCGCTCCTGTTCTAACACATTCAACAAGTATCGACGTCCAGCCTCTTGAGACAGTCAGGTTTCTTAACAGTCCATTCTCATCATCCTGGCGTGGTTAAAGCGACGCGACAAAAGTTCTATAAAAAAACAATGTGATAAACCCTTCTAAAACACAGCGGATTCTGCAGGCACGCAGCATGTCAGGAATGGATCATTTTGCACAGTTTATATGTAAAATGTCAAGATTAAACGATAATTGTGATTATTTAGGTCTAGAGGTAGGCAATTAAAAAAAAAAAAACTATGATAATGTGAATGTTAGTTTTGAAGATATGCAAAATTTGAATATTGCTTATAGAAAAATGCAGCTAAAAGTTGTAATATTTTAGTATAAATGGATATTTCTTATCTTTTATGGGTAATTTTACAACCCTTTCACATTTGTCTGATACTTAAACCTGAACTTACACATTTAAAGACACGTTTTAAAACATTTCACAATTTCACATAATAGCATCTGAATATTATTATTGGAGGAAAAAAAGTATTGATATATTCATGTTTGTTAATATCGCCAAACTATATTTAGGCCTCAATATAAGTAAGAGGAAAAATGACTATTTTAGAAAGCCATTTCGATTAAATTTTATGCTGTAAAAGCAAACCTAAATGTAAAATGCTTTTTATTTAACTATTTATGTCACATTAACTTTACTTTATCAATCAGAAAGTTTGATCTCATAAAGCTGGTCAAATACAAGAGCAATTGTAATCTAAGTTTCACTGTTGTTTGTTCATGACAATAATCGTCGTGAACAATCGTTAAATCATAATCTTTCTTCTCACAATCATCATGAGACTAAAATGTTCCTCCTTACGAGCTTTAACAACTTGATTTGTGTAAAACAATAGTTATTTGGATATTTTAGAAGACGAGACATGCAAAAGTATTCAAATGCAAACGCAGACACTATTCATGTCCAGAAACGCGAGCAGTGTTTAGCAGCTTTCTATATGCTAATCTGAACGCACGACTTTAAAATGGCTGCTACTCCACGAGGACGTATTTGGATCGCAACAGGGCATTAATAATCCAACTGTGTTTGAATGAATTAGTGCTGGACATTGAGTTGGTTGGCTGGAGGACTGGAGTCATTTCCACATGGTCAGATTATATATTGCGGCGCGCACACGGTATAGACTCTGCTTCCATATGACATAATAGTGGCGCTGTGAGAAATGGAGACGCATTTTACGCCCGCCTGCCCTGACATAATCACCTTGCAGCAAGTCCAATAGCTAATGATACGCTACTCCCCAGATGACATCAGACTGTAATGTGCATGTGTTTTATGCATGCCTGACCTAATATGAATTATTGTAAAATAGTGTTGTATTTGCATATGGGCTTGCGGGCTGTACTGAAATTAGCATTTTTACAACAGCTCAAATTAAATCCCTCTGCTTAATTTCCCTGCATGCTAATATGATTTAAATTGAGCCTATTCCGCTGCTATTTTTTTTTTTTTTACACTGGTTCCCACACAGCGCTCAACATCCAAACCGCACGCATACTCATATTATCTCCACATGTCTGAATGCACAGCGCGTCCTCTTAAGAGCAGCGGCCCACATGCGCCCCCACGCTGCTGCACACCGAATTAGACACACAAATACACACACGTTTGTGCATTCACCTAAAACAGCATTAAAGCTAAAGGGAAAAGTCTACTCATAGCACTTTGGATCCACCTTCAAATCACTGCAATTCCGCCAGTCCACAAACTCGTTCATCATTCTGCCGGACACTGCTCATGTGGAAATCTCATTGTTGGCTCCACTCGTTCATCGCAAAATGTGTCGGAAGAACACTACATCTTAAAAGGGGACAGGAAAAAAACGGCGTCTATAAGAGAGGAGAGCGTGCATTCGCAAATAAATAAATATGGCAAAAAAACACCTTACGACTGACAGCGCCTGTGCTGCTTTCCATCTCAGTGTTTGGATGAAGATCTGTAGTGACGAGTCTGGGAATCGCAGATAAAACAATGCTTGTAGGTTGCAGCGATTAAGAAAACAAGTCATTATTGTTTTCTTTTAGGTGAAATGTCTGTAAAAACTTGTTGTCAACATTGTGCCGTGCAATTATGCTCCAGCTTGTATCAGGGCCATTATTAACTCCATAAATGTCGTTTACTGCAGCGACGAGGCAGAAAAGAAGAGTGTTATTTAAGACCATTAGGTTCATCTTATGTATTGCAGTCACTTCGCCCTGCACTTAGGCTTTGGATTCAAACAAAAGCTGCACAATTTACACAGGGATCCTGACCCACCCCCTCTTAAGAAAAGCTGATAATCAACACACATGGAGATGTTGTGCACAGACTCAGATGTAGGTAATTAAATGGTAGCCCTTAATGCTATATCTAAGTGCACTTATGTCTCGAAGACACATTGACTTGAAAATAGCCCATAGCCTTTTAACCACACTGCTGTACCATTCATGTCACAGAGTGGGCATATTGACAGAACCGAAGCACCATAATTCAGATTGCAAATCCAGTGCTGCAAACACTTGAAATCTATATATTTGAATACCACGACTCTGATTGGCCATGTTGTCACAGAGGCCGTTATTTGCACCCAAGATGTTGACAGTGTCCTAAGCCAAAGCAGACTTCATCCTGGCCTGATAGCAGCTCTTTTGTCTTTCACACACACATGCACTCACACAAAGGGGACTCTTGTAGCTCGCCTTTGAAGCCAGGATGAGCCGGTGAGCGCAGCACAATGCCAGCTGTTTTGCATCTGCTGGGCCTGGAGTTGGCATGATTCAGGCCTGGCTGGCATATGTGCTAAATCTGATCAGGCCTCACAGAGTGTGCCAGCGGACTGTTTAACAGCACAGGTGCTGCGTGACATCACCACGGTGACAGTGCAGTAATAGATTGATGCTGTGGCTCGGCAGTGGGATTACTGAAGCAGTCAAGTCTGAAATACACCAGAGTTTGTGTCGTGAACATCGAGTGTTCTCATTTCATACAATTATACTCATCATCATGAATATATAAGCTATTGGTTGATTTAATATAGTAGGATATACAGAGACAGTCACACAATCTACCTGTTCTGGTACATGAAGTTTACAGAAATCACAACTGAGTCCAGTGCAGCCAGTTTACGTCTTAAAATTTTGCAGCACAAAAAATTGTTTTAAAATTCTTGTCCACAATGGCTGCGTGCATGCTTGTGCATGTGTGAATCGCTGGCCCTGGGCTGGACTGCGGTCTGTGTCCTGGAGCGCAGCACTCATCTGGTGGCTGCACATTTGTGTGCCCGTGGGGGATGTGAGCGTTTGCAGTGGGGTTAATGGTCTAAACTGTTCATCTCCATGAAGTGCCTCGGGCGAGCCTCAGCCCTGGCCAGAGAAAGCACATTCTACCTCCTTACCTACAGCACTTTCCAACACTGATGCCGATTGGGAATCTTTATGCCCTAAGCTTCTTGTCACAGTTGATTTACATTGAGCTGAGTGATGGAGTGAGTGGTCAAAACCTGTCTATGCACAGCACCCTCGCTCACCTAATACTCGCTCAGACAGTGCATTTGTCACTCCTTCTGCCACTACGCCCCATGCTTTGTTTGTTTGGTTGCTCACTCATTAACTGGCTGACTTCGACGCTCATCCCTCTTTGGCTCCTGCACACAGCCAAGTGAGTCATGCAATTTTGAGGAGCTGAGATTTATTGTAGCGCACTTAGTTATTTGTGGTTTATTAGTTATGGCAAATGAGAGTGAAAGCCTCCTTTGAGAGGTGGAAATGCTCTCACACAGGCACAGGCAGACCTAAAGGCTTATGCTTTTGAACCACAGCCAAGCCCTTGTTTCTAATGGTGCAGCGCTGTAAGTGCCCAGGCCATTTAAGCAGGAACATGGGAAATGCGTTCGCTGTGGGACCCTGAAGACTCCCTGGACATTTAAGAGGTGTTCAAACAGCATCCATCATATCATCCATAAGCAGCTGCTCAGCTTTACAGCCCCCATGGTGCAGTGCCTTTCTCACTGAATTAATGACAATAACTTTATCGTTTAGGGGGTGCACGGTGGCAGAGCGGCTAGAGCTTCTGCCTCTCAATAAGGAGATCGTGGGTTCGAATCCCAGACCACCCCAACATCGTGGTTTCGAATTCCGAACCACCCCAACGTCACACGATCTCTCTGGGTGGAGTCTGCATGTCCTCCCCGTGTTACCGTGGGTTCTCTCCGGGTTCTCCGGCTTCCTCCCACCGTCCAAAGACATGACTGTGTAGGTTAATTGACAACTCTAAATTGCCCCTAGTGAATGAATGTGAGAGTGAATGGTTGTTTGTCCTTGTCTCTGTCTCTCTGTGTTAGCCCTGCGACGAGTTGGCCACTGTCCAGGGTGTACCCCGCCTAAGGCCCAAAGTCACTGGGATAGGCTCCAGTCACCCGCGACCCCTAACGGGAATAAGCGGTAGAAAATAAATGAATGAATGAACTTTATCGTTTATGTCATGGTAAACAATATATTCAAAGGTGCATGAGGGTTGAAGTCGACAAAAGGAATTCTTGGTTGACTAAAAACATGACTAGACAATTGATATGTTTAAATAATCCAAACAGCACTCACAAGACCTCAGATGTTGAGAAGTTCATGAACAACTCTTTAGGCACAAAGAACTGCAAAACTGTGTATTTCTATGTGAAAAGACTCACTCCACTCCAATCTTCAGCTAACTCATTCCATGCCGACGCTTTTCAGCAGTTGCTCTATGTTTAATAAAAATGTTGGTCCAAACAATTACTCAACTAAACAACAAAAGGACGACAGTGCAATATAACTTATTTCTCCATGGAAATATTGTTTTGCCTGTAATGACAAAATCTCTGTGGGCAGATGACACCACCAAACCATGTGTTTTGGCAATAAAACACGGAAAAAGTCCATTCTGTACTGCTGAACATTCAAGGCAAAGCAATAACACTTCCACGAAACAAGCAGCTGACAGTCCCTCCTCCAGAAAACGTATAATATCATTGTCCCATTTGCGTACATCAGAACCAGCGTACGTCTTGACAACCAACATAACCCTGTAAGTGGTGTCTGCTTTGGTTTCATCTCACACAATCCACGTGCAAACTTGATTCATCCCTTCATCTTAGCGGCTTTGTCTCCGTCTCTCTCCTGGTACTCGACACAACAGTGGCTGTGGGGACTGGATGTCAGAGCTTATGCCTACATGGATATCCTTGAGTACACCTTTCAAATCAGATTTTCACACTCTCCCGCGGTGTTCTGCAGAGACAAGGAAAAGACGGACTCTCAGATTCTCTCATCTCATGATTTGTTGCTTTGGATATTGCTGACACAAGATTAAAGTCACAAAGGAAACTAGTGTATGTTCACGATCCAATTAACAGCTGTAATTGCTTTCTTCAGTCGTTTTTGGTCAGGTACAAAGGGACCACGATGTGTAGCATTATAAAACTATGATGGCTTCAAATATTCTGAGTGGAATACATGTTTAGGATGCTTAAAAAATGCAATGTGCAAAAGAGATGAGATGGACAACATTCCTTTTCCAGACATTTCAAAATCTGGTTGTATTTGCGCTTCTCTAATCTATTGGGCACATAAAAATATGAAAAAATTTTCATCACAGATAAAGCAGCATGTATGATCCAAATCCCAGAGATGATAAAGGATTAGATTATTAACTATAGAGAATGCCTAAACTGTGAATAACTTGAAAGACCTTAAAAGCAGAATAAAGCTAGAATCCAATAAGGGTTACAATGATTTCTTTCATGTTCTGCTGCTGAGCCTCTACTCTTCTCTTCTAAATTTAACATAACTTATTTAATCTCACAGCCATAATCCAGCCAATGCAATGAGGCTTTTGATGTTGAACAAAAAATACACTTGGAATCTTAAATTTGGTGATAATGAAAGAAAACTGACGGGAGGTATTGATTTTGGAATTGGAGTTGTTATTTAACGATGGATTATTCAGACTTCTGACACTCATTTTGAACACCTTAACCTTTCACATTGCATTACTGAAAATAATGAATGTGTAAGAAAAAAACAACTAAAAAGCATTCTGATTTATACAAAGGGTGAATGGATGCCTGATTATTACGCTTCTCTAGTACCTAAAGGTGTGCTGTGTAACTTTTCTGGTGGTTCTTGTATTCATGGAAATGTTATCAGTAGTTTTACATGGAGTAAAGAGTTTTTGCGTTTTACTGTGAGCAGGGTGCCGCTCCACACACTTTTAACTTGGCCATGGAGTCTGATAACTTTAATGCCATACTATGGAACCTTCTAGGCAAAGAAATAACATCCATGTCGCCGAAGCCTCATCTGAAAAGTTTAACAATCAATCAAAATGTATTTGTAGAGCAGAATTTACACAGAAAGAAACAGTTTTGAGCACAACCAAACAGAACTGTTCTGAGTTTAGATTTGAACACACACCGTTTCAGACTTTTGCAACATAAAAATGAAACGCTGATTCCCCATGTTTAGTCCTGACTCTGGCACCAGCAGGAGGCTTGGTCCGTGTTTAGTCCTGACTCTGGCACCAGCAGGAGGCTCAGTCCGTGTTTAGTCCTGACTCTGGCACCAGCAGGAGGCCGGTCCATGTTTAGTCCTGACTCTGGCACCAGCAGGAGGCTTGGTCCATGTTTAGTCCTGACTCTGGCACCAGCAGGAGGCTCGGTCCATGTTTAGTCCTGACTCTGGCACCAGCAGGAGGCTTGGTCCGTGTTTAGTCCTGACTCTGGCACCAGCAGGAGGCTCAGTCCGTGTTTAGTCCTGACTCTGGCACCAGCAGGAGGCCGGTCCACGTTTAGTCCTGACTCTGGCACCAGCAGGAGGCTCGGTCCATGTTTAGTCCTGACTCTGGCACCAGCAGGATCCTCGGTCCATGTTTAGTCCTGACTCTGGCACCAGCAGGAGGCTCGGTCTGTGTTTAGTCCTGACTCTGGCACCAGCAGGAGGCTCGGTCCATGTTTAGTCCTGACTCTGGCACCAGCAGGAGGCTCAATTCATGTTTAGTCCTGACTCTGGCACCAGCAGGAGGCTCAATCCGTGTTTAGTCCTGACGCTGGCACCAGCAGGAGGCTTGGTCCATGTTTAGTCCTGACTCTGGCACCAGCAGGAGGCTCGGTCCGTGTTTAGTCCTGACTCTGGCACCAGCAGGAGGCTCGGTCCGTGTTTAGTCCCTGTGGTCCTCAGAGTCCCAGATGGTTCATATGGCACTAACATGTCAGTGCTTGGCCGTGGAGAGACTTGAACACAAGCAGAGATGCTTTAAAGTCTATTCTGTGAGCCTGAAGCCAGTGCAGAGACCTGAGCACAGAATAATGTGCTCGTACTTCCTGGTTCTAGTCAGGACTCGAGCAGCAGCGTTCTGGATGTACTGCAGCTGTTTTACCGTTACAGTAGTCTAACCTGCTGGAGACAAATGCACGGATAAGTTTCTCCAAGTCTGGTTTAGACACTATACCTTTGATGTTGGCAATGTTTTAGATGGTAAAGGGCTGTTGATGTTATGAACTTGATGTGGCTATTACAGTTCAAGTCCATTATTACCTCTAAATTTCTAACTTGATTTGCAGGTACTATATACTATTTTTCTGACCTCTCACGCACAAATATTAATAACACAGGAATTGTGATATTAATTGCTGAAAAGTGACAGAACATGAGCCGGCTCAGATGTAAAAAAGCACACTTACAACAATTGCAATCATAGGTTGAAATGGTAATCCATTATAGCAGACAGTAAAGCAATAAGCAGCAAAAATAACTGCGGTCCAGGCATCTTAGTAGTAATCAATTGGCTGCAGAGTGACTAAAACGATCCAGGGAAGGAGCTGCGAGATGCAATAATAGCAAACAAAAAAGCCAAACACAGCAGCGAGAGGGTATTCTTATCTGAGATGAGTGCTATCTTGTGGAAGACAGCCACTTTTGTTTTGCCATGCCTCATTGTGTGGCCTCTTTGAAAGCAACGAGGGCCCGTTACACAGCGCGCATTCTGTTTCATCACACGCACAAAGCCTTGACTGGCATTATTTGAGGTAGTTTTTTCCTTTTCTTCAGGTACAATAAAAAGTAATTATTACGACTGCGACGAGAACAGAGACTACCCAAAGGAAAGAAGAAAGCAAAGCATATTAACTGATCATAATGGGCCATAATGGAAAATGTCATTAAAAGAAAAACAAATAATGCGTTTTTCTTTTAATGACATGTCTTTGAACTGTGGCTGTCATAGTGCATGCATGTTCAGCAATAACAGGAATGACAGAATACATTTTGGACAGCAACGCCAATTCAAAAGAGTTAAATATAATCTTTTAAAGGAGACATATTATGTAAAATCATCTTTTTTACAATAGCATTTTCCTCAGCATTGGTTACTCAAAGCTGTATTTTGATTGGTTCCTGTGTGTTTTGAGTAATCTTGTATAAAAAATCCTGTTTTCACCTACCCCCTATTCTTGCCCACATGCCTATTCTTTGTTGTGATTATTTGAAAAATGAATGGAGCAGAAATTAAGATTGGAAGAGTAGAAAAAAAGTTTTAAGCCGTCTTAGATAAATATTGCGGTTTACTTTGAACAAAACATAAAATGATGATCTTAAATGTTATAGTTCAATAGTAAGTACCTGAAAAAAGCATATGTCTCCTTTAATTTACCAGAGACGTCCTTGTTTTTTTTCAGTTGGAGCACTTAAATATGGGACTTGTACTTCAAGTTGTTATGTTTTATTCTCTTTTTGTGGCTTACTATTACTACTACACCAACTACTACTAGCTTAATAATAGTAATGACAATAATAATAGCTTACTTCACCCTGCGTCCAATGACAATGCTACTGTTCCAATCTGCCCTTTGTTCTTTCAAAAGGCTTCTTCGGAGGAAAGATCTCTCCGCCCAGCCACTGCTCTACATCTGTCCCCCGTCTCCAAGTATCGATTAGATGATAATTAAATTGTCCACCCCAGCTTGATATGGATTAATAATTGCTGGCTAATGCCCTCCTGACATTTTGCCGTATCGACTCAATACTGTTTGCAGCGATATACCGATAATTATGACGCTTGGCATTCTTCGTTTTTGCCTCTAATGAGACCAATCAAGGCTGGATCAAAATTTTCCATAAGATTCAGAACAGACGAGAACAGACGAGCGAAGGAGATGGATTTTCCCTGAAGATGAACGGTTGCGCTATTTTTGTCGCTTACAGGAATCTTGCCTTTTTAATATATTTAGAGGGAATAAACATAAGTGCTCAGTTATTGCTGGTCCTAATCAAATAAAGAGCAATACACAGCGCCACCAGGAGTTCTATAAATACTACCACAAGATGGAGGTACGGGCACGGTGCCACTTCACTGCTCCAACTTCCTCAGCGCCATCTGCGAGTGTTCCTCCCCTGGCATCCTCACCAAAGGCCTTTTGTGCCGTTTCTCTCCTTTGTCCCCACTTGCAAGGTTTAATTAGGTTATTTACTTGAGCTTCACCTCCCAGCGTTTCATTATATTGGCCATCGCAGATAGGACTTCACACAGGGCAGGGGCTAGATAAAAAGTTAGGACAAAAGATGATAAATGTCGCAAGCTGGGGACCGGAATGCAATCTGGCCTGCCACGATGCAGAGATGCTCTAATGGCTTCCCAGCGAGCAAGAGGGGGCAAAGGCAGTGTCGAGATGGCAGCGTGATAAATAGTGTCGGGACGGCTGTAAGGACTGTGGGCAAACGTAAAGCGCAGGGAAAGAGTTGTGCAGAAGGAGCGGGGAAGATGACCGTAAAATGGAATTTAATTAATCCAGACTTTGTTCTTTCACTTGACAAATTCAGCATCACGAAGGGAAATTGTTTTTTAGCAACGTGCGCCTCGCCACCACTACCTTTCCACTTTTCTCCCAGGTTGAAAAGGCAAAAGGACGTATGGGCCCTGACAATGCTCTTGCACCTGTGGAATGATTAATGACAGCGGACTGGGCGGACATGTCGCGTGGAGAAAATACCTGCTCCAAAAACACACCAAGGAGAACGTGGCTATACGCATACTTCCACAGCAATTTCCCGCTTTATACACAAACATAGGCTTCCGGGGTCCCTGTTGGCTTGTTCCTTTTGACCTTATTTGTTCTCGACATCACACGGGAGATGGCACGCGGCTCGCTAAACTGAAATGCACCTTTAAGATGGATTCTATACAAAAAATAGGCAATACTTTAGGAATGAACAAAGACTTACTCAATCATGATCAAAAGTTTTGTCATTTCTTAACTCCTAACCTAAACCGTGTTAAGGTCATGTCATGGTTTAGTGAGGCTAATTAGGTGTATTTATTTATTTTGTCAGCATCATGTTTAGAAAAAAAAGAAAAGCAATAAACATAAATAAGAGTTCCAACTAATGATATGCCTTATAAAAACGGCTCCTTTAGCTGATCATTTAAATTAAAATCCAACTATTAAAGACTAACCATTTGCAATGTTTACAATATTCTCTTATGGTTTACATTTCTTTGATTTATTTTACTTATTTACAAAGCCCGTCATTGTTTCTCCCACTTTTTTATACAACATTTACAGTCATAATATTTCAAGCTTGACTTCATATACAGAGACACGGTTGTAACTCAATGTAACCCAAACCCTCTCAACGCAAATCGCTCAGGTTATAGTCGATTCAGTAAATTCTTGGTCGACTAAAGACTAGATTAGATTAGTCGACTAAAAGAGGGAAAAAGATCTCAAAACTATTAACTATGATCAGACGCGTATCGGACCCAAAGTGACACTGACAACAATCAGTTCACACAATTACACATATTTTTACTGAAAACTACTTGTAAATAGTCCAGTCGAGTCAGATTTCTAAAGCGCATTTAAAAACAAACGCAGTCAACTTATAGCTTCAATACAAACATACGATTAATCAACATAAGCACTGAACATTACCAAGAAAGATCTCTGCTTGATTTGTGTTAAAAGCCACAGTACAGAGTCTTAATAGTGCATAAAATGGCAGCTGAAACTCACAATGCACTCTCAAAGTTCAAACTTACTCACTCCACGCCTTCTCCTTTTGGCTGTCCACATAAATCTTAATAATCCCAATAAAATCATTTGTCAACGAATAAAAATGTTGACAAATTGACCGATCAGCTTAAGGTCTACAACCCTACAAATCCTCAAACCCAAAGTTAATAAATACTACATTGTGCTTTCATAAAATAACTTGTACAACTGTAAAAAGATTTTGTGACCAAACATTTTTCAACACTGATACTTCTAGTACAACTCACTATTTCCCATTTGACTCTAGTGGCATAAGTCATTTCCCTATTCTCCAAGATCTATTGAGCCGTTTGCATTTTGTGACAGCGCCATTGACTCTTTACCGTTTTTCTTCCAGTTTCATGGCCCGGCATTAAAAGCCAGCAGCTCCAACCATTACAGACAGTAAATTCTGATCTGAAAGTCAGCAATGAAAAGAAATTGCAGTTTGACTTTGAAACTCCGGAAATTACATTATAAAAGCGTGGCTCGTCGTCGCCGTACGAGACTGATCATGCGCTCGACTCGCTCGCCTCGCCGTTCACATACTTAAGGCACAGCTCCGAGTCGGCCTCGTTGACAGGCTCCGTAGACTCCAGACCATTACTGCCGGTTTGCACTGGAGGCGGCGCTTTTGTGTAAATGAAGCCACGGTTTGACCACTGGTGAAAAAGAAGACTTGCAAAAAACTAAATATATCCCAAGCCCGCATCTCCAGCTTTGTTAAATTTCTTAATCTCCATGGAGACAAGCAGCAGATGCCACAAGGCCGAGTTACAGAGCGGTGTGATGTTTTTCAAGGGATTTTTGACCAATAAAAACTCCTTTAATTGAATAAATGCGAGATAGATAAGACGAATAAACTATGCATTTTATAAAACTAGATTATTTTATATTTTGTTCATTTTAAACCATAATAATGATCTAAGATAGTAACACGCCCACTGACTTCCTCTTCAAAACTGCCGAATTGATAAGCCCCGCCTCTTAATTTCACCATACAAAGCAGCAGATTTTCATGTACATGTTTTCTGTTGTAGAAAAATCGCTATATGACACTTTTTAACCCAACATGTTTGACCCAAAGTCAGCGTTTATTTGCAATGAAGTACAAAGCTATGGGGGGGATAGGGGGTAGGTGAAACAGACATTTGCTGAGCACTGGAGTCTCGAATGCAGGACAACACAGGATTACTGAAACATGCAGGAATCTGACAAATATAACTCTGAGCAAGCAAACTTTGAGAGAACACTATTATAACATGATAATTGTGTAAAATGATGATTTTACACAATTCATCTCCTTCATTTTTTACTTTTAAAACACCAGGATCATCTTAACGTCTTAAACTTTTATACATGAATCATTCCAAGGACTTAAACCTCTGTATAATTAAACTATATATTGATTTCTTTCCACAAACTTTCTATCGCAAACAAACTATTAACAATATTTCAGCAACTAAAAGCTTATTAAACTACACTAAACATCCGTATCCTTCGGGCAATACGTTTTACAGGCATTTATCTCTGAACTACAAAACCCCATGTCTTGCAAGAAAAGATCAAACATTCTATAATGTTGACATAAATAATTCATGTATGTTGCGACAAGCTTGTTTATTGTCAGTCATGCATGTTCCAACATTTAAATGCAACTTTCTGTGTCATGAGAATGTTCAAAAAAGATTAGTATATGCCCCCGTTTCTATAAATTCGGTTACTTTACACTAAAGGTGATCTCTACCTGAAATGATTTAGATTCCTCATCCTCTTCTTTAAAGTCAGCACTCTATCTTTACCGCTGCATTAAATTATTGGCCTGGAAAAGGTCACTTTAGTACTTGATTGACTGTTTGTAGTACCTGCTTTGCATAATCTTTGTCCCAATAATAGGTTTCTGGTTTGATGATAGCCATCAGTATGGGCGGCAGGCGAGGATGGTTCACTGTAAAGTGGAATACATTTTCTGGATTCTCTCAAAGTTTCATTACGCCCCTGTCCAAAGGATTAGTCAGACCATCTATTAACATGTTTAACGTCGTGGAGACAGAAGATATAAGGAAAATGAATGCATTAGGTGTGACGTGGTTTGCTTGAGCGAGGGGAAATTCACAGGACATTTGAGCTCATGGAAGGAAGCCACATGTCATGAAGCGGTTGGTTCTGGAGACTGGAGCTCTTTGGGCTGTAGCCACGTCTGAGCAAACACAGAACAGGAAACATGTCACTTCATACGGCCTGACAACTGGCATCTCGGAGAAATGGCTTGGCACGGCTTATCCATAAAATTAGTTTAAATATACAACGCTGAATCCATGGAATGATTTGCTTCATAATCTCCTTCGGCTTCCACTGAGACAAATATGAGGCAAGCTTTTCCGCTCTGTGGTCGACTGTGAAGACAATCCTATGAAGTTTACGCTATCATCAAAAATAGGCCAGGCGCAGGCATAGTAATTCCCCTGTGGATACACCAAGTCAAATAGTACATTTTGATTTTCATTTCTTAATCCATGGTGAAAAGAGAAAGAAAACATACGGTTGCTACTAAATAAGTGCGGATGCTAAATGGTCACGTTTATGTAGGGTTCATGGACTCTCAAAGTGCTTTACATCAAGAATTATTCACTCACGCACTCAAAAGCAATGTACACAGATAAAGCAGGAAAGGTGGGTTGAGCGTCTTGCCAAAGTACACATATGTTAAGGCACTGTGGGGAGTAGGGATGTCACATATACACTTTTAGTCTTACGATTGTTGTGGAAAGAAACATCACACTATAAATTATTCATCATTACTGACACATAACAAAACAAAACAGAAATCCTTGTTCTTTCACTTCAATCATTACTGTTTCAATACTATATGAATACAAATACAACTTTCTGAATGCAAAATTAAAGTTATTGTGATATAAACAACCACATAAAGCACTATACATTTAAGTGTACGTCTCTGGAGTACAGATTTAATTGACTTGATGTTGCTTCTAAATTAGTCACAATTATTGTTTTTCAGTGCTTTTAATTATATTGTGACCGGAATCCTTGCGATTATCGATTATACAAATAATCTTGACATCCTTAGCAAGTAGTGGGGTATTTGGGTCAGAGGATGAAGCAACAAATCCACAGTTGCTCTAGTCAGGCACTTTACTTGATTTTTACAGTGTTAAAAAGGAGACACATGGAAGTAGTGCATTTTAAACGGTGTTCTTTCACCTTGGTCAAGTGAGAAAACAAGCCATTCAAATGCTAATCGGATGCTTCACAGAGGTGAGGGAGCTCACAATAGGGCTGTAATGGCCCAGAACAGGTTAACAGGTAAACACAGGCAGGGTTAGTAGTGAGGTGAAAATGAGGCAGGGTAATATATCGGTAAGCAAAGACAGGGTTTGTTTCAGGTGGAGCTCCTCTCGATTTTTAAAATGGTGCTCAGACTACCATTTGAAACTTTGTCTACGATGTGACGAAATACTTTATCTTAAAATTTAGCTTATCCTTAAAACAACATTCACAATATTATCTACATTTCTATATACCTCCAAGTATAACTCCTTTCATCTCTTGGTGAGACACTACAGGTGAATAGGAAAAAAATCTTAAATTTAAAGATATCAATTTGAAACTTCTCCTGTAGTTTACTCACATAAATGTAAGAAAAAAATATAGTTCAAGTTTTTCATCACGTCATGTTTTCATGTAGAAATATGGCATTTCGTATATAAAAATGGCCAAAAATGCACATAATACACATAAAACTGAAATGTGGACAGAACCAGGTTTACATTTTTTGGTTAATTTTGTACATATGTTAGTTACAAAAAATTTACAGAGAGGATTTTGGATTTCTTATTTAGTTTTGAAGTAAACTAGATTGGACTGAAAATTGTCCTAAAAATTCAAATTTCGCCTTATTTTTTAAATCTAAAACTTCAATAAATCAGTTTTAGAATTAGATATCAAAAAATCCTTCTGTACATTTCGTCAAAATCTTGTTGAGTCCAAGATTGTACAGTTTGGTGTGTGTAGGATCTATTTTAAGTGATGATCCTTATGTCCCTATAGGGGAGAAAAATACATTTTAAGAAAATGGCCTTTGAATTTACCATGGCCCATTGAAATTGATGAATGGAAGTAGATTAAATGGAAGAATAAAACATATTTAAGAGCAGATTGGACATGTTTGTTGTTTCCACTTGAAAGCCGATATGTTGAGAGCGCAAACTGACCAAAAAACAAAAATTGACAAAAAAAAAAGTTTTGCCTGTAGTGTCTCGCCTTAAAGCATGTTCCCATAGATCGGCCTCCCCAGCTCTTCTATGTTATCAGTCGCATCAAAGTACATTTCATGCATGTTGTGCCGTGTGATGGGCAGACATCTTTCTGCACCATCTACACATGTTATTATGTCACTGTTAGCTGACATGGCCTCGGACACTTTATCACGTTTGTCATTTTTAAAATCTTTTCAAGTCTGTGCAGCATGGGCGCGATAACTATTGGCTATTTTCCCGCTGCACTGCCATTTAATGAATCGTTCCATTGCCTGGTGGATAACAGAATGAACAAATGCCTTTCTGTGTTAGTGCCTGCCACTGCCTATCCTATCAGATAATTAACTTTTTGCAAATAGACTGCGCTGACTACCAAACAGAGTAAGCCTGCACAATTAGAATTACTTATCTACGTTTTTCTCTTCCGCTTTTTTTCCCCAGACGGAAAACAAACAAGAAAAACAAATCCAAATTTCATACTTCTTGCTCTGCTGTTTTTTTTTCCCTTCCTGCTCTCCAATGGTCACAGACGGCTCGGCCCTAGTTTCGTGCATTCATAAACAAATGAAAAAGTAATGAATGGAATTAAGTCTTATTGAAAGTGAGTGTGTTATTTTGCTTCAGCCTCAGTCCAGATGTTCAGAGTAACCAGCAGGAGGTCTAGATTTTTCCACCTGCCTCTTTCTCCCTCACTTCCCCCCGGGGTAGATGGTCTCGCACCGACAGTAGTGCAATTCAATATTTATATGTTTCCTTCTGTTAGCTTCGCGTGGTGTGGAGAAGCGGGGTTTCGGAGTGTCTGATTTGCCACAGCGGTGTTTCGGGGGCCGTTCTGAACAAAGCCATCTGTTTGAGTGGGTTGTTTTATTAAGTGACAAACTGGATCCCTCTACCTCGCTAATGTGTCCCAAGGGATGGAGCAGCAGCTCGTGGTTGTGTGCCCGGTGGTGAAGAAAAACAATTTAAAAGAAGAAGAAAACGATATGAGGCACAACTGACAAACCTATGCAAACTCATAAATGGAGGTAAACTATTAGAGCTTGATTTTTTTCATTTTCTATAAGCAATGACACACAAAAGAAAGGAAAAAATGTGAGTGGTTGATAAATGACATAAGAAACATAATGCGCAATAGTGTCACAATACTCAAATTTAAAAACTCAATGTATTCATTTATTTTTTTTAAAGGTTTTTCCCGCCCGAAAGCTTGATTTAACAGGACAGTTGTAATGTAAAAGGAGGAGAGAGAGGGTAAAGACAGTCAGCAAATGTCAAGGGCGAGAATTGAACCCATAACGCCGTGGTGTCAGGACCAGAACATGTGCAACACCTTTAACCAATGCACCACCAGCGAAGCACTCAAACCTAATTTCAAAACAAAAGGAAAGGCTAGAAATTTGATTCCAATTTCAATACCACAATGATAAATAAAAATATTTTCTTAGACAATTACAAGTAATTTTCAACTCAAAATTATAGTTAGTCATATTATAATTACCATAAATACTACCCTGATGTCAAATATTACTGTATTGTAGATCAATTGTATTGTATTGTAGATAAAGACTAAGACCATTCAGAAAAAAGTCAAATTTTGTCCTATTTATCGATACTTGTTCAAATGAGCATGTAGTTTCGACACTAGATGAAGTTAGGGCAAAAATTGTAATCACGATTATGAGGCTCATAAATGAAGTCAACAATTACTTCTATATTGTCAAAATTATTCAGCAGAAATTGCAATTAATTGTATTTTCGATTCCAACATTATTCTAATTGAATAGATTATGAAGTAAAATAATGATTAAATACATGATTATTGCACTACATTTTGTATTGATTAGTATCTGAGTTTCATACACAGTGTTAAAAAGGACACCAATACAACTGGAAATAAAATTGTATTAAAATATATAAATTATATACATATTTTACCTAAATAAACCTATAAATAAACCTCATTATTACAGAAAACGTTACACTGGAGGCTAATGTAGCAATTGTCAGTCTGGGCCAATGGCTTGGAGGTTTAAGTGTTCGCCCACAAACCTAAAGATCCGCAGTTCAATCCCAGCAAGTAATTTTTTAACTTACAGCAAGCATTTCAAACAAGATTTGGTTGATTAGGTTAATACACTAGTTATTTTTTATGCTACATGTGATCATTTTTGCTGTAAAGATTTGCAGAGATTCAATAGTTTGGCGCTGACGTCAGACCTAATATTTCCTGTAGTTCTCGAGTAGATTCATGAAATGCCAACACCCCAATCCCTTAACCCGTTCAAACAAGTGGTAGCTCAAAAAAGTCAAATAAAAATGCTATTTCTAACCGCTAACACAGAGGCAAAACAAGCAACACTTTTAAACCTGACGTATGGCTTTAATAGGTGCTTCCCCGCTGCTCTGTTGCTATGCACCTTCAGATTTATTCATGTTGTTCCCTCCTCCAGTGAGAATATTCTAACACCCCTGAGAGCGGCTGCATGGTTCCCCTGCCGTCCTGTCAAAGTATCTGTCAGTGCGTTCAACATGGTACTGCTGCATAACGCATTATTTTTGAAGCTGTTGTCTGCGCAAGAAAGTGGCCAATGCTCCCGGCGCTACAGCCCGAAAGCATGACCTGGTAGTGAGGTGGAATACTTTGTGAAGTGCGGGTCGCGTCACTGGATTATGATGCAACTTTTTGGGGTGAAAAGCGGACGATAGATACACCTGGGTTGTACGTCGAGAGCCGCGAGTGATGGCGACGTCACGGGAAACTGAAGGGCTGCCGAGTTTAGGAAAGTTCGAGATCGAATTGTGATTTTCCTGTATTGTGATGGGATTTATGTCTAAAATCAGCATTCAGTGCACAATTTAAACAAACCCAGGAGCGTTCGAACTGTTAAACTCATCCAATATGCATTTGAGAATGTTTGTTGAGGTTTAAACTGCACGGCTAGAAAGTTTGATCCCATGAAGACAAATGGAAATTTTGTTGTTTTGGGAGGTATTACTGATATATATTGCGATTTTGCAGCACAATAGTAAAACACAACACCTGCACAAAGGCTGGTACGTTGACTCTAATGTTTTTTCAATAGGATGTTAGCGTGAGCTGCCAAACAGACCTGTCACGACAAAAAAAATTGCGATATATTGTTGCAGGAACTCATTATAAACTCATATTCATGCCATAAACAAAAAATAAATAAAATTAAATCATCTTTAAATAAACATAAGGTGCAATAAATAAAAGGCACAATGAAATACTTTTGTAGTTAGATGGTGTCGATAACGAGTAACAAAAAATGTCACTCTACAGCTCTAATCTAATGGGGAAACATTTTTAAAAGTTTCCCAAAGTGCAAAGAAAACAACCACGATAAATATTAAGCTCCAAATGCTATACTAATACTATACTATATATTGTTCTTTTTATTGTATATTGAACAGTAAGTTGACATCGTAATTATCGTGACAGGCCTACCTCCTAACATGACAAACTATGAAAAACTACCACCTACAACTAACTATTCAACCACACGTGTGTAATATAAGAGCCTCGTTAAAAAACCATGTGTTGCTATTAAGTGTAGTTTATTGACAAAGTGAATCTACGTGAAACGACAAATCACATCAAAAACATTGCGGGCCACAACATTTTGATAATAACATTTTATTTCTTAATACTCAACGTGACTAACAAGCAAATATGACGAACATAATCAACAAAGCAAATGTATATCTAGCCTAGCTTAAAGGAAAAATATGAATTTTTTTTTGTTTTGTTATTAACCTTTAAACATTGTCTTGGGTACCTTTAATTTGCCATCTCATGTTTTGAAACAAAATTTAAAAAAAGTTTATTGTGAAATAATGAAAGTTTTTTCAGCAGCCTGGAATGACATTTACTAAATGCATCCAGCCCAGAAGATGGTGCCAAGCGCTTACACAATTTAGCTATATTATCTCTGTGAGACACACCATTATCACACCAGCAGCAGCAGTTATCGTGTTGAGACAGAAGTAATGCACAGAACGAGTCTGCCGATGATTTAAGGACTAAAAACAGCAAAAGATTCTCGGATAAGTGATGTGATGATTTGAAAATATGCCTCAGATCAAGGAGTTCAGCAGGAAGTGGTTTAGATGCTCGAAGGGGGGAGGATTTTCGAATGAACATTCCGCAAAACTGCATGAATGCAACCAAATGCAACTTCAGGTATGTTTTTGATGACATAACAATGTTAGAGCATGGTTAAAGGCTCAAAAAGTCACTGTAGCAGAATATGTGTCCTTTAAAATTACTTGAATTTACTTTTTTTGTCTGGATTTGAATAGTTGATAATGTGACGCAGAATAGTTCACTGAATTCAAGGTATTTCTGACTGATAATGCGAAGATATAACTTAAAATAAGAAATTACATTTGCCAATGTAAGTAAAATTTTCTTAACCCATTGGCAGATAAATTGCCTTCAAGTAAGAAGTAATGCATTAAAACAAGTCAGAAGCGGTTTGAGACAAGTAAAATCTATCAAATAAATAGTCTAAACTAAACTTAAGTAGTCGAAATGGAAACATTTTAACTCATCTAGTGACTCATCTACTGTTTGTTTCCTCGGCTTACAAACGACAAAATTCACATTTTTATTTTGCCTCATTTAAATGAATGGGATATAATGTTTGTATTAGTACCAGGCTGTGTGTGCAACTATTCTAAACACATCAGTCCTGGAAGGGCAACCACGAGCAGCTTGTGAGCCAAAACACAGACAATGACCACACCCTGAAATGCAACATAATATCCACTACGCTCCCATAGTATTAATGCCATTAACAGCATTGTATATTCTGTTGAATTAGTTTAGCATAATGAGTGTTATGAATTTAGCTTAGACAGCACATTTAGGCGTTTGGGGAGTGGGTTAGCCTTGTATCATCAACTTCATTATGTGTGACAAGCAGCACAATATTGATGGAGGAGCTGGTCCCCATCATTGCACTGCGTTAAAACTCAGCACTGAATTAATGTACTATTCCTGATCCTGTAATTAACCATCATTCGGGGGCCATATCCCTTTTCAAGTGATCACTAATTGCAATAAGAATTTCAGCTTCCATTTAAGGCAAGATTACCGATGAGCTCGCAATGCAAATCAGCCAGCAGTTCTAATTAAGCTCCCGTTTCTTTTCAGTCTTCCTGCCTAGACCCTTTGTGAGCATATACAATGTGTAGTTTGTTTCTTCGGCATCACAAAAGATGGAATTTTATCGTAATGCTGCAGATAGAGAGTTGAGCTGTGCCAGTCCTGGTGATTACTGTGTGTTGTTTATCTCAATACTTTTTCATTATTTGTAAGGCAGTATTTATCTCTCCATTCACATCCACCATCTCCATATTTTCTTTCTTGGCATTGGGTCAGACAATTCTGAGCTGAAGACACACACAGCTAATTAATCCGCAGAGAGGCGCTTGTTTTATAAAGCGCACACAGTCAACTGCATTCACAGTCATCATGAGTCTCCAACTTCCCTCTTCTGAAGCCAAAGAAATGAAGGGACTTGAAAGTACCTGAGCACACCTGAGGACTGGCTCAGTACATTCATCCTCCACACACAGAGGAGCCCCTTTTAGTCCACTTTATGTCAATTACGGCCAAACCCATCCATCCATCCATCCATCCATTTTCTTCCGCTTATCCGGGGCCGGGTCGCGGGGGCAGCAGTCTAAGCAGGGAAGCCCAGACTTCCCTGTCCACGCACACTTCCTCCAGCTCTTCCGGTGGGATCCCAAGGCGTTCCCAGGCCAGCCGAGAGACATAGTCCCTCCAGCGTGTTCTGGGTCTACCCCGGGGCCGCCCTGATACGCTACATCTTAAAGATGTCCAACAAGGTTAATGGCATCTTTAAACGCTCCTTTCTCCCACTCGCATGTCCAAAACGGCGCAGGGTATTTGCCAACTGCCATCCCATATGTTAGGATTAATTATCGCTCCCTACAACCCCACCTCACCCTGCAAGATTCAGAGGAGAAATGGCCCTTTTCATGCAAATGAAATTGAATATGTCAGTCAGTATAATTGTGAAAAGGGAGACTTGAACTGGTGTCTGCAGAATGGGTTTCTAGCAGAAAGTGACTCTCATGATGTTCTTCTGCTCACTCTTTGATTCATCCTTTTAATGGCTCTGCAAATCAAACTTTAGTCGATGTATGTGGAGTCATGAGGATTTGAAATATTTCAGCCCTGATGAATGAGACTCTGACCTCGCCTCTGAACACAATTTAAATTCAGTGTTTGGCTTTGAGTTAAGCCAATATCAAACAAACTAATAATGAATGCAGATGCTGAAGATGCTCTGAACTCTACAGTTCAAGACAGCACGTGACCAACACTGCAACTCTGTTGTTCAGAGGGTGTGAGTTAGTAGATTTGGATTCTCCTTTTGTTTGTTTGTTGAAGTAACCCTGACCATAATTAGTTGGACAGTTGTTTCTTGGTGCTTAATGCAGAATTTGATTTACACTAAAACATACTTTTTTTTTTCACTTGTATTGAAAGGAACTATAATGCACATTTTGGTCCTCTGGAATAAAGTCAAATTGCTTCTCTCCTGAATTTTTTAATTTTTAGTGCATTCAATAAAACAGCATGTTTGAGGCGATGCCCTTAGCTGACGGTAACAGCTTTTCATATACGTTATTTGTTCTACATGTTACAGCTCGCAAAAGGAAAGCTACCCTCACGCTTAGTAAAACTCATTTACAAAGCAAAGGTCATTGGGTAGTGTGTTTGTCCACACTGCATATCGCTCACGTGGCTGTCAAAGCGCTAGTCGTGGCATTGTTCTGAGCAAAGCGTGGTTTCAATCAGCCACTGTCTACCTCCAGCCATACGAGGACTCGACCAAAATGGATGTTTGTCAGGGCCGCCTTAAAATGGGGGTATGATGGCGATATCAGCGCCATGTCTGTGAAAACACCATTACCTCCATGTCACGCTTCAATCACTCCCCATTGTGCGATGACTTCCCCCGCCCTCCGCGCCTCACCTCCAGCGCTGATCTCTCGTACATGTCGTAGCAGTCTATCACAGCCGCCACGGGGAGATGCACCAAGCCATAATGGATGGCCCCCTGAGCGAAAACAGCCCCAATAGCATATCAATTGCCCATCAGAGCCCTCTTGGCTGGATGCCAACACACGCCACACCCCAGCCAAGCCAATGAGATCAAGCGCAAATGCAGATATAATAGTGCTTTTTGCTGCGCACAAATTACACTGTGTCAAGCATGCTGTCCACCTGTCAAATGTGTTAGCCAGACAATGTGTGCATGAGGAGAGCGCATGAGGAGTGGGCAGTCAGGTGACTTTCTCGTCTCTTTTGCCCAGTAGAAGCCCGGCTGACTACCAGTTTTCCCTTTTGATAACACACATCTTCTGTGGCTTCCTTGAGAATCCTACAGGTTAAATTGTCCCTACGTCTCGGGGCTTTTGTTGCTGCCGCTGGGCGCCTCAATCTGAGAGGGGAAATCAGTCTGCACAATCACATTCTCACACTCATATGAAGGGGCTCACACGGCTGGGACCACTGCAGCTGTGTGGCCTCTAATGGCCTGCTCCAGTGATTGATAAAAGGCAAACAGTTGGTGCAAAGCAGGGCAGATGGAATCACCACTCTAGCTTCAGAGCACATACCAGGAGGTCTGACATAGCACTATCACATTATTACAGTATTACTGCTAAAATTAAACACGCTTTGATCGTCACGAATAAGGCAGGAATTTAATCTCACAATCAGAATCTCATCAGAGAAAGACAGGTTCCTTTGATTATGAATTACTTTCATGTGTTTTGATTTTTCACAGATGGAAACTATAACTACTTTCCAAGTAATAAAAATGTTCAAGGAATAAAGAAAGCTTTAAAATTATCCAACCGATTTTACGGGTGGCTAGGCTGTTAATAGTACAATGTGTTAAATAGGAACAGCACAGTGACACATGAACACGTGCCATTTCCCATGTGCCACAGTGATGTAACAACTAGTGCAACTCATTGGGATGTCCGTGCTGCATCTAGACAAAGCAAACACTGTTGCACTGTCTCACCTCAACTCCCAAACATTTGGTGCATTTTGATCCATTTGTCTTCACACTTGAGTCACTTTGCACAAACGAGGGACCAATTAGGAGCCCCAGAGTGCTCACTTTGCCAATCAGAAAGTAGCCGGACTTTATCAGGTGTGTGCCTCATTTGTGGAGTGTATAAAACATTCAAAGTCTGTGTTTAGAGATTAGTAATGTCTGCAACAGGCCAGGATAAGCTCTCTAAACAAGCACTACTTACTAAGGGCCTGCATCAAACCAAACTATTACATTATTTTATGTGGAGGATTTCATGTAGTCATTTCTTTGCCTCGGCTCCTTTAAAATGCAATGTCATCCCCGTTCCACCCCCCCCTCAAACAGAAGAGTAATACAACCTTGTGTCCAGACCTCCACAGACAATCTTATATATATCATATCTTAACAACAACAAGCTGAAACTTACCCTTTCCCTTTTTACTGTGTGGCATTTAATGAAGAGATGAATCAGACTAATTTTGTTGTTTTGTTTTCTCTGTTTGTCTTTGCAGCACCACCAAAGTTTTTAAGAACCCCCAATGACCAAACAGGCGTGCAAGGAGGCGTGGCCTCTTTCATTTGCCAAGCCACAGGAGATCCTCGGCCGAAGATTGTGTGGAACAAGAAGGGGAAGAAAGTCAGCAACCAGAGATTTGAGGTATTAGGTCTATTGTTCTGATGTAAAATGCTCGACAAAGAGAATGCTTCAGCACTGCTTTTGGCTCCGCTTGCACATAATCCAAGCCACTGACTTGCCACCACGCATTAGCAGCCTCTAACCGCCTTGCTGGCCAGCTACTTAAACATGAATCAGGTTTAATGAACATGTTTACACAAGATCACAGATATTCTAATTGAATAAAACGAAACCCACAAAAAGAACTGAACTGCAGTAAACATGTGACCCTGATAGTTACATTAGCATCACAGCCACTGCCAGCCTTAAAAGTGAAAAGAGAAATGGCTCTTTCACTCCAGAAAGCCTTTTGCTTTGTGGCATTTTTATCTTAATGCATGTCCAACTCTTCCCATACGGGCTGAGGCACTGCTCCATACCCATGAGAAATAGCAAATCATAGCAGAACACTGATAAGATTTCTATTAATTTCTGTGTCAGTCCTGGGAACCATCATAGCGTCACATTCTGCCCTCGTGCCATTTCTGCTCGCTACATAGCAGCAAAGGCCTTTGAGTTTTTACATCCCATGCCACAAAAATCTAATCTTATCAGAGTTCACTGCATTTGGACAACTCATATTGAATACTAAAGCGATACTTCTCACTCCCATATTGCCTTGCAGGGCAGGGCTTGCTAGCTGCCCTCATTTCCTGCTCATTCCATCAGGCAATGCTCCTCATCTTCTAACAGTCACATTTCCTCCACAGCATCCTCACATTCAATGAGCTTTGCTTTTACTTTGAAAGGGTGCTGTTCCCACACTCACCTGCTGTTAGCTTAAGCACTGCTAGCTTGCAGCTTTACCAATAACTGATTAACTAATGCTGTTCAGAAATACTGTGGAATTTAAACTGTCTGTAGTCTCTGTAGTATGTGTGTGCGTCTGTGCGTGGATGAGGGTGCGTGCATGTGAGGCTCAGGCCTATTTGTATTCAAATCTACCTCTATGCTTAAAAGACATTGAGTTATGACACAGGGCTTTCTAAGATCAGTGAGTATACCAAAACTGTAGCATGCGGGAAATGCTGAATAAGCTATAACAAACACCTGTTTGTGAGCATTTTATGTGTCGTTCGTCCAATATAGTTGGTCCTGTCCTCCGTACCACTTCACTTCATGGTACAATGTCCGTAATGTTTTACCAGGCCACCTATAACTGTCTGTGCTTGTTTCTGTCCCATTAACCCAAGCCAGTGTGATGCATTGAAAAAGAGAAACTTGTAACTTTAAGAGTGGGGTGCATCTGAAATTCTCTTACCTCAGCCTTAAGCACCACATATTGGACCAGTTTAAACCTCCCCATTCTTAAAGTTAGTCAGACACATAATTGTTTAGACCCAGTGACATCAGTGCAACACAGGAAAAGTAAATAACCTTAAGTCTGATGATTTTTTTCTGAATAAAAAATACAAATACCATGTCGATAATCAACATTTTGATAACTGGATAACATTGCTGTAACCACAACACATCAAAGAATATACAGTACAAGCACAACAGTCACCAATAAAGCAGCTTTGTTCGTCATAGGAAGCTCATTATGTCAGTCACCATCAGCCAAATGTCTTTTATAAAGTTGAATTTTCATGTTTTTTGATTTCCTGTGAAGGGTCCTTTAAGCATTGTGAACAAAAAATCTCCTTTAACATATCCTGTCTCTCGCACCTGCAGGTGATAGAGTTCGACGACGGCTCTGGTTCAGTGCTAAGAATTCAGCCATTGCGCACGCCCCGAGACGAAGCCATATATGAATGCGTTGCCTCCAACAGTGTTGGAGAGATCAGCGCTACCACCAGACTCACTGTTTTACGTGGTAGGTCTCTTTCCACAACAGAAACAGTCTCCTACTAACATGTCCTTTCCCTCCCAGCTAACCCAGGTAAGACTGCATTTTACTGCCTTGTCTGTCCTGTCCTACATATCTCTGTCCCACATCTGCAACACAGTCTGGAGCCTGCAAACTACATCAGCCAGTGCCATGTCTGGATAAAAGAAAATGATGCAGGGAGGGCATCTGACACAAATCACACATGGGAGACATTAGGCAAAGCTGAAAATGCTGAGGTTTTCTTAGTGATTTGTTTCTATTTGAAATGAGCATTGGATGAACTTTTGTTACATGTTTTGGAGACATTGTCATTTTGAGAGGTTTGGAGAATAGAGACTTAGGGATAGTATGAGCTTGAGTTGCCAAAAAATGTATACCCGGATACAAATCAATACTGAAATTATTGAAACTGGATTCGCATTCAATACTTAAAAAGATTTAACCTTCTCTGAAGAAGAGGTATAAGACCAGATGGTAATATTAAAGAAACTGCCATGATTGATTTTGTGTTAAAATTACATTCTATTGCATAAAAAGGTGTGTTTTCATTGGCATTGTGTTATGGTACGACGATATTTCTATTATAGATTCAATTTGTTGGGAGGCAATATGGTTAAATGAAGGCAGATGATTTACTTGAGCAGCAAATGAGAGGGAACAACCACGAGGAGGAAGAAGAGATCAAATTACTATGGTTACACTCACGTTTTATTTTCTAACTTGATAAGATTTAGTCTATTAGCCATTTAGCCAAGTAAGTTTCCGTCTCTAAGTGACTTAAGTCATTTGCATACAGATTCCTGACACAATAATTAAGATGCCAGTTAAATTATGCAAATAGCCATCCATTTCTAGCCTGTGGTAGTTTAATGGAACAGCTCAGCAATAATTTTCAAATCAGTCATTTTTCATCTCTTGTACTTGAGTGGGGGTATTCAAGTGACCGTGTAACATGAGTATAATTCTTATGATTAACCCGCGTGTGTCGATGACGGCCGGCAGTTTGCTATGAGGCTTTTAACTGACACTTTCTGTTAGCTTGGGTTAATGCGCTGCACTTCTTCACACAAACGAATAACAACCCGGGCGGTAAAGGTCATCCGCTTTGTTTACCTTCCGAGAGCAGCGCGAATAAAAGTCAAACGACAAATATCAAGTCTGTTGACGGGGCCTCCTTTATAATGAGTGCCGAGCAAAATTTTTATCTTGATTACACACAACATCCCATTCAGAGGCAAATACGACGCGGCCCTGAGCCCAAAGGCGGCCTAATATCTCTCTAAAACACGACTTGTTTGGTTTTGAATAGAGAAAATGGTTTAGAAAAAGCCCTGGGCAGCCTGAATGAGGTGTGTTCCATTCTGTGCCACAATTACACAACATGGCAAATGAGTTCCTATTGAGAGGGGTGCTTCCGTCCTATAGGAGAAAAAAGCTGGCTCGGCGACTCTGTGAAGCGCCCCCCTCCTCCTCGCTGTCCCCACTTCTTATCTCGCCAATGAGCCAACAAAAGACCCTTTGCACTGTCTCCAGAGACCGATTGAAAGGGAAAGGTGGCACGTTCACTTGCAGCCTTTCCTGTTTACTCTCACACGCGCGCGCACACAAAAATACACACAGTCTGGCTGCCAATGGAAGGCTTGAAGCAGCTTTCCCTCCCGGCCGTGCGGACTAGCATTAGCATGTTTATTACCATTTCCATTTTGCGCCCTCTGCTCTCTCTCCTCTCGCATCGATGTTTGGAAGGTGAGTTCTGGCTGATCACAGTCGACAACCAAAGCCCGAATAAAAAGGAGACAACGAGAAAAATGTCTGTTGCATATGGCGGCCGGCAGATTAAAGAATGTATTGTCATTGTCACAAATAACAGGGAAATTCCAATTGAGCATTAATCAATCAGCGTAGCTATGATGCAAGGATCAGTGCATTTCATGAAGTTGCAGATAGACTTAACTAATGAAGGCACTTATTGCATTTAAACACTAATATCTGTCCAGTAAAGAAAGGATGATTTGTTGATTTATGGAAGTCCAGAATCATTTTTTTCTGTAGGCCTTTTTTATGTTTAATGCCAGGTTGTGGTTTTTACAGCATCCGGTAAGTTTGACCTCCTGCCTTGTGTGCAGTCTCAGTTATTTTAGTCTTTTTGGCACAATATTTATGACGTTAATGAGAATGAAGTCAGAACATTTGTGTGTGTAGAGAATGTACAGTAGTGGGGTAAACACACACCCCTGGGGAATACTGATGTTGGGGTTTGATGGTAGAAGAGATGTGCTCACCTGCTTTCACACACAGAGTGGTTGGTTAGAGGAAAAATATTATTCATTTTTCATATTGTTATAAGTCTTTAAACATGCTCTTGAGTACCTTAAATTTAATTCTCAGTTTTGACAAGGACAAAACAGATAAGTGATGTATATGATCTGAAAAAACATAATGGATTGAAGGACAGAACAGGGTTTTTTGACAATCGAAGAGGATATTCAAGCTAACATTCCTCAAAATGGCGTAAATGCAGCTAAATGCAACTCCTTGTATGTTTTTGATGACGGAACATTGTTAGAGCATGGTTAAAAGCTCAAAGAAGTCACTGTAGCAGAATATTTGTCCTTTAAAAAGTCGAATATCCAACTGCAGAGTGAGCTGTTCAGTCCAAGGTTTCAGCAGGCGTGTGTTTGGTAGAATGGTGTTAAAGGCCAAACTAAAGTCAATAGCTTTGTCCCAATTCAACGGCTGCATCCTTCGAAGGACCCGGCCGACGGAGGCTCCTCCTCCGTGTGGCCTCCGTGGACCGCAAAGTCCGTGCCGAAATGGGACAGGTCTAGCCTGCGGAGCCGCCCGTCGCCCGGCAACCGAGACTCGCTGCTAACGCTAATGCTAACACCACGCACGCCACGCATTTTACGCACATGGGCGTATTAAAAACAATACGTACTGGAGATAAAATACTCGGACCTTGAGCTCAAGAGATCTCACCCAAATCTTGTGTCTAAAACAAAGCTGACAAATATTATGTTGAGGTCTTGTCAAATATAATTACCAATGTTCTATTAAATCTCAAGTCAATTCTATTGAAATTTCAACCAAGCAATTAAATACGCAGTCTTACTTCTGGAATTAGCTTTTATAAAGACAAGGGACTACATGAAAGGTAAAAAGTGCATTTAAGTCAGTTTATGAAGAGAGATCTGTGTTTAAGGATAAAATGTTTGTTGTGCAAATCTGAGAATATTTAACATTAAGCCCATTATATAAAACACATTAAGGGGTCAGTGAAACCAGCTGTATGTCCATAATAAACTCGATTTGTGTCACAATTTAATAGTTAATATTGTATTATGACATGCTCCATCTTTAGTAAATGTTGATCAAATGAACTCTACTACATCTTAATTGCAGTGCAACCCAACATGTAGTCAGTAATTAATCAAAAACACAAAATTATTTTCAGATCTCACCATAAACCCAAATTCACCACAGAAAAGGCCATTAAAACAAATGTGGCATCTAGTTATCAAGTTATAAACATACTCCATTTTAGTCTTTTCAATTTCCCATCACACAATTGAAAATGTTAGAATAAAACTGTGTAAATTTGTAACTATTTTACTAATACTAATAATAATTTTATTTTGCAAACCATCAAAGCAAATCTTTAGTTTATGAAGCCATTCACAGAAAGTGGCAATAAAACGTCTGATTCTGATTCAATGAAGTTGTTCAAGTGCTCTTCAGTTAAGATCAAAACATTGAGACAGCTGTAGAGGACATTTATTTATTAAAGTTAGGCCTCAACTTTACAGAAACACATGTGCTTGAGTGGACACGGCCACTACAGACTGCCCCAGGTCTTCTGTAGTCAGCTGGAGGAGATGGACCTCCACATCTGCAGGAGACTCTGGACGATGTGGTGGACAGTGCAGACAACACGCTCTCAGTTTGATGTCTCTCAACCAGAAGATGAGAGTCAAGCCACGTCCAGCTGAGAAGATTCACACTGAACTCTTGTACAATGGGCCTTGTGTCTTGTTGGTTGAAAAAAAACGCCAGCCGAGTCAAAACCTGTAACAAAATACATAAAACAGTCCAAATACTATTAATGGCAGACCTGAAAAGTCCACTCAGCACATCTCAAATATATCCAGGTGATTTGGCACTTTAGAGAAAATTATAAACAGCTAAAGTAACAAGAAACACATCAATTTGACATTTGCTTATTGTTTTAAACGTAAATTTGATGAAGAGGAATCTTGCAGCAGTAATTATTTTAGGAGTGTTTTAAAACGCAACGCACATGTCCCATACCTTATTGGTCGGTTTATTTGAAGATGTCTGGTCAGTGTTTGATGTCAATCTGCCCAAATACGAAAGTTTGATTGGACTTTTCACCGCGTTAGCTCAAGTTTACTAGCCAAACTTTTAGCTCAAATCACCGCGGCTCACGCGGTAAAAACAAACTTATTTGTCTTGCGGGCTTTAACATATTATTTTATGACAACAATCCTGTTCATAGTAAAGTTTCAAGCGTGTACTCACATGTTTTCCTCCGCTTTGGGCGCCAGGTCGCGTTGTTTCGCTTCGGGGTTTGCGTACGTCTGACCAGCGCCGCGCGGTGCATTATGGGATATATGAGGCCGTGAAGGCTGCTCAGATGTGGCCTTCGTTCACGGCCGATCCCCATGGAAACGCGGGCCGCATTTGTCGGCCGCATTCGTGGGCTGCATGAAATGGGACAGCCTTGTCGCGGCGGAAGTGACGCAACCGGCCTTCAAATGTAGCCTTTGGAGGATGCAGCCGTTGAATTGGGACACAGCTAATGAAAAGTGGCCTTGCGTAGATGTTTCGTGTTCTGAGCGCTCCAGCGGGGTGTGAAGCACTATAGCGAATGCATACTCTCTTGATAAGTTATCTCTGTGGACTGGTGCTGGTCCAGAGCTGGAGGAATGGCGTTTTTGACTTATTTTATGACAAGCCATTCAAGGGATTATGTGGTGATGGGGGGAGTGCAACAGGCCTGTAGAGACTGAGCCTTGTTTGTCCCAAAACTAATGCTGATCTTCCACATGATTGCAAGAAGGGGGAACAGCTTCCTTGTTGTCCTTGTCAAAACCGGCACAGAACAGGTTAAGTTCCATTGGCACGGTGGTAGAACAGTCAACAGGGGGCAGATGATGTTCTCTTATAGTCTGTTAGAGCACTAATATCCCGCCACACCTGTCAAGAGTTAGCTGAAGTGTCAAAGTGAGCTTCTATCCACCTTTTACGAGCCCTTTTGGCAGAGTTGATGCCCCTCCTCAGAGCAATTCTGTAGGCTACATCCCAAACTTTAAACAGCAGCTGAAGGAACTGACAGATTGGTAGTTCTTCTTTCTTTAGTCGACAATGAGGATTAAAAAACACTCTCTTTTTAGACAATATGAAACAAAAATAACACTTAGTTTCTTTAGTGTCCTGTGGTCTTCAAGAAGTTCTGATATGCTATGGTTATGTTATCAGTACTCTTTTATTATTTTGTGGAGTATTATGTTAGAAGAATACGAGTGACTGCAAGGTTACATCATTTGGTTGCCTTATTATTTTTATTACTGCAACACTTGATTAAACTAACCCTGGACAATAACAGAACATTTATCTGTGAGTCCTTTTACAGCACGCACAATATGCTAGAAGCTCTCTAATGCACTGGAACAATAGAACTATAGAGAGTGCGTCCCAGGTTCACGCTGACATGACACTGCATTGTGAGGTCGGTCGACTGCAGGGTTTTTGGGTAACTTTGGTTTCCATGGAAATGCGGCGTCAATTATTAACAGGTTTAAATAGCTTTTTAAGAAACATGAAATAGAAACATGGGCTGCCTTTTTATGCTCCCAGCCAGGCCTCAGAAGTCCTTTCATGGAGCTACATCAGCCTTGTGGTTAAAAAAAAAATCGTTCTACCCCCTATAGGGACATTTTAGTGGAGTAGAGTGCTATCAAACAGCTAAATAAATAAGCAAAATACAGCAGCAGGCCTAATACATATAAAGTGACTGTTCATTTAGTTCATTTGGGCTCCAATGGACTGTGGAATCGACTGTATGGCATCTGTTGTGGGAAGTTCCCTACAGGGGGTGAAGCCTGGTTGCATGAAGGAAAAGAACATTGTAGTAATTGCTATTCTCCGAGTTACAATCCTACATTTGGAGTAATATTAGTATTCTGATGAGCTTCAAACCTGATAAAAAGTGTCACTGGTAATGAACTTTTAGGGCTCAGGGTAGCGATTTGCATGAAAAGCGAACAAAGCCAAACGTAATGATGTTTCCAGTCAAATCTGCCATCCCTGTAACTCGGAGCACAGGTTTCCCCTCGCTCTCATTTTGGAGCTCGGGCTGTTTTGATTAACTACTGTACGAGGTGACCCGCCGCATATGCAACTCGTGTCTTTGAATTAAGGTCGTCTTGATTTGCCTTGTAATTGAAAACGACTGTTGGGGGGATTGGGAAATAGAGGGAGAGAATCAATGCGATGTTCAATCTGATTACAGACTATTTGAAATGTTCCTCTATAGTGCAAAATGTGTCTTCAGGCAAGGTAATAGCGGCGGCTGTTTCCTAATGTTGGCTTTATTGGTTACAGTGTCAGTAGTTTAGCTTGAGAACTCCAAATGAGTGCTGGGGTGTAGGAGCGTTTACATTTGACGGTTGACAATATGGCAAAAGATTGATATTACAATTTTGATAGAGCTAATGTTTCTACTTTGATTTCATGTTATTTTCAGTCTATTAAGTAGCTTTTAAGAGGCAGTAAAAGAGTTTAAACTTTTCTGTAATTGGTTAAATCCACCTGTCAATCACTCACAATAAAATGAAGGGGCGCAGTATGAAAAAGACAAGCACTGATCATTCTTTTAGCTGCAGGAAAGAGGCCATTATGACAACAAAAAAGTACACAAATAGAACCAACAATGACGGATTGGGCGCACATAATTCTTGAAATTTGAAAACAGAAAAAACTACATACAAACTTAACTTAAAAATGAACAAACTTAACTAATTTGGACATTTTTGTTGGACTATTTATGCCTTAGCTTGATTGTTATTCTTTTATTGCCTTTATTTGTTTTGCTTTCTCTCTCTGTCGTGTTCAATGTTCTGCGTTTGTTTCGTCATCAGGTCAGATTACAATAATATAGTCGAGTATTATATTCCATGCACTTTCCAATCCACAAATAGTTTAGTAAAAAAAAGTTTTTGGCTCCTAAAAATAAAACTGCAAACATCTCACTGTTTCTCGTCTGCACTTGTTCCATTAGAATGATCTGAGTGCTCCACCTCATGATTTAGGCATGATTAAGGATTTATACTGCCTCCTCATGCCCCCATTATGCTGTCAACAGCCATTTCCTGTTCCTCACACACGGCGTAGCAAACTTATGCAGCTGAGCCCAACTCGACAGTGGGAGCGGAAAATGGGAAGCCGCTCTCCTGTGACGGAAAAACAGAATGCATCGTTTCAATTTGTACGGGACGGCGCGACGCTACCATCAAAGCCTTATGTTTGAGACAGGGAAAGAAGCGGGATTATTCATACGCAGCGGTTTGTTAGTGTTAAAGTTCACTCCAGGGCTGCACCAAATGAGAAGAAATGTATTGTTGCTTGATAACAATGTTGAATAGTGTGATAAACAGATTACTTTTTAATATAGCTGTTATTGTCCGATAGGTTTAGAACTCAAATGTTAGTCTGTGTCAAACTCAAAACAAGGCAAAAAAGAACCAAACTCCAACAGAACAACTTCAAATAATTGATGACATTACTTGAAATATTTTGTGATATTGATAGCCTGGCAAGCCAAGACTACACACTTTTAGAATACCTGGAAAAATAACCAGTCTCCTCAATTTCTTATGGGCAGGACTGACAGCCGAACTAACCAATCAGAGAAATGCATGGTCCATTTGTGTCAAACCAAATATGGTGGCTTAAAAAAAAGCATAGGACGAAGAACTGAACTCTTAAAATCTGAGGTAAACGAAGTTCTGAAAGTTGAATGTCAGTAGGTCTGTCACAAAAATTAAAAGTGACACATCATTCAATATGTGGTTGAAGAAAGAATCGTGTGTACCTTTTGTATACACGCTGGAGAACTTTTTTTGTTTTTAATAAGATTTGGATTCCAGGGAGTGAAATGAGAAACTTTTATGACTCATAATCAGCACAAACTTACTGAAAAAGTGTTTCATTTTAGCTATATTACACATTTAGATTGACTGTGTTTGGGATTTCCCAGCTTTAGGGTAACTATATCAGTGGCATAAAGTAGTTTCAATATTTAATGTGATATTTTCTCTCGATCTCGCTCTTTCTTTCGTGACAGGCCTAAATGTTACATTTATATTTTTGAGAGGAGATGTGCTCTGTGTCAAATTGGACGCTTGTCTGATGCGCTTCATGGTCTGTTCCAAGACCATCTTGCACACACAGAAAGAAAGTGGGACTTGCTTGCCAGACATGGATATTTTTATTGCATCCACTTTGCGAAATACAGTGTAGCCATTATCATCATCTAGCTGTAGGTTGAGCAAGAGATGGACAAAAGCTCCACATTCACAAATTACGATGGAAGATACGTGCTGTGTCAGCTCTCTCGCACTGCTGGAGCAAGAGATGTTGTGTGAACCAAATGACCATTGTAAAAGTGCTGCACTTGAGATCAGCGGGAAGACAAAAAATGTTGTAGGTTGAAGACAATAACATTTATAGATTTATTGTTAGAAAATGCAGCTTGATGATGTCTTGCCATTGCAGTTATTCATCGTATGTCACAGTTTGGTATGTAAATAGATGTCCCCATTGTCGCTTTAACCTCAAACAAACAGCTACCAAATCGCTAATGCAAGCTGGATGTGACATATTCCGGCCAATAACGGCTATCTTCACGTACTATATATCAAAACATGTACAAACGCTTGAAATTTTGCCAAGCATATTTAACAATCTATAATTTGCAAATAGCGTTCCCTCGCATTTTTGCCCCCTTTTTCTCAGAACGGCCACAGCAAAGGTCGAACGTAAAGGATAAAAGCGGCATTTGTCTTCTCAAAAGCAATGCACTGCAACCTGTAGTGTACATAATTACTAAATAATGTGGATTAGGCGTGAGTGCGATACTACTATAAATGAAGTAGGGGTGTTCTTTTCGAGGTAGCCGTGGGACTTGAGCGCCGGTACCTTTGATCTGAGCTCTTCTCCGAACTAACTTTCCCGTGAATTAATTGGCTGCTGCTGCTCGATCATTCTTAGCTTCTCTAATGATTTTGAAACTTTTAAAAGATGCTCGTTTTTTTTTTTTTTCTTTTTAGTAGGCAAACAACCTTGGCATGTGCTTGAGCGATGCGGCAAGAAAAGCTTTTTGGATATAGTTAGTAATATGTCAGTGTGCGCCACAATAATAGCTTTACTGATTGATCGTATAACAACGCTGATTAATCATTTTAGCTCACAATTTGTACTGAAGTTGCAATCGTAAAAAACATAATTATGCAGCATGATAACACCTTTAAGATATATATTTTTCTACTGCAATAGATCATGCTTAAAAACTGCAATCGAGACAGGCCTCTGCTTTGTGACGATAACCAAAATGAAAACTTCCATGCTCTCATCATCAACTTTGAGGTTCAAATCTTGCTGTCAAATTTGCAAACACGAAGCTTCAATACAGTAATTTCCATAATAAATAATGCCACCCACTGCCTGCTGCGACACCCATCTTCACCAGTAGACACTTTGAGAGACTGGCTGTCGACGATCGTGAAAAGCCTCATGTAACCTTCTTTCCATTAGGGCTCTTTGAAAGCCTGGAGTTGTTTTTTTTTTTTCTCTCTACAGGATGTTAGCAAGCATGAATAATCCCTATACTTTCCTCTCCTGTTGCAAGCTTTTAGCAAGATAAATTATTGAAATGGTTGGTGCATTTTTTTCCTCTCTTGAGAATGTAAGCTGGTCCCCTTAGAAATTTATACAGCCCGTCACCCGTGGTTGTCTGAGTCAGACGATACCATGTTAAAATGCAGGAGTCCCTACGCGTGCACACATCTGGCGCTGTCATGGAGCAAATGCACAAAGTGATTAATGTTTAGGGAAATGCGCCGGCAAACAATGAGATGCTGTCCAAGTTACAACCTGCTATCTGGTAAACTCCGGCGCATTTTTTGCACCCAATACAGAAAACTGAACATAAGCTGTGCAAATAAACAGATGGTTCCGAGGTGAAAAGAACAAGAGCCGTGAGTCCAGAAAGTAGGTTGTAGAAGCCGAAACGCACAGACGCTAGATTCAAATGGTGATGTCGATACAGTGACAGTTCTAAAGGGTTGGGTTCAAGTGACTGTACGAGAGTTCAAAAGGCTTTTAGAGCAATAATAATACGTGCTGTGCAGCAAAAATAAAAAAGCAAACAAAAGAGTAGGAAAAAACCCAAGAAGCTGCTTTTGAATGAACGCTAGGTTTAGTGTTTATCATAGTCAGGGAAATCTTCATCTAAAAGTGCGTATGACAGGTTTTAACAATTTTCTCATTTTTATTTTATTTGGTGTATTAATACCTATTCTAGTTTTATAGAGAAAAGTTGAAAAATCTGATGAAAAATTAAAACAAAGATCACACTAGGCAGACCTTTAAACACTAATTCGACAAAGTAAAGGCGTTTGATTTGTCAAAATACATTAGCTGAGTTTTAGTCATGTCATGCACAATCAGGAAATTATGTCACAAAACTAAAATCTTATCCAGAGCGATCCACAATAGTTTGACATGAATTAGTTACAAGGACCTGAAAGTTAGGTATTGACTTTTATTAGCTGTTGGCAATTATTACAACACATTTGTTTCTGCGGTCTACAAACATCCAAATTCATGTTTTTATCTTGCTGCCTCATTAAAATGAATTGGATAGAACGTTTATATTGGTAGCTGATATCACTTCAGGAACGGTCCATAGTTTAAAATTAAATAATCTGTCAAAATGCAAATGTTTTGAATTATTAAGTTTAGTTTAGTTTAGTTAAGTTTATTGTCTAAAGATGAAACGTTTCATGCACTACACTAGGACGAGAAAAGGCTGGCCTTCATCCATCCATATTCAAACACAAGATTGTGTTGTCAGTTGAAAGGACTTTAAGCCACAAAATCAATATGGCAAATATGTGTGTGACTTAATCTTGAACCAGAAGCATCAAAACTTGAGCAGCAGTGTCTGATAATCAATCTGACCCAACTGTTAGTGAGTGTTCAGTACATGAAAGACTTATGAAGCAGGACAGTGTCTCGCAGTTCTGCCTTCTGTCCCATTTCCTGACACTCACCTGGTCACCCTGCAGACCTGTGGATCCTGTCGTCTCTGGATTCTGGTATTCTGTGAAAAGACAAAATATTATACAAATTCTGTTCATTTCGGAATTAAAATGTGACCAAATGTATAAGATTTTCCTTCAGTATCTGTGCAAAATGATTGCATCTGAAAGCACACTCCGACTTACATAAAATGAGATCTGAAGGTGTGTTTTTAGCCAACAGTAAAGATAGTCAGCACATTAATCTTTACTGTGCTCTGTAAATAGCTCAAAGCGTTGTCAAATAGTTTCTACTTTCTACTTTGAATATTACTAATAATAATCAAAATAATGCTGATGGCAGCGAAAATGACAAGAACAGATTCTCTCTCCACTCCCCAAACCGAAAATAAATGGGCCACTGTTTCCTGAAGTAAATGGAATCATTGCTCAAGGTAACAACCAGCAAATGGAATATGCAAAGTGAAGGCTGAAAAAAGGCCGCGGTGGTGGTGATGCAGGCAAAGGGAAGACAAAGACAGATTAAGGCAGAGTTTCTGACACAAAGCATCTTTTAAAACCTGCAGCGACTCGAGTACAGGTGGGTGCGGGCAGAATGGAGCCAGCGCTGTGAAAGGCATGATTATATGTAAGGCAGATGTGGAAATGGTCTTTGAGTCCCTCAGGTGTCACAGTATAGAGCATCTGCAGAGCTGACTGGAGTCTGCACATAAAGTACGGGGCGGGGGTAAATGCAGCGTTGTGCCTGGCTTCCTGCTCAGCCAGGCCTGCAGAGAAAGGCCCAGTCTCCGCCCTTCCTGCCTCATCTCGTCTTTTCATCTCCGTCTTTACCCATCCATTTTAGCACTAGCCCTAAGGGGCATCTGACACTAACACACTCTCTCTGCTTTCATTCTCCTCTCTCCACTCTGTTCGCTTATGTTGTAAATGGAGGAATATCACAGCTAATCCGTCATGTTTATGAATGACACGGGGCCTAGGGAGAGTTGGGGCGCCTTGCCAGAAGTGGCATACATCTCTGTTGCATGCCCTTTGCTTGGCTGATCCAATCTGCCCCAGCAGCAGTGCTCATAAAAATGTCTATGGGGATGGCAGAGTCATTGTACACCCAAACTTCAGTAGGTCTGACCTGGGTTTACCCTCAAATTTTAATCAAATACAGCTCAGATTCATACTATTGCTTCATGGAGCTTTTGGACACAAAGGGCAATCGGAAAAGGACGTTCCCCCACACTTGGCTGACTGTGGCATATATTTGTGCACCCACCTAGTATATAATAACTTTAAGATATTGTGAGATGGGAAAATATTCAACAGAAAAGCACCAAGTTGTCAGTAAGTTTAAGTTTTCAAACTGCAAAGTCGTTGAGAATGAAGAATGACTTGAATTGTTCATCTGTGAAGGTTTTTCTTGGAAAATAGGCGAGATGATTAATAGATTGACTCTACCATGGTTTCCTCATAATCTCAGGCATTAGGCGACGGTTTGTTAATGACAAATAAGCTGCATTCAATTAATTACACAATCTCAAAGGGGATTTATGGAAGAAACAATCAGTGCAGGGCAAAGGGGGAGACAATGCCATTTTTCACTCCGACAGAGAGCAGTGAACTCTGGGTTGGGGAACATTTTCACGTCCCCACCTTCCTCCTCGTGCGCGGTGTAACGGTGCTCTTCATCACCAAGCTCCCTCCCCACTCAATCCATAACACAAGAACGGAAGTCAATTTTACTTACTTACTTGACACTTCTTTTTATTCTGCCTTTGGGTTTTAGCTGTGTCCTAAAGGCAAATGTATTTGTCCTGAAAATTACCAATCCACCTTTTCGGAGCGAAGCAATCGAGATGTAATGCCACTTTGTGTTGAAGTGGTCCTGTTCGTCTTAAAACTCCATTACGGGAAATTGGAATTAGCCGATTGAGTCAAGTGCACACATTCACAGTCATATTCATTAGCAACCTCTACACCTGTGGAATCAACTAATAAACCCAAAGGGAAATTATATTCTCAACTTGATGGGGAGTTCAAATGGTGTGTGATTGTGTCATGCGTTTGGGACATCAGCAAATTATCTAATAATATTTACATACTAGTATTATTTGACTTTACATTTCCAGTGTAAAAGAACTAAGGTACAATTGTGAATTCTGTACAGACAAACCAGGAAATCTGACATTAAAACATCTGGTCCACAAATAAATTGAGTTATCAAGCTCTTGGGATTAAGAGTGCAAGTTAGTTTTACAATTTTAAGACCATTTGACCGTGGTAAATCATTAAAATCTGTTGTGTTCTGGACCAAATCTATCATGTTTTATTAGTTATTACAAGTACTCGGAATCCATTATCTTGTATACAGATTTGCCAATTTAGCAACAAGATAGCAGAGCAACAAATTAACAAAGATTGACCAGAACTCTTTATGGAGTTTCCCCATCTCCGACTGCCAGTGGTTTGTCAGTCATGATCTTTAACATCTGTGAACCCTGGAAGCGTTGGCATTAGTTCTGACTTGTCTTGGAAAGCCATCATGCTTTGTCAGTTAACATTTCCTCTAACTCGTACCTCAAAGACAAAACCTAGCTGTAGGCATTAAATTTGGTTTGTTCTCACACTATCACAGCCACTTTTTTTCAGCAATCAGAAGAAAACACACCGATATAACGAAATCTACAGTTCAATGCGAGTTCAGCGGTAAAGACGTTTCAAAAACTGCCTCGCACACACACTTGAGGGCAGACAGACTATCATGTTCCTCGTGATTAGATTAAAATGACAAATTGGGCCTACGCAGGTTGTTGGGAACACGTTCGTTCAGTCATGTCTCACCGAGGGGCTGCTCCAGGGGGAAACCTAATCGTATTTCGACTGGACAACACACGCGGCAACAGATGAACACGCACGATAGCGACCAGGGCTTCACCGTCTGACATCTAATATAAGCGAAGTTTCAAGGCTTGTGTTGACAGCGGATAAAATATTTAAATGTCCGGGCGCTTTTGTCAAAACATACATCGGAGGAAGTTTCTCGGCAACAAAAGTTTATAGGCAGGATGATGAATGGATTGTTGAGTCAGGCAAGTTTGTCCAAGAAGTCCAAGGGAGAGTTAACCAAGCTGGAGGTAGCTGATAAAGCAAGCTGTGGACTCAGATTTCAAGCCAGTCAATCATTAGGTGCCGCACTGTATAGGAACTACTTAAACCACGGCAGAGAGTGGACCGCGTGAGCACAACAAGCGGACCAGCCTCAGCGCGATCAAAAGTACGAGGGGGAAAGAGAGCGAGCGAGAGGGAGAGAGGCAGATGCCGTCATTCAATTGGCACCAAATGGAATTGCCGCTTGCCTTTGTTAATCAAGAGCTCTTACGTCTGGTTGAGTAATTTTGTTTGTGCGAAAACAAAAGCATAATTAACAGTTCCCTCTCCCATGCCAAAGTGGAAAAAAATTAAAAATAATTGAATACGTCAGCCTGAATGAGGAGTCGAACAGTACGTTCAGTTGAAGAGAATTCAGGCTGTCAAACGTGCTTGTACTGAAAAGCGTTAACAATTTACACTGGACAATGTTTTCTTTGCTAATGTGATCAAAATATTAGCAACAAAAGTTGAATTATTGATGTTGTTTTTGCCTTGAAGCAGAATTTTGAAGCTTCAAAATTCCAAGTGAAGAAATTTATACAAAATACAAGTCAAAAAAGGCAGAACAAATTTGTGATTAGACTTAAATTTGTTTTAATTGCAGGATTCTGTTTGTAGAAAAGACGGAAATATGATCTGGAAAACTAATACCAGAATCTCCTTTTAGTCATTTGATAGATATTTTGTTGCTTGAAGACAAATCATTGCAGTCTTTACTTGCTAATTCTTACCATTCAATTGCCTTTTTTCCTTCTTCTTCAGAGCAGCAAATGTTTAAATCTTTTTAGGAGCATAAAAATAGCTCTAATCAATTTCCCAAACCTTAAAACGCTGTGCAAGACTCTTTGGTTTGTGCTGTCACACTGAATAGGTAACACTATTTATAATGTCTCAAATCGTATCTGGAGAGGAGCACCCAAAATCAGATTTCTCAACAAAGCCAAAATACAGAACAGTGTAAAAAATGTTATATTGTTCAACTGGAAGCCGTGTGCCCCAGATTCCCACAGTTCCATAATCCAGCGTCTTTGGTTTAGGAGCGATTCTGAAACAACAATACCTCCTCTGCACTGCTCCGCCGCGGCAAGTGACCTGTGACAGCCTCTTTGAGCAGATTCTATCCACTCACAAACGTCCAGCAAATATATCTCATTATGGCCGTCAGGGATTTTCCTCAAAGAATAACCTCAACCACAGGGTGAAAAGTCTCGTTGTGCTTGAGAAGAGAAAGGTCGGACCAAATCCTTTCTGTGCAGCCGCCTTACAGCTATAGAGACAGAAAGTGACTGCACAGTTTAGCCGTACATATGAAAAGGAAACTGATGATATGGTAAACATACATTCAGGAGATAACCATGTTATTTTTGAAGGTTGTACTGTGCCATGTTTTACCAAGTTTCAGAGTTTACTATTCTGATTTTGCTGAGCCCTCAGCCATAGGGAAAACAAGCAGCGCAATGCCAGAAAAATGTAAACAGGCCTGATCAAATTTGAACGCTACCTTTATCTGCTGAGACTCAATTAGGTTTATGTAATTAGGGCCTAAACAAGCAGAAGCGATGGCTGGAGTTTGTCAGACAAGACATTCCACACAGCAGGTGAGAGTGTGCTCTGGGGACACAGCGATAGAAGTGTCTTGAGCAAAAACAACTGCTATACGTCAATAGCTGTTATATAAAGTTGAATTACCCAATGTGCAAACTCTGTACGGGCTCCTGATGGTTTCACTAACTCTCATATTTCCTCAGAGTGATCAATAGATATAATCTACTAATGGTTTGCGTTTATGTCCAAGCCTTATGTCATCATCTAAAAAGTGCTCACTAAAGGCCTTTCTGAGCCAACGTCCCTCTCTACACAGCGCACACTTGGCACCATAGAGTCATATGGCTGAAATCCTGGCACTGGATAATGTGTGCAAATTGTCATTGGGAGCCTTTTTATATCAGCCACCAGTACTCAGCACTTCTCACGAAGGTGACTTCAGCATTTCTCCCCCTTCCATCTCATTTAGAGTGTAGATCCATTGTTAAATATACAGTATGGGCCTGTAAAGCAGAACTGTCCTTGTCTTAACTTGTCCTTGAGATTGCAGATCTCAGCGAGCCAGAATAAGGAAATGGGAAATTATACATTTAAACCTTTTCCCACCTGAGTTTTGCCTTCTCTATATGTATCAGGCTGATTCACAGGAAGCGGATGTACTGCAGTGAAACAAATATCTGCATCATAATCAAGCTTTTAACCCCGAGTACAATCCATTTACGACCCCGATTGGGATCTTATACTTATTTTACTAACATTATATCATAGTCCTAACATAAGATAGTCCTCTTGGCCCCACTTGATAAATATAGATATACATTTTTAATACAGACACATTCGTCAAAAGGCACTAGACTAGACTAGACTAGGTAAACAAGTTTGAATTTAGAGTCATTCATCTGATCCTGTGACGCGTGTTGTTAATCACAGCTGGTAGAAAATGTGTTCAATCCTCCACTCCCCCTTTATTTATTATCACTATGGTAATTCAGTCTGTGAAGTCATGAGAACATGGAGTGTGCTCTGGTTATTATTGTAAAGCTTTAAAGAGGAAAAATTCATAAATTCCTCTTGGTGGATGTCATGACTTTGTGGTCATACTAGATGAGCGGGAATGCACGCAGGAGCTGTAAATAATGTTTAAAAATGACTGGCTTCTAGCGGCTAGAAACCTTTGTAACAGCCCATTGATTTTAAATGCTCTGACTCAAGTTCTATCTGCTGGCTGTTCTGCAGTTCAAGGCTAGCGCTGCACATGGACAAAGTGCCCTCCGCTCACTTGACCCAGTAATGTTTTCAAATATTCCCTACACATTAAATGAGTCATCCTGTCGTTGGCACAAGCAAACGCACAGTGCTTCCTCTAAAAAGCATGAAAATCCATTAGCAATTCCCAACAATGACTGCCGTGCACCTTTCTTTCCCTCTTTTGAGCTAGTACACAGAAACTTTAAACCGTAGAAAGATTTTTGGATTTCTTTAAAGACAGCTAAATTATGATCTCCAACCCTTTGTATCAGAATATATTGTAATTTCACAGGAGGTGCTTTCGAGTTCGCATGGTTTGTCACATCCAATTATTACATTCAACACGCATCCATGCTTTGAGGCGCGCTCCTAGCTATTGTGTTTGATCAGGTATACTTTTGACTCGCTGTCGAATTGACTAATTGTCCGTTCGACCTTGAACAGGCTGAAGGGAGTCTGAACAGAACCTACATAGTACATTTATTTCCATCTTCCTCCTTCTTGACCGTCTAATAGCGTCTAATAATGAAGCAATTTATCAAATGCGCCGGGTTTTAATGTATAGGAAAATAGTTCAACCTGGGACACAAAGTTGCGTTTAAAAGTTTTGCCTGTTCGATATGAAGTCACTCATTTGTAATACAGTCTATTTCAGAGAAGATTTATCCACCGAGTTGGTTCGCAATGCCAGATACCCAAAAGCATTGTTGGAACGGCGCCATGATTGTCGTTTGGCTGTGCACGGGCTACGGCATCTCAAAGCTGTTTCCAGACTGATGTCTCCTCATGAAAGTTTAATGAACAAAGTCTTCTCCCCAAAAAGGTGATGTTTATGAGAGTAACGAAAGACACTAATTAGCCGTATCACAACAGCGGAAGGAAGAGTCAAGGTGCGCATAAACCTCCGAGGAATTAGCAAGTCATGTTTTGCAGATTAAACAGTCCACTGAGAACGCGGTTTTATTTTATCGTAAAAATCCCAGTTTTGTTGTAACCAAACAGGATATAGAATAGAATATTAACCGACCTACGTTAGACCCCTTTATTTAACTGACATGAAAAATTAAAAGTATATGTACTATGTAACTTTTCTGGTGGAGGTACTTCTTTACTTCCCTGGAGGTATGCAATTGATCATACGTCACGCCAAGTTACAGGTCAGATCTGTGGAGAGTTGAAATTAGTAGTTGGTGTAATCACTAATTCGTGAACCATTATAGAAACGGTCAAATGCAGTCATTTGGACAATGTTTTAAAAATCTTTCCATCCAAAAGTCATTTTAAATCTGAAGGAGTTGGTCTTAATAACAAAAAGTAAAGCTTCGTAGAGGAACTCCTTCAGATTGAAAGTTTTGAAGTAGTACAATGTTTTTCGTTTAGGGGGAAAAGTGGCATTTAATGTAGCAAAAATGGTCCATGCCAGTGCCACTGTGTCTGCTTCGGGGATTGCTTTGCTTTCTTTTTTTGAAGTTACTCAGGACACTCCCAAATGGAAAATTATTCAAATAAATCCATGAAACTAACATTTTTTCAAGGCAATACCTCAAGGCACACAAGTGTTCCCCGGCAAACTGGCTGGAAATCAAAGTAGTAGATAAGTTTAATGCCTTACTGTGAAACATTCTGGGTAAAGTTATTGCAAACGTAAGGAGGAGGCTTGAATATCAAAAGGTTTTTTCTGTATTAAAATCTGTTGAGTTAAAAGTCAGCCGTTGCCATTTTACCTCCAACTATTTGATGGATAAAAGATTATAGAGCTAGCTACATTTATTAGCATTTGACTCCAGAAAATGTGTCTTAAAAGTCAGTGAGCAGCTCGTTGATTCTCTCTGTGACAAAGAGGGAAATCAATCAGCGAGTGTGTGGTCCGAACTTGTTCTTTATGTAAATACAGCGACTTTTAAGATCATTGCGTTTGAGGCAGAGCAGCTCCCGTCTTTGTCTCCCGGAACAATGACATTATCTCGCCAGGCATCTCATCTTACACCACGCGGCACAAAGACACCTGCCTTCATCAAACAACATCAGAGACGCACCTCGCCGAATACATCACACTGTTGCACTTTCTATTCACTCATTAATCTGTGTGCGTTTCTCCGTGTGTGCCTTTTCCAAACCCTTTTGTCTGTTTTCGAGTTTGAAAAGGTTGGGATTTAAAAGCGTCTATATCGTGCAATTAAGCAGTGTTGTGTCCTTGTCAAAAACATTCATTCAAGCACATTTCAGTAATCATCCGTAATCTGTCTCCATCTACAAAGCTGAAAAATCTTGCCCTTCACTTTTGTACATCAAATCCACCTTGCTCCTCCATGTTTTTAAAGTCCATACAGCGTCACCGGACAAGCCAACGTTTGTGTTAGATTCATGCAAACAACGTCACTTCTAATGCGCCAGAACATGCTACGCTAGTGTCATTCACATGTGTTTTGTACAGAAAAATCTAATGCCAACTAAGGCTTTGAGGTATTTCCAGGACACATACATAATTCAGTTCAAATTATGCCACGGGGAACAGGCAATGTGAGGTGTCTGTAGAAACAAAGGCGAAAGTACAAAGCTTTTATAAATGTGTATTAATCCTTGATAAAATAATAAACTCATCATTAACACGTGATTAATAATAATTTACTAAGGTGAATGTTTGGGTAGGTAAAAGTGCATTAGAATTTGTTGCAGTTTCCTGTAATTTTCAACTTTCATTTTTCAATTTTCTTCACACACTGCAACTTGACTGATGTAAAATTCCAAACAAAATCAAGTGCACTTTAACGTTATTGATTGTTAGTGATTTGTTAATGTATTTATTTTTTTGTCAATGATTAGTTGGTGCTATTTTGTCTATGTATGTGAATGGTTCAGTTAGTTTCAGTCATTTTAGTTCATGATTTGTAAATTATTATTAAACATTTATAAATGCTTTATACTTTATATATGGCTCATTATACAGTGTTACAGAAGCATATAAAAAAATAAATAATGTATGATATAGAGTAGATGTCCCAAACGTGGGGCCCGCGGGCCAAACCCGGCCCTCCAGGTGATCTAATTTGGCCCGCAAAGGGGTGCTGAGATTTGTTAGGAGTTTTTTATTTGATTACTTTTTGTGCTAAAAAGACTGTCTACAGTTGCAAAAGAAACCAAATCAAGTCTGTTCCCCTAAAACATGTTAATAGAAGACAATTTAATCATCATATCTTAAATAAACATATTAAATGCAATACAAAATTAGGGTTGGCATTCGGCCCGCCATGGAAAAAATTAACTTTTGCCTGCCGAGGAAAAAAGTTTTGATGTAGAGCCTTTAAGGATGTCAATCAGCACACCAGGGAAGTTGACAGAGGGTGGCAAATGGGTAAGGTGTTTTAGGAGGCAGAATTTGACCTTCTTCCCTAAAAAGTCTTTCTAAGGTACTGCAACACAGTTTTTCTCCCTTATATCTAACCTCACGTGTTTCCTTCTTACAGAGGATCAATTGCCCCAAGGTTTCCCCACCATAGACATGGGCCCACAGTTAAAGGTGGTGGAGCGGACTCGCACCGCCACCATGCTCTGTGCAGCTAGTGGTAACCCGGACCCTGACATCTCCTGGTTCAAAGACTTTCTGCCCGTCAACACCACCAACAACAATGGCCGCATTAAACAGCTCCGATCAGGTAGGCCTCCTGTGCTCAGCGTTCTTACCAAACTGGTGTTCTCTCTCTCAGCTCTGCTCCCTACCGTTTCCTCTCACATCTTTTCTTCTTCCCATGATTTAACGTTACATTTGGCTTTTAATTTTATAGGTAATGGCATTTGTTTCTACTACCCGTTACCTTCTTTATATAAACCCTGGTGTGTGTTGTCCGTCTTGTCTTCCAGTACTTTTTAATGGCCTTTTTGGGATGTCGCCCCCGTTTTTGTCCTCACTGGCTTCTGCTCTAACCTGTGCGCTCATTGCTCACTGCTGTGACCAATAAATTCTGTTGCTGATTTCTGTTGTATTTTATTTTTATGTTCCACTGCATTGGTGCAGTGTTTTTGGATCCATTCTACCATTTCTTTTGTTTTATTTAAAGGATTAATATTCAACACTCACGCTGAGGAGTGATGAAAAAAGTAACAGTAAAAATAGGACAGAATAATACTACTAACAAATATGGATTTCCCAATTTGCTGTGATATTTCTGCTGACGGCTAAAAGATCAATCTTTACATTGACTTGGTTGTTTTCCAAGGTTCAGAACTAATTTTGGGCATGAATCATAGTAGTTTGTAAATGCCAGACAGCAGCTTCTCCCTCCTCTTCATTATTACAGCAGCCTTTGCTTTAGGGTTAAGACCCCAGCTTCCATTTTCTTTGCCTGCAGCTTACCCCAATATCCAGAGGTTCTCCTAAATGCAGTTTAACAGCCAGGCTAAACTACTTAAATCCTTGTATGTTCAACCACCTGTCTTCAGATTTCACAGCTGTCCTTTGTTAATTCGTGTTAATTCTTATTAACTTCACTGCTGGCTTGTATTAACTGATCTGTGTAGAATTAACCCTGGTTTTAATGTAGAGTTGATAAAGTTTTAACAGAACCATGTTAACTAAACTTAACCTCTAAGAATATAATCCTATTCTTATGCTGTCTTTCTTTTCTCTGTATTTTTAAATCTACAGAATCCTTTGGTAAGTGCTTAGCTCTAAAGCACACATCACCCACTAATTTCCATGTTTCCAACAATGATTAAAATGCATGGCATGGACTTACTAACAGCAGGTTTAGTCAGAGGGCTACCAGACACACTGTCCTCTCACAAGTGTAAATGTCCAGCACTGCCAGTGCACATAGCCCTGCAGGGTTAGCATTAGCATAGCAGTATCACAGACTTGCAGGGTAACCTTACATTTGTGTTACTCACTCACTGACCCAGCTACTCACAACTCACTCGACCCTTTAACACCACACAGTAGCTATGGAAATGTCTGTTCAGGGAGGTGGCCACTGTTACGTAGCTCAGCGTCAGGGATGGGTTTAAACAAATGTTCTCACTCTTATACAGACTAATGACACTCCTTAAACGGCCCCTCCCCCTGGCACACTGTACAATGACCTCTGACCTATGGTTTCTGATGAGTCCTGTCTCTCTGCCATAGACTTGAGCAAACTTCTCTATCTCTGTGCTCTCTCTCTATTTACGTGCCCTGTTAAATCTAATTTGATTCTTCTTCCAAAGCCCCCAGCCTCTATCTACACGTACTAATGCTTCTTCTTTCTAATCTTATTTGCATTCATATTATCCACCCAGGTGGTACACCAATAAGAGGTAAGAGTGCTGAACTGACGTTCACAGAATGAAAATAATACAGATTCATTCTTGCTGTCAATCCATCCATTCAGTCGAATCACCTCCATTTCTGTCCTGTTTACTGAGTCCAAATCCCATTACGTTCATCGGGACCTTCCTTATTTGTCCTGTTTCGTTCCACTAAATTTGTATTCCATTTTTTGTCTATGCTTTATTTCCTCCTTTGTATTCCGTTTCAGAGCCTGTTAAGCTCACTTGTGATATGCTTGCTCTGGCTCAAATAAGCATATCCAATGACAACTCTTTTTTTGAAGTATTTTTTTTCTGTTCATTTTTTATTTATTTTTGGCCATAGCGAATCATGTGTCCCTCTTTTTGTCCAACTAAAACAACCAACATTTTTCCCCCTTAGCTGTTCTTGTTCAGCACTAAAAGTATGCACAGATGCTGTGGAATCACGCAGGCATGCTGAAGACAACATTGCCTCTCCTCTGCTTTTTACTCCCAAAGAATTCTTTCTATCTTTGCCAGCTTTTTCCATTCTTCTATTTGCTTTCCTCTCCTGTACCTCTACAAAAAAGCCCAAACAACCACTTTTTTGATAAAGTTGATAAAGGTGCTTTTTTCTCTTTCACCTATTTTTCTTACTTTTCTTGGGTTTGAGGAATATTTTACTTTTTGACTTTTTTTCTTCAGGGTTTGGGAAAGGCAAACTGTAGAGTCTGGCGAGGACCCGATTGGCTCATTTTTGCCTTTGTCATGGAGCTGGAGTGTTGTTGATGCATACAGTCATTTTTCCTGGTCATGAGACACCACACTGCTGATCCCATTGGTGGATTTTTATGGGTGTCTTTTGTAGCTGTTTCAGCTAAAGCAGTGGTTGGTTACCTTCTTGTTGGCTCAGGCCCATATTTTGAATTTTGTCTTCTAATACAATTGCATTTTATTTTTCAGCTAAGGGTTGTCAGAAGGTTGTAAGTTGCGTCGACATACATTTCTTGCTAAGATTTGCATGTCAGAAACTTTTGTTTCAGAGGGTTCGTTTTGGTTGGTTTTACTTTACATGATACTTGAATCTTTTTGAAATACATGAGCAGCATTTTTCTATTTTTGTACACGCTGCCTTTTTTGAACAAATTGACCGATTGACTAAACCTGATTTGTGATTGAATATGCTAAAATTCATACCTAAATTCCTTTCTTTCAATTGTCTCCCCTTGTTATGCTGCTTTCTTCTATTGTAAACCTCTTTTGTTTGATCCATGTCTCCCTTAAGCAGACTCACTCATCCCCATATTGACCAGTCCAGTGATATGTTGTATATTCAAGGGTTTGCCCCTGACTCCACTCAAATGATTTTTCATATTGGCTCTAGGATGAGTGTCTGTTTAGATTTCTGTGTGACTTTCCGTTCTCTATATAAATTACATAACACAGAAGATGGCATATGTTTTCTGTTTTCCGTTTGTCATTTTCTATTTCGTTGTTACTTTAGGTTGATATGAGAAGCAATATATTTGTTCTGCGATGTCTTGCATGATTACAATTTACAGCAAACCACCACTTGTAGTCGGATTACAGTCTCCACTTTGCCTCGGCGAGTGGCTCAGGCTGTCATAACGTTGAGGGCTTTACCAAACGATAGATCGTACAAGCAGATGCTCAAAGTGACGCCCACTCAAGCTAGAAGCGCAAAGCAAAACTAAAAATGAACGGGGCTTCTTTTTTACTTTTGCTTGCCCGCCTGACGCACCGCCCCGTTTTAACCATGTCCACCCCACTGCCCCGTTTGTTATTCCCAACCAGGAGCGCTGCAGATCGAGCAGAGCGAAGAGTCCGACCAGGGCAAGTATGAATGTGTGGCCACCAACAATGACGGCACGCGCTACTCCGCTCCGGCTAATCTATACGTCAGAGGTAAGAAAACGCATCCGCAAGCAGTGCATGTATAGAATATCTCACAAGTTAACTACGTCGTAATAAGAATTTCATTGGTCGATAAAAGTCTGCAGCGACCATATTCAGCAATGTCGCTGTGAGTATGTTGTTTGGTTTCTGTTTGCACTAAAACTTACCTGCACTGACTTGAACCTAAACAACCGATCTTGAAATGTTCTGGCCCTTATTTATCCTGATACCAGAGTAAAGAATGCATATTTTTGTTTTGTAGAAACTAGTGAATATCCCTAAACAATCAGTCCTAATTCTTTCCCGATAGCGAACGCCTCTTGGATCCCTTTCCTCATCAAACTAGAAGGACATTTATAATCACATCTTTTGTTATAGAATAATTAATAAGATTGGTTTCGGAACATTTTGAACATTGGCAATTTGAGCAAAAGCTGAAGTTTGTTTCAGTAAATTGTCAACAAATCTTACTATTTAAATATATTGCCAGTCTACAGGTGAATATCCAACTACAGATTGTTGTTTTCATCAATACAAAGTCCTTCAAAGTGTGGCATCTGGACACCTTAAACACCTTTTACTCTCTGTGTTTTCCTTGTTTTTCTCCTTTCCTTTATTTCTTAATTTTGCATCAAATTCCTACATTCCTCAGAGCTTCGAGAAGGTTGGTGTTTTTACTTTTAACGCAAATCCAGTTTATGTGTACCGCGAGAAATCACTGTTTGAAATATCAAGGTTCATGATTTATTATTTTCGGTCATCGTCAGTTTTGATTTGATTACATACAAGTTCTCTTTGGTTGACAGCCATACTTCATACTGAACATTGAGTCCCTGTCTCAGTGCTTGCCTTGTCTAAAACGTGGAGCATGTTTGCATCTCGGAGGCGGGGCCCGGACCGAATTTGCCTCAGTGGGATGGGTCGATTTGCATGTTTTCTTGTTGCTGTTTGTCCCCTTAACCCTTTCTCGTGTCTGTGTTTCTGATTGACAATAAAAGCACACACGGTATAATAACAAACAATGCAAATACATTCAAACTGCTGTTCAAGTACATCACTACTGTATAGTAATAGACAGTAATATATTGAAACATTGATAGTATGAATGAATATATTGAAGATATGCAAAAGTTTGTAATAAAAATGATGCAAAAATTGGCAAAGAAAAGTTTTTTACCAACATTTCACATTTAAACTTAAACATCAGCTAACACATTTTTTGTTTGATTGACATAATATCATCCGAATATCATTAAAGGGATACTCAAAACATAATAAGATATACATTTTTGTTAATATTGCCCACCCCTAGTGATGGTAATTTTTTAGTTGCGTCAAAATTTGAAAACATTTGGAAAGTACATAACTCGAAAAGGAGTGAGAAGAAGAAAACCTTTTATTGGCCCACTCATTCATTGCTATTTATTTGTAATTTAGAGAGCCAGTAGCTTTAAAATATGTTTGGAGCAGAAGTATTTCTTTGGAGGAATACATTTAACGCGTATACAAGGAAGTAAGTAAGGAGTTGTGTAGTACTTTTCAGACATATTGTCAGTAAGTGTTTCCCAAAGATACTTCAAAATACAGTACGCCTAAATAACAAAATGCAGTCTATTTTAACAGTCAAGGAGGCCAGGAAGTTTGTTTGAAGACTTTGGATGCATTTTAAACTTGGTTAGAATGTACTTTTTGAAACCAGAAACCAAAAACACAGAATTGAAACTCAACGATCAATTTTATTTTTTAATCCACACATTTTTAACCAGTAGTAGCAAAGCAGCAATAGCAGAAGTACAACTAAATATGGTCATGGTAGCAAATGTAGTACATGCAGTGGCATATTGGCAGTGCTATGAGTATCAATTTGATGAAGCAGTACTTATATTTTAATAGTTTTCACCTCTGCCCGCAAGTTCGCACTTAAATGTTTAAACAGACGAGCCTTTGTTTGAAATGAGAATAAAACTAAATCAATAATTCACCGCCGGAGAAGTTAGAAAGTCAAGTGCCAAGCTGTAAACGCAACCCGCCCCCCTGAGACCGCGCGCTTCCAATGGCGGGGATGTTTCTACACAGGAATTCATGAAAGAGTAATGCGGCGCCGCCCACAAAACATGACAAATGTAAAATGCAAATGAACAGGATAATGTTGGGTCTATGGGGAGCATGAGCCAATTCCATATTAATTAAATATTGAAGATGAGAACGCAGTTAATAATGCAAACAGTTCCTCTAGATTTCCTCCCTGGAGATTTGCGGCTGCTTTGTGAATCGGTAGACGGGAAACACCAGATTGGATCGCGCTGAATTTTCTCCTTGAGTTTTTGAAAGTTTACTGAAAGAATCATAATAAATACTAACTTTTGAATGTACTTTAATCTTGATTTTTTTTTTAAACACAAAAAAAAAACACCCAAATCAAACAATAAATTATTTCAAATATCGCCAAGAACAGTTTGTTAAGGGTGCCATACTTGACTTTTACCGTCTTAAAACATGAACAACAGCTATTCATTGTAAACTCTTGGCAATAATTCACATGTATAGCTCATTCCCAGCATCCTAAACATCCTAAACATGTGCTGTGGCAAAACAGATTGTACTTTATTATATGAAAAAAATTAGGAACAGGTGCACCATTTTTGCCCACAACGTAATTTCGCAGAGACCCGTGTCCCAAAGCCCTAAATTTATCCAGATAAACTGTGCCTAATCCTAACCCTAACCTTACCCTAATTGTGACAAAATATATTGTAAAAACTAAACATTTGCTAGCATAGCCACCAATGCAAAATGGAGGTTGTGGCATAACTGAGTTGGGGGGAGAAATTAAGCGGTACAGGCCTTTTAAATGTCATGTACTAATTTAACATATTTTGTGTGTAACCCTGTCTTCCTGATTTCTTTGTGTGCATGCAAACCTCTTTTCCCTATAGGTCTCAATGTGCATTATGGATGCTATTGGTTGTTATTTAGTCGAGACACTAAGGCTGTCAATATACAAAAAAACAGGTATTTTATTTAACTTTTTAAACAATTCTAACGTAAACAAATGGTACAACAGGACAAGCCATGCATTGAAAGTGGGATTTATTATTGGATATTAGTGTATTTGATGGCCTTAGTGCGTATCCAGAACCTAAAACGGAGAGACCATAAATCTTCTTTGTTTTATGTGTAAACCTCTGGCGTACTCTTTTGTGGCGTGATGTGAGAATGTGTTGGGGCACATTATTTCACATCAGCTGGAAGTAGACAGCCTCAAGCGCTGTCCACTCTCCATTTCTCAACCGTATTTTAAGAGTGATGCAATATGTTGTGCATGTGTGTGCGTGCTACTGTGACTACTGAATCAAATCTGAATCCAGCGCGTCAATTTAATATATTCAGTACATTTTCGCCGATATTCCCGAGATTGCCTGTTCACACGTTTCCTGATCTTTTGCAGTCCGCCGCGTGCCGCCTCGCTTTTCAATCCCACCCACTGACAATGAGATCATGCCGGGCGGGAGTGTCAATATCACGTGCGTGGCCGTGGGGTCGCCCATGCCGTACGTCAAGTGGATGCTGGGCGCGGAGGACCTGACGCCGGAGGACGACATGCCCATCGGACGCAACGTGCTGGAGCTCACCGACGTGCGGCAGTCGGCCAACTACACCTGCGTGGCCCTGTCCACGCTCGGGGTGATCGAGGCGGTGGCGCAGATCACAGTCAAAGGTGAAGAAATAATAAAACAACTCATGTAGGGTTAACCTTAAGGAAGACATTATGGTATTTATGGGGATTTATCCAAGCCAGTCCACTGCAGTTGGATAGCACATTTCATAACAAAAGGTGTGTCCAACATAAACTACCACACACACAGAATTGTTTTAAATGGTCTTCATTCCAAATCGTAATGTTTATCTAAAACGACTTAATAATAGTGACAGGTCCATTTACTTCTTGCCGAACTGATTGTCCCCGCCTCTTCATAGTAACAAAAACGTTTTGTTTTTTCTTTACAGTTTGTTCATAAAGTTTAGTTATATAGTTTGTAAAGTCATATAGTTTAACCTTACAATTTATGACTGAAAGTTAGATTTTTTTTTTTAAATAATAATGACAGTAAGAAGTTGTGGGCGGGGATAAGGGGTAGGTGAGAACAGACATTTTCTGAGCACTCAAGTCTTCAATGCAAAGCAGTTCAAGAATGAATCAATAGTTAATCAGGTACTGGGGTAACACCATTATAAGGACTGATTGAACCATAAATTGGCCTAGAAATGTAAGAATTTAACAATTACTGTGCATTTTTCATTCACTCCATATTCTGCATGCTTTAGTAGTAGCAACTGTTTTAACTGTTGTTAAAATCTTTGTGTGCAATATATTTTTGCAGAAAATATTACGATAAGAGATCATTTTGAAACTACTACATGCCACCGAGACATCAACCCTAAAGCAGGACAATCCCAGTAAACCCTTTTCAAAATGTACAATATCATAAAAAACATCAGTTGCAACAAATAATTAGTGGAATAAAACACTTACTTAGTGTCTTGCCCAAGGACACAACAACTACTTGAGAATCAGAGGCAGAGGATTTGCTGTAATCACCCCCAAACACAGGAAAACAAAAATACAGACAGAAACGAAAATCACTCGACAGCAAAAATATAATTAACTCCAAACTTTTCGCCGTCCTGTACATCTCTGTCTGGAAATGCACAACATACTGAGCTGGCAGAAAAGCAGTGGCAGTTCTTTAAAGAAAGTTATTTCCTTCACATCCCGCGATAAGTCATCTATGGAGGACTGTCGAAGGCTTCAGACCAGCCCTGGCACCAGCCTCACTGCATTAGATCCCAGATGGAAAATTTAGTGAAGTGTTTATCTCTCGGCTAGATATCTGCAAAGCCACAAGCTCGCCGTTTTGGTTTGCTAGCAGTAGAAGTGACACACGAGGGGGGTAAATACAGTATCTGGTGTCCCATGTAGGCAGCGGTACTTATCTTTCTGTAATCATATCGACTGTATGTGCTGGAAAGATATCAGCGCGGACATACACAAGGGGGCTTACACACAGCTGCGCTTTGTTTTTCCTAGCCACAACATAGATATTAGTCACAATATAACTGTCTGGCACTCCGCTCCCCAGAAGCACACTTCACATGGCATATAAAGACAATCTATTGCCCTGATATCTGCTGCCATGTGCCACGGTGAGGGGAATTAAAGCTATAAATTTACCTTTTAAATTATTAACGTTATAAACACTGGGAAAATGGGAGATTAACGACAGCGAGGCCTCCAGCAGCTGAGTGTGGACTGGCTCATTGTTTTATGTACAGTATAAACGCCTTTGTTCAGTGTTTTCTTTGTGCAAACGTGAATGTGGAAAGCGTTAAAGATTATAAGCCTCCTTTAGGAATAATATACAGAGCAGTACATCATCAATATTGAGAGCAGTGAGCTGGTAAATGAACCCAAGCAATAAACTTCAACACTCACCAAATTAAAAGAGGTCTCTATGGCTTAGAACAGGGAATTCATCAACTTGGTCAAACTGAGCAATATTTATGATTTTTGTTTTTCTGTTTCATTAAAATGTATGTAACTTTGATTATGCAAGCGTTGCCGACGGCTCCTTATGTCCCTGTGGCGACCGAGAAATGGCTTTAAACGTTTCTGGCAAAAGCCGAAGACGTAGATGAAACAGTAAATGTAACCGCTCATTCAAATCCATGTCTACACCTGGTTTAGATAGATTTACCAGATTTACTGTTCATTAATTACAAATGCAGACTTTAAATGTAAATGTACTTGGTTTAAAAGACTTACTGGGCTCAATGTCTGGAACAAAAGTAATTTCTCCTTGGGAATGAATAGTCATTCTGATTCTGAAATAGTTTAACTTATGAGACAGTTTACAAATTTCTAATGAAAAAGTACATGTAACTATTAAGACAAATTGTCAAACAAAACATATGTAAGGCTGCACAATTAATCAACATCAAACTGAAATTGTAATTTGTATTGTAAAATGTATGCAATTACCAAATCACAAAGGCTGCAATTTTTGTGCCATCATTTCTTCACCCTGTAGTTTAGAAATCTAACCCAAGTGACAAAAACGCAAATTAAAGACACTAAAACATCACTAAAAGCGCCAAAATGCGTCAAAAACACATCCTAAAGTAACAAAAACGTGACTAAAAGTGACTTAAACGTGTACAAGCAACAAAAGTGAGACCATAAGAAAATGATTTTATTTTATTTTTTAGTTTAGCAGTTCATATTTAAGTATTTTTGTAATTTCTCCCTGCCATGGTTAAAATGTGAACTTTGAACAGAATCCCATTTAAAGCATAAATCGTTAATCTAATCTCAATCGCACAACTTTTACTAAATTTTTTTCCAGAATAGTGCAGCTCTAACTAGAAGTATCAAATTTGCACACCCAGCACTGATTTTTTCATATTTTAGTTTTAACCTGAGTTATATTTCTGTATCATTCTTTTTTTAGCATTGCCCAAGGCTCCTGGCGTCCCCATCGTGACCGAGCGAACAGCCACAAGCATCACCCTCACCTGGGACTCTGGGAATCCCGAGCCGGTCACCTACTACATCATCCAACACAAGTCCAAGTATTCCGACGACAACTACAAGGAGATCGATGGAGTCGCCACCACGCGGTACAGCGTGGGAGGCCTCAGTCCGTACTCCGACTACGAGTTCAGGGTGGTGGCGGTTAACAACATAGGAAGAGGGCCGCCCAGCGAGATCATCGAAGCCAAAACCGCGGAACAAGCGCCAAGCACGGCCCCGAGGCAGGTTCGAGGGCATATGTTGAGCGCCACAACGGCCGTGATCCACTGGGACGAACCGGAAGAAGCCAACGGGCAAATTATGGGATACAGGGTCTACTATACGATGGATTCGACGCAACATGTGAATGTATGGGAGAAGCAAATAGTTAGAGGGTCTAATTTCGTCACTATCCAAGGCCTCATTCCCAACAAAACCTACTACATCAAAGTGTTGGCGTACACTTCGGTGGGCGACGGACCACTTTCACCAGATCTCCAGATCATAGCCAAAACAGGAGGTGAGCGAGGCTAGTTGTTATCCGTGCATAATTACTGCTAAACTCAAACATTTTTGCTATTCTTTGGTGTCTGATCCTCTACCCTCATTAGTGGGTAGTTGCAGAAACATCAGGTAGTTGGCGCAACCCTTGATCGCACCAATCTGAGTGTAAAAAAAAAAAAAAAACTTTATGAACAAAGTTTTCTCCATTATTATTTTTGCTTGAAAGAGAGTGACTTCTGAGATACAATGTGGCACTAGTTGAAAAGTTGGGAATACAAAGTGGCATCTGTGTTTTTGGCTTTTATGGTTTTATGTGGGAAAAGTGATAAAGACTAATGAATGTGCCCCCTCATTCTAATTCTAGTTCCCTCCCAACCAACTGACTTCAAAGGGGAAGCCAAATCAGAAACAAGCATCTTACTTTCATGGGTCGCACCAGCGCAGACTGGACAGGAGAACCAGATCACAGGATACGAGCTGATGTACAGGAAGAGGGACGACAAAGAGGAGGTAAGGTTTTGGAACTATTTCCTGTTTAATCATCCGGCATTGGATCATTAAGGGATTATCTGTAAAAGTACAAAGCGTGAGATATGTAAAACGACAGAGGTAGTCATTTTGCAATTGCTGTCATTTTGATGACTTCAACATACTATTGGCCAATTAATTTTAATATAGATGGGGGCAATATTAAAATGCAGATTTTTGTTGATGTGTAGTGAATTCAAGGGTCTAATAGTTGCAAATTAACTGATCTAGTTAAATTTGTGAATTTACATTTTCGGATGTTTTGATACGCGTTTCCTGAAATGCACACTTCTCCAATACTTTACAAAGATGTGAGTCTAGTCACTGGTTTCATCTCCCTGAGTTCAGATGGGTGTGATTGACAGGTGGATTAGCCAGTGGTCTGTCGATATCAAAACCAGCACGGCTATTTAGGAGGAAAAAAGAAAAGAAATAGGTACCACAACTGAAAAAACATTGCTGATTTCTGTGGAATCAATGAGCAGAGCACTAAACACTCACTGAGATGAGAGAAGTTTCATTTTGTTCTAAACGATGGTGACTAATGAGCTCTGTCTTTTCATATGCAAAACTTAAATAGACAAATCTGATTGCACGGTTCTGTCTGAGTTTGGCTTGAGGCGCGACAGAGGGAGTGGTGACCACACGGATATATATACAGTATATGTAAGAAAAAAATACACAGAGATGTCTTTCTCGACTTGCCAGCCAAAATACCATGTAATCAGTAGGACCAATTATATGGGAGTATGACAACACAACATTTTTGTTTGTTATATCACTAGCAGTAGTAGTAGTTTCAAAAAGTTAAGAATACATTTGTCAAAGTCATAGTTTGCTTGTTTTATTTCAAACTATTCAAACAAGTCTAAAAGTGTTTTATATTGTGTCACATTAGTCAATATAATCTGACAGTGTGCCACTCTTTGCCACAGAAACGCATCAGTTTTGAACCCACCACCACATACCTGCTGAAAGACTTGAAGCCCTTCACAACTTATACTTTCCGGCTGGCTGCTCGCAGTAAACATGGAGTGGGAGCTTACACCAACGAGATCTCGGCAGAGACCCCTCAGACACGTAGGTCCTCTTCCTTATCTGACAGAGCTTTAAACGGTTTGGAACGGAACACATTTTCAAATGCATTCCAAACTTTACGTGTGCAGCAAAATCCCCTCAAAAGTGATAAAAATGTCACGAAGGTCTTGACTGCTGATAAGAAACGAACAGTTTTTCTCCCACAGATTTGATGCATTTGAAAATAGTTGAAATGTAAACATCGGAGGTAGTAAATAAGTGTTTCTCAAGTCTACGTGACCATGCAGTGTTCACTTTGAAAAGGTTGCATGGACAGCATACACGGGCTTTCTGTAAAGTCGGGAGACAAGGTTAGAAAAACTTTGCTCACTCTACCTTTGTAGTGAGAAAGATTTTGATCCAAATGAATGATGGGGCCTTAAAATATTTATGTGGCAAACACCCTTGTGAAATAAAAGGGCATGATTGGTCTACAAAGGCCTTGTCTCTTGGCACTGCATGTCAGCCCAAATGCATAAAACCCTGCATTGAGCTTTCTATGGAGGGCAAACTTCTCCAATGAAGCTGCGTCATCACATATAATTATAAAACAGTGGCTTCGTCATAGAAAGTTCAAAGTACTAGTTATGTAGTTAGAATTTATTTATACCAGAGATCTCAGATTTTGAACAATATCTATTCCTCAAATTTGCTATTCATTTAAGTGTAGCTGCATTCTACATGAGATAAATCAAATCTGAGATCTGTGAAAGTCCAGGACTCAGAGCAGGTAGGTCCAGAGGGTAAAATATTAAGTGAAGAGAAGTGCATGATAATGTTATTACAGTACTTAATGAGACATGTCTCCTTGGGAAGTTCTCTGTTGTACAGTCAGGCTTTTACCACAAACCAACAGGCTTCGGAAAGGTTGGTGACAAGATTTCTTCTTTGACGTAGCTCAAGCATCAACCTTTATGTTTTTGGATTGATGGTAACTGCTTGCAAAGTTTATTTCAGTTGGAATGGTTTATACTTTACTCAAATTCATGCATAGGAAAAAGTTTTTTGATTTTTTTAAAGAAAAAAAAAAGTAATTAGCAAGGTGTATGATTATGTATTTCTTCTGTTTACTCTAAGTCAAAGGTAGGTTACGTATTGAGATTCCACACATTCATCACCATTGTGCACATTTTGTGTTGGCTCAAGCCTTTATATTTTATGTTGATATTTCTCATTGAATTATCACACTTTATTTTACTTCATAAGTCCCTGTGATGTGTCCTCATTTTATGTTATTTTTTCCTTTTCTGTTTTGGTTACCACCACAACCACCTTCATCATCATCAACCCTTCCCCAACAAAACCAACTCCAAATCATCCAACAAATGAAAAAATGACCCCCCCCTCCCGCCCAAAAACTTCAAATTCAAAAATGGAACTGCGCAAAACAGTGCCCTCTGGCCCACCTCAGGACATCCAGTGCTTCAGCCCCACTTCCACCAAGATCCTGGTAAGTTGGCGGCCACCTTCAATGGACTTACAAAACGGGATTATAACAAAGTACGCCGTCCAATACACTGCCATCGATGGAGAGGACAATACTATGCATCAAATCGACAACATCCCCCCAGAAACCACTCAGTACCTTTTGGAAAATCTGGAAAAATGGACTGAGTACAGCGTCACCGTGACCGCCCATACAGATGTGGGATCAGGCCCGGAGAGCTTACCTCAACTGGTCCGGACAGAGGAGGACGGTATGTGCCCCTCCCTCAAGCTGCTTAACCCCGCCCCCTAACAATTACTAACAACCTCTCTGCAACCCGCATCTTCTTGCCTGCTCCTGTCGCCAATTTTTGGAACTTTTTTTAACACAAACTGCGACATTTTTTCCTTTTCTTTTTTACTTTGCTGCTCAATTTCAACATATGGTATGGTATTTTCTGAAGCTGGGCCTGTGACTTCCAAATCCCATCTGTCTGTCTCTGCAGTATTTTTGAATTTTTGAATGGCAGGATATTTTTACAGACTTTTTTGAGGAACTTGGCAAAGTAACAAGTTCTTGACAGTGGGAACAAAATATAAATGGAAGATTTTTTCTTGTTTTTGAGGCCATTTTTAAAAGATTTTGCCACTCATGCAATACAATCATTTTGTATTCATTTTTCCTTGCTCCATAGCCAAAAATTCTTGCGGTGCTTCAAGCCTTTGTGACACTTGAAGCCCACTTTTGGCTCCATTTTTCTATTTTGGCAAAACACATTTTTATTCCATGTTTTGAAACCCACTCATTTTTACTGTTTCAAGATTAGGTCAGTTGTCAGACCTGTTTTTGCTGTTGTTTTTTTCCCTTACCATTGTTGAAATATTGATGTCATGCAATGCCTGTTGCAGTTTGCTACACTTTTGTAATTTTTTGTCACTGCAGCACTTTCTACTAGAGAAACCAGGCAGAATTTAAGTCGTAGGTGAGGGGTTCTCTATAATTTTGACCTTTTTTCTTCTATCCCCATGATGTTCCTCCAGTTCCTAGCGGGCCACCTCGTAAAGTTGAGGTGGAGGCTGTCAACTCCTCATCAATTAAAGTGATCTGGCGTTCACCGACGCCCACCAAGCAGCACGGTCAGATCCGAGGGTACCAGGTGCACTATGTCAGGATGGTTAATGGGGAGCCCACAGGACAGCCAGTCATCAAGGACATCCTGATTGATGATGCCCAGGTACGGCCCCCTCCTCAGCGTGCACCTCATCTCTCACACACCAGAGTGCACTTCCTCTCCCAACAAACTCTCAAACTCGCTGTCAGTCTGCCCGCTAATTAGAACACAGAACACAGGGGAGTTTAATATGTTAATTATACCATCTCAAAATCTGAACAATGGACCAATCAGCATTTAGTTCTTGTTGTTCTCTTCCATGGCTTGCTCACAGTGATTGACAAACACGTTAAAATGTAATAGTTGTCAACTGTGGGTGAGACTTTGTGGTTGAAATGTATAATTATAATTGCATGAACTAACTAAAATTGTGTTGCAATAATACTGAAAGATTCTGCCGATCACTATAGTAATAAAACCCTTTAAAAAAAAAAAAAGAATAAAACAGGAGGTCATTTTCAACAAAAATAATTGTTTCTTTAATATAATGTGGGGTTATACTAGTTCAAATATTGATCAAGACCATATTAAAACTTTCTTTCCCGGTACCGATACTTGTTCAAAAGAGTGTCTAGCTTGGATGCTAGTCTTAGTATCAATTAGTATCTGGGAATAGAGATGGGCCATGTGTCCAAAAAAAAGATTCAAACAAATTTCCCCTCATATTGATGAATTTGGATTTTATTTTACTGTTAAAAACAAATGACTTTCAAAATGTATCTCTTGAGCATACACTTTAAACCATCGTAGAAAGGGGTTCAGAGGTTGTCATCCGGACGCCGTTTAAAGATCGAGACGTTTCGACTTTTATCCAAAAGTCATTGTCAATCAGAGATCATTGTCAACCAGCTCTCTGATTGACAATGACTTTTGGATAAAAGTCGAAACGTCTCGATCTTTAAACGGCGTCCGGATGACAACCTCTGAACCCCTTTCTACGATGGACCACACCTGGACGAATGAGGGTTTACATCGACCATACACTTTAAAGACGTTTAAATTATTGCCAACATAACAAAACAGTCAAAACTCAACCTACCCTTAATGCACTAAAAAAAAAAAAATGAAAAGAAAACCTACATTTTTGATATCAAATAAAGTATTGACTTCATGGACTCACACATGTCTATATTCTATCACAATGTCTCTTCCTAACGTCTTTTCTCTTTTTTTTTCCTTTTCCTAATCCTTATCACTGCCAGACGGAATATGATGATTCAACTGAACATGTGAGTAGATATTTCTGCCGTTTATTATTTAAATGGAAATTGAATGTGTGCATTTGAGTTTAATGTCGTTAACGTAGGCATCTTGTTTTTCCAATAACACAAGACCTTCAATACGTTTAGGTAGAACGCTATTGATTGTATGTGAAAGGTTTAAATTCAATTAGAGATCACCGATAACACCACTTTGTTTCCACGTCCATTAAATAAAGCCTTATCAAAACTATCCTCTCTCGCTGAAGCATGCCCCAATTTCAAGCATAGGCTCTTGTAATTATGCTACCGTCACGCAGCCCCCTTTTATCTCACTCCTATTTTTATGGCCTATTTTTGCAAGTCAGCAAGTAAATGTCCTGCCATTGAAGTTTGTTCTTCTTTTCACAGGAAATGATCATTTCAGAACTGCTGGCTGAGACCACGTACTCAGTGACAGTGGCCGCTTACACCACAAAGGGCGACGGCGCACGCAGCAAGCCCAAACTGGTCACCACCACTGGGGCAGGTAAATAGACTCCTGTACAAATTATATTGTATCCAACCATTTCAAAACGTTACAACATATTACTCAGCTTGTAATTAGCAAAACCAAGGTATCCCAATTTGTCTTTTCTTTTCCCTAGTTCCAGAAAAACCCAGACTCATGGTCAGTACCACCAACATGGGCACAGCTCTCCTGCAGTGGCATCCCCCTGCCTCAACTCACGGGCCCCTACAAGGATACAGGCTCAGATTTGGGCGCAAAGATGTAGAACCCCTCACTGTTATCGAGTTCCCTGAGCGGGAAAACCATTACACTACCAAAGAAATCCACAAGGGGGCCTCCTATACCTTTCGCCTTTCAGCCCGCAACAAGGTGGGCTTTGGTGAGGAAACGGTAAAAGAAGTTACGACCAATGAGGATGTACCGAGCGGCTACCCTCAGAGCATTTCAGCAGAGGGCGCCACCACATCCACAGTTCAAGTCAACTGGCATCCCGTTTTACTGGCCGAGCGCAATGGGAAAATAGTGAAATATGCGCTACAGTACAAGGACATCAACAGTCCCAGTAGTCCAACTGAACTCTTCATCACTGCCCCAGAGTCCACGGTCATCGTCGACCGCCTTAGGGCAGACACCACTTATGATATTAAAATGTGTGCCTTCACCAGCAAGGGCTCGGGCCCTTATAGCCCTAGTGTACAATTCAGGACACAGCCTTTGGATCAAGGTAGGACCAGTGCCTCAATCCTGTCAGCATCCTCTTCATTTCTCTCCTTTCCTTGTCTAAAAACAGCACATCACAATATGTTTCTCCCCGTTCTTTCACAAACATAACATTTTAAGTTACTTGTAGTAAGTATTTCTGTCCGAGTGTCGTGTAAGTCAAGCACAGAACAGTCTTTAGTTGGTGTTGACGCAGAGGTAAGAGGGCAGCAGTGAGAGTAGCTCAGTTGTCAGAGTGATGTGGAGGAGGCTTTGCGAGGTAAGCGCTGGAGTGGGACTGCTGTGAGCAGCGAGATACAGGAGAGGAAGTTGTGTCTAAATCATTTGCTCCCCCTTTCTTTTAGCAGTGTTTGCAAAAAATTTTCATGTGAAAGCTGCCATGAAGACATCTGTGCTGCTGACTTGGGAGATTCCTGACACCTACAATCCAGCTCAACCATTCACCGTGAGAGCCATAACATTTTATACAAGATTATAACTACTCAAAGAACATGCCATAAAAGCACACTCTACATAATTTGCGTTCAGATCCTTTACGACAATGGACAGAGCGTGGAGGTGGATGGCAAGCTAACGCAGAAGCTAATAACTGGGCTGCAGCCAGAGACGCAGTACTCTTTCCTTTTAACCAATCGCGGGAACAGCGCTGGGGGTCTTCAGCATCGCGTCTCCACCATGACCGCTCCTGACGTTCTACGCACCAAACCCTACCTGATCGGAAAGACCAACTCTGACGGCATGTTGACTGTGGAGCTTCCATCAGTGCAAACGTCTGAGCGAGTCAGGTGGGTAAAGAATGCTCACTGAATTTTGTAACATAGTAGAGTTCATAATGTACCACGAAAAGAAATTGCTCCAGATAGAGGAAAGAGGAGTGCAGCTCTGTACTAGTTTGAAATGACCAATAAATACATTTTCTTTAATGAGAGTTTGGGTTATGCATACATCATTTAATATGTAAACCCATGGATAAAAGTGTCATCCAGTTTTATTACAGAATCCATAAAATGTCAACATCGTGTGTGAGTTAGCACACTTAACACAGAGAACTTGATTACTATTGTGAACTCTAAGCCCTGTGAAGTCCTCAGAGCGTTGAGACAAAGCCCATGTTGTCAGAGCGCCAGAAGCACATCCGACTGTAGACTGCGGCTTCAAACCCATCTTGTGTTTTGATGTTGCTGGATGCACTCGGCCCACTGCCTCCCATGCCAGAGCTTAAGCTAATGAGTTTCCCATTAGCCTGCCACACTGCCTCTCTGGCTATCGCGAGCTTGTGTGGTGCCCAATGAGAAAGGCCAGAACACTCTGGCAAAGGCCCTTATCTCTCGTGCCACCCCGATGAAGGGATGAAATCCTTCTAATTCTCATCTTTTCACAGAGGTCTTCTAATTAGCCCACGGAGGCTCACTGAGGTTCATCTACACTGCCCGACTTCTATGAACAATCTTAAATTAAATAGAAAATATGTAGTTTCACCAGTTAAGTGAGACGGATTGGTTTGGCTCACTAATGGCATAATTATGGCACAGTATCTGCTGAATTTTGTGTCCCATTTGATGCATATTCAGAAGCCTGTCCAAAGTTTAATAATATTTAAAACAGACTGAGTTTACATTACATAAACTTACATTGAGTTTATGAAATTGAAGTTTTTATGTAAAGTTTTATCCTTTGTTCTTTTTAGGATGTGTCGTTCTTTGGTCCTAAATTGAGCCCATTTAAGGCCTGATTTGGACTTGGTTTGGTCATGTTCTGGTCCTTGTTTAGTCCTGAGCTACAGCATGTTAAGTTTCGGCTTTAGTCCTGGTTTAGTCCCAGCTTTAATGTGGTGAATGTTCAAGTGTAAACGCATAATTAATCTAATAGAAAACTACATTCATGGCCACTTCAATACTTGCATACTAATCAGTCTCTATGTGTGCACCAGGGGCTATTACGTTGTGGTGGTACCTTTGAGGAAACAACGCACTGGCAAGTTTTTCAAGCCATGGGAGAATCCTGACGAGATGAACTGGGAAGAGGTGAGTTTACCGACACCATCACAGACAGGTTTGAAATCTGTACCTAACTTTGTCCAGATGATTGCCTTTGCAACTTTTTCTACCATAGATCACTGATGGATTACGTCAAACATGTAGTTTCGCCAATAGCGCCCCATACTTTTCTCCAAAGTATAGAAACAGGCCTCTAGTTTTTGAGAGGGCAGGAAGAACAAGAGATGTGTCTCGCTGATTGACGCAAATAGCAGCGGAGAGCACTGTTCATATGGAAATGAGAACATGAAGTAGCCATCAAGTGCACTGCAAACTCAACCCTCGTCCCCTCCTCCTCCTCCTCCTTTTTGTGGCGGCTGTAATTACCTGAAGAGCTGCATCAGGCCTTCCTGTCTTCTCTCATTCCAGCCCAAGCTAGCCCACTGTGTGTGCACAAAACACTTGACAACTTTTATATTTAACCAGTCGGATCGGAGTTTCTGTGAGCTGCATGCATGATTAAGTGGTTTCACAAATGAAAGAGTTTATCATTATACTGTTAACTCTGGGACAAATTTCAAAGTCTTCTATTTACATGGCTTACGGGGCGCAATGTGTCTTGGAAGTATTTTACATTTTTTTCAGGAGACTGTATTTACAAAGATGAGGATTTAACAATACAATGTACCACAGACTACATTTTCAACAAAGAAAATGTACTGGATACTTTCTAGCAGAAGTGTTAGGCTAATGCTTTAAAATAAGGTTCCTTAGTTAATCATTTATAATGCATTAATAACCGTGACTTTCTATTTGTTTAGAAGCATTTTACTCTACCACTTTATAACAACTACACCTTAATTTGCCTTAACAAAGCATTAACAAAGACTTAATTCACAAGGAACATATCATGATTCAGGCTTAGGAAGTACTTAATTAAGGTTAGGGCTAGGAATTAGGGTTAGAATATTAGTGAAGTAGTTTCATTAAAAAACTATTTGTTCAATATGAGTTATTATAAAATGTTATTAGTTATTATAAAATGTTACTTATTGAAAAGCGTTTAGTAAGCAGCTTATTTATGTTTTTTGATTAATGCCTTATCGACGTTCAATGGTACTGAATTATAATCAAATAGTCCTTATTAACGACTTATAAATAGTTTACTAAGAAACCTTATTTTAAAGCATTACCTTAGGAGTATAGTTTAGTTGTTAAGATGAGAAAATTAAAGGTAAATCCCCAAGTCTAGACAGTAAATTGTAAAAGGTCACATTTTTATATAACGCTTTCCCACCTTCAAGGCACTCCGAGCAGTATTTTTCTTTCTAAAATCTTTTCAATATTGCAATATAAAATATTTATCTTTGCAAAACCGTCACAATAACACATTTGAAAACTAAAGGAAACCTTACGTTCTCTCATCCACCATTGGCCCCCTGCTCCTGCCTACAGGCCCGTGTCTGTCGCCTTGACCAATTGCCCAAAAGTCACCCCTCTGTCAGAATTTATTTGTTTGTCAATATTGGCACTCACCTTTTCACAACTTTTCCCAAGGGCAGCTAGATTTAGCCGTGTTGACAGGAGAGATGATTGAAGACATTATCGGGCAGTACCAACAGCCCCGCAGCCAAAACAGAGCACACACGACACGAGAGGGAACGCACACACCGCGACGGGACTGACAGGGGCACAGCGCACACACACACGGGACAAAGAGATACCGAATCAGACGTCAAACGACTAGCCAAGCCTGATTAGCATAATTATAAGCCGCACTTTGTACTGGCTGTTTAAAGAGCAATGATACAGACTTGTATGAAGGGCATGTACTTTACGGATCGCTTTTTGCCAGCTTTTTTTTTGTCTTTTACAGCATTAAACACATGTTCCGGACCCATTTCGGAATGATAGATTTTATGAGAACGCGTTTTTTGTTTTTGTTTTTATCATTTCATCTTGCCCCCTTGTTAACGGTTGCTGCATATAGCTTTACATTAGGCTTAAAGTGCGTATGACGGGTTTTTATGATTTTCTAATTTTGACTTTATTCAGTGTGTTAATACTTCGTGTAAATACAAATTATAGTTTTGCACTGATCAGGTCGCTGTTTGTGGAGAAAAGTTGAAAAATCTGTCGACAATTACAGTAGTAATAACAAGTAAACAAATCGATGACATCACACTGGGGAGACAAAGGTTATGCATTATTTACACGAAATAAACTACTTTTTTGACCCTTTAAACTTTTATTCAACAAAAATTAAGGTGTTCACATGTGTTTTTCTTTGTCAAATGAAAAAATCTGTGACGTTTGATGAGTTTTGGCCAATGTACGGTGTGGTCGCTATATGGTAATTTCCTAGCGTGATGTCATACTTTACAACCAGGAAGTAAAATTTAAAACCTAAAATATAGCTAAACTGGGGTTAAATTTGTAAAGATTTTAGTAGAAATGTGAATATATTTATCTTAACTGCATTTTAGTTAAATGTGTATTTCAATCTGTCATAGGCACTTTAAAGGTACACTATAACTTTTCTTTTGAGAGTCTACTTGCTTATTTCCATTCCAGGATAACTTTGCTTTTTTGGCCTTTGTGACATTTTTGGCATATATGACATTTAACTTCTATTTTACTTCATCTTATCTTCTTAAAATATGAATGTTATGGGAATGAAAAAGACAATAAAAAAGAGATGGATTGGGAATCAAAAGGTGTCGCTTTGGGTTCTAAAGGGACTGACAAACTTTTTAAATAGTCGTTTGGTCAAAATAAGCTGACCACAACATATGTTCTTGCTTACCCTGTTTCCAAAAACAGAATAATACAGTCCCAAAACAACCTTGTGAATTTTCCCAATTTCCTCTATTTAGCTTCCTTTATTCCCATGTACCAGATAAAAAATGGGAGAAAAGCATGTGGCAGACCTTTCCCCAGAAAAGTTACATAGTTGGTGGTTCTAAACAAATAAATTAAATAAAACAAATACTGGAACCGATGAGAATTCCAAAGCAGCTCACTCACCAGAAATTGAGAACCACTTTGTTTGACAATGACTCAGCCAGCAATAATCTTTTTAGACCAATTTACGCCTCAAACTCTGGGCTTTGAAACGAGACCTCCAGCATCTTCGCAACTCCACAATTTATATCAAGACATTGTAATACTAAGTGCACAGCCAAAAGACAAATTGTTCGAGTGTATTTGACTACAGGCTTTTGAATCAGCGCTTCTGATTTGTGTCAAAAAATGATTGAGCCGAGAAACTTTGAAATCTCCCCGCTCTTCCGCTTGATACTGCCAGATAATGTGAACTGTTTTATATGCCGGAAACCGACACTATCTTTTAATCAGAGCCTTTTGTAGTCCAAAAACAGATGAAATAAGTCATTGATCTTTCCGTAACGCTTTGCAATCAGCACTTTCAGCTCGGCAATCAGTAAGAGAAATCTCAGATGAATTTGCATTGAAGGATTTTTTATGTCTCGTGTGTGATGTGAGTTGTACTTGGTGTTTTTTCCCTCCAGCTGCTGAAGGAGATCAACAGAACAAACAGAGAATTTCGGTTTCGGAGGCAAATCGAACCAAAAGCCTACATCGCTGCGTACTTCAAGGACCTGCCCAAAGACTTCACGCTCGGAGATGGAAAGATGTACGGGGAATTTGAAAACAAACAGCTCCAGAACGGGCAGGAGTACATCTTCTTTGTGGTGGCGGTTGTGGAGATGTCAGAAAATGTAAGTTTGTTGTATCCTCACCAAAAACACATCAGCAATCGTGTCGGTTTATCTTCTGAAGAGCTTCTAACTATAGCTCCCTTCAGTTTCATCTGCACGTTGTCATCCTTGTTTTTTAAAGTCAACATCGTAACTAGATGCAGCACTTATAGAGCAAATTTTAATATAAACTTTGATGTACTTCCAAAACATGTATATCATTTTAAGGTATATAACAGAACTGCCCTTGTGTAACCAACATGTTTTCATCCCAAAACGTGGTACATACACGACTGTCTCCTAGCCATGTAAAATGACAATTCGCTGCTTTTTACATGAAATGTGACTAAAAAGAGGCGAGGCTTATTACTTCTGCAGTTTTGAACAGGAAGTAAATGGATCTGTTTCTATTACTGAGCCGTTTTAGGTCAATATTGCGGTTTACAATGAAGACAATTACAATAACAAGTAAGCATCTAGTCTCTTTTAAAGAACAAATAATCTGTTACAGTGACTTTTTTTGAGCATTTATCCATGTTCTAACAATGTTCCGTCATCAAAAACATACCTGAAATAGCATTCAGTTGCATCCTCCCCCCTCCGAGCGTCAAACACACATTCAGCGAACTCCTTCTATCCGGGCCGTATTTTCAGATCATCTACGTCACTTATCAGAGAATATTCCACTGTTTTAAACCATTGCTAAACTTGTTCTAAGCATTTTCGCCATCTAAACACAATAACTAACTGCTAACCCGCATCATAAGTTTGCGCTGAAAAGAAGTTAACTGGATTGGTTATTGTGCTGGCTGGAGGTACTCATAGAATGAATGAATGAATGAATGAATGAATGAATGAATGAATGAATGAACTTCTTTTATTTTTATTTATTACTTTTTTTTATTTTTTTTTACATGAGATGGCAAATTTAAGGCACTCAAGAGCATGTTTAAAGGCTAACAGCAAAATGAAAAATGACATTGCAAAACATACTGAAGAAAGGCAAACTAAGGGTGTGAAAGAAATAAACCAACTTTATCTGTAAATTCGTGGAGGTCTTGACCACTGCACCGTTAGTAATCTTTAGTTCTTTATACCAGTTACACAATAATCCTTTAGACAGGGCAAGGATGTTACCAGCTTTCTGACGTGTTACTTTTGTGAGCATTTAACTTCCAAACTCTTCGCTGGCTGTAGACGCTGACCCTCACCGCTTTGGGGAGAGAAGCCCCTTTAGACCTCGGCCCATTCCGGGAACAGCTTGATAACGGCGCGTGTGTTTAATTGCGGACCACCTTATCTCGCTGTGTGTGTGCGTGTGTGTGGGTGTGTGTGTGTGTGTGCTTGTGTCCGGTGTGGAGCAGAGAGCGCAGGCTGCAGGCGAGATGATGGATCTGATGAGCCGGGGGGCAAAGCACTAACTCGCTCTCCCTCCACTGACCTGTGCTTCAGGTGGAGAGCCATGATAATCACGGACAGAGGCAGCCGGGCATATACAATATTTCCATCCCTAAAGACCGTTTTATCTCTTCAAACTTCAATCAACTTTTCTCAGCTAAAGGAGAGATTTTCCCGATCGTTTCGGCGTGGAGTCTAGTGAGAATAACATAACTTTGAAAAGGTTTTAATTTGTATTGCTGGACAAGCTTTGTAGAAAAGGTTGTTTAATTGAGTAAATTAGCTCAAGTCTTAAAGCAGCGCTCAGAATATATTAGTCAGCATGGTCATAAGTCACCTCTTAAGTAGATGGAGCTGCAGGAAATCCAGTCTTGTTAAAGCTTAAGGTGAACATGGATAATGAAACTGTTGGGAGAAATGTGTTTCAATCAACTTGAATTGCATGATTAATACTAGGCTCTTGCTGTGAGTCAAAGCCTGATGGTCGTCTAGTTGTACAATTCAATAATATTACTAACTACTAACAATATGCCAACACCACTACAGCTGACATTTTTCGGACCAGTTTTGTGATAACGATTAGATTTTAGATTTCGGTTTTAAGAATGGGATTCTGTCTGAGCAGAACTATGAGCCGACAAAAAAAAAAAAAGTGTTTCGGAACTCTTTTATTCGTGCTTTTTGGTCACGTTCTAGTTGCGTTTATTCGCGTTTTATTGCTTTTACTCATGTTTTTGTTGCTTCTTTCAGAAAATGTTTTAACAATTTGAAACTAGTTTTTTTGAAGCAGTTTTTAATCAGAATAAAACATATTTTCGTGCTTGTGGAGGAAAATATTATACAAAGATTTGCGAATTGTGTTAATTCAGATTGCAATTTCAATTTGATTTAAATGAATTATGCACCTTTAAACACCACAGTGCAATGTTATCACTGTATTTATCTAATAGTTTTCTACTTATTGCTACATGAACATTGCAACATCTAATAACACCTCAACTCCCATTTAATGCTTCATGGCTGTCATTTTGTTAGGTTTACCTATTTATTTTTTGAGGTTGGCTGAAAGAAAGCAAAGGATGACAATCTATATAGTTCTCTCTTTTTTGTATGTGCTGCTGCAGCAAAATGCATTTAGTCATGAAGCTTGCAATTGGAATTATATGAAAAGTGCTGTACCTGATTTTTACTGATTTGAATAATGGAAAACAGAACTAGTTCATGTTTATGTCTTTACAGCAGTCAAATGCATCACTCACTTTTCTAATGCAGTCCCAGCATCCTAAATATTCACCACCATGAGTTTATCAGCACTCTTCACCAGTCTCTGAGCCCAGAGCGTCATGGACCTTCACGGGTAAAGTTAACAAACATTAGCATGCTAATGGCGCAGTTCCTGCTTCTCTTGTTGGATAAAACGCTCTATAAATAGATACAGAGTCAAAGTTGTGGTCTCATTTTCCCTCAAAGAGAATCACAGATTTGACTTTATTACATGCAAAAAATCGTGAACATGGACTAGTTCTGTTTGTCCCGTTTCACAACAGTAAAAATCAGGTACAGGACTTTTAAACATAGTACGGAATGGGTGATGTATCAATATAAATTCCATCATCAGTATTGGCATGTCAGTGCATCAGATTTGGCTTTATGAAGAGACTAATGAGTAAAAATGGAAATAGAAGCGCAAATGTGATGTGTTTGGGTTTTCTATGTGGCTCAATGACTTTCACATTCGATCCATGACATAAATAAAACATTGCTCTTAACTTAAACTCATTAACAATCCTTTAAATAATTCAAAATGCCTGCTGCCTTTTCAGATTATGTATGCCACCAGTCCCTACTCCGACTCGGTGGTCTCGGCGGACATCGACCCGCAGCCGATCATCGATGAAGAGGAGGGTCTGATCTGGGTGGTGGGCCCTGTGCTGGCCGTGGTCTTTATCATATGCATCGTCATCGCCATCCTCCTTTACAAGAGGTGAGGAAAAGAAACCGCCAAGGTCACTTCTGCAAACCAGGTCTGTGAACGCGTGAACATGTGTTATCTGGCACCGTGAATCATTTACAGAGCTGGAGGAGGGAATACTTCAAGTCAACACTATGATTTATAGATGTACCACTGACTATGAATATTCAGCGACCCTCAGCTATATACGGTTAAACGTTCTATAGCAACACTTGGAGGAAACTGGTAGTCAAAAAACCCAATAGCAGCCACGAAGATTTAGGGCAGCAGCGGTCACAAAAGTAGTTTGGACTGAATTACTAATACAGTCTATACATGATGATTTCAAATAAGCAATAATGAGGATTTTAGGAATTTCAAACTGTCAAAATGATGTGATTATTGAGAGAAAACATCTCGGTTTTGAATCATTACAATTACGGACACCAAAGCCAAACAAGACTGAAATCCTTAATTCTTTGATTTTCAACCACTAGTGTGCCTTGAGGTGTTGCCAGGTGTCCTAATGGATTCACACATGGATTTAATTGAGTAATTTATCATTTTGAAAAGTCTCCAACATCCGTCTGTACCAAAAAAAGAAAGGCAAACATTCACCATTGCCAGATGTAAAGAACTAGACAATGGCACTGGCATTATTCTCCATGTTATAATACCACTTTTTTCATTGAAAGTAAAAGCGATACTTGATAATATTTTTGTAGATGGCAACTCAAAAAAGGTTCAAAATTCACTTTTATTCACATTTACCATTCTTATGTCTGTAGATTCCAGCTTTTTGAATGATAAAATAAAGTTAAGGTCATGTAAAAGGCCATAAAAACATACTTCACATTTAGGTTGAACTGAAATTACTTATTTCTGCATCAAAATTCTCACAACTTTTTTTGTCCTAATGATTATCTTGTGACCTGAATAGTCATGATTATCGATTTACAAAAGAACCCCGATGACACTGTAAACTCTAAAACAAACAAATGCCTTTTTTTGTTTTTTTCAAAGAATAAGTCATAAATCTATCATAAGTCAGAACATCTGCAAACCCAGCTAAACCGGTGTAGACGTTTCTCCAAACGTGTTAAGTACAAATCCGTCTAAAGCTACGGCTAAACATGCAACAACAACTCCTCTAACACTGGAGCACTCCGACTGAACCGCAGTCCCAGTGGAGGCTGTTGTCAGTGCGCATCAGTCAGGCGGATGAGGCCAAAGCTTTGACTATCTGCAGCTTCAGAGAGGCCTGGAGCTCGGGCAGGCGTCCCAGACTCTCTCCTCCTCCTCCTCCTCCTCCACAGTCTTTACTACGGCTGCTCCCACCGGGGACGCCACATTTGATCCCTGTGTCCACCCTTTCTGCCAGGACACACACAGCCGCACACGCTCTGCTGGCGGTCTGTGCTTTTCTCTGCACCAAAGTGGAGACGCTAGCATACTTTACTTCAGTATTGAGTTCAATCAAAGTTGGATAAAAGTGTTGAGGCTTTAGTGGTACTGTATTTGATGAGTCTCACTGACAAATGGAAAGCAGAGATGATTATTAAGTTGATCGTGATTATTCGGGTCATTATAACAACGTAAGAAGCAAAATTAAGTCTTTAAAAACAAATCAATCCTCTTTAAAGTAACTACACCTTAATTATTAGCCTTAACAAAGCTTGAACAAACAGGCTACTTTAGGGTTAGAGTATCAGTTAAGTAGTTACTAAGCCTGATTTATGGGTGAGGGTTAAGGTTACTCACCTTAGATTAACCCTAATAAACTATTTGTTCATAATTAATTAAGTCTTTCTTCCTGTTCTACTAAGCCAGGAATAAGTGTACTTATTATAAATCTATGGTCAACGTTTTTATCTGGCTGTCTAGCTTGTCACATAGACTTTATTTTGTCATTGAGAAAGTTAGATTTTGTAAACCTGGTTAGTTTGTGAGGAACTGTAATAACGATAAAGGGAATGAAAGAAAATTAAAGATTTTACTCTTGTTTGGTTACTGTCTCTGTAATTGTGAATAATCATAAGGTTGTGATGTTTTTGCTTACAATAACTACAACACTAAAATTTGATATTGTGACATCACTATTGAAGGGCAGTGTAATATAATAGTGTAATACAATACAGTGTAATATAACAATTTTCTCGAACGTCCGCTCCGTGTAAAGCATAAGTCCAAATCTAACATTGATTTAACATGATGTAAAGTTTGTTTCTTCACATTTTTGTTTTCGTTACTGAAAGGATTGGACAATTGCATTTAAAAACAGATTTTCTACCTATTGTCAACAACAATATAGGATGGAATAATATATGTATTGCACTAAATAATACATTTGGCTTTGAACACACTGCTTGACAAAGAGTAAATTAAGCCTTTTCACAACAATTTATTTCAAATGGCACTTTGCAAATGACCTCTTCAATTCGAAGCTGAATGAGCCTATTGCTTTGGGATGCCAGATTTTACGGCGGAAATCAACTTGTTTTTGTGTCCTCAGTGTGGGCTGTGGCAGTTTAACACATCCCAGATTAAGGTGATTAAAATGAGTTTATTTATTTGTCCAGAACGCTGTGTTTTCTTTCTTGGTTTAACTATCAGAGCAGAGTTTGTGTGCAGAGGCTTTTGGAATTTTTTATGGCGCACAGACTTGATTACAAACTTTGTGTCACTGCCACGTTACGGAACAGTCAGTGCACAAGCTGAATAAGAGATGTTTTTCTTGTTAAGATCAGTTTTATGTGACAGTATGTTCCCCTAGTGCAAAAAAAAACACAGCAGAAAGAGCAAATCGTGCCGACAACCATCAATAAAAAAAACGATTGTTGAATATTTTACATCTAAAATGCGAATAGTGGCCCGGTCCGTCTGCCTCCTGCCACATCGATTATGACTATTAACAAGAAATGCATATATATTCACGGCGTTTTCATAATGGAGGATGCTGAAATATATATCGTATTCTTGGAAGCGCTTCAACAAGACACAGTCAGCTAAATCTGGAATAGTGGTTTTATTGTGTAAGACTTTTATGTGCAACAGTAAAACTATAGCAAAATAAGAGCCCCAAAGGCTGTCAAAGGTCTCCCCGCCTAATGCTGTGTCAATATTTCTTTTCTTTGCCGACCAATGGAGCAGCAAACCAGACAGGTAAGAGCAAGATGGATAGAGAAATGCCTCCTTTGAACTGTATTTTATCACTCCGAAACCATAGTATTGAATTATGTCTTACAAAATTGCGCTGAAATATACAATGTGATTGACAGAAAAAGAGCAGAAGCCGAAGCTCGTAAAGGCAGCCTTCCCAACAGCAAAGAAATGCCCCTTCATCATCCCACGGACCCTGTGGAGTTACGGCGCCTCAACTTCCAAACTCCTGGTAAGATTTATCCCGTTCAGCGCAGACGTACAGCGGGAATGCTACTGATTGCTTGCTCGAATCAGTACTTCATTATGAACTTTATTAACATTTCCATTGCTCATTTACAATCACAACGGACAGAGCAGACTTGGACTATGCACCAGTTCAAGACTTATCATCGGATAATGCTTTATTCATGACACGATGGTCTTGGTGATCAGGACTTAATGTTATTCTGATTGATAAAGTCCAGCCGTAAGGAATCAATTCTTTGTGTCTTATTCTGCATACACTCTGTATTTTACATCTGCACATGTTCTGAAATACATGGTTTGTTTGTTCTTTTTCTCAACTCTTCTGGACAAATTTAGAAATGTTGAATATCTTTGAGCGAAATCTGCTTTTTGCATATAACGCATTAACTCACAACTAGACTTGATTTGCATTAATGAGATAAATTCTAAAATAAAATCAACGTCCCTTTAGTAGGCATTCTATTCATGTGCTTCCTGGTTTAAGGCAACATTTTGACCACTTTTAACCATTCAAAAGATGGAATATTAGGATAATTTTTCCTCACTTGGTACTATGGGTTGACGATATTTACAAAAATTAGATCCTGATAACGATAGCCAGACAACATTTTGCCAATCCAACAGAAATGTGTCAAAACATGTCTTTAATTAGCAGACAAATTTGAAATATCTGTAAAAGTAATTACCACAATTCAGCAATATCACCTTCTACCTTTATTTGAAAGTTTCCGACATAACTTTTTAAATTTTAAATCAACTCTTTTTGTTGCATTTTTTACTACAAACGATATTCCCAATATTCAAATTTAGCACACCTTCAAAAACAAATTTCAGTCCATTTCCCACATTAAACGGATACGAGACAACTGTACATCCAAAACCTCAACTCTAATTAGGCGTTGTACTAATTAGTGATGTAGACAGGTGCACGGGGTCAGTACTTGACCGTATCCTCTGGGGAACATACATCTCATTGAAAAGTAAAAAGCAGAAGTGCCAGGCTTGACAGTTTGGTGGCAGCTGTCATCATCCAGTGCGCGCGGGCCATCGGGGTCATTCGGACTTGTCATGCTTACTCAGAGAGCTCCGACTGTACCCTGCTGCTTAGCGTAGATTCAACCCGGCCCAAGTGAGGACAATATGAAACATGTCAAGGCCGTGTCCTGTGCTTTGTATGCGAGCCGATGGATGGCCACAAACAACAATGACAGGTGCGGAGTGCAGTGTTTATACCGGCCGACCTTTAGCGCGGAGGTGAAGAGTGGTCACTGGATTCTTGCCTTGAGGAGACACCGAGAGTCACAGTCCATTTATCACCTGGAGGGGGGCGGTGCATCTATGCCCCCGTCCTGACTGTAAGGAGGAACGCCTGAACAAACACTGCAGAGTATTTGGATGTTGGAATAATGAGCTGAATTCATGTTCTCTGTCAGTTTTATTGGTAACAGACAACAGTGCAACAGTGCCAAAAAACTATGATTTAAGTACATCTTAAATAGCTAGGGTGCATTTAGTACATTTTTCTTTTCTCTTTTAGTCTGAGTTGTTGTTCAAGTTCTGCACAGCTAGATTGTAGACTACTGTTTGAATTTAAACTGTTTTGTCATTTTAAACTTAACTTATTCAAACTAAACTTAACTAGTCGACTAGTCAGCGATTATTTTTCTCATGAGTCGACTAGTACAGCAATTATTTCTATTGTATATTTGTCTTTTTAAATACATAGTCAACTTAATAAAGGTTGTCATATGGTTACTGAAGGCTTCTAGATAGAGAATATTTAGGAATAAAGTGTATTATTGATGCAAATCAGCAATAATCTATTCTTTTTTGACATTTTGTTGTGATAATGTCACAAAACGATAATATAATTCATTAAATTATTGTAGTTGATTATTTTTAATTGTCGACAAGACACAGTTAATAATTGCAGCCATAATTCTGAGTTGCTCAGTAAAATATGTTTTGTAAGAAAATTGTCTAATGTAATTGAAACTACCCTTTTTATACTGTAGTGTACAGTACAGTATGGTGTAGCAATAATATGACTAAATGATTGCAAAATGCGAAATGCATGTTTTCTTACACGCTGTCCATTACAAAAGTAACTAATGTTATTACTAACTAAACAAAAGGAATGTTTTTGGTTGATTTCAGCATATTTAAAAAAACAAAACAAAAAAACGGTGGAAAAAGTTTCAGCGTGAGTCATCTGGACAATGTTTTAAAAATCAACACATTTTAACTGCCATCCAAAAGTCATTTTCAATCTGAGAATTTTTGGATGGTAGTCAAAACGTCTTGGGAGTCAAAACATTTTCTGTGATGGATAAGTCGTGGCCGAATGAAGGATTACACAAAACCACAATGAACTGTTTCATTTCGATCAACAGGGTTGGCCAAATAGGTCGCCCATTAAAAAGCTAAATTTAGCAGTTAAAGTTGCCTTAAATGCAGTTTTGAACATTGGGCCTGGTGTTCATCTGGTGCCAATAATGTGGGCATATCAGAGCTGGGTCAGTTTGTATGAAAGGAGGATAAATTACCCCTCCAGGCTCGAGTAATGTATGCATATTTATGAAAGCTCTCCAATGATGTTAGGGCCATTACAGACTGCTTCATCCTGACAGAGGGCATTTTTCCTTTTGGTGCTGAGTGATCTCAAACATCCTTACGCTATTTCAGCCTCCACTCAAGCCGTCATTTCCCCCCTCCCCATCAGCTTCTCTAAGAGCCTGGATCTCACTGCTCAAAAGGACTAAATATTTCCTCCCAACACGTGACCACTCTAAATCAAGTCCTCAAGCCGTGTTACATTAGACCTTCCTCCCGCTCCTTCTCTCTCCACCTCTTTTCACCTCAATGGACATTTTCCACTTAAGGATGCTTGATGTTTGAGCGACAGTATGGTAGAAATGGTACTTTCATTGTCCCCCCCCAAGCATGGTGATGGATTTTGAGTAGCGGCCCGCAATAGAAACCCACTTTCGCCGGCAGAGAAGTGAAAGTGGGTGGGGAGAATGTGGCCTAGTACCTTCCATTAGCTAATGTCCACTTGTGCCAAGCTAATGAAACCTCATTATGGTGGTGGTGGTGGAAAGATGGAGTCAACCAACTGCGGTGGCACTTGACATGTGGAGATGGAGAACTTTTTGAACAGAACAACTTCAGGATCTATTTCATGCGTCATACGTTTGGGGTTTTATTGCATGCACAACTCAGAAGACAAAATCATTCAACGAAGTCCGAAAAGTCAGTAGAAGATCTATCTGCGCACGTAGCTACTCCTACGTAACTTTTCTGGAGGTTTTGCCACTTGGGTTTTTCATGGAGATGTTAGTGCTTTGCCTAGAATATTCCACAGGATGGCATTAAACTTATCTTATCTTATATGTTCCTATTATTGCTGAAAAATACTAGGGCTGCAACAAACTGCAACAATCTTTTAGTTATTTAGAACGCAAAAGGCCTGTACATATAAGATTTGACTCAATTTGACAGCAATAAAGCATAAGTAAAGCCGTTTGAGGACGTCCTGGTGGAGAATATTTACAGACCAAAAGGTATCTTCATCAAAAACATGTCATAAAACCTCTAATTTCAGATCATGATATGTTTTGGAGTTTATCGATAGACCAGTTGAGGATTATTCGAATACTTAATTAGTTGCCAACCCTTTCTCTAATCGATTAGTTGCGATTAATTGGTTAACGTGCTGCAGCCCTAAAAAATACCTTGAAATCCCATTGCAGACAGACTTGCCTTTCCACAGATCTGACCTGTAACTTGGCTTGATGACGTTACCAGCTAGTCTTCATGGAGACAGAGGTTAAATGCCATACTGTGGTGCATTCCAGGCAAAGCCATAACATCTCTATGGTGACAAATCCAATTTACAATCCTTGAAAATGTGTTCTCCAAATGCCAGATTCTAAATAGTTGAGCACAATGACACATCAGCAATTTTCCATGGGTTAATTTTGCTTTGCTTGTTTCTTTGCTTCCATATTGTTAGCATGGCCTCTAGCATGGTAGAATGTGTGTACTAATGTATGTTCCATTTAGCTTACTCGTTGCACTAGCAATGTTTTCTCTGTCAAAACACATCACATCACTTTAATGTCTCCAGTCTGCAGTTAATGACACGGCCGTTTCCTCCACAGGTTCAGGTGCGTCCAGTCACCCCAGTAACCTCCATTTGTCAAGTTAGTTGGTCTCGATTCTGCATTTGACAACATTCCCTTTAATCTCCAGCTGCCTTCTACTTTCCCCATCTCTCAACCCAGACTTCATCCTCATGGTGTCAGTGCTTTGTCATTGCAGTAGGGTAGAGTTTCAGGCTTGTAACATGTCATTGTTCAATCAACTTTTGGCCTAATTTTTGCTGTGTTCTTTCGTTTATCCTTTTGTGTCATGGTGTGCGTCTATCTCTGTGCCATGCTGATTCTCCTGCCAGGCTAAATTGCTAATAGTATCCTAGGTGGACCTCTCATTCCGGCTTCTGCGTCCTTCCTAGCATGGCCACCGCTGAACAAACTAGCCTATGAAATGCCTTTCCATCTTCCCTGCTTCTCTATTGGTCCACTGTTCTTCTCATCGTCTAGCATTTGTGGTGACGTTCTGTTTTTTTTCTTTATGTAACAGGCATGGCCAACCACCCTCCCATTCCAGTCATGGACCTGGCTGATCATCTGGAGCGCCTGAAAGCCAACGACAACCTCAAGTTCTCACAAGAGTATGAAGTAAGAGTCTACTTAATGATCTTAAAGGGCTTTTGAAGGTAGGAGCAGTACTAAAATGTCTCTTTTAACAGAGACTTGCTGTGCAAAATTGACTTTTAAGAGCATTTAACCATGTTTTAATTGTTATCTCCTGCAATTATTACACTGGTGCTCCTACAATCCTGGTTTCCCCCACAATACACTACTCTATACTATTTTTAATTCCTAAACTGTGACAGGTGTAGTATTTCAAGCGTGGCATAGCTATTTTGGCACAAATGAAAACAAAAATAATAATCAGCTGCTCAATTGTGTGAATTGTAACTGTCCAAGGTCAGCAAAGCGGCAATTTGTGATGTCATTTACAGTGTTTGTACCATAAAAGGGCAGGCAATCAGCATCACAGTTTTCAACAGGAAGTCAGCGGTTTCTTTTTTATTAAGTTGTTTTAGATCAATATTGCCATGTAAAATCCTCAAAATATAAATAATAATCCACAGGAGTCATAGATTTTAAGTAAAGTATAATATTTTAGCATATTTTTTGAGTCCTCGTAGTAGTAGTAGTAGAGTAGAAGTGAATGAGTACTTTGTTATCTCCACTCTGACTCCCAAAAGAGCAATTGGATTAATAAAAGCCTGATTTTACAGTAAAACATAGAATGACTTGCATTAAAATCTGCAGGAGGTTTTCACTGCAGGCATTTTGACACATTGTCAGAGAAAGAAAGGGACTAATTAACATCATTACATGCTGTACATTTCTTATATTTTGGTTCATGCCGTTATATTAAATAGCTCAGTGGCATGTCTCAAATGGATATAAATGTTGTATTACACCTACCATTAATACGTGTTCTAAAAGCAAGCCAATACTAAATGGCAAAAACTATTCCTGAATATAACTGGTGTAAGAAATAGAGGTGTGTGGCTAAATTAAATGAATGATTACGCTTTCCTTTTGCCTAAACAAGTTAACATCTTTGTAAGGCACAAGTGGAATGGAATTTGGATTTGAAAGAAGTCTTTTTTTTTTTTAAATAATACTTGGGGTCAATTCGAATGTCAGTGGCTTTCTAAAATGCTTCAGAAAGTGCAGTCATTACACTGTACGAGGTTAGCAAAGCAGGGCCGTCATTATCACAAAAAAATTGGCTAAATTTCTATTTCTCTATGATTATTTTCGCCTAATGGAAAGCAATTATGCTAGAAAAAGGAAGACGTTTTTATTCTCCAAATATTGTGGCTGCCCTTGCTAACTCCATTTAACTTGTGTTGAAAATATCTACTTTACTTGAACAATTTCCAAGAAAAGACATAAAACGTGAACCAAAACAACTTGATTTGACACGCATGTCTATTTGACAAACCCATCTAAGGCCCAAAGTAGCTTGGGCAGGCTCCAAACAATTAAACTCCAACCATTATCTACAGAAGACAGAAGAAGATAGATGAATAAAAAAAGTAAATTTGTATCCCTCTTCAAATCCATTTTAATTAGCCATAAGGGATAGTGAGGCCATTAATCTGCCTTATTGCACCAGAGCTATTTTTCTGGAGAGACATTAAAACCGAGAAGACATTAAAAAAAGGAACAATATTTCCCCGTCCCTGTGTGCTGGATGTTCCCTTTGTCATATTACATTTTATTGTTCATTTATTTGTGATGAGGGACCATTAGTGATTCCGGCTTTGCGCGGCTAACGAAAGAGTTGGATCTCACATTCTGATGAACTAGTCTCTGGTGTGGGATTTTGTTGTGTGCTCCATAATGCACTAATCTTAAGAGAACATTGGTATTAAAAAAAAAAACTTAAATTATACTGTATTTGGAGATGAAACGAAGTCAGGGCATGGTTTTACTGTAACAAAGACTGCATGATGCAGTTAGGGCCTGTAACCAAAATGCGTGGGATCAGAGTAACGTTACTTTAAAATAATATTAGTCAAGTAGAAGTAGTGACCAAAATAATTCTCCTAATAATTCAAAAATTTAAAAAAATATTCAACTAAGTGTAAAGAAGTTTTCAGTAGAACTACTAGGACTACTTGGTTACAGTTTGGTCGTAAAATGTAATTCAAATCAGATTTTTTAATTATCAGTTGATAAAATTGGACGACAGAACATTAAAGGTGCTGTACCGGATTTTACTTTTTTTAAAACGTGAAAAACAGAACTAGTTTTTTTGCATGTAACAAAGTAAAATCTACCCAGTACAGAAATATTGTAAAAGTAAGTAAGTAAAAATGACGGCGCTTTCTTTGCATTTATTTATAGAGCTTTTAATTCTACGAGAAACAGGAAGTGTGCTGTTAGCATGCTAATGTTTGTTAGCTTTACCCAGAACGGCGAAACTTGCTTTAGCCTTTAGAAAAACTAGTTCTATAATAATGCAGCACTTTTTTGCAAAGGATTGAAATAATATTTTCTTAATTGCTTGACCTTAAAATACACTATACAGTGATCCCTCGTTTATCGCGGGAGTTGCGTTCCAAAAATAACATGCGAAAAGTGAAATCCGTGAAGTAGTCACAGCTTTATTTTTTATTATTTTACAATGCGATACTGAACTATGGAATGAAACCAAAAATCAAAACCTGTTTTAAAGCCCAAAATTTGTTTAAAACAATAATTTTAATATAGTAATACAAGGTTGTAAACATTGTCACTCCCGTATTTCACAGTCTGTGCCTCTTCGTCCTGACTCCACTCCGCTGTAGCCTCTGTTTCTGCTGAAGGCGCAGTCTCGGAGTCTTTCTCCGAGAGAAGAACATTGTTATGGGGAGTTGTTGGCGCTCTTTCTTTTTCTGAGCAAGAAGCTTTTTATTTTTTTATTTTTTTATAAACGGATATGCCACCTTCGATTATATTTGAGAACTGCAATGAACGACTCATCAAAGGGTCCCGTTCTTGTGCGTGCGCTGAAGTTCAGTGGACGCACTGTAAAAATATCCGCACTGTAAAAAAAATCCGTGAAGCAGCGAAGCCATGAAAGATGAAACGTGATATAGCGAGGGATCACTGTATTCTAATTTTGCATATCCCCAAAACAACAAAGCCCACTGTGGTTCTGGAAGAAAAATTCCCACTCAATTTGTATTTATTTATTTTTTAAATTAAGAGTTTAAAGGCAGGACAGAGGCTTACGATGGGGTAACTCATTTCTTTCAAGAAGCAATTATTTTCAGCCCCAAAAAAAAACAGATTAAAATGTAAACTTTGAAATGTTTGAATAACTTAACGGTTTATAAAGTTTCAGATACCAGTTTGAAATAACATTATAGTTCTTGTTGTCATATAGCTGATTTCCCCCAAGCAAGCATTCAAAGTTTTATTTTCATTTATATTTTTCAGAAAGTTTACAGGGATAATTAATAAGAAATTTACTTCCTGAACCAAGTGGTGGGCGTCTGCTCCATATCTTACCATATCTTATCTCTAGAAAAGAAGCACATTACTCTCCACTGACCGCTATTCCCTGCCGCTACAAAGAAATGTTCTGTGCATTAATGAAAAATTCCTCTCGTTCGCAGTCCATCGACCCCGGACAGCAGTTCACCTGGGAGCATTCAAACCTGGAGGTCAACAAACCAAAGAACCGATACGCCAACGTCATCGCCTACGACCATTCCCGCGTCCTTCTGTCCGCTATCGACGGTACGCTCCCCGCCCACAACTCCCTACAACTTCTGCATCGATCGAGGCCGTTTTGAACAGACTGTAAAGTGCTGTTTCCGTCGCCACTTACACGCGCACAACACTGCAGCTATTAATTAACCAATGGCTCGGAGTGCTAAGTTGGTTCGACAGAGGCAGAAATATTAAAAGGCCCGTTTAGAAGTGCATTTAAACAATCCTCTGCTAAGTGGTGATGAAACTCCATTAGGCAGAGATGCACACACTTACAGCCGAACTGACCGACAATAAAGAGGGCCGCAGTTATTGGACATAAGGGACGGCCATTATGCCTTCAGAGTGTATACAAAGCTTTCCATTGTTGACTTTTGAGGAGGTTTTGGAGTAAAAAGGAACATTTTCACTTCAAAATTTGCATTTCAGGGACCTTTTGTTTATAAGTACCGTAATATTTCTGTGCATTTCTTCATGAGTTTGCTCCAAAGTCACAGCCAACGATGCAAAACAAAACCTCTAACGCCAGAACAATAATAAACATCTATAAAAAGTAAAAATAACACTTCTTTTCGCAATCCTGTTTTTCACATTTTCAGGTTATTGTAGCCCATAAACATTGACACTTTGTACATTAAAACATATTTATAGTATCTATGTTTCTTTTTTAGAAATTCCCAATAGCATTTTTAACAAAGTCATTTCAATTCCACAAAAAAGTGACTGTTTTTGTCCGTGGCGCATAGTCAACTTTCTTAATATTCCCTTCTTAAACTCATCATCATTACGATTGCAGTTCAATATCCTTTCCTAAAGCCTGCAATTCCTGAAATTTATTTGCTTTCTCATTCCGAGCTGAGAGACAAACAAGACTGCGGCAATGTTTATTCCATAATAAACATATTGACTGAGAAAATGGGAAAAAAAAACAACATTACAAATCCTGACTGACAGAAGGCATAAAGGCACAAGCGCATTAAACAACTTGCCTCATTAAACCACAGTAATGTCCCTTTCTTTTCAATTCAAAAAACACACTGTGCTTAATTGTATTTATCCTTGTCCATCACTGTAAAATGTGCGGCTTTGTGGACAAAAAGACGCGGCAAAGTGGGTGGTTTTAATGTGTCCGTTTTCCATTTGCTTGTCTTTTTAGTCCAATAAGTTACCTGGGAGTGCGAGGCAGTCTGTAGGGGGGCCGGGAGGAGAGGGGAGGCAGCAGTGGCAGAGCAGGGGATTGTGGGAGACGTGGCCGCCATGCAGATGAGAGTTATCTTGGTCGACCATGTGTGCACGGAGCCCCTAAACTGCCAGTCCTAAAGCATTGACTAGCTGTCAGCTCTGTCTATTTCCGCGGGATTCCAAAAGGCTGCTGCGCCTTTCATTTAATATAAGCAAAAGAGACGCCGTGCCAAGAAAGAAGATGAGAGAGAGAGAGAGAGGGAGAGGGAGGGACGAGGATGGAGAATTGTTTTGCTACTTTTCTGTCGGTTTGTTTTTTCTGCGTGTGAGGTGATAGACTTTTTACAGAGCGAGCGTTATCAGAAAGTCTCTCAGATATGGGAAAGGACACAGCGCTTTGGATTTAAATGTGCTGTTGATAATAAATAGGAAGGTTTGTGCATCGCAGAAGCTCTGATCCAAATACAGCCAATAGTTATTACTTTGCAATTCCGGGACTAAAGAATGTTATATTTTAAAACGCAGCGAGGCACATGGGTAATCTTGATACTTGGTGCGTTGTGCTTTGGGCGCTGTTGGCTGTTAGTCTGTTGTGTTTAGATTTGGGACGTTGTGTGGATTTAAATTTCAGAAAAAAAGTTAGGGGATTGATTTAAAAGTATATAGAATGTGCTGTTGTTTGTTTAGACCATGCAGGATGTCCTTTGAAAACATAAAACAAACATATTATTCTAGCTATTTGTAGCATTTCAATTGGTTTCAGCAAAGTCAATATATATTTTTAGCGCGTCATTTTAGATCTGGGGACAAAAATGTGGCGTTCCTACGTACAATACTTTTAAAGTGCCTATGACAGGTTGAACTACTCATGTAACTAAAATACAGCTAAGATAAATATATTTAAAGTTTTGCAAAAAATAATTATACATTTGATCTTTTTAGCTGTTTTTTATTTTTTATTTTGTCATATCACTTCCTGGTTATAAATGATGACATCACACTAGGAAACTACTTTGCAACACTGGGCTAAAGCTAGCCTAATGTCATAGATTTTTTGTCCGACAAATCAAAACACGTATGAACACCTTTATTCTGTTGAATTAATATTTTAAGGGTAAAAAAAAAAGTTGTTTATTTTGGGTAAATCATGCAAACTTTGGATGGAATGAGTCTCCCTAGTGTGAGTTTTTACTTCCTGTAATTTTCAACTTTTCTCCACAAACTACAACTTGATTGGTGTAGAACTAGATTTTTAATGTACAACAGGTATTAATACACCAAATAAAATCAAAATTAGAAAATCATGAGTTTATTCTGCCTTTTTTACACATAAATGTGGGCTTTAGTGTTGTGTTTTGATATAAATAGTTGTTGTTGTCTTTAATTGACCAAGAAGTTCTTTAGTCAGCTACAGCCCTTAACATTAGAAGATTCCAGATTAGAATCTAAGCAATTTCCATGATTTTTAGGATCGCAATAAAACCCTCAAACTATTCCTGAAGACTGTGATCTCATCGTTGTTATTTTTTTCCTGATTACTGGCTGCCATGATATGACTCATAGATCATAATTTACATCTCGCGTCAGGCATCCCTGGGAGCGATTACATCAACGCCAACTACATCGACGGCTACAGGAAGCAGAATGCCTACATCGCCACCCAGGGCCCGCTGCCAGAGACCTTCGGAGAGTTCTGGAGGATGATCTGGGAACAGAGGAGCGCCATTGTGGTCATGATGACGAAGCTGGAGGAGAGGTCCAGGGTAAGGAGCATGTTTTTTAAAGTTGCACACAAATCAATCCTAAATTCAGGAATGGAGGTAAATACAGGCCAAAGTGAAACAACCACTGGGCTTAACAAGTGAATATCACTTACTGTGGAATATTGAGTGGCAAATGAAACCACTCAGAGTCTGATGGAGACATATGCAGTGGTATTTTACATGTGTTCATTTAAAAGTTAGTAATAGATAAAGCATTTTAGAAGGAAGGCAAAATCTTGATGTGTAGGTTTAACTAGAAAATACGTCCAGTGCCCAATATTGACCCCACAACATGTTTTTTGTTTTTGTTTTTTATCTACACATTTATTACATACTTCACCATAAAGTATCAAGTATCAGCTCAAATATATTTTTGAGGCTAGAATATAGTATTTTTTCATCCTTTACTTACCAATATTTCCACCCTGATTTTTTCCGCCTTGTTTTGTTTGAAAATTTCACTAAATTAAACATAAGTAAGGTCAAGTTAAAGCTTAATTAAAAATAAGCATTAAATGTTTTATGGTCCAATTTTTTATTTTTTGATGACACATTTTAAGGGGTCTATATTATATGTTCAGCCAAAAACTGCATTATGTTCCAAGGCGCCAATGTCGAGGTTGTCATGGTGATTCGTTTGATTTAGGTCATGTACTTTATGAAGCCAACTTTAACTTTTCTTCTAAAGAAAATTCCACACAGATTTATAAATTAGAAAAAGCATATGCTATCGATATACACAAATAAAATAACTTTTTTTTTTATTGTAACTTTGTAATACGATGTACTATTAGGATTTAAATCAGATACAGAATGTTTTAACTCCAGGTTGTGTCCATTAACATGAAGGTTTTAGAAATGTGTGGACGTACTTACTAACGTATTTTTGAGTTTTAATTAAGAGTTAGTTTGTATGAGATGTCAAAACACTTAATTCCAGTACAATCGCATCAAGGCCACAACTCAATCAAATAATTTCCAATTAAATTCCACAGTATTGTACATAATGCCCGATGAGCCTTGAGCACTGTAGGAGATGAAAGAGAATCTTGTGTGTTTTTACATGGATGAAAAGCTGCCGTGGCCGTGCTGCATTCACTGTATTCACTCCACACTCCTTTAAGGTCACTGCAGTCAGAAGGCCCACGTCTTTCTGGCACTGAGCGCTGAGGCTCGCAGGGCTCCATAAGCTCCTGACCTTCACACTTATACAGGCCGTCTAGAGCAGCGGGTTATGTTAACAGGGACACCCACTCAATTCAGACCAGGGTAACAATGTACAAATCCAATTCTGGAGAGTGAGGGTGGTGCGTGAAATGTAAACATGAAAAAAAAAAAAAATCTATCTTTTGGGATAGTTTTCCATGTCTTGAAAAGTTTCCATTTGATGGCAGCAACAGGACAAGAGTGGAAAGTAATTGGCACAAATGAAGATCATATTACAAGGAGAAATATAACCTTTCTAAAATGGCACACATTTTTTTTAGTTGTAGTCGACGAAGAAATTCTTGGTCGACTAAAGACATGTTCGATCCACCGATTAGTCGACTAAAAGGTGTGTGGCAAAGGCTCTCAAAATGATGACGTATTCCCCTGTATCTGACCCAAAATGCATTCTGAAGTCTACAACTGCACATTAATTCATGCAAAAATAACTATTTATGCAGAAAAGTGCTAGTAAACAGTGTGTGTGTATCTTAGAGGAGTTAGATTAAACTCATGATTAGTTCCTAAATCTTCAGCATATCTTCTAATTTTTGCTGTTGTCCCATATACATCCTTATAATCTAAGTAAAATAAATAGTCGGCCAAAACAAATTGGTTGAGTAAAACAACATGGACCGATTAAACGACCAAGAGACTAAAGGATTACAGCCCTACAAAAATATTGGAAGTAGATTTTTCATAAACCGCAGTTTTTCCAACATTTAAAGCATGTTACACACTTGAGAGAAAACTTAAGATAAGATAAGATAAGAGATCCGTTATTTGTCCCACAATGGGGAAATTGCAATGTTGCAACACACAGTTTAGAACAGGAATGAATGAAATAGGCGCATGCAATAAAAATAGGACAAATAATTACTAAACATGGTAATAAAAATACAATATAAAGTATAAAGTGCACACTCTTATTTACAGTAGGTGGCTGACTGGGAATAAATAGTAAAAATGGCAAATAAAGTGGCTTAAGTGTATTGTTATATACAGTAAGTGACTATAGTGAGATAAAAACTTGTACAAACATTTGAAATAGAAAGCAATTGAATTAAAGGTGCTGTACATAATTTTCACTGTTAAAATAACAGAAGTATTACATTTTAAACATTTGGCGTGGTCCAAAAATAATGCTAATTTTCTCACATATTCTGAGCATCCTAATTATTCACCGCAATAAGTTTGTGAGCGCTTTTCACAATTTTCAGAGCCGGAGCCAGATTTCCCGTCACAGTAAAAAGTCACATCTTGTTTTTTTTAGAATAAAATGCTCTCTAATCTGTTGCAGCACAAACTCAGAGGTCTCAAGTTGCCCTTAAAACTGCTTTTGCAACATATCTGTAACGTAGAAAAACAGATTTTGTCGACTACACGGAAAAAATGGGTACAACCTCTTTAAATATTGCCTTTTGAACAATAAAATTACAGATTTTTTAACTCATATGATCATTCTTGAACATGTCTATATTACAATGTTCCAGCTTATCCATTTTTCTCATGAGCTATATTATAAAGTTTCAATTACGGATCATTTCCATTCTGTTTCCAATGTACTTTCCAGCGTGTTCTGCCGTTTTGGAACTGGTTTCGTACAAATGAGAGAAATATGTGTAAAAGTTGTCAGTTACAGTGGGAGCGTGATTCTTGGCTCCATTCAGTGCAATGTTCTCTATGACACAGCCTGATCCACTCTTATCATTACGGCGTTTGACAGCTGGAGGACATAATGTGCTTTTGTTGGCTCTAACAGCCCCTGTCTTTTATATTAATCAGTGCTATCATTCACGGAGAAGCACTCAAGCTGTCTTTCTATGTTTTGCATATCCATAGCTCTATTATGAATCAATTTAGCCGCATTTTATTGCACCTGGTGTCAATGCGCGCAGCTGCTCATGGAGGTGCCATGCAACTTGGTAGTCGGGTTTGTTAAAGGTTCACCGTTCCGTTTTTGGCTTTGGAGTTCAATAGTATAGTATTCACATTGGATCTTTATGCTGTATTTTCAACTGGAGGTGTTTGATATGGAGATATGGAGAAGTTTACAGGAAAAACGCTAACATCTCCATGGAGACAAAACGTCATTTCTCAAGGTTTTTGGGCAGACAGAAAAAAAACACTTTACACATAGAAATGACTTACAGACAGGAAGTGTTTTTTGGTTGTGAAAATCTTTCTGACTGAGGATGGGACCAGTAACACCCATAGATGCAGCTGCGTTTGGAGACTAAAGTGTAATCCTTTATTTTCTTTCGTTCTAATACATTACTGTTCCAATAGTATGTGACTAGTTTAATGAAATCAAACTTTCTAAATGCAAAAGTAAAGTAATCATGATATTAATAACCACATTAAACGCACTATACATTAAAATGTACTTGTTTGAACTACAGATTGAATTGAAATGACTGGAAGTGCATAAGACAGGTTCGACTACACATTTCACTAAAACCTAGAGTAGTAGAGATTATATTAGAGATTACATTAGATTTTATACAAAATATTTTGCCTATTTGTCCCCAGTTTGAACATTTCTATAATGTTCATCATTTTACTTCCTGTTTGGACATGGGCAGCAAATATGACATGGGTAGAGGTAATTTCACAACTGTTACCTAGCAACCATACTATAAACAAGGGCCAAAATCCATATAAATTACACGATAGTTATGATTTGGCAATAAGTAACACCTGATACTTTTATTCTGATGAATAATTGTTTAAACTCTGCGTCAGTTGCTGTAAATTGTCCCTGTATTTTCATTGGCTCGTCGCATGTTGATGACATCATAGAGGGAGACCGTTTTTTGTTTTTCACATTTTCTTCACAAACTGCAACTTCACGAATCTGAAACTACGATAAATGTTTACCACAGGTGTTATCCCATCAGACTAAGTCAAAATTAGACAAACATGTGAACCTGTATACCATATAGACTTTTAAAATTGTCACAATAATTAGTTTTTATTAGTTCTTACGATAATATTGTGACCTGAATAATCACAATTATCGATCAACCAAATAATCTTGTCATTCCCACTACCCAGTCATATAAAACAGTCTGTAATGTAAATACTTTACTTCAGCCTTTTACATGTCATTTCACACTTTGGCTTTGAAGGACCCACAACCATTCAAATCAAACAAATTGAGCAGTAGGCCACTTATTTCCTCGGCAGCATAAACACTCTCTCTCTTTGGCAGCTCCGGTCAGTGTTTTATCGGCTGCTCTCTGGGAAACAAAGCTGTATACTAAAAAAGCAATAAAGCCCAGGCTGTTATGCGAGTGGAATGTGTGGTTACTCTTGTAATTATAGAGTGGCAGCACAATTTATAACAATGTCAGATCCATAAAAATATCTCAAACCGTTGCATTGATTTTAAAATCCAATAGTCAGCGGGCAGCGGCTGATTCAGGGAATTTATTTGCACATTATTTGTTTAGAAGGGTGAATTCGCCGCCCATTTGATTGTGCGCGGAGTCTAATGGTTATTGTTGTTGTTGTTTTGTCCACTCAGGTGAAATGTGACCAGTACTGGCCCACCCGAGGCACAGAGACATACGGCCTGATCCAGGTCACGCTGCTGGACACTGTGGAGCTGGCCACGTACTGCGTCAGGACGTTTGCACTTTTCAAAGTAAGGAAGAGTTCAGTTATTATTTACTATATTTCAGTGCGCAAGATGGTAAGTTGAGATGCGACGCTCCCAGCTCAGTTATAACTACCTATTTAACATGTTTTAACACAGGCTACGTGAGGAATAAAACCAGATTCCTCCTAGTAGTTAAGTATAGTAAACTGTTTTGAGCCCTAATTGCTCATTAACTGGACTAATTTACTTAATAATCTTTTACAGCTTGTAAAACTTTAAGGAAAATGTCTAAATTAGGGGAGTAAAAACAACAATCTTGCTAATTTGAGGCTTAAATGCTTTACAAAATGACCAACAAGAGTTCTCTATAAAATGTTTACAACAAAAAGGCAATAAACTGTTGAGCCAGAGGCAGAATTACCCATTTCTGTTAGTCTAAGGTTGTCATTTTGCCTATTTAATGACTTCTGCATTTAAGTGTTTATTTTCAGTCCCACCATATAGTAAAATAATCACTTTGTAACAAAAACGAGACAGTTGCGTGCTGTCTGTCTTTAATTATGAAGCATTTTTATCTATCACAAACCTAAAGAAGCTGTTGTAGGCTTTCATGCACGATATAAAAATGAGGTCGCTCAGTTTTGATGTAAGCAACAATTGTGGTAATGGATCAATTTTGCATGTAAAGTACAATTAATAAGTCTGAAAGAAGACAGTGTCGGTGTCTAACCTGCGGGTGTCTGTTCAGAACGGCTCGAGTGAGAAGCGCGAGGTGAGACAGTTCCAGTTCACAGCCTGGCCGGACCATGGCGTCCCCGAGCATCCCACCCCCTTCCTGGCCTTCCTCCGGCGAGTTAAAGCCTGCAATCCTCCAGACGCCGGGCCCATGGCGGTACACTGCAGGTGAGAGACGCACGCTAAGAAATCATACATATTTCTATGATGAGGAGGAATAGCTGAGGTTCAGATGGCATCACAACATTGTTTAGCGCTATTTGGATTAGATGGGGGTTAGCATGTTCAATTACTAGTGATAGTATGAGGGGTAAGCGATGATGAGAAAAATGCATCTCTGTCTTTTCCGATTCCAATTACATTATGAGGTAATATGTTGGTAATGCAATGTACTAAATTGTGCAGATAAACATCTTCGCTGACGTTCAAGTATCATAAAAACTGAATGAGCTATAAAATGAATCATAAAAGTGTTGAAACAATACTTTATACACGTATTCAAACAATGCCATTTCCAATTTTTATCAATATTCTACTTCAGCTTCAAAGGAACAATTTCAATATTGTCCATTTCACAACCCGTCCCTCGGTAGTTAATATGCAGATTAGGGCTGCATAATTAATCGAAATTTAATCAAATCCACAAACAAAATATTCCGTTTTATTCTGCATAAAAACTGCTAACCTTGTAGTTTGGATTTGTTAAAACGTTCTGAAACATCGACAAAAAGCAACAAAAATGTGACTAAAAGCGTCAAAAATGCAACAAGACGCTGAAAACGTGCCTAAACATGACAAAAGTGTGACTTAAAATAACAAAAATTGACTAAAAGTGACAAAAACGCAACTAAAAATGACAAACACTACTGAAAGCAACAAAAACGCAGCTAAAAATGACAAAAAACGCTGCTAAAAGCGTCCTGAAACACCTGACGTGAGCTCTGAAATCAGTTGATATTTCAGTATTTTTGTCAGTTCTCCTGATTGTGTTGAAAATGTGAACTTTGATTTTAAAACATAGATCGCAAATCTAATCGCAATCACTATACTTCTTTGTGCTGTGCTATATAGTTTGTTGGCCTTGTCACCAATATAAATGATCAGGTTCAACATTTATGGATTTTCCTTTTGAATATTTCTTATAAAAATTGTGGAAAAAAACATGTAATAAATGGAAAACCTTTGTTGTCCCCAATCTGAGAGTGTGACATCAATAGACATTTTTCAGTCAGTCAGTTAAAAATATGACCAAAATTTGTCTTGTTGAAGATTGACGGAAAGTATTATGACCTGCTGAAAACCCAAACACACTATCCCACCGGCTTTTGCGAGGACATTTTCAAATCTCAAGGTGTTTTCGACATCACAGCACAAAGAGTACCCATGTCTTTGCCCTGAGCGGACCTAAACATCTCCCACCCACGCGGCCCCTCACAGACGGCTCGCTGCTCTCTCCGCCACAGCGTTAACATGTCGCGCAGCAGCCGCACCAGCCCACCAGTCCCAACTCATCCCTTGGGTTATTGCGTCTAAAACAAATAACTTTATTCCTTTGATGCCGTCTTTACTTTTTCCTCTGCCGAACGCGGGGCCAGTTTCCCAGCTTTATGAGGACATGACATGCTTCTGGCTACGCAAAAGGAAAGATCGAAACGGCTATAAAATGTAAGAGATACGAAACTCATGTCAGGAAGCGATAAAACGAACGAGGGATTACGCAAAAAGCCGAATTACCACATGCTGAAGTTAATTAGTTGAGTTGACCAATCTCTTCAAATTGAAAATCCTGACTCGAACAATAAAAGAAAATGTAGGATTTAATGTCACTATGCAGATGGGAGCTGCTAATTCCTCTGGCACCGCATCAGATAAGACATACCCAGCTCCAAAATCCAATAAGTACTGCTTTGCTAAATCTTCTTTCTTTACACAGTTGCAAAATGTGGTCATCTGCAGTTATAAACTCCTATTTTTTGCTTCAAGAAACGACGTAGCTGGTGATTTCATGTGCTTGTGTTTAGCAGCATGACACACGGACTCTTAAGATGTCGATTAATTAGCCAGTTCACTAAATTATACGCAAAAAATGTGGACTATAAAAGAGGCAATCACAACTATGATTTGTGGGAATGGTAAGAGCTGCCGTATGGGGTAAAGTTGTTAGAGAAAATTGAACAGTCCACTAATGAGCAATTATTGTGTGCTTTTAATTAACCTCATACAATCAAATGACGTTTTTTATTTTTAACCTGAAAGTGAAAAACAGAACTGTATTGTTTTTGAAAATCCTAATTGTTGGTCTGTTGTAATGATCAAAAAGTATTCACGAATAAATAAGTGATATAAAACATCTGTATATGTATTATGCATCCCAAAAAAAATCTAATTTGTTTTCACCGTAGTAAAATGCCTATGTGGAAATGTGTTTCAGTCTATGTGTAATCTACCAGATTAAGAAAAATGGTATAGGTTCCATGTTATACATCATTGTAAATTGAAATAAAAACTAAAATATAACATCTGTAATGCAAGAACTGCACGACAATGTAGTCATATAACTATAAACTCAATGTTGGTACTATGGAAAAGGCTACTCTACTCTACTACTGTCTCTAAAACATGTGGTCTTATACTTGTTCTGGTATAGATCTAGAACCCTCTAAAGACTATTGATAAAAAAAGTCTCAGTTTTTCTAAAATGCACATAAACAGAACAAAACTAACACAGATCACAATGCAGAGAGAAAGCAAACGGAAAAAAGGGTCAACAAAAGATATCCAAAGAAACAACGGCACATACTGTACAACATAAAGTCGAAACTTTGTCAAATTTGTCCATGTTCAAATTAAAGGGCCTGTACCTGATTTTTATTTGCTCTAGTTAAGAAAAAATCTCTTTACATTACACATTGTTTGATAGAAACAACTTCATGGAAAGACGTTGGGTTTTGAGTTTGGGTTTCTGTGCATATTATAAACGCACTTTGTTAGGAAAAAACTAGTGCCGAAGTGTTTGCCAGGGTCACCTCTTTTCAGCAAATCAAGCATATTGTACACGATGAATCATGGAAAAATAACTGCTTGACACTATCCCACACATGTGATTCTCTGGCATGGTGCAGTTTCAAATTTTCACATTATCAGTCCAGTCTCTAATTGTTGGTTCCAAAGTAGGATCCAAAGGCATCCATTTATTGTGTCCATGGCGTGAGGTTTGAGGCCCAAGTACATAGTTCTGAAAGTCCAGCGGTATGTCAACGCCAAAAACAATTTGCAGCGTTTTTTTTTTATCACCTTGATCCAATATTTCTCAACAGTAGGACAGTCCTAATACGCCTGTTAATGGTCATCCACTTGGCAGCGACACAGTTTCTCCAGCTAGTATAAATAGTGGATGGCCAGCTTTACCATCAATTTGTTACTGGGCATTGATATTTTTGCTAATCAAAATCAAACTTACTAACTTTCTTTAGCTACTGTTTTGCATTTAGTGACAATTGCTAATCATAATGTAACCAGCACTGAATCTACAATAGGACAGAGCGACATAAAGCTGCTTCTTAGCAACACCAAAGTGTGTTCCCTGCCTTGGTTCTTGTGTTCATTGTGTTTTCCACTAACCCACGGGTCACGTCTGTTTTGCTCCTTTAGCTAGAGGCCTAGCGAGCCGTCGCCAGGGCACAGAACAAGTCAAAAGGACATGATTGAATGCTGGAGAGATCAGTGGCCTTACGCAGCCACTGGAAACAGAAAAAAAGTTTGTCGGATGAAGTTGTCTTAGCCCCAACACCCTTGATGATGTAGCTTAGGCCATAGGTTTTGTTCACATTACTGAGAATGCCTTTAGTTTAGAATTGAGCTGGAGGACAGGTCAGAATTAATGGTGGAATTTGGTGTTTACCTGTCAGATTGCAGATTTGTTGACTTTGGTTTAGGGTTAATATCTCTGTAATTACTGGGCCTATCCACATGAAACTGGCACAAAGTTCAACATCATCTCAGTCAGCACAAATAATCAAACAGGATTTTTTCTTTTCACAATTGCCTCAGAGAGCATTGCAAATATTAAATCCCGAAGACGTGATTGGTGTCAGTTGAAAGGACTCAACACAATTCACGTTCATGTTCAACATTTGTGGATCATAAGTTATTCGAAAATAGTGAATCTCCCTTTGAGTTACATAGGCCCTTCATCTGAAATATAAGGGACAAGAAGAGGTTATAGGTTAAAGTAATGTAGATTCAAGACAACTGTGTGTTCAATTTTGAAAAATGTTCAGACTCTGCAAAATTTCTGACTTCACTTGCTGAATTCATATGCTTTTTCTGTTGATTCCTCACTGGTTCTGCGGCTCCAATGATTTATTTTATTAAATGAACATAAGATGGACTTTAGATTAACATTTTGACTATATATGTTCTGATCAATAGAAGTTCTGTACAGTCTGGCAAAAATAGTGGCAGGTTAGCTGACAGCAGGAGATTTGCTAACAATACATATGTAATTGCTTTCAGCGCTTCTCGTGCTTTATCTCCTTAGCGCTTATTGCAGCTGTATTCTACACTGTTCTCCTTTCTTTCCCATCCCTTATTCCCTCCACTCCTGCAAAGCATATTAGTCTGACAGTTAATGTGTGTCGACTTCCAAAGCAGCTGGTCTTGACTGGCTGAAAAGGCACCGTCAGGTCATTAGTGCAGCCGGTCCGCCAGCTCTTTCCCCTTCAACTGCCAAATGTAGCGCCGGCTTTCTGCACCGCCTCACACTAACACTTGTCCATAAAGAATATGTCCATGCTGCTGTTACATTGTGAGGAAATCGCTTTGTGCGTTGAAAGCGTTGGAAAAACTAGCATGGAAGTTGGGGGCAGCATCTCGTCGCTCCCTTCCTTCTCGTCCTCCTCCTGTATCTCTGGAACTGTCAGTCTGTCAGTGGAGCTCGCTCAGGTCATCACTCTCACACATTCAGGTGCACTGGAAAAATTTCCCCAGATTTACAACAGCTGAAGCAGGGGGAGAAATCACCTCTCAGTGCATCCTCTGCCCAAGGGCTGAGGTGTTCTGGACCTCAAAGAGATTAATTTCTCAAAATGTGGGTCCACATAGGCCGGCTTTGCTTTTTACATGGCACACTTTTTGTGACCTATCGTAGGATGGTGAATGTATGACACATTACAATGCCGACTGCTAGTGGTGTGTAAAATGATCAAACATCCACATCAAACATTAAAGAATGCAGGTGATGCAAATCTACAACATCTAATTGCTAATTGTATAGCTCATGGAAGGGTCTTGAGTGCAGAGGTAATGTCAGCCCTTTTGAAAGTGATCAGTGGATCATTTGTTAAAGCCAATGAGTCTCACACGTGTCTTTAGTGCAGTCTCAGAGCAGCATGGCACATTAACCAAACCTCGCCTCCAGGGACCAACTTTCCTCCCTCTCGACTTTCTCTTCCCAAGCCTCTGCCTGTTCCTCGGAGCAAATGAAAAACAAATGCTCCATCAGAAATAGAAGGCGCTAGTGGAAAGCTCATACCTTGTAGGCATGTCAGCTTAATGGATTGAATAACCTATTTACTTTGGAGCATCAAGTGCAAGGACTCCTTGTCCTGTAAGTGTTGGAGGAGTTAACAAACAGGGAGCACAGTGCTGTCATGCCCATAGTAAATAAACTGTCATCACAAACCATCTTTGTTGCTGAGGCATGCACTAATAAAACTGTAATGTGCTTGGCTGTGGGATTCAGATGTCAGCAGTATGCCAACGACACGTCCAACAAGCTCATCTTGAGCTGTTGCACCATTCGAGGTCAAAGATACATCAAAAACATTTCCCTGCTTCGAGCCTAGTTACACTCGATTCGCATCAATGTCTAAATGCATAGTGCATGTGTAACGTGTCTTTGGCGATGGAAAAAATCTGCACTGGCTTCTTTGCAAGAACTTCCACTTTAATGGTCAGTAAACAAAAGACTAGTCAAATCTGTTTTTGAGCCGTTGCTGAAGCCGAGGTCAAAGCAAAGCTGTAAAACCTTTCCCTGTTCGACAGAGTGCTTTTTACGCTCTTTACACGCTAATGTACAAATGTGAATCTTAATGAGAGACCTGCCTTTCAGCGCCTCTTCTGCAGCTCTTATGCCATTTGGGTGCACCGCGCTAATCTAATGGCATTAATTAAAGTCAGCTGCACTTCTCTGGAGTTGCTTGGACGCATTAATAAAGCCCTCCAAAAACCATAGCCTCCAAAATTGCATCTGTCTATCTACTTTTGTTGTTGCATTTGTTGTAGTGGCACTTTCCTGAGAGTGCCGAGATAAAGGTTAAATGTTGCCGCTGCATAAGTGATTAGCCCTGATGGGTTTGAGAGCACAGGTGGGATCAGAAGGGGGAAGATTCAAACTGAAAAAAGCCAGAAGCAAGCAACACTGAAGGCTGCAACTGCCAAGTTCTCCTCTGCACACCAATCCACTTCAGATTTAATTACACCAAGAGCCAAGCGGTCAGTCCTACAGAGACTCTCCTGGCAAAGAGTTAAGCCTCCTGTTTGGACTTATCACTTGGTGCAAGGGACTTCTTCAGGTGGATGTGTTTAGCAATAGGTCCAGTCTCACAGGGCAAAAGATGAACGAAGGAAAGTGTTTTTTGCTTGGTAGGACAGAAAGTCTAAATGAAAACTGCAACAAGCAATAAATAGAAATAAATAAAAGTTAATATCAACTGTCAAAAAAATCTTCCAAGTGCAAAAAGACGCCTTTTGTTTTAAATTTTTGGTTTGAAGCCCAAGCTACTTAAACTTGATCAAATGCTCTTTGTCACTTTGTTTTGTATCTAATTCATACTTTTCCAGAGTTATGGATGATTTTAAATAAATAAAAGTACTAATGCAAGCTAAATTGTTATCACAAACCATAAAATAAATACATTTTGTTACCCATGAATTTAGGTACTAACCATCCAATATTACTCTTTATAATACTCAATTTCTGTTCTCCTTTCTCTGCAGCGCCGGTGTGGGTCGCACAGGCTGCTTCATCGTGATTGACGCCATGTTGGAGCGCATCAAGCACGAGAAGACGGCAGACATTTACGGGCACGTGACGCTAATGCGCGCCCAGAGGAACTACATGGTGCAGACGGAGGACCAGTACGTCTTTATACACGACGCACTCCTGGAGGCCGTAAACTGCGGCACCACCGAAGTGCCCGCCCGAAACCTCTATGCCTACATCCAGAAACTGACGCAGATAGAAGGAGGGGAGAACGTCACCGGCATGGAGCTGGAGTTCAAGGTAAAGCCAAAGATTAGCTCATGTGAAGCAAGGCAAGTGTGGGTTTTGTTCTGGACACTGTTCCCAAGCCATTAGGTTCATGAGACAAAATGGGGCCTGTGGTTTTGCCTTTGCCAGATATTTGACTCACAGAATAAGCCAACTTAGTCCAATATACGATGGTTTCCGTCTATGCTGGTTTGTCCCTCTCTTATGCCTGCAAAAAGGGGGTCTTGGTTTACAAATGAAATGCCAAACATAGGTTGTGACTTCCCCGACAACAGTTGCCAGAACAACTGCAGCAGTACGGAATATGTTTACAAAAAGGATGCATTTCAAAGTAGTTTACAGTCTGGGGTTGCACTGTGATGTCTCTCCTGTCAAAAACCTGTCATATGTTTTGATGGATTCCATTAAAAGGATGATAAAGCATCAGATAAAACTACGCCTTTGTCCACTCGCGTCTGGCCTGGTTATCCATTTCCCTGTCGTTTTATCATACAACATTTGTTCTCCTGCTCCCTCTGACACACTCCGATAGTAATCTCTTGCTAGTTCCATACTTCATTTTTACATGAACAGCGTCAAAGCAGAATAAAACACAAGGCAGTAGTGTGTAAATTTCATCAGCTCTTTAATCAGCTTTGGATTCTCCTCACTCGGCTTGTGACTGTTCATAGGACTCATATCTTATCTTGTTCAATCCGCTCAGTGTGTCAAACACAGACAGTCACTGGGGAAATAAAGAAACAAGAGCTATGTCACTATGTCTTGCCTCATACTGTCTCACTAACCGGTGAATCTTTCTCTCATGCAGCGTTTAGCAAACACTAAAGCCCATACATCGAGATTCATCAGTGCCAACCTACCATGCAACAAGTTCAAAAACCGCCTTGTTAACATTATGCCATATGAATCCACACGAGTGTGTCTTCAGCCCATTCGAGGAGTCGAGGGCTCCGACTACATCAATGCTAGCTTCATCGATGGCTACAGGTGCGTGTCAAAGTCTTGTTTCACCTCAATATAAACTCTTACATATTGCAACTGATCTGACAGGCAACCTATTATTATTGTGTGTTTCTCAGGCAACAGAAAGCCTACATTGCCACACAGGGGCCGCTGGCAGAGACCACTGAGGACTTCTGGAGGATGCTCTGGGAGCACAACTCCACCATCGTGGTCATGCTCACTAAGCTCAGAGAAATGGGCAGGGTATGTTTGTAATACGTTTTACACAAGACATGTTCATGCTCGAAATAAACACAGTTGTAAACACAATTTTGACAAGAATACTGTTTCAAAGTGGTGCTGTTGTTGCCACAGGAAAAGTGTCACCAGTATTGGCCTGCAGAGAGGTCGGCCAGATACCAGTACTTTGTGGTGGACCCAATGGCCGAGTATAACATGCCCCAGTACATCCTGAGAGAGTTCAAAGTGACTGACGCCAGGGTAAGAAAACACAGACTATTTCATTTGACCACAGTGGTTACACTTTATTAGGTGTGAATGTATAAATCACCAGTTCTCCTCAAACTGCACCCCACTATTTGTTATGTTTGTATTTTATCCTCATTTTAGTCTGCCCTTTAATGTTTGGCTTTCCAAAGACTTGGATGTAATTTGCCTTTGCCTTTAATGAAGCTGTTTAAATGGTTGGTTGCTAAATGCCCTCTGTCCAAATGTAGTTGTGCAGGATTCATTAACTCCAAATGTGGCATATTTGTTTACACCAGACTATGGCCTTAAGTGTAACATGAACATAAATACATATTTATGAAAATATGACACGTGTCAATGTGTAAAAACAAATGGAGCCGGCAGCGAGGAGCTGCCAGACTTTTAATTCCATCAAAGGCTTCCTTCCTTTGTAGTGCACGTTAACACTCTTCTCAATAGGATTTTTCCTTATCAAGGGGATACAATATCACATACGTAATAGACTCTGCTTAAAAGTTGATTTTGTAAATACCCTGACAGGGATGGCCCATCAAAGGAATTAACATCTTCAGTCTTTATACATCATATATTCAGGGAAAATGACTTGCATCTTGGATTTATCCCTTTTATGTTTTGAACTCCTGCACCTCCATCAAAACCACACAAATTTGATTATGATTTGAAGTCTAGTATGCTTTTCTCATTTGTGGTTTGTCTGTTCCCAGGACGGCCAGTCACGGACGGTAAGGCAGTTCCAGTTCACAGACTGGCCTGAACAAGGAGTGCCAAAATCAGGAGAAGGCTTTATCGACTTCATTGGCCAAGTGCATAAAACGAAAGAGCAATTTGGCCAAGATGGGCCCATTTCGGTCCATTGTAGGTAAGCTACAAGCTACAACCATCTACAGATTTTCTTTCGTATGCAGTGAGGTTTTAGAAGATTTGCGTCACACTGACATTCTGTTCATCACACAGCGCTGGTGTGGGGAGAACCGGTGTTTTCATCACACTCAGCATCGTGTTGGAGCGAATGAGATACGAGGGCGTAGTAGACATTTTTCAGACCGTCAAAATGTTACGGACGCAGAGACCAGCCATGGTTCAGACAGAGGTGAGTCGAATGTTATGCTAACAGACTAACACGGTCAACGAATTTGTGTGTTATCACTAAGCTTGTAACAGATTATCTACATATGGGTTTTTTTAGTTCTCCATGGACAGGAGCACAGTTAGCAAGCAGGCAGAATCAGGCCAATTACACAGTTAAAAGCATAAAGGGACCACAATGACAGCAAAACCCTGATGTACCAAAGCTAAATGGCTGTGTTCTTTGTTTGTAGGATCAATACCAGTTCTGTTACCGCGCTGGCTTGGAATACCTGGGAAGCTTTGATCACTATGCAACGTAAGAGAGCCAGTACGGGGAAGACAAAAGCAGAGAGGGCCCTTCGGATAAGCAGCAAGCCTCTCTACTGAGCCATAAATTCCTGCTTCAGAAAGAGCTTCTTAACTCCTTGCTAACAACTCATTATGTGTTGGATGTGACGTCAAAAAATTCAAAAAAGTTTATTACCAGAGGACCAAGTATAACCCCGACGAAACTTGCCTTGTTGCAAAGTGTTAGGAATCCTGACTGTTGAAGCATCACATGGATTGGAAATACCTTTTCTTTTGCTTCGAGGATTCATTCTTTTGGGCGGGGCTCATGAACCAACACAAAAACTCGAAATGCATCAGTGATTATGAACCATTAACGAGAGGTACACGGAGGGACACCGAACTGCTGGGGAGGAAAAACTCAAAAATGCACATTGTAAAGAAAATTATCTCAATCAAAATACATAACATCGAAAATAAAGAAGACGACACTGCTTGGTCCACGACAGCAGGACAAGTAATAATAACTATCGACAAACAACCCCTTTCCTGTCACGATGTTCATCTTTGAAATGTGGGAGAGGGTCATCAGAGATCTATCAAACAAATGAAATTATTGATTTAGTTTTTTAGTACTTTATTATACAGCTGATATGTGCAGATTTCCTTTTTTACACAGAATTATCGCTTCAAATCAAGTGATAAATTGTATTATGTATTTTTTATTTTACGCTGTAGAACTGTTCTGACATATGTGCGTTTTTTCGGCAGAGAATCGTTTTGCTTTTTTGTTACTTTTCCCCTTCACTTTGTCGCACTTACGATAGAAATTTACTACCAAAATGTAACAATTTAGTATTATTTTTTTGGTGCATTTTTATGTTTTTGTCCATTACCATAATAGAATAACTCCCATAAATTTAAACCGGGCTTTGTGGAATCAACAGGGATGAGCAAAGTATGAAGCTGCTGCTATTATCTTAGTTCTTCCATGAAAGAATGATCTTAAGAGCGAACTTGATGTATTGGATATTATATGAGCATAGAAATATATACAGATGTCAAATATATGTAATATATATGTAAAAGAATACATATAATAATTTAAATATATTCATAAATGACTAATTTATATAACAGATGTTTTAATGACGATTGTCTGAGAAGGTTTCCGTAAATAATGGGGGAAAAGAAGAGATACTTCACTGGAATGCACATCAAAATGTAATCCGAATGAGTGCATCTTTTCTTGTGCAATAAATGTGTTTTTGATGGGGATTTTTATTTTTTACCGTCCACTCACGACATTACGGTTCCCTTGAGCATCACATCATACAGTTTATAATTAATTGGGGTTACGCAATAGGGCAAGGTACAAAGACCATCAACATTGTTTCTTTTTTACATTTAGAGTGCCTTATATTTATGCCTGTACTTTATTTCAATGTAATCTAGATGTTACGTGTAAAAATGTATGGTAGTTTATTTACATAGAGTATTCCTTTGTCAATGAGATTATATATGCAAATAAGAACATTTTCAACGTTTCATTTTCAGTGGCCTTATAGCGGCTGAGTGAATTAGAATAAGCTGTTTATTTTTTCCTGAACCTCCTCACCATCAGAGGACGCAATAGTTTCCAGACATTTTTGTTTAGTTTTTTTATATAATATAAAGAAAACAAGAGACAGTGGAACGCATTCAGGCCCTGATTAAGACAATGTGGTAAAGATTCACGAACGCCTCACCAAAGGGTTCCTTCTTCTTGCCTTAGGTTGCAGAGAGCAGAGGAAACGAGAATAGCGACATTGATTCTGTTATGCTGACAATCCTCACGTAGCTTTGGAGAAATGACAGTTGGTTTTGTTTGGTTTATTTTATGCGTTTTTGATGGCTTTGTGGATGTGCATTCCAGGTGCTTTCTTTCCCTACTCAAGCCACTCTTATTTTTTTGTCTGCTTAAAGGAACCCTATTATGCATACATTTTAAGTTTGTTTTCTTTTGACTATAATAATGAAATTTCCATCTTCAAAAAGCTGAGAAAATAATTGGCGAGAAGTTTTTAGAACCGCTTGCTAACTGCTATATAGCTAAAACCTAGCTAGCCCCTGTGAGATCATAGTTAGCGTTCCATACAGCCAGAAATGTTAGACAGTGGGCTTTATTCTAGTAAAAGTCTAAAAACAGTTGCTAACAGCTACAAAGCTAAAAATCAGTTAGCTCCTGTTTGATAGATGCTAACGTTCCACACAACGAGAATTATTACGTGGCGCACTTTAATCCAGAAAGTGTTAAAAAATGGTTGCTAACAGCTACAAAGCTAAAAGAAAAAGCAGTTAGCCTCGGTTTGATAGATTCTAATGTTTCACACAACCACAAACGGAATCCCAAATAAAGGTTAATAAATAAATAAGTGTTAAAAATGTGTTAATAACAGCCAGATTAGTTTTTCCCTCTCTGGTCAATACTATCTTAGATTGACAATATACAAGATTATTAAAGGGATACACACCTATTCTCGAAAGAAAGACAATAATTGCAAGACATATAGCATCCTAATTATATGTAGGCTATAAATACACAGTTTTTTTCTATTGACAAAAAGCATAATAGGGTGCCTTTAATGTATTACTTTGGTCATAATTGTAAAATCAAAGTGCTGTTATTTATTGTCTCAAAGGTCCATAATATTACAATCCGTCTTTAAACATTGCCCATCTGTTGTTTTTGGTCTGTCGCATGCATGACAAAACGTGGCCTGAGGTGGCCTGGTATCGGAAGAGTTGCACTTTCTCTTATCTTTGTACTATGCACTGCCCTATTGATTCTAAACCCAATAATCTATTACTTGAACCCATCCATAAAAGGAAATTCAAGTTCACGTTGTGTGTATGTAAATAACACAAAAAGGTTATCAATTATCAACGGAAAAAAGACAAAAAAAATAAAAAATAAATAAACATTTGTGGGAAAAAGAGCATCTGTCCTGATGCCATGGTGAACTCCAGCAGACGATTCTTCAGAGGATTTCCCCGACCATTTCGTTCTTGTGGCTCAAGCTTGGAGTGTCATTAACAGAAATAAACGTTGTGTTCTCTGCTCTCTCTATCTATCTCTCGTCTGGATGCATAGACTGATAAACTAAATAATGAAATTGTAAAAAAAAAAATGGCTTGTTAAAAAGATAATACCTCTGATTAGTTGTAAGTTGTTTTATTTGAATGAAAGGAGTGCTTTTTATTTTCTTACTTAGGTTCCATTGGTGGCGAGAGAACGTCTGTATGGAAATCAGTTCTTTGCTGACACAAGTTCCATTTGTTATAAATGAATTCTATTAAAAAATGTCAGTGTTATGCATCGCTGTTTCACTTGTTTCCCTCCACCTCACTTTAGCCGCCAAAGACTGATGAAGCTATTTTACCCCCTACTGATCTGGCCCAACATATTAGAATCCACAGTTGGGGTTGAAAAGAGGAGATTTGAATAGATTTCCACAGGCTTGGGTTGTGGCTGTCAGCTACATGAATTATCAAGGGGGCTCCGGTCTTGTCTCCACACACACACTTTGACACTGTGTTGTGACATTACATTAGAACACATCCAGCTAAAGCTTTGTGCAACTCTACTGCTCATCTCCGAAACAATTATTCATTTGGAGAAAACACATTTGTGATTTACAGGGAAATTAGTGGTAATGACATCTTCAGTGTCATCATGAGACACAATAATCAGACATTTCTACAGTTGTAAATTACGCTACGACACACTTACCTCATGAAGCAGTCCTGTTTTAGCAGAGGACCACAGAAAAGAAAATATATATATCTCAACACAACTTAAAGTGCGTATGACATGTTTTCATGATTTTCTAATTTTGACTTTATTTGGTGTATTGATAGCAGTTGTACATATACATTTTAGTTTTACACCAATCAAGCAGCCATTTGTGGAGAAAAGTTGAAAAATATGTTGAAAATAACAGGAAGTAAACAGAGTGATGTCATCAAACTAGGGAGACAAAGGTTATGCATAATTTACACAAAAGAAACCACTTTTTTTTTATCCTTTACACATTGATTCAAACAAATAGGCTTTCACATGCATTTTTAATCATTAAATGAGTTTTGGCCCCGTAAACATGATGGTTGCTAGGTAATTTCCTAGTGTGATGTCATCATTTACAACCAGGAAGTAAAACTAAAAAACAAAAAAAATGCTAAACCGTGATAAAATTTGAGAGGTACGTTAAACAGAATTTGAAATATATTTATCTTAACTTTAACAACATTACAGATATTTTTGCTTTTAAAGGTGCTCTATGTAACTTTTCTTGCTTCCATGGCGATGCTATGGGCGTCGTGCACGGAGTATCAATTGGCTATTTAATTTAAAAATGGCTAGTTCACTCTTCTAATGAGTACTTCCTCTCCAATTCTATAGCTATATAGAATAGTGATTAAATACTGTGCAGTGGAACATTCCAGGCAAAGAAATAGTATCTCCATGGCAACAAAGTACACCTTGGAAGTCAATGATGAAACCAGTGGCATAAAAGCTCCACGTCATAAGAGAGAGTGGCTTAAATAATACCATGGTTCAATGTCTGATGCGAAATCACCGAACGGACAGGTTTGATTTTTGATAATATAACTTAAAGTTGTGGTACTAGCATTAACATTTAACTGAGCGCTAATGCTGTAGAGGTTATGTCAAACTGACTCATCAATCCTTTACACACTGCGATACTCATTACACATTAACATCCCACACTGTACGCACCACAACAGCAATAAAGAACATCTCAAAAAACAATATCAAAGGCCTGACAGCTGAGACATGTTTGCAAGTCAATAAATACCTGCCTGGAGAATGAACGTGCATCCAGACTCCTCATATCCAATTAGAAAATATTATTATGTGCTGTAACAAATGACAGATGGTGGCAGAGCTGACACGTGTTTCTTAAGTTTCTATGAGCCTGTAGATGTCAGGGGTGGCACATGAGCACAAACAATAAGAAAAAGACCAGGTGACATGTCAGACGAAGATGCCATATCTGGCCACTGATATATTTTAAATTACTCATGCAATCCAAGGAGATAGAGGTGATTCCACAACTGTTACCAAGCAACCAGACTGTAAACAAGGGCCAAAAGCCATATAAATCACACAATGGTTATTATTTGACAGATACTTTGACTTGATAACTTTATTTTCTTGAATGACTGTTTAAACTGTCAAAAGCATGCATCAGTTGTGCGTAAACTGTCTCTGTATTTTCAATGGTACGTCGCTTTTTGATGGGATTCTGTTTTAGAACTCAGCTCTACTTCCTGTGATTTCAAACTTAAATTTTTCCAAATTTCTTCACAAACTGCAACTTCAGATGTAAACTATAATAAATAGTGGCCACAGGTGCCTTCTGACCAAACCAAGTCATAATTGGAACATTTTGAGAACCTGTCATATTGACTTTAATAACAAAACAAACAAAAAACATTGGACATATGCTGTTGTTTATGCTTTCATTTGGTGTTTTGGTTCTCAAAATGACTAAATTCAAATGCAGGATAACCTACTCACTTTTGGTTGCCAGATCTAAAACTAGTTGGAAAGTTACCCTGCTCTGCTCTGCTCATACAGCGACAAAAGTTGGAAGTATGTATTTAATTCTACTTGTCCCTAGTTCTCACTAACCCTCTGGCACAACTAGAGCATTCACATGAATGAAGGTTTAGACCACTAGCACAGCTTTAAAACAGCTTTTTCAGAAGGACATGTGAAGCAGTGTGGACCCTTTCACAGCCAATCAGCTCTCATTCTTATGCACATGCTTCTTTCATACAAGTCATAAAAATTTTTTAATAATTAGATTTATACTTTCTCATGAATACATATGGAATTGTGTTTATTTCATTTGCACATTCAAATAATCCTGTTTTATTTAGTCAAAGTTCCCTTAGAGGACTTAATACACTCCTTCCTCTCGAGTGCTGCTCCTCTAGGATGTTAAAGTCCGTTCAGTTACACCAAATTTGTTCTGATCATTTCACCGCTCAGATTTTTGTTTTTTCGCAAAACTAGCCAACTTTGACATTAGCAGCTATTCTTAGCTGCCAATTTAATATAATCCCAGTTAGTATATTTGTTGCAATCTACTATAGTATTAATTAACTGAGGTCAAGTAGTGCAATCTTCCATCTCCAAACAAATGACTCATGTAAAGGTATACAATATATCTAGAGCAGAGGTCTCAAACTCATTTTGAGAGGGGGCCGAATTCAGAAAATCAGAGCTGGTCAGGGGCCACAACAGAGAGAGACTTGAAACACACTAAAATACATTTCCTTTATCCACAAAATCTATATATAGGACATTTTAGTTGCCAGAAGTTTTACATTTTTAGGGCCTATGTGGTATATTTTAGAATAAGCCACCGACAAGCTCCAAACTATATGTTTTAGTAATAAGCCCATGTTGATATTAATTAAGTATATATTACCAAGCCCAATAATTACTGATACATGAGACATATGAGATATGCGTCTTACTGGCGGGCCATTTATTATACAAATAAAAAATCCTCTCAGGAGCCATCATAACTCATCTTGAGGGCCGCATTTGGCCCCCGGGCCGCGAGTTTGAGATGCCTGATCAAGAACAGTGTCAGAATAAAGGACTTCTCTCTTCCATTAAAAGTCCATAAATAACAGCTCAAGCTCGTTCATATTTTCTCATTCTACTTTGATCACCATCCCGTCTCCTGCATCTACAACCACGGTCTAAAATTACAATCATTAGAACACCATCACAAAGAGCGCTGCGGTCCTCCACCACAGAGGTCAGACCCGCTTTTACTCATTCACGGTGAGATGTCTAACTTCCTCTCCACCTCATTAAGCATCAAACCTGTCAAAATGCCACGCACATTTCCGCTCCTTCGTCCTGGCACATATTTGGGACATGACTTTCCCAGCCGTCGTGTGCCAAAAGACCATTAGGAACGGCCATAATGAGCTGGAATAGACAGGCTGCCTCGGCGCTAGAGTATGGCATTACCGACAGTCAGCGATCGCATGCGACGTCTAGGAAAAACGTCCACAAATTATTGCGTGGCATGAGCAATTATAGCCTTCTCCTGTTTCGGACAAATCGAATGGAAATTGGATAAAATAGATTTGTAAATTTCTGCAGCAATCACGCGTCGGCAGATGTCGGATTCTTAAGACAAAGAAAGAAATAAGGAGCTCCCTCTGTACTGGATTTCAGTTTTTTTTTTAATTCTACGCTGCAGTTCAGATGTGTTGAGCAGATGTTCCGTCTTTGTCTGTCAGCAGTTTTCACAGAATCGTGAAACCAGCCGGGCAGTCGCAACAGTGCGCACAAGCAATCCATTTACAGTTTCCTCTTCAACTATAACTTTTCTGGTGGAGTCCAACACCTGCTCGTCTCCACAGAGATGGCAAAATGATTCGCTCAACTCAGACATATGTTCCTGTAAATTTGTAATCAAGAAAACATAATTACATACATAACGAAACTGTGTATTCCAAGCACTCAATATTATCGACAAGTCACTACATTCAGGCGTTTTTCTGCTGCTTTTTCTATCGACTGCCAATAACACACAAACAATCCCACGCAGTGATTTGAAACCGATATATGAGATTCCTCACACCTACGATAACTCAAAAGACAACAAAAGATGAAATGCAGAGACTGGATATTCTGTCAGAAAAACACAAGGAACAGAACATGACCAAAGAGAGCTGAGAAAAGAAAAAAAGGCAGTAAAAGACATCCCTCAAAAAATGAAGGCACATACAGTCCAAAGTAAATGAACTCAGTTGTGATCGTCTTTTCATTTTCCATATGCCGGTTATAGTGTCAGTCCAGTCTTTAATTGTTGGTGCAGTTTGTGTCATCCATTTTTTTGCGATAGACTTCTTACCCACTGCCAAAGGTAGGTATTTATTGTATCCATGGCAGGAGTTTTGAGGCCCAAATACATAGTTCTGAAATCGATCGGACACATTTTTCAAACTGATTGTTAAATTAACGTATATTTAAATGGATCGACTTAAAATCTAAATGGTTTGCTTTGGATCAATGTAGGATTAACATGAGTGTATGAGTGGGAGTTGACCATTTTCATTAAATATCGTCTGTCAATACAATAGTGTCCGTTATAGTTGCAATATTGATTTTTTTTTTAAATGAAACAGTTGAGAGAAAAGCACAGACTTCTTCCCTGTCCTCAAATGCACAGATCACTTCTATGTGCGTATTTTACCAAACATAATAGTCCGTAAATCTGCTAAAAGTACATACGTCGCCGCTGCCATGTTTGTTTAGGTTCGTCCGTTTGCTTCCGCCCAAACCACAATACTACGCTCTGATTGGTCGGACACACGCAGCCCCACATAATATCACAAATATCGCGAGAATTCATACGGCAGGGCCAGGTTAAGGCAAACCTCTGATCCAGCAAGAAAGCAAAACTGTCAGCGAACCAGACACAGAAACATGGGTAATACTCATCACATTGTCATTATTTGGGAATATTTTTAGTAGATTGGTGACTCGAGGAAATTTTTCTACCCAAAAAGTGTGCCTTGGCCCAAACAAAAGGCTGACAAACACTGGATTATACACAGAAATGAAAGAATATTAAAGCTTAAAGTGTTTGGTGATAATGTCAATAATCATGTTTCTTTTCCCAATAACCATAACATTAAAATCCGATATTGTGACATTCCTGATGAAGAGCTCCAGTTCTTTTTTATTTGAACCATGATGATATGCAACGCTGCCAAATCCAACATGTATCACCAATTAAGAAAAATGAAAACATCGACAAACGAAGTTTGTAGAGCAGTGGGTGTGGGGAGTGGGTGAAAACTTTTCTGAGCAATAGAGGCTTGAATGCAGGAGAATAAAGATGACAAAAACAAAAGTAAATCACTCAAAATACAACTTTCAGTGGTTCAATGTTGAGGGAAAACAATTCTAAGATCGTTAAGGCAAGACACTACAGGGAAATCATTTTTTATTCATGGTTTTTGTTTGCTCTCTCAACATATAGGCTTTCATGTGGAAACTACAAACGTGTCCAATCTGCTCCTAAAGATGTCTCATTTCATTTAATCCACTTCATCCATAGATTTCTTTGGGACATTGAATCTTCAAAGGCCATTTTCTCAAAATGTATTTTTCTCCAACGGAAAGATGAAGATCACCACTTACAGTAGGACTTGCACACGCCAAACCAGTTGATATCTGATTCTAAGCCTGATTCATTCAAGTCTAAAAAATGTGGCACATTTTGAATTTTTCGGTCAATTAGAGCTCCCCCTGCAGTTAAAATACACTGCCAGTAAAAAGACGCAAAAGCTCATTTCTTTACCCCCTTCCTTTTTATTGAAATAAGGAAGTGCAATCACATACAACATTATTTCATGTCGCCAAATATAAAAAAAGAGAGCCAAGGTTTCACAGGAGAGTTGTCTTCGGTATAAGGCTGGTTTTCCGCGCCGAGACAGCAGGGGGCGACGGCACGGGCTTTAAACATTTACAGTCACCACACAGACTTACACAGACATTTAATAAGGTAAAAATGTTATAGTTCTACTTTAAATGTCCCAAATATGTGCAACTTTGATCATTTTTACACATAAAATGCCTTATTTCTTTGTCAAAACATTACATGATGAAAAACTTAGATCTTACATTTATGTGAGTAAACTACAGGAGGAGTTTCAAATTGCCATCTCTAAATTTAAGATTTTTCTCTATTCCCCTGCAGTGTCTCATCTTAAAAGCTCTTAAAAGTCGATTTTGCACACTTAAGTAAAAAACACGACAAATGAATCCAAGACGTTTGTCCCGCTGTGCCTCATTTATTATTATTCATTAGTACATAGTATTGCCATTTCCCACATCCGCACTCAGCACAATCATCTGTGGGCACATAAAGTCAGCCCCGCCTCCTGAAAAACCCAGTGAACTCTACTTTATTCCCCTTTAATTACCACGCAAACAATCCCCAATTTAGTGTTATTCCTCAACATGCTTTACCGTGTCAGGGCTTTTCGTTTCCACAAGGGACTCACCTTGCCCCCTCGTCGCCAATCTACTGTCACAACCGGCGACAACAACAATATTGCACACAGGGTTACGCGCGGCTGAGTAAACAAAATATAGCACGTCCTGGATTTTGGCGAAAGAAAGTTGGAACGACTCACGCGAGGATTCTCCATCAAACTCGATGGCTGTGAAGTGCCGGGGAAAACGTTAAGTTGACGCCGCTGTGTGGCTTCAAAAAGGAAAAGACGGCTTGACCTTTAGCGCTCTGATGCAGGGGAAGTAAACACAAACAGGTTGAAAAATGCACTTATTAGAGATTATTTGCGGGTTTGTGTGTGTGTGTTGTAATCTTTGGAGTGTTTATTTTACATGTGCAAATTTGGTGTTATGAATTATCAGGAAAACAATAAGCTGATTTTATTCCTCATTGTTTTTGTCAGTTTGCTCTCTCAACATATAGGCTTTCATGTGGAAACTACAACACTGTCCAATCTGCTCCTAAAGATGTTTCATTCCTTAATTTAATCCACTTCATTCATAGATTTCTCTGGAATATTGTAACTTCAAAGGCCGTTCGCTCCCACTGAGACATAAAGATCAGCCTTAAAGCAGTGTTTTTCAATCTTTTTGAGTTTGTTTTTCTGTCGTTTTTTGTGAAGGAGTTGCCCAGAACACTCAAAAATAGTAAATTATTCAGTTAAATCCCTGAATCTGACATTTTTTAAAGGCGCACCTGACAAAACCTCGAGGCACACTAGTGTTCCCTGGGACACTGGTTGAAAACCGAGGCCTTAAAGTAGCTCTCACACAGACCAGAAAGATTTGTAATTATCTAATTTCTAAACCTGATCTAAATAATGAGACAAAATTTGAATTGTTAGGCCAATTTTCAGTCAGATCTAGTTTAATCAAAAACTAAATAAATCCAAAATCCCCTTTGTACTTTTTTTTGTAACTAATATGTGTAGAAAAAGAACAAAGAAACTTGAATCTCGCTTTGTCCATTTTTCAGATTTAAATGTCCCAAATATGCACATTTTTTGCTGTTTTTATACATTAAATGTATAAACAAAATAATATTTCTACGTGAAACATGACATGATGAAAAACTATTTCAAAAAATTTAACATGTGGGGAAACTACAGTAGGAGTTACAAATTAATATCTTAAAATTTAAGATTTTTTTCCCCCATTGCTCTGCAGTGTTGCTTTAATCCAATTTTAATCAAGATTTAGAGTAATTTCTAATCAAGAGGTCTTTCAACCCTCTGTCAGTAAAAGCATGTGGTTTGGAGGAATAAATGTGTGTCACTACAGTATTTTTCTGTGTGAAAATTGCAATGATTAAAAGTCTGTGTTGTTGATGTTCAGGAAATTAAGGCTGAAAGCCATTTTATTTTGTTGAGGAAAGATAAAAGTCTCTGAGTAACTCTGCATTTGAGGCTTGAGTGCTCAGAAAAGTCAATGGACCAGTGCCTATTATTTAATAATTTTAGATGAATATTGCAGTATTATATTACATATTATCATTTAACCACATTTTCAAGGACATCCTTGAACAGAGACGTGAGAAAGAGTTTACAAGAAAGTGTTGTTTTTTTACATTTCTGCACAGCCAGGAATCCAAATACCACATTCTAGCAGTACTCGGCTCAGAAATGTACCTATGTGATGGAAAAGTTGAAGTTGCCAGAAACGTTTGATGGCATGTTTCGTAAATTTCGACTTCAATCTCTTCTGTTGCGTTCACGTTCCACAACCTCTCAGATGGTGCCTATGTAATAACTTGTTTTTTTCTTCTAATAAGACAAATGTAAAAACGTTATGTGCTCACTGACCATTTGACTGTTTGGGCGGCAGGACTTCCGCCTTCGTTTGACAGAATGAATTTTCCTACTATAATAATAAGCCTTTGTAATTGTATGGGAGACAATGGCAAAGAATTATCCAAATAGAAATCTGCGATAGTTTAACCTTATCATTTTTTTGCTTGGTATTGGCTCCACAAATCTGCAATGTTGATCTTGTGTCTTTGTTTATACTGAGAGAGAAAATGTTGAACTTTGTGCCTGTTGTAGTTTCATGTGCATACTCCCAGTAATTCTACAGAAATGAACCCTAAACCAGGTCAGAAAATCTGCAATACGATAAACAGGACCACCAGAACCAAAGAATAACTGACTTGTCTCCAATTACAGGCAATCTAGAATCTTATGCTCAAAACTTTGGCCTTAACTAACACAACTCTAATTTAAATAATTCTATTTTAACCAATGCCATACTGTGCAACATTCCAGGCAAAGCATTAGCATCTCACGGAAACAACTTCTGTCCAAATTCTTCGCCTTAGTACAAGATCTAGTTTTGATAGTTGCTGAGAGTAAAATATATGAATGAAATAGTATAGTAAGTTTAACTAAGTTTCCAGCACTGCAAAAAATTAATTGAAGTTAAAATGTCTTGATTTCAGGATATTTTTCTTAATTTTAGATGTTTTTACTAGTTAAAATTAGTCTTTATTTGATGGAACTAGATTATTTTTCTTGTTTCAAACTGTTTGACTTGTTTCAATACAGTATTTCTCACTTTTAGCCAAATTATCGCCCCATTGGCAACTTTATTATCGCATAATTAGTCAGAGATACCTTGAAACCAGTGAAATAAACGCAATTAAACCCTATCGAGTCAAAAACGACTCAAATCCAGATAAAAAATGATCAATTCAAGTCATTTTAAGCTAGGCAAGATATTCCTGTTTTGCTGTGAGGTACCTTCAGCCTCCTTTCTCGGAGAAGAAGAGTAAATAAAAATCTCTTGGGTCCATAATGTGGCGCCGGCTCCAAAGCCCGCTCACCTCTGCCTCTCCCTGACAACACAAAAACATCCAGCGGAAATGGGTTCGGGACAGGTGGAGCCAATTTAAGTTCGCGGCACACATCAATTATCCTGTCAGGCTGCGGAAAAAAAGGGGGGAAAAAAACGCTCAGGAAATATCATTTACGAGCTCGGCGACAGGTTTTAGTTGCAACCTAAAGCAATAATGCAGCGTGGCTTTGGGCCTTTCGTAGACTGCCACTCCACGGGCGCATAAGTACCAGCGCTATATGTCCTGACCTCTGCGGGACACTGTGTCAATTATTGTGGCTATGCTTGTGTGGAGAACTTCATTCCCTAATCAAAATAAATGGCCAGAGCAGCAGAAAGTGAATGTAGCTAAGCCCCCAGTAGACCAGGAGGGAGGGGGGCGCGGGAGGGGGTGAGGGAGGGGGGTCCGGGCCACAAACGAATCCATTACGTTGAGGTAAATAGAGGGAATCAGCGTTCTTTCGCGATTTGAATGGCGCGTAAACCCAGCATTGGATTTTCCTTTCTTTTTGACAGATTTGCAGGATTTTTTTTACTCGCATAATCAATATTTTGTAATTAAAGGTGGGTAATGTATTGATGTCGTTGTGAAGATATGCAAAATTTGAAAATTGAGTATGAAATGCCAACAAAGAACTGATTAAAACAAAAATAAATGAAAAAAGTTATGTTGTGAACTTTCTAGTAAGAGGAGAAAGTGATATTTCGGCACTTTTATGATCAATTCTTTGTCTGATACATAAACTAATCCGCTAATGCGGTTAAAAGATATATTTTAAACATATTTCAGTTGGATTGACAAAATATTATGACTATTGTTATAGACCCTTTAAAAACTTGTAAACTGAAACATTCTAAATTCGTATTGGAGGCAAAAGTGAAGTGTAACATAATGCGATTTCACTGGAGAAACTGGGATTTAAGATCAGAATATCACAAAATATGATAAACTGAGAAGATTTTGGAAAATGAAAAGCACTCAGACACATGTGAGTGACATCAGAGCTGCTTCAAACACATTTATTATTGTATTTTACATTATGTTTTAGGAAATTATGATAAACTCTTTTTTTTTTTGATGAAGGAACAATCCAGATTTATGGGTTTTACTGGAAAAATACTCACAGAAATGTTGAACCTACAATCATTTTTCATTTCATCTAGAGATATATTAGATAATACACCATAAATTAGATTCTGTTGAAGCTAAAATACAATTTTAAGGCAAGAAAATTGTATTTTGTCCATCGTTTGTTATAGAAAAGCAAACTAACTGACCTATCTACCCTGGAAATTCAAACGTGTTGCTTTTTTCCAACACAAACACTTACAACCGGGATCCTCAAAAAATAAACTGATATACAATTTCGTCCGTGCCAACTAATGCGCTGTGATGAAACTAACACTGTAAAATATGACAGGAACATTCAAAAGTATACGGTTAAAACTATGGCAAACTGACTAATTATTCAAGTAGTATTAGATCAAATATTACACAACAGCTTCTCCACGGGGTGTTACAATTTACGAACCCTCTACAAATAGCTTTTAACCTCGTTGCAATGGTGTTTCTTTATCATTAATATAAAATGTATCTTTGTTGACTCATGCATGTTTGAGTAAACCTACATTTGATGCTCGAGTGCTCAGAAAATCCGTTTTCACCTACCCCTTATCCCCGCCGACATCCTTATGGGGTTTAAAACGTCACACACACATCATTTTTCAACAATAAAAATGTGTAACTGAATCTACTACTGTCTACACGCTGACGTTTTAGTTCAGTATTTTGGTTTACCATGAACAAAATGTAAAATAATGATCAACTTATGTTATAGTTCCATAGTAAATACACAAAAAAGCTTAACATATCTTCTTGCAATGTAGTTAAACTAATCTTTTTTTTCACCAATTAAATCTCCCTGCCCTGTTTAAAATACACAATGTGAACTTTAATTTGAATAATTATAATTAGTCAAAAATGGAATATTAACTTATTCACACAAAAGTCAACTTTAGCCTGTTCTTTTACCAGTCCACAAACACTTGATCGAAACTATTTGCAATTTAGATTTGAATATATTCCACTCGTGTTATACAGAATATCAACAATTATTGCCAGTAACTCGAAATAAGTACAAAAAATGAGGAGCACCACGAACGCCATCTGGTTTTTAAAAAAATACGCGAAATCATATGCAAATCACTCTGTACAGCAGCGAGCGGATTTCTTATGTTGCAACACTGTCCCTCGGATCCCAACATGATGCCACCTCAGTCCTAAACATTTCATACAAGTGTGTAATTAAATTGTCGTGGAATTAAATGTTTTTCTTCTCTCCCTTTAGCAGCTGGTAGCCATTTGACTGTCAGCTTGTGTATAATTTCAGCTGATAGTGCCGACAGTTTTTGCTTTGAGGCACTAGTTTTCTCACAGCGAGAGTGCTTTTAGAAGGGCCCGGCGTACACAAGACAGCCATTCACGCTGCCCATCTCACTCCTGACATCTCCTTCGCAACGGTCCTGAATGCGGGCGGCGCGGACCATAATAACGCCGAGGTTAGAAGCGTCTATAGATGCACGGTGCAGCAGCGAACGCCCGTGGACCGACGGGTTGAACGGGCAGAATTTAAAGAGGGCCCAGACCAGCGAATGTCAACAAAATGGAAATGATTAACTCACAGCAGTTTGCGACGAGGGATGTCAAGATCGTTCAGTTAATCGATAATTGTGTTTATTGAAGTAAACCATCGAAACAAAAAATAATAATAGTGAGGATTTTTAAGGCAAGAAGTCATTTTATTCACTCTATACTCCGAAAAAGTAAACCTAAATGTAAAGCTAGTAGACTTGGATAATAGCCGATGTTTTACTGAATGTTCTGTCCATAAATGATTTGTAAATGGAAATGAATTTTAAAATGTTTGATCCCTTTGTGCTGCTTCCTTTTGGCCAGGTCGCTCTTGTAAAGGAGTTTTAACCTTGGTAAATTTAAAGTTTTTATCCAACAGCTTAATACATCAACTTACCTTTATTATTCAGAAAGTTTGATTCTACAAAGAAGGTTACATACCAGATCAGATGGTGATGATCTAATAAGCAACTGGAATAAAAGAAAATGTAGAATCTCACCGCTGTTTGGTCATGGTGTCAATAATCAAGAATAATTGTACAATAGTGAAGTTGATTCTAATGACTGTTACACTAAAATGTGATCTTGTGACACGCATTTGTCACAACGGTAAAGAATAAGGCCGCAACTAATGGTTTTGCTAATCGATTAGAGTGGCTATTATTCTTTCAATTCGCTGTTTCGAATGCAAAAGTCATGTGATGAAAAGATTTTTACACTTAATTTGACCCAGATGAAGCAGAAGGGAAGCCGTTTGAGGATCCTTGTGGAGCACATTTATGGACTAGAGTGTGTTTTCTTCATCGAATATGCTAAATTTACACATTTCCTGCGTCATTTTCATGCAAATACAGCTCAATTTGAATCATAAAACGTATTTTCTCAGCATGGCGTGTTTGGAACCTGTTTAGAGAGCGGTTAACGATGATTTGAACACTGAATTAGTTGACAATCGATGAACTTGTTGCAGCCCTAATAGACTCAACGTGGGGATGTTAAAGTTCAGTAATGTACTTATCAGTATATCCCACTACATTTTCTGTTTAGTGGTCAGAAATGTACTGCATCGTATCCGCTGGTTTCCCCCTCCGTGTCCTTGCGTTGCGGGTTGTGGATACATTGGCATGCTGCGGGGCACACTGACTTATGCCAGTCAGTCCCAGGCACTGACAGGAACACGCTGACAGTGACGGAGGCATATGCATGTTGTGGACAGTAAGAAGAAGATGGATGGTATGTATGGAGTGTACGGTGGTGTTTTCAGGAGATGCAAATGACCAAAAGCTGATCATCGAGTACTGAAGTTTTCTGAAGTGCAAATCAAACGGTAACAATGTGCCGTTTCTGTAACATTACGCCGCTTTGGTGATATTGTCGTGATGTGATTCAGTGTTTCTCTGTTTCTTGCAGCTCTACACTCAAACAGACATTTGTCCCCGCCCCTTTCTCCTTTTGGTTAGTCCAGTGCTACGAGTGAGTGACAGGCAGCTTTAACCAATGACAATGAAGAGTGAGCTTTCCAAAGCAGTCGCCGTCTTTATTTATCTCCACAAGACAATATAAAAGATAATATGCTTACATAAAACGTGGCAACTCAAAATTGTAATCTACGCTCAAAGAAAACTGAGATTTTTTCTGTTAATTTAAAACATTTGTAGGGTTAATATACTGTATTACAACTTTGAACAAAATGTTTAACTCAAGTAGAGCTGCAATTAACAATGATTTTGGCAATTGATTAATCTGTCGATGACTTATTTTGATGAAATGATTAGTTGTTTAGATTGCAAAAGGGCCGTGCATGGGATTTTTACCTAATTTGATGAAGCTAAAGACATGCCACTAAACAACGTCTTCATAAAGTGTATTTACAAGGAAAAGGCTGGTTTCATTGCATTAAAAACACAAATCATATACGTTTCTAGCTTCATTTTAGGTTAATTGCTGCTCTGTCTCGGTCATAACACCTCTTCTCTCATTAAATGGCATGCTTTGGGGTATAGTATAGTACAGAAGACGATTATTTAATTATTAACTTAGTTGCTATTGACTATTTCAATAATCTATTAGTTGCAATTTATCATTTAACTTGTTGCAGTCAAAAACTTATAGTCTTACTTATCATTGTAACATTAAACGTAATACTCATTCAATATAGAAATACAATCAAATAAACATGACACAACAACAGAACATTTGTATTACCAAAGTAACCAAAAGACTAAGATAATAATGGAAAATGTGTTTCCAGTCGATACTGATTTAACATTTCTAAATTGCTTCTATCGGTACGACTTAAGTTAGAGGGAATTTTACACCTCCTCTTTCCCACACTATCACAACCCTTTAATGCTTTTATAGAAGTGAGCAGTAAAGCGTATCCAGCTCCGAGGGCCAAACTGTGCGGCCCCCAGCGCGGTCGGAGGTACAGCCCATTTTCCGTGCCACGCGGGGAACCCCACCTGAAGCCATCCCGCCACGTCGATTGTTGTCATTTAAACCACATTTAGCGGCACATTTATCTGCCGCGCTGACGTTTGTGTGCGGGGCAAAGCTATGGATTGCCTTTGAATGTATGATAATGAAGTCTTACATCCTGCCGCATTGGGGAACTCGGAAGACAAATGAAAATTGCTATCCGCGACGAGGAGGCAGATGGGGAATTGCATCACAAACAAACTGCTTCAAAAGAAACTATACGACTTCCGTTTATGAGAACACTTCCAATCAACAGAGGAGCCAGAAATTGTATTATTACTTTCGATTTTTTTGTTGAGTACCTGTCAGAACACTGTGTATATGTATTGTATGACAAGGCAGACAAAATATATAATAATCCATGTGAAAATTCTGGTCTTTCAACGAAATGGTTTGGTCCTGCTTTAGTGCTGTAGTTTGGCCCTAGTTTGGCCTTGTTATAGTAAATAATTCTGGTTTAGCTCTTGACTGGCTCTAGTTTGGCCCTGTTTTTATTCCTTGGTTCGGTCCTGGTTTGGAGCTATTGTGTGGCACTATAGTTTGGCCCAGTTTGGTCCTTGTTTAGCTCTGACTTGGTCCTGGTTTAGCTCAGGGTTGGCTCTGGTTCATCCTCAGTTTGACCCTGAGTTTGGTGCCCTGGTTAAGCCCTAGTTAGACCCTTGATTGGCCTTAGTTTGGCCATGGTTTAGCTCTGGTTTGGCCTGGTTGTGTCCTGATTTGGTGCTTTTGTGTGGCCCTATAGTTTACCCCTGTTCTGGCCCTGGTTTGTCACTGTCTTGCCCCGGTTCGGCGTGCTAGTTTAGTCCTACAGTTTGGTTCTAGTTTGGCCCTAGTTTGGCACTGGTTTAGCACTGGATTAGCTCTGGCTGGGCCTTGGTTTTGTCCTGACTTGGTCAAGTAGTTTAGTGCTATTGTTTGGCCCTAGTTTGACCCAAATTTGGTTCTAGTTTGGCACTGTTTTGATACCGTTCCGACCCTGATTCAAGCCCATTTCAGAACTTTGGTCTGGGCTTTGGTCTAGCCCATCATGATTATACACAAACAATTTGGAGAAAACCTTATACTTCTCAACAATATAAATTCTAACTTCTTTAAGATTAAAAAAAAATTATAAAAATGAATTATATTACTGCTTAAACGACGTGATTTTTATAGCAAATGTAACTGAGTAAATGTCATTGCCAGCCACTGCTTCGATTCAAATATTAATGCAGTACAAGAATTCAATACAAGCCTATTTCAAGGTTACACTTTTAAGCCTGTCTGTCTTGCCCTGTAATACACTGGAATAGGGATGAAGCAGGTCTCCGGAGAGTGGGACTGGAGCAAGAAACGGAGGCGACGTCTGACTGCTCTTCCTGCTCAGGGCCATACAAGAGCATTTAACTAGGAGAGATTAACTACTGTGCTCCCACTGGTGGCCTAGATGTCCCGGTGTATCGCCTTGGGGAGAGGAGATAACATGGAGGCAGACAGAGGAAGGGGGAGAGGGGGAGGCGGAGGTGGTGACGGGGATGGTCACTGGAGAGGGCGCACCTGTCAGGGCATCTTCCCCTGACAGGTGCGACACAACAAAAACACCAACTGCAATGTCGGGGAGTGGAGGGCAAGATACAGCAGTGCTATAGGAGATAGTTTTTATGTTAGATACAGTCCGAATCTGGGAAACAAGCTATTCATTTTAATGTAGAAGAGCTGCTCTATAACTGGTTAAATGTCTACAAGAGCAATTTCCGCCTTCTGTGTTTAAACATCAACAGAATATTTTTGTGTCAATTGCGTCTCAATAAAGACTCAATAGTCACTCGACTTAAATTATTTCAATAATAATACAAATAGTCTGCCAGGAAAGGTCTTAAAAGAGGGGAAAAGTTTAAATAGTGTTTGCCGCACAACAGCCTGTGCCTGCTACTTTGACGCAATGCCATTATGACCGCAATGGAGCTTTAGGCCCCAATCAATGACATTTCCAAATGACTTAGACGGTCCTATATTATGCACTGGTCACAATACAAATGGCAGAAATGAGATGAAAACAACCCCAGATATGTTTTTGGTTAGTACAATATCAAAATTTAAGCATTTAAAGCATGTAAATAATAAAGAAGGAGCACCCAAAGCTGTAGAAATTCTACCAAAGAAATTCTTAGTCGACTGGAGCTCTCTGCATTGATTAGTCAACTTCAAGGGGGTCAAGGCGTGCTGCTGGCAAAAACTCTGAAAAAGTCTCAAAAAGATCTAACCAAATATCTGACCTAAGCTGCACTCACAAGATCACAGGATTAAATGCAAGAATAACTATTTGTACAGAAAAGTACAAGATATTCACATTCAAACTCCCAATTGAGACTTAATATTATCCTCATAATCTCACTAAAACAATCAGTCGACTAATAAAAATGAATGAATGAAGATTTAAGATCTACAGTTCAACAAAGAAGAGTAGTTTAGTGCTATACATGGCTCAAACCTGGTTTTGTCTTGGTTTACTGATTGATTTGGTCCTCGTTTAGTTCTGCGTTTTGTCCCAGCTTTGTCACAGTTTTTAAATAAAGTATAAGTAATTTCATTCTCAACTACTATTGTTTAATGTGCTGCCATCTGTTTAATTCAAATGTCAAAGGTATCAAATTTGTACAGGCTAAGATTTAACTCGACCCAAAAGAGAAAGTAATCTATCTATAATGCATTTCTGGTGACAATTTTTCTGTATATCCTCAGCTACTTATAACTATTTCCTTTTTTCTATCAATAAACTAGTAGCACATTTGGTCAGAGAAGCAGCTGAAGGGTTATATAAGGTCTCTCCAATGTGCATTTCTGTCAAAATAATGGCAGAACAGCTGTGTCCTCAACTCAATTTGTCCTCCTGAAGACTGTCCAAAATGGCAGCCATCACTCTGACTCCCTCTGACACTCCACTGAAGAGTCTTCCAGTCCCTCCTGATGGTTGGTCCTGGATTGTTTCCGTGGCGACGGCTTGTTATCATTCATTACATCACAGACTGAACCCAGAGCACTCAGGTTGTGTGCGCTGTCACGGATCACACAGCCCACTGTGTCTGTGTTACAAGTTCAAGTGGATCCGTCTAGCCATAAAGTTCTGTTTGATGGCGAAATATTTAGAACAAAAAGGTTTGGCTTTTGGCCTACATTGGTTGGTTGGGTTATTACGTAAGATGAAAGGTAAATACATTAGAACAATGGCACAATATTTAGGCAATAAGCAAAAAAAAAAAAAAGGAGGGGGAGACTTAATCTGGGGTGACCAGATTTTCATGATTACAAACGGGGGACACACTAGGGATGGGACAATAAACAATAATATCATTTATCGTGATAAAGAGGGAAGACAATAATCGTTTGTGCTACATTTTGTATAATCGTGATAATCGCCAACAAAGATAATCGTCACCAGATTGTGCAAAAAAAAAGCAACTTACCCATTATGTTCTCTTCCAGATCATTTTTGTTTTCACTTATAATAAAGTACAAATATGTCAGAATATTTATAATGAGAAAGTGTCTTTATGTGTCACATTTTCAAACTGTCAGTAATTTTAATACCTATCGTGATATTATCGTTAATCGCAAGTATTTTGGCCATGATAATCGTGATACAAAATTTCAATATTGTCCCATGCCTAGGACACACCCGGGTTGGCGTGGGGAGCTACAGTAAAATTGTGAAAAGAGTAATTAAGTACATTACTATACACTTGGTCCATTCACGGCTCATTCACGACTTGAAAACGACTTGAGAAACTTGCATTTCTAGTGCTCAGATTTTTTGTATTCTGGTCATTTTCAAGAACAAGTCTCTCTATTTTGGCAATTTATTCCTCTTTATTGTTGGCTGGTATCAAACTGGTCAAACATAGGGACAACTGGGACTTGTGTAAAACTGGGACAAATAAATAGTTTTGGACACATCTTCTGGGACATGGGACACAGGGCTCAAAACTGGGACTGCCCCAGGTAAATAGGAACGTCTGGTCACCCAACCTTAATCGAATTATGGTTTGTGATAATAGTACCTTTTTTAGTACTTATTCTTTAATGAATCATGATCTAAAACAAGAAAACAGAATTATAATGGTCAAAAAAGAAAACTGTCATTTTCTTCTTGTTTTTTTCACTGGATGTGTCATCTTAGACCACAGCTTTAAGAGTAAACAAAGCGCAGCTGGACAAGGCTTAATGAAAGCAGAAGCACTGTTTTCATGCACTGTTTAGGCGTTATGTCACTGAAGTTAGCCGCTTAGCTACTGATAGTTTCCCGTCCGAGGCAAAAAGCTGAATAATCCAGTCAGTTTTCTTCACTATTGTGAGATTCAACTGAAATAAACCATGTGTGAACAACATTAGTCCATAAACACAGCAGTATGAGAGAAAAACATTATTTTTGGATACTTTTTAACCCATAGGCAGTTGTTTAAGGGGACTTACGTGCTCTCTGGTGGTGCAATTGTGTATTACAAGTTTATCTATTAGCCAAGACAAATGAAATGCACCTGTTAACATGGGGAAACTATTGTCACTGTTAAACGGTTAACCAAGAACACTCCCACAGTATTCCTTTACTTTTTTCTGTAATGTAGTGGTACTTCATCAGTTTCCAGCCCTTAGCCCTAATCAGAATGTCAGAACTGTTCTAATATCCTGATCTACTACTTTTTTACATAATACTTCTTCATTTTCGCTTTGTTTTCGCAAAGAATGACACAGCTAACCATCTTCTTTATAGCATGAAATGATTTGCAGATTCACTTTGTATGCCTTTTTAAATTGACTTGTAACAAAGCCCAAACAACTATTATTTTTACTGTATTACTAAATTATTCTACTAAAAACTATCTTTGTTATCTCCCAACCTTGTGAACACTGCTGAGGGACAGTTCTGACCACTCGCTGGTTGTTTGCCCACTTTGGCTCGCGGCTCAAGTCCTCCATCTGAGTGTCTTGCAGCCACTAAAACAATTAGGACCCCCGACCGGCGCTGCGGACGCCTCTGCAGGGGCCACCACCGAGTTGTTTATTATCGCACCAGCTTGCACCATAGGCTCCCTCCCTCTCTCCAATGTGCTCCCGCGACATACACCGACGGTATATTCACAGCGGGGCCAACTTTCTGCATTTTTTGGCCCTTTTCACCACCCACTAGTTCCTCGTCTCCTCGCTTTCTGCTTTCCTGCGTTCTCCCTCTTGTTTCTGCCAATGCACAGGCGAGCGAGCAGCACAGAACATGGCACGTTTCCAGCGCGTAGCTTGAGAGGAGTGTGCTAGTTTGTATGCAGCCGGGATTAGCCTAATTGAAGTGTCAGCCTGAGAAAATTGTGGTTGCGTGCGGGTTAATGTTCGGGTACAGCGCGGGCTTTGCTCGTGTTGGAGATGGCGGCGAGGAATTTGGCGGTGGCGGTGTGATAGCGTGTGCAGATGTACCGAGCTGGCCCCGTCGCGAAGCTGATTGTAAAGCGCGCCATCCAGTGCGTTTACGATGCTGAGGAGGCAAAGCAGAAGAGCCTGGACATTTAATGACTACATGCCCTCAAACCAGAGCACGAACAGTCACCAGTAAAACAGCAGTGCTCCACAACACAAGTTTTTAGTCAGATACAGCTCCAAAAACTTACACTATTCTTCACTTCTAATAGCAAATCATCTGGTTTACTTTTGGTCTGTTCAAGGTTTAGATCCAGGTTCTGACCCGATTTTGATGCAAATGAATTGCTTTCCATTCCGAATTATGTGTACAATCCTTTTGCCTCAAAACCTGGAGCAAAGATACTTTTCTAAAACAATATTAATCAAATATATCCGCTCTATACTTTTTCTACAGAATAAATTTGGCAATATAGAAGTAATCGAGCGGCCCTAGGGCAGTGTCGCTGAAACTGAGACATTTCGACGGCCATCCAGAGGTCATTTTGAATCTGAGAAGCTAGAAATATCTACTGGCCTGAGCTAGATTATTCCTGCTACACGAATCAAGGCAGGACTAATCTGAACATCTGGACGGCAGTTAAAATGGTTCAATTCCAAAAACAGTGTCTAGCTTCTTGATTTTCAACCAGTGTGCCAGGGAACACAAGTGTGCCTTGAGGTTTTTCCAGGTGTGCTTTGAAAAAATGTCCGGTGGAGTTAAAAAATTCACGAATGCAGATGTACAGTAATTGACTAAATTACCGTTTTTGTAGCATCTGACCAACTTCTGCCCCAAAAAAGAACGGTCTAATTAACTGTTCTGATTTGGTAATGTTCAGTCGTGGCGTTTTTTGTTTTTTTTTCTTTCCCCAAGACATAAAAGAACACAGAACAAACTGAGACACGGAGAGAGAGAGCATACAGACAATTAGTCCTAAACATGTACTCCAACATAGTAATTCCATTTGGTCCACAGTTTTGCAAATCAAATGTGATTTTCTCAATGTTTATACATCAATAATAAATCAAGTGGGATGCTAATGTCAAAAACAATCTAGTGCTCTATTGACCTCAGACCAATAGGACACATAATGGTGGGCCACTTGACAACCACGTCCACTCGTTTCTCAAAGTGTAACGTAAATATGTCCCTTAAATTCCTAACTGAACATGTAACTCTGTACTGTTCCCTTTGTTTCTGTGCTTGAAAGGGAAAAGTTGGAGCGAAACGCATGAAGAGAGAGCAGTGAAATCCCCGCTGACAAAGGCACCAATCGAGCACACTGTGTATACACTAAAGCTATGATTGCCTTGTCAAGTCTGAGACCAGAAGCGCCATCTTAAACAGGCCTCAGTCATTGCGTTCACTTGTAGCCAGCAGAGACAATGTCAAAACTGCAGAGGACGCGGTAAGCTGGATGTGGAATAGCGTGACTCCATTTTGAACAAATACCAATACCCAATTTCACACTACACTTGCTTCCCGTTCTCCTGGTAAAACTGACACCACAGTCGACATACGCTGCACCTTGAACGCTGCATTTCTGTTGATGCCTTTGGAAGAAACGCCATTCAAGACGCCATGACCTGTCGAATAAAACGGTGACCAGTATAACAAAAATATATAGAAGTTTGTGGTAAATGGATAAAAGTAATCCAAATTAATTATACATCTTTCGATACGTGGCATGGAAACTGTTTTTTTCCGGGATTTTTGGCACGTTTATGGCAATCGATACGGGATGAAAGTGAGCGCAGTCTGTTTTGGATGTCGTTTGCAGTTTATGATCGACATTTCAGTTGATTTTGTGTTATATATTAAAGTATGTCACCTGCACTTTGTGTCTGGAACGGTGCCAAAAGACATAATGAAAAATGTTAAAGTGAGCAGACAAACGGCCCACTTATGAGTCCAATGTAAAATGCAGCTTCACATTATTCTGATCTATTGCCAGAGCCCACAGGAAACTTACAATAGGATGAGACGAGTGGACCGTAAAACCATGAGGACAAAATCTGTCTAAACTGGATGATAATAAGTCAGACTCCTACATAACTAATTTGATCTGAACTGGAGCAGAGCACACTACTGCTTACCGCCACCAAAAGATGAGAAATGGAGCCTCTTCTGCGAGTTTCCAGTTTTATTTTGACGATTTGCACTGTATAGCGCTGTTTGTGTAAATGCTTAGTGTTATATAGTTAATTGTTGATTGTACAGTCTGACGCTGGGCTTTCTGTCTTTTTACACTGACACTGAAGTGAATTTGAGCGTTAAAAATCCCCTGAAACTTTCTAAAACTTCGACCCAAGCCCCCATTGTCTTTGCTCACGATCATGAAAACGTTAAATAGCGCCTCATATCTGGCTATTTTACTTTTGAATTGTTTTGCATTTATTACGTTTATTTAAACACAAAATATTCAGTCAAATGCAAAGTAACAGACTGGCTATTTTCCCAAGTAAAATTCAAAACTATATTGTTCATTTATACGAAATTGTAAACGTATTGTGGGCATTCTTGGGGTAATACGACTAAAAGTGGTGCACCGGCCTGAACAAGCCTCTACCATAAACTATAATCAGGAGCGGTTATGATCTCATACAATATAGGATTTTTCTGGAAGTCCATTAAGTTAATGTGCAGGGGGATTGGAGTGGTCCCTCTGGTCGGGTCCACTATAGCAGATGAAGGCTTCGGCAGGACCACCGTCTAACCGAGTTGAAAACGCTGACTCATGTAGATGTGAGGTCAGCATTCACACTGTAGTCAGCAGCAATGATCGCTCGGAGAGGTGAGCGATCAAGGTAACGACCTCTAGGGCCCTTCACAGCCTCCTCCTGACAGGCCCACCCAATGTCAAACAAACAATAGGCCCAGACCAGCTGCATCAGGAGGATATACAGTTACACAAAACAGCACACTGGGTAGGATGGGTCGAGAAGTAGATCGAATTCGGTTTCAAATTGTTGTTAGTTTTTCTTCAATTATTATACATTCATGGATTTGTTGATCTCCGGATACTAAAGTAAGCATAATTGGTTTGACTGATGTGTATCGCTTAACCAATGACTTGGAAATTGTCCAGGAAGAGTCTGAATTCATTGAAAATAAAACGGGATACCAGCAGCTTTTACCATCAAGTGTTGTCTGGAATTATTCGTAATGTCGTCATTGGAAAACACCTGGAGACGACAGATCGCAGTCAATGTTGGCAGGAGATTGAAATGGGACTTTAGAAGTAGATGCGAAGCCATTTTTATGCCAATCATACAAACAAACCATTATTTGTTTGAATATTGACTTGAATTGAAGAAGGGCTGGACAATATGGTGACAAAATAAAACTGAATTGTGATCTGAACCAGTGACAATCTGTTTTTGTTTTTTTTTGTTTTTTACGATGATGATATTGTCAGAACATGATTCAGCGTTTCGTTGTGTGTTTCTGTTTAATACAGCTCTATGATCAAACATACCCACTTCTCTTTTGAGTGACAGGTGGATTGAACCAATCACAGTCAAGTATGAACACTATGACTTGGATTTTGTCACCCCTTAATGGCAGCTATAAGCTAAAACAAGGATAAATCATGATCAAATTGTGATAGAAACTCAAAATCATAATGTTGGCTCTGCAAAACCAATGAAAAAAAAAAAAATTGCCCATCCATAATTTAAGTTAGTATCTTCATTTCCCAAATCAATAACACCACCAAGATTAACTGTGAGACAACAATATACAGATTTTAAAAGGAACTGTACGTATATGTTTGCATTGATTTTTATTTTAAATTTCTTAAACATGAGGTAAACATGTTCAAGTCATGTAAGTCAATGTAAAGCTGATTTATTCTTCATAACAAAAAACATTGGACATGATGGACAGCTGTTTTATCCAATCAGAAAGGAAAAAAAAAGCCACACATTTGCGTTGCCAGTTTTCAATGGTAAAATCCAGTTGGTTTAAATCTATGTGTCCTTTCTCTGATCTGAATGGTCACTGAAGCCCAGCACCTGCCCCCATCATGAACAAGTCCTAGTGTGGCCTCTGCAGCTCATTGAGGGAATTCTGGAGGTTCTGAGCTGAACATAAGCCATGAATTGCCATAAACTGAGAACGATGTGTCCTACGCGCAGGTTACGGCACTGGCAACACAGGCTAAGTTGTGATTGCAGTTTTAAAAGTTAACGTTTCACTTAAAGGAACAGCATCCAAGTGGTCTACAAAACAAACTCCATAATGCACAAGCCATTAATCAAATTCTGATACAAAAACATCAAAACAGCGCCTCGGAAGCCTTCATCTTTTGTTTTGGTGGACACATAGAACTTTTGTGCATCTGAAAGCCTCCCTCTGCCCACTTTGCATTAGGTAAACAGCTAAATGACAGCTAATTCTCCCTGATGATAGAGAGTGGGAAAACTACTTGGTACAACTGCAGCCCGCGTCTCTACAGCAAAAGCCTGAGTTGGCACCGGCCTGCGTGGGACGGATTACTGTCTTCTTGTTTATCGCGCTTTAATAGGATTTGATTTTATAGATTTTTTTGGCAGTTCTTCCTCCTCCGAACACACCATCTGAGGGCTGGGAGATTCATTATATGGATTATGAAATGGTTTCTGTTGGAAAACTGTGTCCGCCAGTGTGCTAGTATTTATTTATAACTAGATATGTATTATGGGTTAAAAATAAAAGCTAGATGTTAACGTGGTGACTAATGCCGTTATCAGATGGGAACAAGGCGGATTTCAAAGTGATGTCAAAAGAGCAAGAGATTATAGTAGTACTTTCTGACAGACAAAAGTGTTTTCATAGAAAGCAAAAGACGCTTTAAGGGAAAACTTTACTTGAGAAAACATCAAGTGAATGTTAATATCTGACAATATAGGCCAGTGGTTCCCAGCCTTTTTTGTCTCGAGTCCCCCCTAAGGTTTACTTCACACTCAGAGTACCCCTTAACTTGAGTTACGGACAAATAAAAGGGTTTATTCAAATATAATAAATCAATACTATTACAGTTTTGTTTTAATTACAGTTGTTATGGTCCAAGATAATAAAAAATATGCAAAATTTATAACTAATGATACGCTTTTATTCAGATAAAAGTACATTTAATCTTCATTTAAAACCTAAAACCATTCAAAGTACCTGGTACCCCTTGGGGTCTCCGTACCCCTGGTTGGGAAACACTGATGTCTTTAAACGTATTAGTTGAGGTTTAATTATCAGTCAAATGGGACATACCTGTAAAATTGATCACAAAAGTGCAGAAACATAATCTTGTACTCTTGTTAAAAAGTTTACGACATACATTTTCAGCTTTTTTTTTTTAACTATTAAAGGATATACTTGATATTCAAATTTTGCATATCTTAAAAAAAAATGTAAGCATTATCAAAAACGTAATAGTCCACCTCTAATAGCAATTAACAATTCAAAAGTAACCAGTGACCAAGTAACCAGACACAGCGTTTGATGGGTATGCTATCTCAACCATTTAGCATGTATTTTCCCTACAGCCGTTAACATTAGCCCGCTAAACAAGCAAGTTATGAATGTCAGCGGGTACCAACCCATCCACCACATTTAAATGAAGTCAAACTTCGTTAAAAGTCATTGCTGAGTGTGTAAACCTTTTGGTGTTTTATTTTAGATAATAAGAATAGTTGAACTTGTGCTTCTTGTGAGCATCTAGTGACCACTGAACTTCCTCTTTTACATGAGATTGGTGAGAAGACCAGATAAAAGACATAAATATCATGGAATAAAAGTTCTATACTTCACCATTCACTTGAATGTGGAGGAACATTAGCTTTGACTTAAAGTGCCTTTCAGAGGTTGGAGTCCTCACTGAACTAAAATGCACCTAAGATAAATGCATTTCAAATTTAGCAACAATGCTTTACACCTTTAGGCAATTTTTAATTTTTTAAAATTGTACTTCCTGGTTGTCAGTGATCACACATCACACTAGGAAATTAAGAAGCAACCATATTGTACATGTTTTTTTACTTGACCAATAAAAATATATGCGAACATCTTTATTTTGTGGAATTAGAGTTTAAAGGGTCCAAAAAGTAGTTTCTTTTTGGTAAATTATGCTATAACCTTAGTCATCAATCTGTTGTAATTTTCAACAGATTTTTCCATTTTTTTCTCCACAAACAGTTACTTGATTGGTTTAAAACTATAATCAATATTTACAATAGGTATTAATACACTAACTGAACCTGTCATACGCACTTTAAGTCTGGGTAGCATCGACAGCAAAGTGTCTGAGCAACGGGCAGAGATACAAGAATTTTTCTCTATGAATGTCTATATTTTGAATGGTCAAAAGTCCTTAAAAATGGAACCTATTGGAAACTGAAAACACACAAAATGCATGATCCGTAGTCACATTCCAGTTTACCCCAGATGCCCTTAAATATACACACCTTTACATTGTTTTCAGGCGTGGAACTGCACTTATACTTGTGACAATATGGTATATATACTTCCTGATTATATACATTTAACACACTTTACTTCAAACATTGACGGCTTCCTTTGGAGAACACTTTGTACTAGAAATTGCATATTCGGTCAACCTAATTCAATTACCGAAAAAAGGAGAGCTTACAAAATTTAAACTCCATTCTAAAGCACTCTGCAGCTACGTATGCCCGAAAAGGCTGTATTTTCCCATAATGCAGAGTCTAGGAGTGTGGCTTAAAATGTAGCTTTGAAGGGGCTTCTGTGACAGGAGAAACTGCAGGTCGCACACTGTTTCACTTATCTAGAACAAGCAGGCGACTGTAGGCACGTTTGGATTATGTGCTTATGAAAACACACCACAAAGAGCCCTGGGGAGAGGCACTGACAACCTGCTCTCTCTCTGCTCACAGTCACACAATATTCAGCTAATTATTGGAGTGGAAGATCAGGAAACACTCAAAATAAATGTAAATATACAATCATACAGTGCTAGGCAGAAGTCTCGGAGCGGCGGTTGTCAAAATTGTGGTACGAGTAGTTGATGTCTGCGTAGTTTGACGTGATTTTGAGTCAGTTGTTTACACGTTTTTGTTCTTGTTTAGATGATTTCTTGTTTTGATCCACGGTAGCAAGAGTGTGCTTATGTTTTAGACCTGGTTTAGTCCACGTTTAGACCGACAACAGTCCTGACACAGACCTGGTTTAGATCTGGTTGGACTTGACCAAATATTTATTTAAGTGCTGAAAATTTTGCAATCCATTGTCTCAAACCTAGAATAACATAGTTTAGGGATAGATGTTTTTTTTTTTCCATTAAGACTTCCTGAATCATATTATTCTATTGTGAAACATTTTCTTAAACTAATAATTTGTTCATTTAGTAGGGACACTTTAATTTCAGTAATATAATAAATTATGGTAACTAGGGATGGTACAATATGGATTTTTTTTAGCCAATAACCAATGGTGTGGCCAGAATTAAAGGAGCTGTGCCTGATTTTTACTGTTTAGAAATGTGAAAAACAGAACTAGTTCATGTACTCATATTTTTTTCAAGTAAAATCTTTGTTACCTAAGTACAGATATATTATAAAAGCATCTATTTGAGTGAACATTTTACCTGGCACTTTCTCTGCATTTAATTATAGAGCGGTTAATTCTACGAGAAGCAGGAAGTGCGATGTTGGTAGGCTAATGTTTGTTAGCTTTACCCAGAACGGCAAAACTCGTAAAAACTTATAAACTCATGGCTTTGAACATTTAGGATGCTGGGACTGCATTAGGAAAGTGACAGATACATGTGACTGATGTAAAGGCTTACAAATTAGTACACAGTAAAAATAGGGTACAGTGTCTTTAAGTGGAAGCGCAAAGCCACAAATGAACTTTTCACTTTAGTAAAAAATAACGGAATGTATTTATCTAGGATATAAAATAATTAGTCGCACAATTGTGTAAACATGCAGCCATATTTGTAGCCTAATTGCTCTTCTATTTGTACTCATTAGTCGGTGTAGAAGACAAATCTGGTGCACTGAGGACAAACTGAGAAAGGCACATGGGCACACAGACTCAGAATTGGCTGATTTTTCGATATAAACCGTTACAAATATCGATAAAAATTTGTCAGTATAGGCCAGGACCGATACTGGAATCGTTATTTCCATCCCTAATAATAAAACTCTGAAGTTAGTTTGTCTTAACAGTTGTACATTTACACAAAAGACACAAACGCGCATACAAACACCACTTACACTGACATAACATACAGATGACATAATTCAAGTACATAATCAAACAGATTATAGGTTGTTCAGAGTGGTAATAGCTGTAGCTGTTTTTGAATCTTGCTCTGTATCTTAGAGTGCTTTATCGTCATCAAACATGGTCGGTATTTCTTCGGCAACAACGGAAAAGGATCTGCCATTTCCATCTTAGTGTGTTTTAAAGTAAAATGCAACCTTTAAAGTAACAAAAATGTGTCTAAAAATGATGAAGAATCTCATAATGCTTGCGAATATAAAGAGTGATCTAAATTACAATCAACGTGAACCATTTTGTTACTCCATTATTGACCTTTACAGAAAAGTTCAGCTCAAATACCAAAATTAGATAACATTCATCACTATTGACACAAACTCTGCCTCTGTTTTGTAAGTATGGAGTACGGAGCAAGGAGTGATATTTCTGTGAATGAGATATTGCCGTTTGAGGAAGAGGTTTTCACCCTTTAACGTGACAGTCGTTTTAGTGCCGCCATTAAACCTTGAAGAGCCCGGAGTTGTTAACACGACAGAAACAAAGACAAAAAGTCACACATTAAGAGCTCTCCCATCACGAGCGAGGCAATAAAGAGGGCCAGTGTATCATTACAAACAGTGAAGGAGAGCGGGAGAATTTTAAATACGATTTTAGATGAGGGTGCTGATAATATGCTCTGGACATAACGGGACCATTGAAGTTAAGTGAATATCAGATCATTTATTCCTCGTGGCACCTGCTAGTGGGAGGTAATCACTGCAGTATGGCCAATAAGTGCATGTTTTGTCATCAAAGTAGAAATAAAAAAAAGGTAAGGATTTAAATGAGATTGTGAAAAGCCTAACAAAACCATAAAACATACATTAGGGCTGTAGTCGACTAAAGAAATGCTTGGTCGACTAAAGACCTGCCCAATCGACCGATTAATCGATTAAAAGGGAGTGTGGCCAAAATATCTCAAAACGATGAAGTATTTCCATGTATCTGACCCAAACTGCACTCTAAAGACCACAACTGCACAGGAATTGATGCAAAAGCAACCATTTTTACAGCTAAGTACAAGTAAACCGTGTATTTATATGTTGAACTTCAAAATCTTCAGCTAACTCGCTCAATATTTTCTTGTTTTTGCTGTTTGTAACATATAAATCCTTTAAATCTAAATAAAATAATTAGTCGACTAACAAAAATGTTGGTCGACTAAGACACCATCAACTGATTAATCGACTAAAGGTACACAGCCCTAAAACATTCTTCATGGATATGGACACTTTTAATGCCATACTATGGAATATTACGGCCAAAAGAACTGTAATTCTATGAAAACAAGCAGGTGTAGGCTCCCCCTGCAGGCCAAGTAAGAGTCAGGTTTGTGGGAATGAAAGCCCGCTCAAACAAGAACATTAAAAAAGAACAAGTATTACAAGGTTAAGCCCTGTTCACACCGCAGCGACAAAATCGCGTTTGTCGCCCCTAGTTTGTCGCCTGTGCATTTAAGCACAGTCGCTTTAGTCGCGCGACTTGGTCGCCGAAAAAAAAGTCACCAGCGGACACGCGGCGCGACCGGCGCGACCACATTTTCCGCTCTTTTGTCGGGCTGGGCGCGGACCTGGGCCGTGTGGGCTCGGTCTGAGGGCAGAGACGAGCACGTGTGGTGTCACGTTTGTAACATGCGCTCCACGGAGCGCGGTGTGTAGCTAGCACTGTGTTGTTTTCCTCCTCATCCTCCGATAAAGTGATCAAAATATGTGACGGCACCATAATAAAAGTGCGCGGCTGCTACACGGAGCGGAGCAGAGGAGAGAGGGAGAGAGAGCCACGGATGCCCTCCCAAAAAGCTGAAGAAAAGAGCGAGGGAGAGGGATCATTGGTCCAGCGTCAGCGGAGGGACAGGCACTTCTGGAACTGGAGACATCACGTTGGTGCAGGTAGAACACTAAACACTTGAAGCCCTGTCAGGCGCTTATTCTGCCGATAAAACTCTGCACGGAACCCAGTTTATGGTTCTACTCGTGCGCGGGTCTGTTCGGTCAATCATGCGTTTGGTTTGTTTACGTCCTTCTTCCCGGATAATGATATACGTAGTAACGTCTCTCAAGCGTGGTCTCTGATTGGTTGCCATCCGCGGCGGTCGCTGCGTTGGCCGCAGAAAGTTCAGCTTTGTTTATCTTCTGCGACGGTCGCCAAGTCGCGCGAATGAAGCGAATTTGCGGCCACCGCAAAGTCGCTCTTGTCGCGTCGCGCCGCACGACAGAATCGCAGGATTCGCGCCGCGCCGGTCGCCCCTGTCGCGCCGCAAAATCGCAGGAGGCTTTTTTCGCGCGACACCATAGACTTAACATGTAAACTGGTCGCGTTGGTCGCTGCGGTTTGAACGCCCCTTTATGGTTAAGGTACACTTTACTGTCTCCGTAGGGAAATTTGTCCTCTGCATTTAATCCTTCTTTCAATACCGCTGGGGCAACCATTTTGTATTTTTTGGCTCCAAAACAATAGCTCTGAATGTGTTTTTGGTCTGTTTTATCAGAATCCTGTCTCTATTCTTTCTCTCTTCCCGTCAAAACATTTTCCTCTGATATGGTGTTGACAGAGTTATGACAGAATAAAACAAGTAAAGTTCAAACTCTACTAACTCCCTCTTTCGTGGTCTGTAAATGAGATGGTTTAAAGTGTATTAGGGATCTGGTGGAAGATATTGGTTTGTTTGCATGTTCCCCTGTATTATGCATTCTTACTGTGAGACTTTCCACAGATCTTGGCTGATACTCATTTGTAAAACTTTACGTATTCTAACTAAAACTCTAAGTATAGACAAAACACAAGCTTCCACAAACCTCCTCAAACATGCTCACAGAAGCGCAAAGTGAAACGTTTTTGGACCAGACCGCTAATTTTCACATCTTGTTGTCTTTTTTATAAGCTTTACATACTTTAACGTGGAAATTTGGGTTAATAAATAAGGCCCCTGACCTGTAACAGCATCTTGAACACAAAAGCACATGGATCTCAATTGGAAAAGTGACATAGTACCCCTTTAAAGCTACACTCCGAGACAGATTAGGCCTAGTCATAATGTTACACCCAGTCCTTCTATAATTAGCTTCTATGGATATCATAATTATTCGCTGTCAAGTCAGTACAGTTCCAAATGCTTTTATCGATATTTTTCTCCCCTTTTGGCCGTGCTCGCTTATATAACAGGGTAGGCAGAGAGCATCTTTACTTTTTTGGATTATTTTATGTGTATTAATTCCGCTGACAGCTCACATAGAAATTCAGAACTGCCTCAGAGCTACACTGACAGCTCCAAGAATGTCTTTGTGGAGAGGCAATTTACCTTTTCACCCTCAAAACAGCACTGGATTGAAAAACAACCAGCATCTAAATTAAACATGTAGATTTATGTACATAATTTCTACTTGTGTCAACTGCATGTGATCACAACATTTGAATATGACAAAATTCACTACTGCAGCCACTTAAATAATCGCTGATGCCCTCTTTAAGTGCACGGAATGGGGGTTAGTGGAGTAGAAACAGCAGGATTTAGAAGGAAAATAAATGGGGCTTCTCAGTTCATTTGGCGCCGTGTCTCGGAGCTCCAGAAGTATGTAACACGTCAAATCTGAGCTCAGCAGCCATCAAAACCCTTGTCACATCACTTCCCCTGCGCAGACTTTTGAAAACTTTCATATAATAGCTCAAGAACATAACAAGGTTGGACTTTTACCTGCGCTATTTTAGGCATCCCTCAATTAGACTAATAATAATGTTCTTTTTTTAATGGTCTTTGTCAAAGTTTTACTTCAAGTCGCAGAAGTAAAGTGAACTGGACTCTGCATTAAGTGGAGCATTAAGGGTCTATTGTTAGAACAAAAATAGGATAAAATTGATAAAACCGCATAATATGTAATATAGAGTTGGCACTTTGAGTTAATAGTCAAGAATAAGGATGCCAAGATTATTAGGTTAATCGATAAACGTGATTATTCAGTGATAATCTCGACATGTTAAGAAGCAAAATTAAGTCTTTTAGCCTAAATATTAGGCATGGGACGATATTGAAATTTTATGTTATATCATGGCTTATTATCATGGCCAAAATAATTGTGATTAACGATAATATCACAATAGTTATTAAAATGGCTGACAGTTTGAAAATGTGACATATAAAGACATACTTTCTAATTATAAATAAGTTTTTACATATTTGAGTGCATAGGCAGTAGGTCGCTACTATTTGGCACTATTTGTTCTTGTATTTTCGGCACGTTTCACAGGCCACAGTTTTTACATTCTTTTAATTTTTTTTTCATTTTTCAATAGTTCCTAGTCCTCTAATGTCTGCTATTACTTTGGTACATGTACCTTTTGTAAGGCAAGGCAAGGCAAGTTTATTTGTAGAGCACAATTCGTACACAGGGCAATTCAAAGTGCTTTACATAAACAGGAAAAGTTGCATTAAAATCACAAAACACAAAAAGACACACAGAATCATTTTAAAATCATTTTAAAATAAAGTGCTTTAAAAGAGAAGAGTGCAGATAGATCTTTCAGTCGTATGCACGTCTAAAGAGAACAGTTTTTAGCCTGGATTTAAACATTGTCAGTGTGGAGGCCTGTCTCACATCTTCGGGGAGACTGTTCCAGATTTTAGCTGCAAAAAACTGAAATGCTGATTCCCCATGTTTAGTCCTGACTCTAGGCACCTGCAGGAGGCTGGTCCCTGAGGTCCTCAGAGTGCGAGATGGTTCATAAGGCACTAACATGTCAGAGATGTACTTTGGTGCTTGGCCGTGGAGAGACTTGAACACAAGCAGAGCTGCTTTAAAGTCAATTCTCTGAGCCACAGGAAGCCAGTGCAGTGACCTGAGCACAGGACTAATGTGATCGTACTTCCTGGTTCTAGTCAGGACCCGAGCAGCAGCGTTCTGGATGTACTGCAGCTGTTTTACAGCTCGTTTGGAGAGGCCAGTGAACAGGCCGTTGCAGTAGTCTAACCTACTGGAGACAAATGCATGGATAAGTCTCTCCAAGTCTGGTTTAGACACTATACCTTTTGATTTTGGCAATGTTTTTTAGGTGGTAAAAGGCTGTTGATGTTATTGATTTGATGTGGCTGTTAAAGTTCAGGTCTGAGTCCATTATTACCCCCAGATTTCTAACTTGATTTGTCGGTTTTAGAGCGAGAGACTGGAGATGACTGCTGACACTTTCTCTCTGTTTCTGCGGCCCAAAGACGATGATTTCAGTCTTGTCTGAGTTTAGCTGAAGAAAATTGTTTTGCATCCACACGCTGATCTGTTGGATGCAGTGACAGAGTGAATCCACTGGTCCATATTCACCTGCCGTCAGTGAGACATAGATCTGAGTGTCGTCTGCATAGTTGTGATAAGACACATTTGTACTGAGTATTAACTGACCTAAGGGCAGCATATAGAGGTTGAACAGAAGGGGTCCCAGGATTGACCCTTGGGGCACCCCACAGGTCAAGCTCACGTGGTCTGAGACACAGTTACCAATCTCAAAGTACTCCCTATCCTCAAGGTAGGACTTCAGCCAGTTTAGGGCAGTGCCAGTGATGCCCACCCAGTCCTCTAGTCTCTGTAGGAGGATCCCATGATCGACAGTGTCAAAAGCAGCGCTCAGATCTAACAGAATTAAGACTGAGGCTTTGCCGTCAGTGTTCAGGCGGATGTCATTTGTCACCTTGATAAGGGCAGTCTCAGTGCTGTGATGAGGTCTAAAACCTGACTGGAAAACATCAAATGAGTTGTTTATTAAGAGGAAGTCAGTGAGCTGTTGGTAAACAACCTTTTCGAGGACTTTGCCTAAAAATGGCAGATTTGAGATGGGCCGATAATTTTTCAGTTCTGAGGCATCAAGACTGCTCTTCTTTAGGAGAGGCTTAATGACCGCAGTTTTCAAGGCCCTTGGGAATGTTCCAGATTGAAGCGACATGTTAACTATGTGAGTGAGTGGTGCTAACAAAGTGCTCAGAACAGACTTTAGAAATCTGGTGGGTAACACATCAAGCCAGCATGTAGAAGAACTCAGACTGGTGATGATCTCTTGGACAGTTTTGTCAGTTACAGGTGCAAACTGAGTCAGCTCTAAATGTGTAGGTGGTTTTAAAGTTATTATTTGCACTGTGGAATTTATGGCATTTTTAATGCCCTGAACCTTGTCATTAAAGAATACTGCAAACTCATTGCACTTAGCTGTGGAAATTAGTTCTAACGGCAGCTGAATTGGAGGGTTTGTTAGTCTGTTTACTGTTGCAAACAGAACACGCGAGTTATTACTGCAATTTCCAATTATTTCAGAAAAAATCCTTCCCTTGTTTTACATAAAAAATTAGGTACTACATTAACAACCTTTCTCTAAAAATCACTTTATGAATCTGGAGCTTTGACTTGCCATTTTTCGCTCAGCCCCACGGCACTCCTTTTCTGTGCCCTGACTGTCTCATTATTCCTCCATGGCGCCTTCTGCTTATTTTTTAACCATTTTAACCTTCACTTAGGAGCAATGGTGTCCAGAACATTCAAGATATTAGATGTAACAGAATTTAAGAAGTCGTCAACATTTGAACATGAAGGATTTTCAAAGTTTATCATTTCCATGAAGAGTGCACTTGTGCTGTCATTTATGTGTCTCCTCCGAACAACTGCAGGACCAGTCGGTGATTTGGGAATAACCGACAGGTCAAAGAAAACACAGAAATGATCAGACAGTGCCACATCGACCACACTTACGTTTGAAATATTAACCCCTTTAGTAATTAGCAGGTCCAGAGTGTGCCCTCTGCTGTGAGTGGGGCCACTCACATGCTGAGTAAGACCAAAGGTTTCAAGGACAGCATCAAGCTCTTTAGCGTTTCTGTCGCAAACATTATCCACATGAACATTGAAATCACCTGTAATGACCAGACCGTCAAAGTCTGTGCATATGACTGTTTTGTAGTTTTTTTTCATAATTTGCCGAGCAGTTTTTCCCTATCTTTTACAGTGGGAGCCTTTCTGTTGGTCCTCTCCAGGAAAGTTTGGTGTTAAACTGTTTTTGGCAGGTGCACGGTGGCAGAGCGGCTAGAGCTTCTACCTCCCAATAAGGAGATTGTGGGTTCGAATCCCGGACCATACCAACATCACACGAATTCAATTACGCAGTCACTTGCAATAGCTTCAGCTATTGCAACAGCATCTAGTTGTACATGTTCTATTAAAAGTGAAAACAAAAAGGGAACATAATGGATCATTTTTCTGCACAATCTGGTGACAAAATGGCGATTATCATGATTATACAAAATGCAGCACAAACGATTATTGTCTTCCCTTTTTTATCACGATAAACAACATTATTGTTTAATGTCCCATCCCTACTACATATATAGTCAAAAATGTACATCTACATGTAAACTACTCATTAAGCTGGTCTTAGTTCTTTGGACACGCCCACAGTAATCGAGAATAATTGTTACATTGTGTTGATCTATTCACACAATAATTGTAACACCAAAACTTGATATCGCAATATTTACTTTGTGCCCCACCACAGATCACTATAGCTGGGATCTGCTCCATCACCAAGCAATCTCTAATGAAAGAGAGAAATGATTTGTTGTGGGCAGGGCGCAGACTTTCCTGTAAGCAAATAGAAACTAGCAATGATAGCTTTGCCAGATTGATGTCTACGATTTTACTGGAAAAGTCAAACCCTTTCTTTAGCATTTTATTTGTGAGAGAAAATAGCCCCCTTCTCAGTCTACATCATCAGAGGTACATCAATCCCTACAACAGAGGCATAGCAAGACTGGACAAGGATGAAATGGAATCACACAATCGCATTGTCTTAGGATTCTTGTCTTCAGGTCCAAGGAAATAAACTTCTGCGTTAGAACTCGTGCCTCATGCCTCTTCTTTTAACTCTCAGGCTACTTCCATTTATTCTACAACACTGTTCCCCTCAGATTGTCCTATGTGTGCAGTCCTTTGTCTCCCTTTAACACAATCATAACAATAAAATGGCTGCCGTGGAAAACAACAACACACTGTAGCTCCTGATTGTCTCGATGCAATTAACATTTATTGTTTATTGGCAATCTAAAAGGTTAGCATATTAATTACCTGCCATCTTCGTAATAATGTATATTTTTGTTTGGTTGATTTACCGCAGCTTCACTGAGGGCTCATTACGGCTGTTATTCTCAAGTGTAATGCAGATGAGATAAACCGGTGTAAATGATATCACGAGATTGAGCAGCTTCAATAAAAGACCTCATTAAAAATGTATCCAATTGCAAAAATATCCCCATCTCTTCTTTGATCAACATGGAACGACAGACTAACGAGTTGATATCCAATCCACTGTTTACAGCGCCGGACCACCGCAGATTGCATGATGTATTGTGGCACCTGCTCCGTCTTTCACCACTTTAGGAATTGACGGATGAAGTATCTAGAGAAAATAAATCCCAGCGCGCATGACTTTTATTGCACTGCTAGTTGTCCGAGCATATGGTCGCCATCAAAATCCAGGAAATCCTGCGTTACGTTCAAAAACAAGCCGTGAGCAGCTGCAGTGTGCGCCCTGGGTAGAAGAACGAATCAGCGCGGACAGAGGGAGAAATTGTGCTCGACATAAACGTGAATGGTTGAAAATAATACCTATAATGAATGTCAGAGATAGTACCACCTAAGATAATATTCAGCTTTTCGAGTACCAGATCTACAGTCTATATCAGGCCAAAATTAAGATTATACCAGGTCAAAAATGAAACTAGGCCTAAACAATCTATAAATAATTTGACACAAAATAGGTTGCATATAACAGGAAGTAGAACTAAACTATGATTAACATATGGAAGAGAAAAACATACGTCTTAAATAAAACAATAACTACACATGCTCTACTTGATATAAAATAACTGATTGGGGATGGAAATGGGCAGAATATGAAATCAATAGAGAAATCTAGGCAGAACATTTTTATACATTCCGTCCTGTGACTTTAAACTTAAAGGAGACCTAATATGGTAACTTCACTTTTTGGAGCTTTTAAGGTGAACATGGGTAAGTTTTTCTGGTTTGTCTCTATGGAATATTCCACAGAGTAACGTTACATATCTCCATGGAGACAAGAGAGCACCCCACTAGGCCAACTCATTTGTGGAGAGATGATAGATATTTTTCAGCAATAAAAACACCCAAAATGAACAAAATTGTAGAAAGATACGTTTAATCCCATGTTGCGGAACATTCCCCGCAAAGCAATCACTTCTCCGTGAAGACGAGCAGATGGCGTACCTTCCACTAGAAAAGTTAAACCTATAAATGCAGTAACCATAGTGTGCCCAATGAAATATTTAGGAAACACATCGTGCAAAATCAACAATGAGTTTGTAAATGTAGTATAACTTCTGTTCCTTTATTGCAGGTAATTTCTAATGATCTTGTTTCTGCCGGACAGTTACCAAACAAAGGTGCCAAAAGCATGTTCAAAATCCACAACAATGCACTACATGTCCACTTTAATGTCCAGATGTAACAACAAAGTACACAACTTTTACTTAAGCCAAGGGTCATACCATTCAACAACTGGAGCTGGGAATATGGAAGCCAGCGGTGGAAAGCAGGCAGTTTGCCACAGTGATGTCATGGTCTAGTCCAAATGCGATGTTAGCATGGGAGTGAGGAGAGCCAGCGGTCTGTCGTCTGTCAGGGTGATTCGGGATGACACGTGCTTAAGCTCAAACCATGACCCCAGCGTCGAGGAATGAGACTGGGGAGGAAGAAAAACACAGCGAAGGGAAGCCGAGGCAAGTGCAGGATCTGGAGGCTACGCTCAAGGCAAACAACCGCGGCTGAGGGCAAACTGGAACAAGACTTTGAAGATACGGGAAGAGTTTGTTTGAGGGAAAGGGGTATGTGGAAGTTTATTGTTCAAACGTCTACAAAAAACATGGATATGAAAAGGGAATATTGCAATCTTCGGGTAAGGGCTCCGCTCAAATATAGCGTCCTTATCTCACAGAAGAATCCGTGAAACAAGTTTGCATGCTTGGCCCCGTCTCGCAGTGTTGGTGAATCCACAATTTGGGATCCAGATAATGATCACTGAACTTCAAACTTTTCACAGTTTGTTTTCATCATGGTACAGCAGACACGCGGACAGTCTGTAAGTGTTTGGACACCAAGGGTTCACTCGAGGTGCAAGAGACCCAGTTCATTACGGCCGTTTCGTCTGAGAGATTTTCCCACGATCGATAAATCTAATAGCTGTTCATCCCCGTAGAAGACACAGCACACCAACTTTGAGACAATAGTTACAAAAACAGAAGTATCTATGTTGCTGTATGGCCATATGCACAGTGTGGCCTTGACTGCAGTCTACCCCAGGGCATTTATCGACAGAAAGTCATGGAGTGAATAAGAAATCACATTTGCAATCTATCAGCTGTGGTCTGGATCACCAACTGAATGAAATGGACCACTATCAACAGTGAAAGTGCCTTGACAGTGGAAAAAAAATCACTTTGCCAAAGCTTCAAATTCCTAATAAATGGAATGCAGTTGGAAAGGAACGCAGAAAATAAAAGGTTTTGAAATAATGATCAAGAGACATTCTAATTAAAGGCATGTCTGTGTTAACCAAATAGACTAATTGGCAGCAGGGCTAACAATGCTAATGAGCAGGTACAATATTCAAATGCAGACTTCTGATCAAAGCGGTGAAGTAAACGAGTTGAATTTGATTGCCAGTCACAGTTTCATTTTTTTGTTATGTTTTTCGCTGTCCCGACTTCAACCTCTGGAGTTTAGAGGTCCAACATGTGGTCCTTATTATACCATTAGTTCACAAACATTAGCCACTGTATGTACATAGGAAAGTTGCTTTGTCTTGAAGGAAGTGAAAGTAAGGGAGAAAAATCACATTAAAAATCTCATTAAAATGGGGTAATCATGCTTTGCCGGAGGACCGGGGTGGGGAGGGGGGAGTTTCGGAAATGCTTACAAGTTGAATCAGCCCGGGGAAGAATACATCTGCTTTTGCTGCATGCCTTAATGCTCCCGAGTATTATTAATGTTGAGAGGAAATAGATCCCATGTGGTAAGCTTGAAAAAAAGGATGTAGCCTCTTCTCACACTGCGTTAGGTCATCAAGTGATTTACTACTGTGGACGCATCTCGCACTGTAAAAAAAAAAAGAAGAAAAAAAGCTGTTGTATTCCCACAGTGGATGAGGCAGGTGGCTGGTGGATATAAAGGCAGTGCGGGGGAACCATCACTTCTGTAATAGTGACGCGTCTTCAGCTCATTTCTCTCCACTTGGGGCCTTAGGAGACCAACTTTGTCTTAGAATGGCAATATATTTCAGGCCTTTATGGCTCTATACGGAACTTAGTATTAATGACAAGGAAGAAAATAAGTAAACCTAAGTTCTTTGGGACAATGCAGCACTTCACAAACTGAACAACATCTTAACAGGTTTTAAATGCATATCCTAAAAAGGGTTATCACTAAAACAATCCATCACAAAATGTTTGTTTTGTGACAACACTAAATGGATTTAGAATTTGATCTATGCAGAGGGTCGTTTCTCAACTTGCATTCTTTTGTTATGTCCGATGAACTTCCTGAAACAAATCAATTCACCGGTCTCTCTTCCAGTTGTTCAGTTGTGTAACTTTGCCAGCAAGATGAATTCTTATGATTTGTGAGTTCACAAACGCTTGAGAATCCATCTGGACCGGCTGTTGCTGTTGTGTTCGGTGATGCGGAGACTGGACCAATCACAAGGCAGCATTGGGGTTTGGACGGAAGCCAAAGGTGAAGCTTCCGAACGAACCAAAACAAATATGGCGAGAACAACGGGCGAACTTCAGCCTATTATCGTGCAAAGGGAAGTGCTTTGTGGACAGGAAAGATGTTTGTGCTTTTCTCTCAACTGCATTTAATTTAAAAAGTTGAATGCCTCTGCTTGTTCTGCGGTTGTGACGCGACGACCAATCAGCGCAAAGTATTTGAACGTCCCAGTAGTTTTCAGTGAGAGCCTTTCCAGATTGATAATGTGCACAACTCACTACGCAGAGTACGCCACGTGTCTTCGTCACGGTGATATTATTGCTTTGTCTAGAATATTCCACAGAATGACATTAAACTTGTCAATGTGGAGACAAGCAGGTTACTCCACCAGACTAGGGCTGCAACTAACGATTATTTTGGTAATCGATTAGTCTATTGATTAGTCCTTCGATTAATTGATTTGTTGTTAAGGATGCGACCCTTGAATGAGAATTTTACAAAATTTTACGCAGACAAAGCTGAATTGAAGACGTTTGAGAACATCCTGGTGGAGAATATTGACAGATGAAGAGGGATTTTAATAAAAAACACACAATTTACAAATTTCCTGTGTCTGTCTAAGCAATAAAACCTCCTCTTTCAGCACACAGAATGTTTTGGAGTCTGTGTTTGGACCAGTTAACGATTACTCAATTATTTAATTAGTCGACAACCATTTCTATAATCGATTAACGTGTTGCAGCCCTACACCGGATTAAGTTACAAGTCAGATCTGTGGAACGGCAGTAAGAATGTACGTTATCAAGGTATTTTTGAGCAATAATTCTGTGTAATTTAAAGTCTATATGACAGGTTAGACTATACATTCCACTAAAACATAGTGAACATGATTATATTTAAGGTTTTACTAAACATTTTACTCATTAATGCTCAGTTTGACTGTTTTTGTAATGTTTATAATTGTACTTCCTGGTTGAACATGGGCAGCAAATATGACACAGGTGGAGGTAATTCTACAGCTGTTACTTAGCAACTATGTTAAAAATAAGGGCCAAAACCCATATAAATGACAAAATAGTTATCAGTCTACAAATAGTAATACCCGATAAGAACTTTATTTTGTTGAATGACACTTTAAAGTATTAAAAAAGTGTGTCAGTTGTGTGCAAATTGTAATGCGGCTTCCTCCCACCGTCCAAAGACATGACTGTGTAGGTTAATTGAGAACTCTAAATTGCCCGTAGTGGATGAATGTGAGAGTGAATGGTTGTTTGTCCTTGTCTGTCTGTGTGTGAATGAATGAGAGTGAATGTGGGACAACAGATGGAAATTAGCCCAAGGCTACAATCTGGTGTGTTTACAGCATGTATATCATGTATGTTCATTAACATGCACTGTCCCAACCAAAAAAAAAAAAAAAAAAAAAAAAAAAACAAACTCAGTCACTTCCTGTCATTTTAAACTTTTATTTTTTCTAAATTTCTTCACAAACTGCAACTCCACAGATGCAAAACTATAGTAAATAATTTCCACAGGTGCCCTCCCACCAAACGAAATTATAATTAGAACATTTTGAGAACCTGTCATGTAGACTTTAATGAATGCCCAACCACCAGAACCGTTAAATGTGAGAAATGTTACTGCAATGGTATCTACAACTCACTTGATTCTCTTCAGTTAATATTTCATCATTATAAAACAGCCAAAACAAGTCATATTTCAGTATTACATGCAGCCTTATCTCTGACAGCTCTGTGCTCCATTTCCCATCCTACATGACTAACACCTGGTTTTGTGCTGTATAGCCTCAGCTCGTCTCTCTCACCTCATAGCTTTTCCTCCATAAGGGTCAAGCGGAGTTAAATCAAGTGTGTTCTAAAGGCCTGTAGTACAGAGAACACATTTCCTGACGCTTGTACTACTCTTATATCTAGCCTAGCACGTTTAAGACCTTCCTATTTACTTTGGCCCCCGGGAGGTTAAGGCTACCAACGGGAATTAACAGGCACCACATGTTTCTCTGTAGCTGTGTATCTTTGCCATTTAAAGAGTATAACCAGGGCAAAAGGGGGAAAAGATGAATTTCATGGTGTTGAAAATGTTTCCTGAAAAACAGAATGACTTCATCACTCAGGGAGGCAAGAATAGAGCCACTGCGTTTAAAGGCAGCGTTTCCCAGCTCAGCCAAGGCAATAAAGACATCAATCTAGAACGCTGTGGTTTCATAACTGGATATTATTTGCTTCCACCAAGATGATTATGTTTTTGCTTTGCCTCTTTGCAAGCAAGCGTAAAGTCCTGAAGGGTAACACAATTTTACTTCAATGCAGGGGGGGTAGTACTCATTTTACTGCAGTACATCTACTTGAGTAACGTTTTAAATAAAATTGCTCTTCTTAAAGTTTAGTTTCAGACACCATTCTTTTACTCCTACTTGAGTATTATTATATTTTTTGGTGTAAAAGTTTTGTTACTCTTCCCAATGGGTGTGAGTCTTTAAGTGACACAAGTTGACAATTATTAAATGATTTGACCTTTTGTGCTTCTAGCCTCTTAATATGATTTCTCTGGGCCTTGGAAATACCAGGTTTTCTCCATGTTTTGTCCTTTCAACTAAATTAACTTCAAATAAGAAATGTATGCGTTACATTCAAGACAGTTATTCTTACAAATACTCTTACTATAGCATTAGTGTCCCCCAAGTATGTGTTTATTATTAAAGCAGGAGTAACATTTTTACCTTATTAAACTTCTTTGGAAGTCTTTATGTATTTTCGGGACGTTTGATATTTGGCAATGTGAAATGTTTTTGTATGTGATTGTACTTCAAAACAAAAAGCTTTTGCCTTTTTTAACTGGTTGTATATTTTCACAAGTCTGTCATTAAAGTTACTTAGTTCTGCTTTAATTGAGCAATTTATTACAATTTTCATTTCACTTGACTTGAGTAATCAATTTGAAGTAACAATATTAAGGAAATAAAGTTTTTGGCTACTCTTCTCACCTCTGCCTTGATGAATAAATTAACTTAATTGTCTTTTGTGTGGATTTTTTTTTCTTTTTTTTGGCAGAACGCTCTCCAAAATCAAGGCTTGGGACTAAAGCAATCAGTCAAACTTTATTTATCCCCAAGGGGCATTTTAAGCGAACTGACAAGTTGAAATACAAGACAAAGATCCCACTGCAGCTTAAAAGGAGGTCAGGGAACTTTGCGGAGAGTAACAACCCTCAGGACAAATGTCTCCCTTGTCTGTGTCCTGCAGCACAGAAATCCCAGCCAGCGTCCAGGGGGAGCCAGGTCAAAGAAGGAAAGCTCTCCCCTAGGTCGCATTCTTACTTTACTCTTCTTGTTGTGATCATTTCGAGATAGTGCCGACTGTATCATTTTCAGATGTATTCAGAAAAGTCAATAAGCTCTGCTAACAGGCCATTTTTGTAGCTCAGACTCAAATTCTTGGTTCGGAACGTTGCAGGCAGAGGGGTCAGGTGGTGACTTCTTCAAGCCGCGGGGAGACATTATCTCCAGCCTGCCTTTTAGCTCTTGACAACTGACATTAATTATAGTACTTAGGCTTGCTTTTAATTACGCCCAATTATGCGGCATATGTAATGACGGTCCAGGCACGCCAAACACCCAGCGTCATCATGATAGGTGGATTGATAGCTGGATGGATAGGCACATCTTTCCCATTGTGCGCTCTCCAAAATTAACACGGCAATTACAGCATTTTTATAGCGCACGGGAGGATCTGCGAACTTGGACATTCCTGCCATTATCGCTCAACAGGAAGTGAACAGCAAGCCGTAAATCAAGCGTCGAAGTAGCGCACGCAAAGCCCCAGAAAGACACAGAGAGGGATGTGGGGACCAAAAACAGGGAATTTATGAGCGCGGATTTATATGCTCATTGCTGCAGCGGGCCTGGTCTGAAAGGATGATTGATTCCTCCAACTCATTACGGAGCTATTCAAACTCCACTATAGATTTTTGCCTCTCATAATGATGCAAATGGGGGGAGATAAACAAAACAAAAACAGATCTGATAGGCCTGGAAACGCTCCGGTGCTCGTAAAATAGTGGAACCGCTCATGTAAAGACAAAGTTGGTGACACCATAATAAGGCGTCCGCGTGTGGTTCTCTGTTGTCGTTCATTTGATCAGATGAAAAATGCTTCAGCGTGTGAGATGTCTTTGGTGGTTTCTTTCAAAGCCAGTTGGTAGGCAAAGACACACAAGTGAAAACAGCGCTCGACAAAATCGACATGTGGCCGTTCTGTGAGATAAACACTTTCTGCTACATCAGTTCAGAAGCAAAAACATGACTGAGAACTTCAAAGTGAGAACGGGTCTTTTGTGACGGTTTTTCCATGATCCACTCTCCCTGGAATAACACTTGTAAAGCTCAAACCCGAGCAGCTCATTCCAGATGTAACCAGGTCCTGAAGTAACCACAATCGTGTCCTAATGGGATAGAAGCATCAAAATGTCACTGCGGAGACATGAAGAATGGCTGCAGCCGCTGAGAGGAAGTACTGAGAAGTTAAAAATGGTAATGGAGCCTGACCTCACCCAAAATGTTCTGCAGTCATCACTTTTCAGAGGTTTGGTTTAATGACGGAAACTACTGCTGCATGTGATATTCTTCTGTCAAAAGCCTGAGTATAATTGCAGTTATTATGAGTTAAATAAGCCATACAAATAATAGTATTGAGTCTGTAAACCGATGAGTCAGTTCCTGCACATATTAGTATGAATTGCTAAAATGCTCAGTGCTGTATTCACACTACAGCTGTTAGCGTCTCCTCTGTCGACTGCTGGGTTTCATCTCACAGCCCTGTGTGCGCCGCTTTCTCCTCATTCATTTTTAATGAATTGTTTCAGGTGTGGGTTGGAGAAGAGCAAATCAAGAGGACATTTAGCACTGGGAGAAAGGAGGCGACTATTGAGCCGATAAACCAAAGTAATGAAAACGGGAGCTCCCAATTTCAATGCTCTCTGCAGGACGTTTGTCTTTTTCTCATAAGCGCCGCACCGGAGCAGCGCCTGTGCCTCTCATGGGCCATAACTGTGTCACACTCCACATTGTACAGACTGGTCTGGGCCCAAGGCCTGCTGGGAAAATGAATACACACATTTCACTTAATTGCAATTCATCATGATGTAGCATTTGTGTTAGAACGATTCATTATACTGTATTACTGATTGTATGTAACATGCTTTTTTTCTCTAAATATCGATATATTTAAATATGGACATATAAATCAGGTTAAGTGTCACACATTCTTGTCTACATCTGAGCAGAAGATCTAGATATTGCATTTTGGCAGCTATATTACATATTTGATATCATATCCACACAGTTACGGTTCAATCCTATTAGCTGAGCGCAGGTTTGGCTCCTCCACACACCTCTGCTGTACACACACTTTGTGGGTGGTCTCGATCGCTGATGACACGTGCTTGGCAGCTCCAGGAGTTGAGGGTGCCATCAGCCTGTTTCTATTTCAGACAGAAATAGGAAGGACTGAGCTAACCCTGCTGCTCCAAACTGTGGTTACTGTACAAACAATACGATTGTGCTGACATCATGGTGCTTTGGTTCTACAGACTGACCGCACTGTCCCAACACAGGGACCAGATTACATCATGGATCAAACAGACTGGCAAGCATAATATCTTCCCCTTTCATGGTGGCAGATCAGACACTGAAATCATTTCTTCAGATTCAAAAGCTTTCTTCTCATAAAAATATGAAAATCTTTTGACTCTTTTTCACAGTACACATGCCCACAACTTCACACAATGTGAGCAGCCTCACACTGATTATAATTATCATCATTTCACCCACTTTTCTACCTGGATTGTATGAATTATGCTATTTTTGAAGCTGTGTGGGCTGGAAGCCTACAGTCTGTCATAGTGATATGCAGCAGCACTTTTGGGGGCATCAACACTGCAAAAGGAGGGAAAGAATTGCTCACTGAATTGGGTTGAAAGTGAGACTAAATCTAAGCAGATTTAAATTAGGACTAAACTCGATCTTATCCAGATGTATAGTGGACTGGTAATGGGTGGAAAGCGGGTCTAAACCAGGACCTCCCCCAGACAAAGCTTGTTTACAATTGTAGATCCCAGGACAGAGTTTGCAAATCAGCATTATTATGACAATAGTAAAAACCAATCACAAAGACACCATTGCAAACCCGTTAGCTTTTACAAACAAGAACCACAAAATGGAGGAGTAATGGCATCAACTTTTCCCTTTTGTTGCAAATGGAAGGCCGCCTGCTGCTAAAAGACAATGCTCTCATCAGGGGGTCTTTTCTGCAGCATATTCTCTCATGAAATTACTTAATAACACATTTTTGATGGAAGTTCAATATAAAAATGTTAATATCTAATCAACATTGCCGCCAAGTCTGCCAATCAAGCCCAAAGTT